>CM042391.1:26085477-26687977 GCA_023634145.1 Thymallus thymallus | reverse complement strand
TAGATATATTTTTTGTCTCCATCTTGGGGGTGCAGTCAGTGTGTGTGTGTGTGTGTGTGTGTGTGTGTGTGTGTGTGTGTGTGTGTGTGTGTGTGTGTGTGTGTGTGTGTGTGTGTGTGTGTGTGTGTGTGTGTGTGTGTGTGTGTGTGTGTGTGTGTGTGTGTGTGTGTGTGTGTGTGTGTGTGTGGAGGGGGTGGGGTAGAGGTGGATGATAATGCAAGCATAATATGCTACCGCCAACATTAGCTGTGAGACAAAGGACTGCCCCTTGCAGGTCACTGGGAGGCTAACTCGTCCCATTGTCTGATAAAAATGATCTTAATTGAGGGAGGTTTTAAACCCCACTGGCAAATTAGGGAATCTGCTACTGAGTGCTGAGACACTGGGATGTAGGGTAGGGTCATGGTCAAAGCCTGGCGGATAGAAAGGAAGGAAGCCTGTAAATTTAGGACAGCAGTCAGTAGTGCTTGGAATTGCCAGAGACCTCACGGTACGATATTATCGTGATACATTAGTGCCGATACAATATGTATTGCGATTTGATATTGAGATTTGGTGTTCCAAACATGTTGCTCACTATATGTCTGCTGCAGAGAGACAAGGGAAAGCAAGACTAATTGAGTTCTGATCACATGGAAATAAAAGTGCTGGCTAAAAAGAAGATGGAGAACAAGCTAAAAATACAAAAATAAAATTACAAATCGATACTTGGAGTCAAAGTATTGATATAATGTCGTCCAAAATAATTGCGATATGTAACTATTGATCCCCCCCCATCACTAGCAGTCCGTCAGACACAGCACCACACAACATGGGTTAGCACAGAGCCTGGATCCTCACCATGGTATTATCACAGCCAGGCTATTTACTTAGACCAGGGGAGGCCAGGGGGAAAGCACTCACATCCCTTCCCATCTATCTGATGAAGTATGGTTGTCAGTTGTTGAGTGAAAAGTGATGGTTTCATTTGTTTTTAGTAAGCCATAATTCTTGCTTTCAGGGGCGGTCATAAAATATCCCTACTTTTCAGTGACATTTTTAATCTTTATAGGCTTAACTCGGTGACAGAAAAGAATGCCTTGATCATACCATAAATAAATGACCTTAATGTAGAAATGAGTGTCGTGTTTGGTTTAACACTTTATTTTTCACTTTCCAGTTGTTTGCCCCATAATTATGCTAGTTTAGTTGAGCATTTACAACAACGGTAGTAACAATTTATTCAGTAATGACTCGTATTCTGCCATTTATTACAATGAGCTCTAAATTACATGATTATTTTATGGTAGTAAAGCTAGAGGATAAAAACATGATTGCTAATGTTTCTAGATTTTCCCCTCAACTACTGTCTAGCTAGTAGTTACTACTAAACTAAAAAAATGTCCCCAAAACTACTTAATGGGTAATTGGGGTTAATTTTAAGCATCTTATAAGTTTTGGGGACATTTTAATTCCAGAGAAACGTGAACATCCCACTCAATCAGAACACAGAACACAAAAATATATATTTTTTAAATGTTTGTGATGGTCTGTGCGTGCTTGTGTGTGTTATTCTATGCATGTTTGTGTGACTGAAGGGATGTTATGGGACAGTTTTAGAGGCTTTTAAGCGAGATCTGGGAAGGGGAAACCTAATACTGCTTGATTGCTGCCCTCTGTACACCCTACAGCTGCCGGAGAGAGCGAGTGGAAAAGTGAGAGAGGGAGGTTGAGAGGGAGGTTGAGAGGGAGGTTGAGAGGGAGGTTGAGAGAGAGGTAGAGAGAGAGGTTGAGAGGGAGGTAAAGAGAGATGTAGAGAGAGAGGTTGAGAGGGATGTAGAGAAGGAGGTAAAGGGAGATGTAGAGAGGGAGGTAGAGAGGGAGGTAGAGAGGGAGGTAGAGAGGGAAGTGTAGAGAGGGAAGTAAATAGAGATGTTGAGAGGGAGGTGTAGAGAGGGAGGTAGAGAGAGATGTAGAGAGGGAGGTAAATAGAGATGTAGAGAGGGAGGTAGAGAGGGAGGTGGAGAGAGGGAGGTAAATAGAGATGTAGAGAGGGAGGTAGAGAGGGAGGTAGAGAGCGAGTGGAAAAGTGAGAGGGAGGTAGAGAGGGAGGTAAAGAGAGATGTAGAGAGGGAGGTGTAGAGAGGGAGGTGTAGAGAGTGGTGGAGAGAGCGGTGGAGAGCGGTGGAGAGAGAGGTGGAGAGAGAGAGGGGTAGGGAGAGAGAGGTGGAGAGAGGTGGAGAGAGAGGTGGAGAGAGAGGTGGAGAGAGAGAGGTAGAGAGGGAGGTGGAGAGAGAGGTGGAGAGAGAGCGGTGGAGAGAGGTAGAGAGAGATGTAGAGAGGGAGGTAGAGAGGGAGGTGTAGAGAGATGTAGAGAGGGAGGTGTAGAGAGATGTAGAGAGGGAGGTGTAGAGAGGGAGGTAGAGAGAGATGTAGAGAGGGAGGTGTAGAGGGAGGTGGAGAGAGGGAGGTAAATAGAGATGTAGAGAGGGAGGTAGAGACCGAGTGGAAAAGTGAGAGGGAGGTAGAGAGGGAGGTAGAGAGGGAGGTAAAGAGAGAGGTAGAGAGGGAGGTGGAGAGAGCGGTGGAGAGAGAGGTGGAGAGAGAGGGGTAGGGAGAGAGAGGTGGAGAGAGAGGTGGAGAGAGCGGTGGAGAGAGCGGTGGAGAGAGCGGTGGAGAGAGAGGTGGAGAGAGAGGTAGAGAGGGAGGTGGAGAGAGAGAGGTAGAGAGGGAGGTGGAGAGAGCGGTGGAGAGAGCGGTGGAGAGAGCGGTGGAGAGAGCAGTGGAGAGAGGTGGAGAGAGATGGAGAGAGAGGGGTAGGGAGAGAGAGGTGGAGAGAGAGAGGTAGAGAGAGGGAGGTAGAGAGAGAGAGAGGAAGGGTGTGGTGTGCACAGTAATTAGTTGTCTGGTTTTCTATTGACCAGTCTGGTGTGTGGGCCTTGGGGACTGTTAAATTTGCCATTGAAAGTGAAAGGATTATGCGCCCCAAAATAAATTAAACAGAGCCAATGAATAGGCTAGATGGAGGGCCAAATGGAAGACTCCCGCTCTCTTTTTTCTATCTATCTCTCCTGCTGTATTTTCCTGTCAAAACAGGAAACCTGGTGGAAACTCATTTTTTAATGATGAGTGAATAATAAAAAGCTGGAGCACACATGAGAAAGTTATTTTGTGTAGAGGTGCTGACTATCGGCAAATTAACTGTAATCTATAAAAAGAAATAAAGAGAGTCGTTGGTGTTTTACCCAATAAATTACTGGGAGTTTATATACATAGAGTGTGAAACTCTCTTTATTCATTTTTAAATGATGAGTGAATAAAACACGTTTGTTTATGTAAAGGAGAGCTGAAACAATATACTATTATATGTCACTCACTGGGCAGAGCGTGTTTGTCAGAGAAGGCAATTTCCAAATTATTTCCTGGTGTTCGCCATGAACGGTGTGACATTAACTGTGTGTGTGTGTGTGTGTGTGTGTGTGTGTGTGTGTGTGTGTGTGTGTGTGTGTGTGTGTGTGTGTGTGTGTGTGTGTGTGTAAAGAAATCCATTTGCGTAGAACTGGGGTTATTAAAATTCTGTGTTTTCCTGGGACCAAAGCTTATGAAAACATGCAACTATAAGTAAATATCGGTACATTTCATTGCCCTTATACCTAAAATACATGCAATATAGACAAAAACCAATAACAATTAAATTAAATACAGTGCAACCCTGAGGTCAACCCTGAGGTCATGCTCAGCATTGAGTTTGTTTCTGTAACTTTTTAAGTATGCCAGAGTTGGCAACCCTGACTTGCATAGGTATGTGGTGCCAAACTGGATGAGAACATCCACTGCTTTCTCAGTCAGGCAGGAGACCGTTTCCTGTTGTAGATGAGCAACCCAGAACTGTGTTTGCCCCCCAAAAAAAGCTTCAATAAATTTATTACAGTTCAGAATAAAAATTATTACTTGTAATTTTTAACAGCAACAACTTAACAGCAACTTTTCCAACATAGACTAGTTTTCAACAATAATTTCTACAGTAAGGCCTGATAATTTTTCATCTACATATGTACTGTTACTTAGGGTTGCACTCAGTAGCTAGCTAGCATGCTTGCTTTGGCTAACGTGAGCTAGCTAGCTATTAGCTGTGTACAACGGGATTGTTTGAAAGAGAAACTCACACCTACTACTATGAGAGCTAGTACTCCCTTATTTCTGCTTATCATCACCTGTTATAAAATTACAACAATGCCTTGCTAGTTGACTTACTCGTCCACTGTCGAAGCACTGTTTCCTGAAGCATTCTGCCCTGTTCTGAAAGAACTCCCTGTGTTTACCGTCATGCTGTGGATGTTTGGTCAGGACGTGTCGTTTTAGTTTGTTCGTTTTGAGAGACTCATTACTAAGCACTCCCCCGCACAAAACACATTGCGGGCGCTCCTCGTTATTTCTCAAAGTTTGTATGAAACCAAGAGAGAGAAAGTCCTCGCTGTATTTGCGTTTCATGACAATTGAGCAGAACTAGCTTGACAGCAGTGAGTGAATGTGGGTGGGAATGACAAGTCAGTGTCTACTGTTTTTACATTTATTTTATTTAACCTTTATTTTACTAGGCAAGTCAGTTGAGAACAAATTCTTATTTACAATGACAGCTTAGGAACAGTAACTGCCTTGTTCAGTGGCAGAACAACAGATTTTTTACCTTGTCAGCTCGGGGCTTCAATCCAGCAACCTTTCGGTTACGGGCCCAACGCTCTAACCACTCGGCTTCCTGCCGCCCCTGATAGACAGCTCTGCAGCGTGTGGGTCAAGAAGTGATCTTCAAGAAAACTGCAGAAAAAAGATCTAGTAAACCGCGAAGCACACGGTTCATCTCCCTCCCACTCGCGCAGCTGCCAAACTGAGCAGAGACACCGCTGCTAAGCAGAGAGCAAACTGGACAGAGAGCGAAGTTGCACTTGGCCAAATCAATTCCAGTAATTAATTAAATCATTATATATTTACTCTGACACAGGTCCGCGACCCACTTTATGTCGCGACCCACACTTTAAGAAAGGCTGGCGTAGAGGGGTGGTGGCTGCTGGAGAAATTGACGTCTCCTCTCTGCCTCGCTCTCCTCGGGGTGAGAGATTTTTGTCTCTGTACCCCTGCTGTGATTGGTCTCACTTACAGTGGAGGGCCCAGTCCGGTGAGCCAGCCTTGAGAGAACATCTGCCCTAGTCATTTAAACAGACATGCAGGCAGATAGGTAGGTAGGCAGAAAGACATAACATCTGCCCTACTCACTGGGTCCACTGAGACAGACAGACAGAAAAGAAGGAGACAGACAGACAGACTGTGCTCGCTCACTGATCACTTACAGTCCAGCCTGATCAGACTGCAGCAGGGGTGAGCCATCTAATGCTCCCTGTCACCAGACATATGGGGGTCTGGCAGGGTGGGGGATCAGAAGGGTGGCTTAGGGGGTGGGGACGGGGGCTCAAAAGCCTCAGACCAAGCAGTAACATGATCTCCTTGTGATGACTGCCAAGGTCTGTTTAAGCGAGACGGTGGCGGGACGTCTGGGGAAAAAGTGGCGCGTACAGTATGAGGGATCTGTTGTCTCAGTGACTTAACATTAGCCTTCATGCGCGTAGCCAGAGTTTGAACCTGCTGAACTGTAAACCTTGAGCGTATCTTTGGGATGGCAGAGGGATGATTTCATGTTCTCTCTCTTTGTTTGTCTAGCTGGCAGAGCAGAGGAGAGAAGAGGCAGTAGGAAGAGCTGCCTACACAGGGTCGCAGCAGCAGTTACTTAATGACATTTTTAGAGGAACGGAATCCGAACCGGAACTAAAGTGATCTATACTGTTCCGGAACAGAAACGTTATTTTAAAAGCCTGGGAACTGGTTAATAACGTTATTTTATGTTCCGGGCATTTTTTTCCAGTCCCACAAAAAAATGCAACAGAGTACCTATGCAAAGCCCTCACTCTGTTACTCAGAAACGTATTCCAGTGTCTGCCTGCCAGCTAAAAATATTTGTCTGTGCTTGTGTAGGCTACCTGCCCCTCCCCCTCCGAAGAATAGGCTACTGTAGCCTACTGACGTTACAAGCGTGATTCAGAAATTAGGGAGAGATATTTTTTATTAGAGAAGAATGGATTCACTTTTTCAATGCTAGTTAAGGATACTAGTTATCACATTTCACATTGGATTTATTAACTACAAAAAGGTAAGACTTGTTTTATTTTAATTTTGGTGCAGCTCTGCACACACAAGCGTGTTAGCTAGCTATCTAGCTCTGATCCAACGTTAAGCCAACTCTCAGAAGTTCAAAGACATTCGAAGTTCCTTCAAAGAAGCCGCTCCTCCGTAGGTATAATTCTGTGGCTCTAATTCAGATAATGCATGTCATAACAAGATTCCCAGCTCTTAAAGCCTCCTCCTCCACCCTCTCTCGCTCTCTCCCCAATTTCAATTTCAGTTGCATCTCATGCCCTACTCTGTCCAATGCATGTAAACAACTAGGCCTATAGCTTGCCCACTCCATAGCAAGCTGCTCTTTCTGCACTGATTGGTGGAGCTAAATGTAAAATAAATACAGTGGGGAGAACAAGTATTTGATACACTGCCGATTTTGCAGGTTTTCCTACTTACAAAGCATGTAGAGGTCTGTAATTTTTATCATAGGTACACTTCAACTGTGAGAGACGGAATCTAAAATCCAGAAAATCACATTGTATGATTTTTAAATAATTAATTTGCATTTTATTGCATGACATAAGTATTTGATCACCTACCAACCAGTAAGAATTCCGGCTCTCACAGACCTGTTAGTTTTTCTTTAAGAAGCCCTCCTGTTCTCCACTCATTACCTGTATTAACTGCACCTGTTTGAACTCGTTACCTGTATAAAAGACACCTGTCCACACACTCAATCAAACAGACTCCAACCTCTCCACAATGGCCAAGACCAGAGAGCTGTGTAAGGACATCAGGGATAAAATTGTAGACCTGCACAAGGCTGGGATGGGCTACAGGACAATAGGCAAGCAGCTTGGTGAGAAGGCAACAACTGTTGGCGCAATTATTAGAAAATGGAAGAAGTTCAAGATGACGGTCAATCTCCCTCGGTCTGGGGCACCATGCAAGATCTCACCTCGTGGGGCATCAATGATCATGAGGAAGGTGAGGGATCAGCCCAGAACTACACGGCAGGACCTGGTCAATGACCTGAAGAGAGCTGGGACCACAGTCTCAAAGAAAACCGTCATGGATTAAAATCCTGCAGCGCACGTAAGGTCCCCCTGCTCAAGCCAGCGCATGTCCAGGCCCATCTGAAGTTTGCCAATGACCATCTGGATGATCCAAAGGAGGAATGGGAGAAGGTCATGTGGTCTGATGAGACAAAAATAGAGCTTTTTGGTCTAAACTCCACTCGTCGTGTTTGGAGGAAGAATAAGGATGAGTACAACCCCAAGAACACAATCCCAACCGTGAAGCATGGAGGTGGAAACATCATTCTTTGGGGATGCTTTTCTGCAAAGGGGACAGGACGACTGCACCGTATTGAGGGGAGGATGGATGGGTCCATGTATTGCGAGATCTTGGCCAACAACCTCCTTCCCTCAGTAAGAGCATTGAAGATGGGTCGTGGCTGGGTCTTCCAGCATGACAACGACCCGAAACACACAGCCAGGGCAACTAAGGAGTGGCTCCGTAAGAAGCATCTCAAGGTCCTGGAGTGGCCTAGCCAGTCTCCAGACCTGAACCCAATAGAAAATCTTTGGAGGGAGCTGAAAGTCCGTATTGCCCAGCGACAGCCCCGAAACCTGAAGGATCTGTATGGAGGAGTGGGCCAAAATCCCTGCTGCAGTGTGTGCAAACCTGGTCAAGAACTACAGGAAACGTATGATCTCTGTAATTGCAAACAAAGGTTTCTGTACCAAATATTAAGTTCTGCTTTTCTGATGTATCAAATACTTATGTCATGCAATAAAATGCAAATTATTTACTTAAAAATCATACAATGGGATTTTCTGGATTTTTGTTTTAGATTCCTTCACTCACAGTTGAAGAGTACCTATGATAAAAATTACAGACTTCTACATGCTTTGTAAGTGGGAAAACCTGCAAAATCGGCAGTGTATCAAATACTTGTTCTCCCCACTGTATATAAATATTTTCTGAGGTTTAAAAGGAACAGAAAGGAACGATATAAACCAGTACTTTTTTCGGGTTCAAACCAGTTCAGAACATTTTTTTGCTGGTTGGAACAGTGGAACAGAACGAAACAAATAATGGTTCTGTTCAGAACGAAACGATTGGAAAATTATTTTGGTTCCCACACAGTTTGGGCCATCAGGACACTATCCAAACAACAGATTAAAACCACAGGCCTTATTCCATTTGTGTGTCACCACAAAACTCCACGGCTCCATTTGACCTTTTCTTCATGACTTCAAATAACTATTTTGTTGCTTTTTTTGTGTTTTCCCTGGATTAACTTTGACATGTTCGTATAAATGGGACGATTTTATCGGACTTGGCTCATGTCTTTGGTAGGCATCTTTTTGATCCAGGCAAGAGCGAGCACCTTTGTAGATAAGACACCCAATCTGTTTGAGATCCCTGTGTGATTACCCCAGTGTAAATACAGATAGACTGGCCTACAGGTGGCCAGGCAGGAAGGGACTGAAGGGAACCAGATGGAGACAAATATACTATATCACTTTATCACTGTGTATCAGTATCACAGTAGAAGAATTAGAGTCACAGCATATCAATATCATAGAAGAAAAAGTACAATATCAACATTTTCCACTGTAAAACTGTCACAGAAAGTACGCTGTCACAGTCCCGGCATTATTTCTGTGTTCTAATATCTACACTGGCAATCGACTATTTACTAGAATGAAGCTACATTATGTGTTGGGGGTATGCATTGTGGTAGCCTATGCTAGTATAGCCATTAGCTACACTCAATGATTCATATAAACAGAGGAAAGGAGCCTCTTGATGACGAGTCCTAACGAGTCTATCTGTGCTCCTTACCAGGAGGGGAGACTAAGAGCAATAAGTCTGGCATCCTGATTGGCTCCTAAATAAAAAAAACACACAAGGTTCACAGTGTGCCAACGATGCGCAGCAACAAATATTTCTGAGAAGTAGCAGCTCTCTCTCGCTCTCTCCTCTTCTCTCTTTCTCTCCCTTCTTTCTGTGAGAGTGTGGATGGAGCCTGGTCTGCTTTGAAAGAGAAAGAGGACAAAAGAACAGAGATGGAGGAGAAGAGCGTAACTCCCGCCAGGCGCTCAACTCATTTACCATTTTACACAAACGCAATTAGCTAGCGCCCAGCTTGTTTATAACCAAATCACTCTGTGATGTTATCATAGTGGAGTGCTTTTTGCTCTGTTCTGTTTGTTTACTGCTGTAGAGGCCAGCTAGAGACCAGCGCTAGAGCCCCTCCATGAGACAAGCAGAGAACATCGTTACCGTTTCCACGCAATCTTTGACATGGTTGATGACCTGAATACATGATTGAGAGGACAATCAGCAAAACACCAATAGTACATTATATAGTTGTCCTCCATAATGTTTTTCCCTTTGCTCTATGCTTTTATGTATTGTGAAGTTGAACTTAAAATCAGTCTTCAAGCCAGGATCCGGTGATTGAGGTAAGCTGGAGGGGCTCTGCACTGTGGTGTTCATATACCATGCAGGCTGATTTTTCCACTACTGTCTTATGGCCAGTCCAAGTGTGTGAATGTATTCATTTATGCAAGCAAGTTTATGTCCATAATTGTTTATTTGTGTGCGCCTGAGTCCATGTGTGACTGTTTGGAATATCAGTGCTCCTTGCTGTAGAGTCACTCTGGTAGAGTCTAGAGTGTGTTGCTGAGGTGCTGGGGGTGCAGTTTGGGACACATTTTTATTGTGTGTGTGTGTGTGTGTGTGTGTGTGTGTGTGTGTGTGTGTGTGTGTGTGTGTGTGTGTGTGTGTGTGTGTGTGTGTGTGTGTGTGTGTGTGTGTGTGTGTGTGTGTGTGTGTGTGTGTGTGTGTGTGTGTGTGTGAATCCTTAATAGAGTCTGTGAGTCTACGCGTGTGTATGCATTAGTGTTTTGATTCACACGCTGCTGTGTTGACAATGGGGTTGACCTTTTTGTGTGTGTGTGTGTGTTCGTGCACACATGTCCGTGTGTGGGTGTATGTGCATGTTGTTGCTGTTTGGGATGTGCATATGGCAGGGCCATCCACATGATCTGGGAGCCAGGGAGGTGCATGGGGTCTGCACTCTGTGAGCTACATAGTACCCAGGAGAGTGAATGAGGGTTTTCTCTCCCTGTGTCGCCTCCCTGTTGCAGGGATCCTGCGCTTTTCTTTAGCTTTCATATGGAAATGGAGGGCAGAGGAGGGGCAGATTCTCACATCAACTTGATGTGGTCATGAATGGCAGCCAGTGTTTGGGCTGACCCAGAGCTGGCTTAAAGACACTGGCCGCCTTCGGCCCCCGGATCAGGGGACAGCTGAAAGGAAAGCACATTCCAACAGCGCTACACACACTCACACACATACTTAAACACACACTCTCAAACTCGTACACTCTCATCAACCCAAACACACACACACACACACAAATACAAATACACACACACACACACACACACACACACACACACACACACAATCGTCCTCTTCTGTCATTTCATATCCTTCCCCCTCCTCCTCCTCTCTGTCTTTCGTGGGTTGCCCACCCAAACTGTCAGTATAGCCCTATGACCATGATTCTCCTTGACTAAGCAGAGGCATTTCCCTATCCTAAGCGGTCTTCTTATCAATTTACATTTTGATTGGTTTAAAGTTTTTGTTTTATTTTATTGGATAATTTGACTATTTGTTATTTAGATGTTGGGTAATTAATGTAGTCATTTTAATTGTTTAAATAGTGTATTGCACTCAGTTTGACTAAGAGATATTTCTTGAAAACTGAAACACAAATGATTTAAGTGTAAAAGGTCATACAATTTCCTAACAATTAAAAAGAAGAATATGTTAATCGTGAGGTTACCGTTTAAGCCAAGAGAGCATTTATAAATAGAAAATGAATTGTTTTTTTATTTACATTTTAGATAATCTCCTTGTATTATCTGTAAATTGCTATCCTATTTCAGGACCTCCATCTCTAATGAATTTGTAGTGTATTTTCTTATTGTATGTGTTTCTTTCATACAAAGTACACAAGTCTCCAGACTGAACTATTTCAGTAGGATCTCGCGGCAGGGGTTCCATCAAATGAGATTTGTCTCGGTGGATATGCCGTTTTTGTCCTCCAGGATTAGATTCCTGATCGTCTGCTAATATTACTCTGTTACACACATCTGTTAAATTCAGACAGTGTGTACTATGTTTGAGCACTCATTTGTTTTTTTTACATTTTAAAACGTGATATATGGATATGTTTCTTTATAATGATTTATAGTTCACTATTCAAAAAATGTGGAATCACATGCTGAAAAAAACGGATCTTTATTCAAACATTAATTGGCAGTCTATCCCCCCATGTATCAAACTAAATCATGTTCAAATTCTAGATAATCGAGAATAATCACTTATACCCACTTTAAAAACATGTTTCTTGAAATGATTTAGAGAAGTGGGATCTTAACATGAGCCAGATCGCTACAGTATGAAAATGATCCTGCAGCAACAGGAAATGTGGGTTATAATTAATGGATATTTTTGTAAGGGTTGATAGATTTTTCCGTAAGGGAAAAGCAAGTCAAAGTGGAAATTACAAACTTTTTAAAACCTCATACACTACAAGTTCTCCTGCAACAAGGTGATCAAATTAAGATCTGTCGATTGTAGAAATTATGTCTGTTCAGAAAATGTGAGATAATTGTCTGCCTTTTGAAATCTATTCGTGAGGTGGATGAAAACCATTTGTAATTATGCTTTTTTCTTCAGTTAAAGGGAAATATATATTTACCAGTAGTTAATTTGTATGTTTATTTAGTAATATGTATTTAGTAATATGGGAGTATACATTTGACTGATTGGGACCGAGAGACTGAAAAACAGCTTCTATCTCAAGGCCATCAGACTGTTAAATAGCCATCCCTAGCCGGCTACCACCCGGCTACTCAACCCTGCACCTTAGAGGCTGCTGCCCCATATACATAGACATGGAATCACTGGCCACTTTAATAATGGAACACTAGTCACTTTAATAATGTTTACATACTGCTTTACTCATCTCGTATGTATATACTTTATTATATGCTCCAACATTGCTCGTCCTAATATTATTATATGCTCCAACATTGCTCGTCCTAATATTTATATATTTCTTAATTCCATAATTTTTTCTTTTTGATGTGTGTATTGTTGTGAATTGTTAGATATTACTGCACTGTTGGTGCCATGAACACAAGCATTTAGCTACACCCGCAATAACATCTGCTAAATATGTGTATTTGACCAATAAAATTTGATTTGATACTATTTTATCATCGGTTTGTTATTGTGTTTCAGAGAATGTGCGATAAGCTCATCAGCAGTGATGCGTAGCCCATCAGGTTCTAGACACCGTAGTGTGGCGATCACTAAAAGAGCAACTTCTCTAAAGGACTCCGTGCGTGCTGCTGTTATGTTTCTCCGTTAGTCCTCATTCAAACAACAATGAGTAGGACTAGCAGACGGTGGGCTTGTTAACACACTGGCTATTTGTGAGGCGGAGGAGTCCTTCTGTGACGATACACTCCACTCCACCACCACAAGTGTCCTCCTCCCAGTCTCCTGGTGAATAGGGAGGATTTGTTGCTTTCCACTTAATTAAAGGACCCACTGAGTTGTGGTAATGGAAATGGCTTCTTTGTTCTGAAGTGACAACGTTCGGCGTGTGTGGAACCTCACCTTACAGTTACACACACAGTAGCTGGCCTTCTGATTGTCTTTCACAGTATGTGCATAGGTTCTGTATCTTAAAGTAGTCTACTGCAAAGCCTATCCTCGTACAAGTGATATATTACAAATGCTTTTTTGACAGTGGCAACCACGATTTAGCAGCGCTAGTGCGCCTCTGCTAAATTAATTTAAGGGAAACACTGACCACAATTGTGATCCTGTTTTCTGTGTTTTGGATTTAATTTGGAAATCTGTTCCTTAATTTGTTAACAATAAAATGATGGAAAGAATGTGTGGACACCTTGCCAAATACTTTGTGTGTAATACAGTATTCTGGCACAGTTGTGGATTTTAGGGAAGTTTCTCAAATTACATTGCCAGCTCATGTAGTTTGCTTTAAAAATAACCGCTAAATGTAATTTATCAGCTTGTGCAATTCGCTTTCAAATTAACGTTTTTGTTGTGGGCAACCATGTAGAGCCGGATTACTAAAGATGTTTTCTGCTGCCTGCCTGCATGCCTGGCGCTAGTGTTTGAGGGCCCTGGCTACATGGGATGAGAGATTATGATGCACTCAGTGCTTTGTGTGGGCGCCTGTGGGCTTGACCTGAGGGAGGGTGTGACAAGCCTTTGTGGGTGTTTGAGAGAGGGATTGAGAGTGACAGTGTCAGTGTTAAGCTAGTCTGACTGTGTGTGCAGGCATGCGTGGGTACATGTTTTGAGTATGAGCGCAAGTATGTGGTGGGGGGGTCGGCGGGGGGTATGGTGGAAAGCAACAGTGTCATTGAATTTCCCCTCCCCGAAGCACACAGTACCCAGATCAAAACATCACATGGTATGCTGCCCATCCAAAGACAGGAAGGGTCTAGACACGGCCAAAACACAGGGGACAGACAGAGTTATCTATCTGACAGCTGAATGAATTGTCTGCATGTCTCTTAACAAGTTTTGAATCATTCCAAAGTTTGTGTGATGGCTCTGTGTTAGGATCCTAGGGTCACCTCTCAGCTGCTCTGACATTGGGGACGCTAGATTGTGTAGAGTGTAGTTTGCTGATGCTGGTGCTGTCTCCAGGCAGGGCCATGGTGACAGGGGCGCTTGTTTGCTTTCAGTTCACAGGCCGGACCGACCAGCGGAGATGGGCTTGTGATGAGGAGAGAGGAGGGGTAGCGGGGAGGAGGGAGGAGAGGGTCCGAGACAGTGACTTGCACCGAGGAAATCCAAAGCTGTCTCTTGTTACCTTTTGATCGATTTCTGTTCTGCCGTCATTCAATTAAGACCCAAATTTGATGGATGGTCTACAGAGTGCAATATCAGGCTAGACCCACTTGGCCCCATGCTGAAAGCTTGCTGTACTCGTGCTCGGCTTTTCATTTCAAGTGGTGGTCAAGGTTAAGTTGAAAATGGTGTTGAAGTGAATTTGGCTTCTCATCATGATGACGTGTCTGATTTGTTCTTGCACTTGCTGTAATGGCTTGGCTATTTTAGGAGAAGATGCTCATAGCTCTATACTTAATTTGATATGTTATGTTATGGCAGTGCTTTTTATTCAATGCAGATCAGTTTATATAATTAGACTGCAGAGAGTAAATGCAATGCATGAATGAATTGCTTTTAGAACAACTCAATTAAATGTTATTCATAATACTATATGGAATGCATTGACTATTTCCTGTCTTTTATAATTATTATGGGCTGTATAACTCTGATGATGGAGCTAAATGTGCACAATTGTTTTGCATGGAATAATCAGAAATGTGTATTTATGACTATGCTCTTCAAGAAGTGATGATATTACAACCAAATAGTTATTTATTTAACAATCCTTTGAAAACTGCACCCAGTTGTCAATGTTTTTAGTGGAGCTGGGGGGCAAGGAGCCAGGCAAATCCAACGCTCTGTACCTTATTGTGCCATTTTATTGATAATGAGTTGAATTCATAAATGTAACAGAAAAATAATGATTTCATTTGTATTATTTGAAACTAATTTAAAATGAACAATTATTTAATATCAGTTTATACAATTTTTGGCTTACTGTATTTAGATGATCTACTAATGTATGTAGCCTGGATTATTAGCACAATATTAATATAGCAGAGAAATGCAAAAGTTTGGCTTCAAGTAATATCATTTCTCAAACTCAGCCTCCAAAAAATGTATTAAATGAACATTTAAAATCAAACTGCTGTTCATGGGTACACGTCAGTAGAGTGTTTAATATGTGAAGATTTTAAATCCATTGTCGTAGTTTTATGAACTCTGTGGTTTGATTCAAGTTATCAATTATATTAATACATTAGTCCATTTTACTGACAACCTACCATCTCATTTATTCCTTGCCACAACATGCAGTGTTAGCAATTTACATGTATTTATCATATGCATTTAGATGCTTATTTTAACGCAGGTTTCACATAATTGCCTGGATGTGTGTGTTTTTTCTGTAGCTCAGAACAAAGTGCTTAGGAAGTTCATCTGTTCTCTTCTCTATCTCAGTCTGTCTGTCAAAGGGATGTGGTTGTGTGTTTATGCAGTGTTTTCTTGAGTGTGTGTGGCTCTGTGGTGGATCCGGGCTGTGGCAGCAGTAGTAGTGGTGGTAGCAGCTGCAGCTGTAGTAGCATGGTCAGTGCTATCCTGGATCTTTGGGACGTCCCTACCCTAAACCATACCCTAACCTTAACCATAACCCTTACCTAACCCTAACCCTTACCCATTTTACATTTTAACTTCAAAAGGTTAGGGACGTCCCAAGGATCCTGGATAACTTGGACCATAGTAGCATCAGCAGCAGCAGTATGTTCCAAGGCAGGCTGGCTATCATTGTGGAGCTAGCTATCCGTTATTGTAGACAATGGTAGCTAGCTGCTCTTAATTGCAAGGCTAGAACTACATCAGTGTCGTCGTCGCCGTCGCCGTCCCCCCCGCCCCCTGAATTAGATTTTTTGTTTTTCAATTGTAATTGCATTTTATTGCATAAAGTAAACCATCTTTGCCAGTGACAATAGACATGGGTCGTATGTTTAACCCGGGCACTAAAAAATATGTTACAAGTTAGTATTCAAAACAATATAGAAAATGGATCTAACAGGAACACAGTATTATCAGCATGTGTTGTGCTCTCTCAAACAATGAATATGAACTTCTGAATAAATGTCCTCAATTTTATTGATTGCAAAATATTATTTTCTTCCTGTACATTTGTGTAAAATAAGTTAAGGAAAACCCAAAATAGTTTAAATGTTTTATTTGTTGACCTAAAAGTTGGCCCTAGTTTTACACTAGAAGGGCTATTCCTACTTTTTGCATTATACAGCAAACTCATTAAGTTAAAAAAATATCTAAATAAATAAGACATGGTTGAAGAAGAATCCCTGCTGATGATGTTGCATACAGTTGGTAGTTGCTATGAATGTACTCTTCAATTGAACATCAGTGAAATGTTGACATTGATCTTCTCACTCTTTTGCTAATTCTATTGGTGAGTTTGGGAGAGCTGACCCCCCCCAATACATACACACACACACATACGCACAGCAGGAGGTGAGTCTAACTGAAAACACAAACTATATAAATGTCAGATTTTGTATGTGTTGAAACCGTCATTATCGTGAGCTGTTTTGGGCTGTGCTTTTATGATGAGTTTTCCTGTTGAAAATAAATAGGAAAATGTTTATTATTTAAGCAATGTTTTATAATTTTGGAAGATCACCAAAAAATCATACTAATAAGGATATGGATATGTAATCATTAACTCATCTTTTCAAATATAAAAAAATACATGGCATAGGAGATATAATAATATATCACTTTAAATTGATGTGAACATTTTTAAAAATCTTTTCAGAAATTATAGTTTTAAGTAAATAACAAAAGTATTTGTTTAACTACATCCAATTCCAGCTATTTATCTGTACTTCATCATAGTGATATTGAGAATAACTTATGCTAATATAAGTATTTTTATTTGCCGTGAATAGGAGAAAAATGCAATAAAATCACAATATAAAAAATTTACAAGATCAATGGATACTGTGGAGGACAAATCATACCAGGCACTTGTAATGAAATCTTAAGATTCTCACTATTATCTAAATCAGTTGTAACAAACTAACATAATGTTTGTCAATGGTTGAATAATGATTCAGATGGAGCATCAGTAAAAACAGATCGAAAGGAGAATTAGTCTTATAAGAAAGAACAGAAAAATAAACTATGATCTGACCCACAACACAGATCAGACCTAAACAGGGAAAAAAATGCTTGCTAAGCTATCCGTTTCACAAATGCACGGACAGAAGGTTCGATATTCATTTGATCGATGAATGAAAAGGCACAATGGCAAAATCGGACGGGTTCCTTTTCAAATCCACAACTCCGATGTCCCCCCCCCCCGCCACCCTTCCACAGTCTGCAGTCGCTCGGCGGCTGGTGTGGCAGGCGGAGTGGAAGGAGAGAAAGAGCGAGAGAGAGAGAGAGGAGACCAAGGGTTACATCAAGGCTGCTCCCTGGACCGTGAAAACAAGTCTAGACTAGTGACCTGTTCAATGGCTCCTTTTGAGGAGTGGGGCAAGTTCGGTCAGGGCGAGGAGAAAGCCAGGCGTGCCCCTCTTTTCAGTGCCGGAGCAGCTCACAGCCTGCGGCTGCCAGGAGGTAAGGAGGGCCGGGAGGGCAGGCATCTGCTTCCATGGTTACGGGACGGGTATGGGGACCCCGCTATTGAGGAAGCTCCGTTCTCATGCTCCCTCTGAGGCAATGTCACGCATTTTAAAGTACGAGCGGACCGGGCTGGGGCTGAGGCAAGGACCTTATCCACAGCAGCAGCAAAGTGGGAAATAAAATGATAGCACGTTATAGGAAACAATTGGAGTGGGGGGATGCGTTTGAGGATGGGGGCAGCTGTGGGGTCTGTAGTAGAGAGGAAAGTGTGTCACATGATCGCTCCAAAATCAAATTCAAAGTACGATTTTTTTGATGAGGTGAAATTAAATGTCTCTTCTTGCTTTTAAGCGGCTTTGCTTTTGTTTGCGGGAATGGTATTGTTCTGTGGAAGTCAGCATCATACAGTGACAAGAAAAAGTATGTGAACCCTTTGGAAATACCTGGATTTCTGCATAAATTGGTCATAGAATTTGATCTGATCTTCTTCTAAGTCACAACAATAGACAAACACACTCTGCTTAAACTAATAACACACAAACAATTATACGTTTTCATGTCTTTATTGAACACATCGTGTAAACATTCACAGTGCAGGGTGGGAAAAGTATGTGAACCCTTGGATTTAATAACTGATTGACCCTCCTTTGGCAGCAATAACCTCAACCAAACGGTTTCTGTAGTTGCGGATCAGACCTGCACAACGGTCAGGAGGAATTTTGGACCACTCCTTTTTACAAAACCGTTTCAGTTCAGCAATATTCTTGGGATGTCTGGTGTGAACCGCTCTCTTGAGGTCATGCCACAGCATCTCAATCGGGTTGAGGTCAGGACTCTGACTGGGCCACTCCAGAACGGGTATTTTCTTCTGTTGAAGCCATTGTGTTGTTGATTTACTTCTGTGTTTTGGGTCGTTGTCCTGTTGCATCACCCAACTTCTGTTGAGCTTCAATTGGCGGACAGATAGCCTTACATTCTCCTGCAAAATGTCTTGATAAACTTGGGAATTAATTTTTCCGTAGATGATAGCAAGCCGTCCAGGCCCTGAGGCAGAAAAGCAGCCCCAAACCATGATGCTCCCTCCACCATACTTTGCAGTTGGGATGAGGTTTGGATGTAGGTGTGCTGTGCCTTTTTTTCTCCACAGATAGTGTTGAGTGTTCCTTCCAAACAACTCAACTTTAGTTTCATCTGTCCACAGAATATTTTTCCAGTAGTTCTGTGGAACATCCAGGTGCTCTTTTGCGAACCTCAGACGTGCAGCAATGTTTTTTTTGGACAGCAGTGGCTTCTTCTGTGGTGTCCTCCCATGAACACCATTCTTATTTAGTGTTTTACGTATCGTAGACTCGTCAACAGAGATGTTAGCATGTTCCAGAGATTTCTGTAAGTCTTTAGCTGACACTCTAGGGTTCTTCTTAACCTCAATGAGCATTCTGCGCAGTGCTCTTGCAGTCATCTTTGCAGGACGGCCACTCCGAGGGAGAGTAGCAACAGTGCTGAACTTTCTCCATTTATAAACAATTTGTCTTACCGTGGACTGATGAACATCAAGGCTTTTGGAGATAGTTTTGTAACCCTTTCCAGCTTTATGCAAGTCAACAATTCTTAATTTTAGGTCTTCTGAGATCTCTTTTGTTCGAGGCATGGTTCACATCAGGCAATGCATCTTGTGAATAGCAAACTCAAATTTTGTGAGTGCTTTTTATAGGGCAGGGCAGCTCTAACCAACATCTCCAATCTCGTCTCATTGATTGGACTCCAGGTTAGCTGACTCCTGACTCCAATTAGCTTTTGGAGAATTCATTAGCCTAGGGGTTCACATACTTTTCACCTACACTGTGAATGTTTAAATTATGTATTCAATATAGACAAGAAAAATACAATAATTTGTGTGTTATTAGTTTAAGCACATAGTGTTTCTCTATTTCTGTGACTTATATGAAGATCAGATAACATTTTATGACCAATTTATGCAGAAATTCAGGCAATTACAAAGGTTTCACATACTTTTTATTGCCACTGTAGATGATTTATCTTTTATGATGATTTATCTTTCAGAGAGCAAAGGTCAAGGTTTATGTGGTGAACTCTTTTGTTGAAAGGCCGGATATCTTCTTAATGAGGATTCACCACAGCCTTCAACTTTAAAGTTTGACAAAAAGAAAGAATCGGTACGTAATGTGAGCAAATGACTGTGTGCTGAACTGTCTATTTGCTAGTTGTTTTGCTCTTTTTTAATTAATCTAAAATGGATGAGCAGTTATATATTTAAGCAATAAGACACAAGAAGCCGTGGTATATTGGCCATATACCACAAACCCCTGAGGTGCCTTATTGCTATTATAAACGGGTTACCAATGTAAGTAGAGCAGTACAAATAAATGTTTTGTCATACCGTAGTATACAGTCTGATATACCACGGCTGTCAGCCAATCAGCATTCAGGGTTCAAACCACCAAGTTTATAAATGTATGCATTTATATATATATATATATATATATATATATATAAATATAAATATATATATATATATATACAATAAATTGTTACGCGCTTCAGCACTCGGCGGTCCCGTTCTGTGAACTTGTGTGGCTGAGCTGTTGTTGCTCCTAGACATTTCCATTTCACAATAACATAACTTACAGTTGACCGGGGCAGCTCTAGCGGGGCAGAAATTTGACGAACTGACTTGTTATATATATATATATATATATATATATATATATATATATATATATATATATATATATATATATATATATATATATATATATATATATATATATATATACACACACAATATATACAAAGTATGTGGGCACCCCTTCAAATTTGTGGATTCGGCTATTTCACCCATTGCTGACAGGTGTATAAAATCGAGCACATAGCCATGCAATCTCCATAGACAAACATTGGCAGTAGAATGGCCTTACTGAAGAGCTCAGTGACTTTGAAAGTGGCACCGTCATAGGATGCCACCTTTCCAACAAGTCAGTTCATCAAATTTCTGCCCTGCTAGAGTTGCCCCGGTCGTCTGTCCTTTGGAAGCAACTTCAGCACAAGAACTGTTCGTCGGGAGCTTCATGAAATGGGTTTCCATGACCGAGCAGTCGCACACAAGCCTCACCATGCGCAACTCCATGCTTTGGCTTGAGTGGTGTAAAGCTTGCCACTATTAGACTCTGGAGCAGTAGAAACTCGTTCTCTGAAGTTATGAATCACGCTTCACTATCTGGTAGTCCAACAGACGAATCTGGGTTTCGCGGAAGCTAGGAGAACGCTACTTGCCCTAATGCATAGTTTGGAATAATGATCTGGGGCTGTTTTTCATGGTTCGGGCTAGGCCCCTTAGTTCCATGAAGGGAAATCTTAATGCTACAGCATACAATTACATTTTAGACAATTCTGGCCTTCCAACTTTGTGGCAACAGTTTTGGGAAGGCCCTTTCCTGTTTCAGCATGACAATGCCCCCATGTACAAAGCGAGTTCCATACAGAAATGGTTTGTCTAGATCAATGTGGAAGAACTTGACTGGCCTGCACAGAGCCCTGACCTTAACCCCATCGAACACCTTTGGGATGAATTAGAACGCAGACTGCGAGCCAGGCCTAATAGCCCAACATCAGTGCCCGACCTCACTAATGCTCTTGTGGCTGAATGGAAGCAAGTCCCCACAGCAATGTAATAACATCTAGTGGAAAGCCTTCCCCGAAGAGGGGAGGCTGTTATAGCAGCAAAGGGGGGACCAACTCCATATTAATGGCCATGATTTTGGAGTGAGATGTTCGACAAGCAGATGTCCACATATTTTTGGCCATGTAGTGTGTGTGTGTTGTATAATACACAATTATTATTGTACCAGCTGTAAAGCTGTCTCTAATGTAATAACATACATTTTTTATGTGAGAGTATTTTTGAATGACAAGCCACCTGTCTCAAAAATAGCAATCGTTTGTTTTCTTTGTTTGTTTGTTTGTTTTTGGGGCCAGGGCTGTGACCATTAAGGTGGGGGGGGGGCTGATATGGGTGGAGCGAGAGCGGGAGCCAGGCAAGCAGGGGGAGTGTTGGAACGTTGAATTTGGCCATGCAGCTGACGCTTTTCCCCTAACACACACCAAACAGAATGGACAGATGGCCGCCCCTGAGGAAGGGCTCGGGGTGGAGGATTTGCTCCTGGACCGTGGGAAAGTCTTTGGCTGACATCACCTGCTCAGGGAGCTGCGACCGGATGAAATACCAATGAGAGAAATTTACACTAACGTAGCAGCACGCAGAGAAATTGTGCTGCTAAAGGTGGTGTTGGTAACTGTGTGGAGCTGCATGGCCTTTCTCTCTTGCATTTTATTTGTAATCCTTAAATTGGTGTGTTTGATGTGGGGATAGCAGACAGCCACGGCGTTTGGCCATCTTAGTTCTGTGCTTTTGATTGTCTCTGTCTCAGAATGATGACCATGTGTGTTCTTTTGTATTTTATTTTTTTCATTGCATTTTTTTAGGGGTGGATCAGCTTTAATATTGCAAATAGATTGTGGCTTCTATCAATGTAATTGTCTGCATCATTTCCAATCCTCCATATATATTTTTTTATAAATATATATAATATTTTTTATATATATATATTTTTGTATATATTTTCCTTTATTATTTTCCCCTAACCCTACCACCCCTCCCCTAATTGGAGTAAACAAATGGACATCAAGGCTTGTACTTCCAGCTTATACACACTATATACATTTTACGGACACAGTATATTTTACATTAGTTATCTTTTGTTTTTTAGTCCCATCCTTCAACTACCCTCTACCCCTTTCACCACATGTGCTCTTAGATGTATTGTTATTAAGAGAGAAGACCCTCTTCTCTCTTAATAACAATACATCTAAGAGCACATGAAAGCCTGCTTGTCAGGCTTTCAATTGATTCATGTTAAGATACACAAACACACAAAATTCATAGCTTTGCGCTTCAAATAAACCACAAGCAATGCAGTTAATGGACCATAAATTATTTAGTTTCAAAGAACACCAACTTGGCTTTATTAGATATTAGAAATTACATTTCCAATTTGTGAAGGCATACATAGGTCTGTGTAAATAGATGTGCAAAGTAAATGTTATTTATTTTGTTGATGTAAGGAATATATATCAACATAAAGAGTAAAAGGTTTGGAGGTATATAGTGCCAAATTACATTTTACTTTGATGTGCTATATGATCAACCTGATTAGAGCTTGTAAAAAATATAATGTAGCCCTATACAGTGCATTCTTAAAGTATTCAATTACTTTTTCCACATCTTGTTACGTTACAGACGTTTTTTCCTCATCAATCTAAACACAATACCCCATAATGACAAAGCAAAACAGGTTTTACATTTTTCTTTTTAAATGTATTAAAAATACAAAACTGAAATATCACATTTACATGAGTACTCAGACCCTTTACTCAGAACTTTGTTTAAGCACCTTTAGCAGTGATTACAGCCTCAAGTCTTCTAAGGTATGACACTACAAGCTTGGCATACCTGTATTTGGGGAGTTTCTCCCATTCTTCTCTGCAGATCCTCTCAAGCTCCGTCAGGTTGGATGGGGAGCGTCGCTGCACAGCTATTTTCATGTCTCTCGAGAAGAGTGTTCGGTCGGGTTCAAGTCCGGGCTCTGGCTGGCCACTCAAGGACATTCAAGACTTGTCCCAAAGCCACTCCTGCGTTGTCTTGAGTGTGTGCTTATGGTCGTTGTCCTGTTGGAAGGTTAACCTTCGGCCCAGTCTGAGGTCCTGAGCGCTCTGGAGCAGGTTTTCATCAAGGATCTGTCTGTACTTTGCTCTGTTCATCTTTCCCTTGATCCTGGCTAGTCTTCCAGTCCCTGCCGCTGAAAAACATCCCATGCTTCACCGTAGGGATGATGCCAGATGTGACACTTGGCATTCAGGCCAAAGAGTTCAATATTGGTTTCATCAGACCAGAGAATCTTGTTTCTCATGGTCTGAGAGTCTTTAGGTGCCTTTTGGCAAACTCCAAGCGGGCTGTTGTGTATTTTACTGAGGAGGGGCTTCCGTCTGGCCACTCTACCATAAAGGCCGGATTGGTGTTTGTCCTTCTGGAAGGTTCTCACATCTCCACAGAGGAATTCTGGAGATGTGTCAAAGTGACCACCGGGTTCTTGATCATCTCCCTGACCAAGGCCCTTTTCCTCTGCTTGCTCAGTTTGGCCGGGCGGCCAGCTCTAGGAAGAGTCTTGGTGGTTCCAAACTTCATACATTTAAGAGTAATGGAGGCCATTGTGTTCTTGGGGACCTTCATTGCTGCAGGCCCACACACTGGGTAGCCAGGCCTAGCCAATCAGAATGAGTTTTTCCCCACAAAAGGGCTTTATTACAGACATAAATATTCCTCAGTTTCATCAGCTGTCCGGGTGGCTGGTCTCATAACATCCCTCAGGTGAAGAAGCCGGATGTGGTCCTGGGCTGCGTGGTTACACATGGTCTGCGGTTGTGAGGCCGCTTGGACTTACTGCCAAATTCTCTAAAAAGACGTTGGAGGTAGACAAATTAACATTATCTGGCAACAGCTCTATTGGACATTCCAGCAGTCATAATGCCAATTGCACACTCCCTCAAAATCTGTGGCTTTGTGTTGTGTGACAAAACTGCACATTTTAGAGTGACCTTTTATTTTCCCCAGCACAAGGTGCACCTGTGTAATGACCATGCGATTTAATCAGCTTCTTGATATGCCACACCTGTCCGGTGGATGGAATATTTTGGCAAATGAGAAATGCTCACTAACATTTGCGCACCAAATAAAGAAATAAGGTTTTTGTGCATATGGAACATTTCTGGGATCTTTTATTACAGCTCATGAAACATGGGATCAATACTACATGTTGCGTTTATATTTTCGTTCAGTATAGTTTGGACAGTTAACACGTTGTTAATATTTACATGTTGAATATTCTGTCTGGTTTGGGCCCTGGCCTTGGCTCAGGCTTCATATCCAAAATGTCCAGTTTAGACAGGGGCTTGGATAGAGGACTCTCTGATTGCTATTCCTTGCTTTAAAAAAAAAGGCATTTGATTCGATAGTGGTTAAAGAGTGTCATTGGGTTGTGTCAAGTGCACTCCAACTGAAATGGCGGTTAGTGTGTGGGTGGGGCCACTATTGTAGAGATTAAATGTGGAACAGTGTTTATGCATACTTCAGTGCGGTAATGAAAATAGTGTTTGACTTGCAATTTGAACTTGACTTATTTCAGGAATGTTTCAAAAGAGAGCAGTCACAGGGGTATTGTGTAGTCCCACTCTGGACTCTACAGCCAAAGTTGCTTTTATCCTCTGTACAGATGAGATATCTGAGAAATAACAGGTCAATTAGGGTTAGTTTCTCTGTGTACATTCTGCAATTACAGCACTTTTTAATAGCTTAATCATAAAAAAACATCTGCAGTGTAATAACGTATCTCATACTGTTCACTATAAGGGTACTCCATCCATTTTACACTATTGCATGGTATGACCTGTCAATCACATTTAGGCCTATACAGCCATTTGTCCTGTATTCTTTGCATTAGAGTAGAGCAGAGTGGCCTCCCGAGGTGCGCAGCGGTCTAAGGCTGTGTCGCAGCCGGCCCCGACCGGGAGACCCATGAGGTGGTGCACAATTGGCCCAGCGTCGTCCGGGTTAGGGGAGGGTTTGGCCGGCCGGGATGTCCTTGTCCCGTCACGCTCTAGCGACTCCTGTGGCGGGTTGGGCATATGCATGCCGACTTCGGTCGCCAGTTGTACAGTGTTTCCTCCAACACATTGGTGCTGCTGGCTTCCGGTTTAAGCGAGCATTGTGTCAAGAAGCAGTGTGGCTTGGCAGGGCCGTGTTTCGGAGGATTCATGGCTCTCGACCTTCGCCTCTCCCAAGTCAGTACGGGAGTTGCAGCGATGGGACAAGACTGTAACTACCAATTGGATATCACGAAATTGGGGAGAAAAATAATATAGCAGAGTTTCCCAAACTTCCTGCTTTAGTTTTTGCTTGTAAGCAGGAATCAGAAGGATAGAATTATGGTCAGATTTGCTAAATGGAGGGCGAGGGAGAGCTTTGTATGCATCTCTGTGTGTGGAGTAAATGTGGTCAAGAGGAGCGCCGCTTCTGGGTGAGCATTTTCTTGTTTGTGTATGGCCTTATACAGCTCGTTGGGTGTGGTCTTAGTGCCAGCATCGGTTTGTGGTGGTAAATTGACACCTACGAAAAATATAGATGAAAACTCTCTTGGTAGATAGTGTGGTCAACAGCTTATCATGAGGTACTCAGGCGAGCAATACCTTGAGACTTCCTTAATATTAGACATTGCGCACCAGCTGTTATTGACAAATAGGCACACACCCCCACCCCTCATCTTACCAGACGTAGTTGCTCTGTCCTGCCGATGCACGGAAAACCCAGGCAGCTGTATATTATCCATGTCCTCGTTCAGCCACGAATCTGTGAAACATAAGATATTACAGTTTGGTAGGATCCCGTTGGTAGGATAGTCTCGAATGGAGCTCATCCAGTTTATTGGCCAATAGAACGGATGGTAGAGGCGGGTTACCCACTCGCCAACAAATTCTCAGAACGCACCCGGATCTGCGCCCCCTGTATCTCTGTCTTTTCTTCATGTGAATGACCAGGATTTGGACCTGGTCCGGGAGAAACAGTATATCCTTTGCGTCAGACTCATTAAAGAAAAAATCCCACGTGTTCTTACCAATGACAGTGTGGGTGTTGAATGAGTATTTATTATTAAACAGGAGTCCTCACACTTACTTCTTTAAGGGTGTGTTTATTGTAAGAGGTATTTACGATGACTTAAACAGCACGTAAGAATAACAAGTGAGTATACACATCTCCCAGGAAACAAGAAAAGGAGAGAAGGAGGGTTGGAGGAAGAGATAGAGGAATCAGTGGCAACGCTATGTAACCTCTTTAAGATCATTGTTCCATGCCAAATGGCCCCTGCGGTGTGTGACACCAGACTCAATGGGCTCTTCCGTGGGATATAATGGGTTAACGCCAGACAAAGGGAGCTGGGAACATGGAGCACAGCAGGGGGGCCCCCAGTGGAAACACCAGAGCTGCAGTATAATCCTCTGCTCTGTCCCATCCTGTTTGTTCGGCCTCAAATCATCATCCATGGCCTGGGCTGACTACACTGACTGACTGAAAGACACACGTGCTGCTCTGCTCCCTCCCTCTGTAGGCTACATGGCTTTCTTGGTGAGGAGCCACATGTTATGTTTTAAGCATGAACACTTCTCTCTGACTGCTCCCCGCTATACCACTAGCTCCAGGCCATCCATGGATGTCAGTCACACTCATTGGCTAAAGCCAGGCCAGAGAGATGATGATAATTAAAGGCAAATGAACTTTGACCCAGTGCTCGGCATGGGTCTCCTCAGCTGCATGTTAACCTAGGGCTTCTTTACCCTGCCACACATGTAATGTAGAATGTAGTTACACTCCCCTACGTGTGAATTTAAGGAGTGATGCTAAAATCTTACATGTGGCTCTAGCATTTTGGATTTGAGATGTTTCATATGAGGTGACAGTACAGAATGTCAGAGCTCTACGCTGACCTTACATGTGCACTTAAGTTGAAAATTGTAGGCGCACACAAAGAAATTTAGGAGCACAATGAAAGATATTTGACGTAAAGCTAGAATCTTTAATTTTTCTAGGCCCACTGGTGCTCCCCCGAAATTAAAATTCTAGGTTGCACAATATAAAATATTTAGCCGCATATGCGAGTAAAATGGTCACTACCCAATCAGAGTATCAAAGCCAATGACACATTTTCAAAATGCCACTTTACCCACGTGTGTTCTTGCCCAACCCATCGGTTTCGGGTACCAACAGTTAAAATGTGTTTGCGTTCTAGAAATTGTCAGGGAGGGACTCAAATCCAGACTCATTGCAAAGAAGAAACATTTGTGGGCGTGGAGTTTGGCCAAGCAATGAGTTTGGATAGCCAAGCAACTATATTCCTAGTACGCAATGACAACATCAAGCTTGTGACTCGTTGGATGTATTTGTTTTGGTTGGGTTTTGGGGTATGTTTTGCCCAATAGGAATTGAATGGTGAATGATGACTGGATTCATTTTCTTTCTAAGTAGCTAATATGTTACTGAACACTTCTAAATCAATCCTGATAATGATTTTTTTTAAATGATGAATGAATCATGAATAATGATGAGTGAGAAAGTTAGAGGCTACAACAAAGCATGCTAACCTCTCACCGTTACCTATAATGGGGAGATTAGCATCTTTGGGAAGGTATGATCTTTGTCCCTCTAACTTTTTTTCTCATCGTCATTCATTATTATCCATAATTATTATAGCGTTAGTGTAGAAGTGTTCACAAACATATTATATTCTTACTGACAATAAAAGTGACAGAATACATTATTCACCATTCACACCTTATTGAAACACAACCAAAACAAGCTGTAAATGCATCCAACAAGTTTGTAGAGTCACACGCTTGATGTAGTCATTGTGTGCCAGGACTATGGGGCCAAATACTAAACATTTGACTACTTTAATATACTAAGGGGCAATTTCCCAGACACAGGTTAAGCCTAATCCTGGATTTAAAAGCATTTTCAATAGAGATTCTCTGTTGAATTGACTTTTTAGTCCAGGACCAGGCTTAATCGGTGTCCGGTAAACTGGCCATAAAAGTGAAATGTGTCCAAATACTTATGACATCAAATGGGGGACTAGATATATAAAGTGCTTTCATTTCTAAACGCTAAAACAGGTCTGTATGAAAATACCCTCAAATAAAAGGTGACATTCATTGCTGTCACCTCATATGAAACATTTGATCTCAAATCCAAAATGCTAGAGTATAGAGCCACACTGTCCAAATACGTAGGGGGGTGTATATACTTTATGCTGATTGATGTGACAACCTTTCTAGAAATAGTTCTAGAAAGTAGTTTCTGGTAGTTCTAGAAATTGCTCTCATTTTCGTTTTACACAAACATTTCCCATAGATATTTTGAGAGCTCTGTTCAATTTTTTATTTATTTTTTACATTATGGTTTAAGACACTATATTCCTGACCATTATGGTTTACCACACTATATTCCTGAACACTATGGTTTACCACACTATATTCCTGAACACTATGGTTTACCACACTATATTCCTGAACACTATGCTGCCCTACCACGCAAAAAGTCAGTAACTGCTCATAGCGTGGAACTGCGAAAAATGGCTTTTATTTACCTTGCTTTCACAGTAACTTTATGCAGTTACTGCTAACATGACCCCCATTTTTTCCAAAACACAATACATTAGAGGCAGGATACTTGTCCACATGATTAAGCATGTATTTAATGTAGCAAAAATGGCATTAACTCATTTTCGACCAAATTAGCAGTTACTGCCTTTTTGGTTGGTAGGGCAGTATGGTTTACCACACTATATTCCAGAAACATTACCTGAAATAGTCAGTGCATCTTTTATTGTGTCTAAGTCCAGGTTTTTTACTGCGAAAACAAAACCATAGGAAATGTTATTGCAATGAATGATTAGCTTTATTTTCCACAGTGCAGAAACAATTTGAATATTCATACACCGAGAGTTGTTGTTCAGGAAAAGTTTAGCAATATCTGACAAATGTCTAGATACCAAATTATGTTTTGTAAGAATTTAGAAATATGGCATAGACCATCAAACATGAATTAGTTGTGAGATGGATATTGGATATAGAGGTTTCAATAAGGGAGCATTTCAATGTAGGAGCATGTTTTCATCTAACCTTTAATTTCACATCCAACATTAATGTGGATAATGCACATAATGATTTCAGAAAAATTGGTGAAAAAAGAACAAGTAAATCTGAGTCTAATCCTCTCTGTAGTCTACATTAATTGTGGGGTTTGTAGGACTATAATGTCAATGCTTGCAATGTAAAGTGTACATCGTTTGGTCAGTGTTTTTAACAGTAGACATTGAATTATTGTTTTCTTTTTTTAATGTGTCCAAATTATTTAGAATGTAGTTATATTGGGTGCAAAACTACCGTCCAATATGCCTTTTAGGATTGTTGGCAGTAACAGCTAATTAACCTGCAAGTCACCTGGCTGGCTGCTTTACTCTACTTGCTTTAAGAGAAGCATTAGCCTAGGAACTGACTCTTGCAGCTGTAAAGACCCTACTTACACAATGGGCTCCACATTAAAGAGGATTGGTGAAAAAGGCATCTAATAGCACCAATAGTCATTTAAAAACGATAAAATATTAATCTCTCCTCGGTTTATGAGTTTTAACTTATTGACTGGTACTTCCTAATTGTGTCTGATTGCTTTGCAAAGAGCCTAATTACAGTCTTAGATGGGTAATATTTTTTTTTCAAGGGCTTACACTAATTTGAGTCCTTTCCAGTGCTCGTTTTCCATTGTCAGTCAATTGCTTTGATAATGAGAGGTTGTGAAGGGGATTGTCTTTGGGAAAAGCGTTTGGTAAGGACATGCTGAGAGAAGGTATCATTATGGAAACAGCCTGCCCTGCTGCCAAATGAAAAGTTATCCTTAATACGGTACATTACAGCCTGTTCATTGTCTGTCTGGAGAGGCCTGTGGAAAATCTATGTTGAGATAAAGAAGTGAAGGGTGTTTGATATGTTTTGAACCTTTCCAGCTTGTCTCTCTGAACTGCAGAAAGGAGTAAATGGGTTGACATAACTGATGTGAATTTAGAAACGACAAGAGTTTAACGCTACCACTATAGGACCTTATAAAATATGATTTTAATGTTGAAATATTGTTGTTATAAGACATTTTATAACTCTTATTTTTACAATTTCATTCATTATTCCCAATGTTTCATTTGGAAGAGCCGTGCCACATTGAGTGCCCAGAACAGACACATGCTGAAAGAAAAATAAGCTGTAGCCATCTTTCACCACGTCATCCTGCAGCAGCGTCTCCCATATTGAGGAGATCTAACTCCTCTATGTTACCTGGCAGACTTTGGCCTGTCAGTCTGGTACTTTGTAATTACATTGCATACGGTGGCAATACTCAAGTTTTATCTTCATCCAATCGTAATTAAATCAGGGCTATCAGTTTTTAAATGTTAAGCCTATGGCTGTGTGTAAAGATTAGCATTTTTTCCTGTGTCCTTGTTCTAATGTTGGAATGCCTGAGCAGTGATATAAAGCCCTGGTAATTAAAACACAATGCCAGGTCATGAGGGGAGCCAGTCACACAATGTAAAGCTCTCAGAGATCCCGGGATGAAAGGTGCCATAGAAATCCAATCAATTTTAATTGTCTTTTGAATTAATTTGAAATGGTTCAGGTCAGTTAAGACAATGCATTTATCCAGCTTTGTGTAATGCCATATCCATCGATCCATAGAGATTACTTTATACATTCATTCATGTGTAGGATATATTTGTGTTTTCCAAACTCCTGCCTTTTGGAATTAGTTAGGTATTGATCCTTTTCAGCGACGCTGGTGTAAAAGCACAAGGTCTGATAGCGGTCTTATCTGAAGACTCACCCAGCCCAGACCAGGCAATCAATTCTGTGCTATTCCGAGACTGATGCCCTTTCATTTTGTTATTGTTTGGCTGACTTCAACATTTGCTAGCTTTGCAAAAGCATCCACTGCGTAATGACTTTAACTCAAAGCTACTACTGTGTCTTAATTAGAGACTAGCCCTTCCCCAAATACTTTGTTTTAGTTCATTGTCATTTTAGAAGGACTATCCATGGTCATTTACCACTGGAGAGAGACTGTGTGGCTCTTGTATCGATTTATTGTTAGACAACCTGCCCTGAATGATCAATTTTTCATCTCAGTGAAAAAGATTTGATAGCAGGAAACAAAGTATTTTTTTCCAGATCCAATGTTGTTCCTGTGGTGTGATATTTCCTTGTTTTGAGGCAGTACCTGATTTGGTTGGTTGGGTTTTTGGTGTGTCTGTTCTCTGCTCAACTCTCTTCCTCTCCCCACCACTCAGAACCCTGGTCTGTGTACTTTATCCCTCCCCTCCCTGCTGATTGGCCCCAGAAATGGAAACTGCAGCCAATGAGGCTTGCCGAAGGTGTCAGTGTTTAGTCTAGCGCTAGGCAGCAGAATTCGACTGACAGGTGGGTCAGGCAAAGTCATCGTCTTGGCTGGCTGCCTGGCAAACCTCTGGTACCATTTAAGAAGAGTGGCCAGAACAAGGCAAGGAAAGGCCTCTGAAGGGGAAGCAACCTCTCTCTCTCTCTCACTCACTCACTCACTCACTCACTCACTCACTCACTCACTCACTCACTCACTCACTCACTCACTCACTCACTCACTCACTCACTCACTCACTCACTCACTCACTCACTCACTCACTCACTCACTCACTCACTCACTCACTCACTCACTCACTCACTCACTCACTCACTCACTCACTCACCCTACCTGAAAAGCTTACTCTCTGAAAAGGCTGAAGAGAAAGGCAGAAGATGTTTTTTTGACCTGCAGACTCTCCCAATTGCTTCAAAGGCGAGGGAGCACAAAACAGACCTGTTACCTGTGCTATAGCCTATGTTAACCACACGTAAACAAACATGGACCTCTCTACAGCAGATGCATATACAGTACAGTCCTGTCCTCTGCCTAACCCAGTCAGAGGACAGGACAGTGTGAACCTTCATCTGGATTAACCTGTGGGCTGTATATTTCCTGTCATGGCTGGAGGCCACATTCAATTAGTGGTGATAAGGATGAACTCTTGGTTTGAGACATAAATAACACTCTGTCCCTTGTGAGCCTTTGGAGAATAAAGCGGCTGATATTATCTTCCCCAAAAGCTTAGGCTTCCTGTAGCGCAGGCTTGTCGTGAAGATTAACAAACCGTGTAAAAAAATTACATTTAAAATTTCACTCTCACAGCAAATGGCATGTCTCAGAAATGTGTGGAAACGGCTGATAAGTATGTTCATGTTAAGGGTAAATTAGTCTTTCACCAGAGAGGCATTTTGTAAGTACCATCTCACTCACATCAAACATTAAGTTCTATGAACATAGTCATCTTTAAACCGTCTTGGGATATTGTTTTGGTGGTTCAGATCAGATTAATTACAATTAGATAAATGCAATAGATGTCCAAATCGACTGGTTTCCTCCCCCCTATGTTTCACCCCTTTTCCCCTCCCTGCATCTCAACCGTTTCAAATTACCATCTGTCTGTCAGATTTTTCACCCCTGTCTGGTTTACGTTGGTATGTTCCATCCCAGGGGAAACAATTTTTTTCCTCCCTGGTCTCATTTGAACTTTGACCCTGGCCTCCTGCCTCTCAGGATATGAGATTACCCCTCAGTGGGGTTGAGGGGGCGTGAGGGAGGGGTGAGGCGGGTGAGGGGGATGTTTTGGACCAGAGTATGTGTGGTTAATGGTGCTGTGAGCAGATGAGGCCCTGGCTGGGCCCTGTATGGCCCTTTGTTTAAGCTTCTTATTAATACTGAGGTTATTATTAAAGCCCCAGACACAACACTGACTTAACCATTAGCTGACGGACTGACTGGAGTCATTAGAAATGATAGAGACCAGACCAAATGGAATTAGCGATTGTAATACATTGTTTGAAATTGTATGCTTGACTTGTAGGTGTATATATACTCAGCTTATACGGCAGCACTGACAATGATGAGAGCATTCGGTGTTGTTTTGTACTTCTCATCCATTTTTGTGTGTCGTCCCTATTTGACATTCATCGTTACCACGGTGATAGTACATATCTATCTATCTACATGTTACTAGACAGGCTGGGAGATATGAAGTCAATCTAAATTTACCTCCTAAAAGAAAATGAATAATTTGGCTTGGTTTTGGCTTGGTAGCTTCTCCCCTTCCTCCATCTCTTCCTCCCACCACAGCCAGTCAGTCAATCCCAGACAGTCTCAGGCTCTCAGCATATGTGTTTTTTAATTGTTACAGGAGGTAAGGAAGCATGGAAGATTCTCAGCATAAATGATGTGGGGGAAACGTTTAAAAGAGGCTTTTGGGCGTAAATTAGAGCTCCTCCATGGTGCACGGCTGGCTCTGTGTGAGTCAGAGGGCCGTGTTATATGCATGAGTTATTGCCTTGAACCCCCTGACTCCTGTGTGTGTGATTCTACTGTACGAAGGAGGGTCTCATGGCTAAACTGTGTGTGTGTGTGTGTGTGTGTGTGTGTGTGTGTGTGTGTGTGTGTGTGTGTGTGTGTGTGTGTGTGTGTGTGTGTGTGTGTGTGTGTGTGTGTGTGTGTGTGTGTGTGTGTGTGTGTGTGTGTGTGTGTGTTTTCCTACTGTACCAGGGCCTCACTATGTGTTTGTGAGAGAGCGAAAAAGAGGAGAAACATTGCACACTGTATGTTCCCAGCCACAGCAGCAGGCTTGCTGTTTGTCTTGATAGCTGGAAGTAGACATTTAATTTTAGGAGAAGAGTTGTATGAAGGACCGATGCCTGTTTATACAGACCAGCAGAGAAGACCTAGTATTATAGATGAATGTGAATGCTGGTAGATACTGTATATTCCAAGCAGTGTGTGTTTGTGCGTGCGCAAGGAGCAGAAGATGTGATCTGTAGAGCTCTTTTCATTTATTCTATAAATAAAGGGAACTGCTATATGAGGCGGATTGAAAGCTCCCACCATGAACATCAAATTGACTTTGGAAGGCTCCAGGCATTCCTGTTCGACAGCACATTAGTCCCGGCTACTCTCCACCTTGAGATGATGGGCAGCCTGCCAGGTAGGGGTTGCCATGACTCCTAACACCACCCCTTCCCTATGCACTCCCTCCCCACTTGAAGGTGCCACATTTTCAGGCAGGCTGGGCTGGCTAAGGTTTTGATTTAGACAAAAGATGTCTTAACAATGTCAGCTGAATGCTTTATGGGAATACTGTGGCTTTCTGGTAGGAAATCATGTGACCTCCTCGGCCAAGGTTTTTAGAGAGAGAGAGAGAGAGAGAGAGAGAGAAACTTGGAATGTGATGCCAGCAAAGGGTTTTTATTCTTTCTTTTTTTGGCTTTCTTTCATTCTTGTGTTTGCTGAGAAAATGGCGGACGGTGTGGAGCTGAAATGAACCCGACTTGCCAGTGGAGCTGAGTGCAAAAACACAACTCAACTTTAGTTTTTTAAAATCAGAAGCGGACGCTTTTTTTGCATGGCACCCATGTCTCATCGCTTTTTGATTCCTGATAAATCCTGCTTCCTGTCTGTCTGTCTCCGGCTGGGTACAAAATATCAAATGGTTAGTAGAGATCTGGGTAAGTGGCACATTTGCTCTGTTCCGTTCCATACATGGCTTTGTCGCACTGCGGCCGTGTAACCACAGCCAGGAATATTCTGATGTGTTGGGGAACTCTGTAGTTGGCACTGACCGTGGCATGCTCCATTACACTGGCATCCCATTCACCATGGCATCCCGTTCACTCGGGCAGATTTATACAGCTCCTTGCCACGATTTTCTAAATTGCTGCTGCTGTCTGGGCTAAGTTGGGCTAACCTATCCTCTCCTCTCGCCACAGCCTCAGTGCTGCATGCTGGCCAGGAGGAGAGGAGAGGAGAGGAGAGGAGAGGAGAGGAGAGGAGAGGAGAGGAGAGGAGAGGAGAGGAGAGGAGAGGAGAGGAGAGGAGAGGAGAGGAGAGGAGAGGAGAGGGAATAGACGGGTAGAGATCTCCTCCACAACATATTATTCTCACTGAAAAATTGACTTCCATGCATCTGGAGGGAACTGCTGAAGCATGTGATGATCCTGATATGAGTGGCTGCAACTGTAAATGGAATCTTCTTTAGAATGGACGGAATACTATTGCGGTACTATCAGGGTTTTTGTGAGGCCGTTCTCTCTGCTTTTTCTTTATTTTCTTTATTATTCACCACCACATAGATTTTCAGTCTGAAATATTGTCTGTTTAAAGATAATAAGTAGTTTATATTGTACTATTACTATTGGTTTAGGAACCATAAGACTATTAATGTTATTGCTTTCTTTGTGTTTTCAGAGACGAAGAGAGTGAGAAATGACCATGGGTGACTCCTTACCCTGAAAGGCACACGATCAACAGGGTAAGTAACCTTCAACCCATGGTGTTGTGTTCCTCTCCTCAACATGCCCTCTTTGTGACATGTCTATAGGCCAGACAAAAAGCTATGGAAACATTATTTGCCTTTGCAGTCTCACCTGTACATTCAAGCAATACATATGTAGTTATTTAGGTTTTGTGCCAGTATTTGGTTTGATCTGACATAGTTTGACAGGTATAGTATATTTTCAGAACATTTTCTAGGAGATTCGGCCCTGCAGTTTTCGTCTGGCCCTTGCTATTGTGCTGTTCTAGCCAACATCCCTCTGCTCGGCTCACTTCAGATCAGGGCCTCCCGAGTGGCGCAGTGGTCCCAGGCTGTGTTGCAGCCGGCCGCACAATTGGCCCAGCATCGTCTGGGTTAGAGGAGGGTTTGGCTGGCCGGGATGTCCTTTGTCCCGTCGTGCTCTAGCAACTCCTGTGGCAGGGCGGGCGCATGCACGCTGACACGGTCGCCAGGTGTACGGTGTTTCCTCTGACACATTGGTACGGTTGTTCTGGGTTAAGTGAGCAGTGTGTCAAGAGGCAGTCCGGCTTGGCAGGGTCGTGTTTCGGAGGACGCACGGCTCTCGACCTTCGCCTCTCCCAAGTCCGTACGGGAGTTGCAGGTATGGGACAAGACTGTAACTACCAATTGGATATCACGAAATTGGGGAGAAAAAATAGTTAAACATTTTTTAAATCTTATACGATTCAACACATGTATCGTGACTGAGATGGAACAGGGTTTTATTGAGTGGTTTATTATACTCACTGTATTAGGATAGTGTAAGGATTACATTCTGGAGGTATTTGTGGACATCAACCTATCAACAACAATATATTTGATTTGACAGCCTGTTGCATGCATGGTACAGTAGACTTCTCCACTTACATAAAGTGACATATTAAAACAGTTGGTGGCATAGTGTAACATTTTTCAGTGTAATTTGACATATTTATTTTGATACTTTCCAACTAACCATTTGGCACAAACCCGTAGATCCGATCTTGTGGCGAATCTGACATCACAAGCTCCTCTCTGTGGGTCTCTGTCATTGTGGTGTGAACAGCATCTTTTTTTATAATAGCAACTTTTTGTCTCTTTGATGCCCATTATTTGTAATATGACTAGGGATAGATATTTGCTGTCCTGTGGTGTTTAGGGGCTCCAAGACATTGTTTGTGAAGCAGAATAGAACATTCTGATTATTCAAACAATGCCTGAACCATTATAGTTTCAGTGTTGTTTGATTTGATAGCATATTCCAACCTTTTGGCGTTAATGGAAGCAACCTTATCCTCCAGGATGGAAAAGGAGACTACAGTACGAATCAGAAGATACTAGTGTTCTTGGCTTGCAAATAGCGGACAAGACAAGAAGAAGGCCTACTGAAAATGTGTGCATCCGGGTTGAGGTAGTAGGTTGTATGGTTTAGAATGACACCCTGGGAGTTAACGGTACAACCTTCTAGCTTTCCTTGGAGCACACTCATGACATCAATCAAAGAGATGACCCTCATCATGTCTTTCAAAGCGTAGCTTGGCTTGGTTTACATTAGCCAACTATTTTTGAGGACCATGACGTCAAAATGTCGCTGTCAATGTTTTTTTCTCTGTGCAATATTTTAATTTAAGTGTGCGTTATAAAGGTGATGAATTTAGAAGCTGCATTCCCTAAATATATTGAACAAAAATATATACGCAACATGCAACAAATTAAATGGTTTTGCTGAGTTACAGTTCATATAAGGAAATCAGTCAATTGAAATATATTCATTAGGCCCTAATCTTTGGATTTCACATGACTGGGCAGGGATGCAGCCATGAGTGGGCCTGGGAGAGCATAGGCCCACCCACTGGGGAGCCAGGCCCAGCCAATCAGAATGAGTTTTTCCCCCACAGCTCATAGTGGAAAAATCACAACACAGGGATTCTGAAACCTTGAAGATTTAAAATAGTTAGTTATCTCTCTTCAATACAGTTTTCATTCAACTGACTTGGCTGCTCTTATACAATTCTAAATAGCCAACATACTAAAAAACAATTTGTTAATAGGTATTCATTATAATCTTATCTTATAGATACATTTACATCATGTAATTCTCAACATATACCTAAAAACAGCAAGGAACAGGCCTGCTTCTGACTTTATCAGAAACTTGCCCAAACTGGTATATAAATGAATCAATATAATACCAACCAACCTCTTGGGGGGTGGTTATTTATTTAAGGCTTTATACTGCAATTGTGCTATGGTAATGTACAATTAATAAACATGGTACCGTATGATCATTTTTTGTACCATTTATTGTAATTGTGCATTACCATGGTAGAATGTATAATGCAGGTTAAAATCATGGTATTTCCATGATCCACATCTATACCATGGTATAAATGAGGCTATACCATATTATTTAGGTGCATGGAAGTACCATCATACTTCATAGCTAAAACCATGGTACATTTCCATGATTCAGACTATACCATGGTATAAGTGAAAGTACCATAGTAGTACAATGGTATGAATGGAAGTACTATAGTAGTACCATGGTACATTTTTACAATTGCCAAACAACGCAACTGCCACCTTCTGTTTTGGAGTATTTTAACAGGCTTTGTGGCTGACGACTTCAAGGTCTTTGCTGTGTATACACAAAAGAGATTGACTGCCGACACTGTTCAGAGGTTCTAATTACTCTCGGCTGGCTAACGGTAGACAATCCTACACTACATGACCAATGATGGACGATTAGGTCTGGCTCGCAGTTGGCGTTCCAATTCATCCCAAAGGTGTTCGATGGGGTTGAGGTCAGGGCTCTGTGCTGTCCATTCAAGTTCTTCCACACCGATCTCAACAAACCATTTCTGTATGGACCTCTCTTTATGCACGGTGGCATTGTCACCGCGTTTCCACTACTCCAGAGTCCAACGTCGTTGAGCTTTACACCACTCCAGCCAACGCTTGGCACTGTGCATGGTGATCTTAGGCTTGTGTGCGGCTGCTCGGCCATGGAAACCCATTACATGAAGCTCCCGAAAAACAGTTATTGTACTGACGTTGCTTCCAGAGGCAGTTTGGAACTTGGTAGTGAGTTTTGCAACCGAGGACTGATGATTTTTATGCACTTCAGCACTCGGTGGTCCCATTTGGTGAGCTTGTGTGGCCAACCTTTTCACAGCTGACCATTGTTGCTCCTTGACGTTTCCACTTCACAATAACAGCACTTACAATTGACTGGAGAAGCTCTAGCAGGACAGAAATTTGACAAACTGACTTGTTGCAAAGATGGCATCCTATGACGTTGCCACTTTGAAAGTCACTGAGCTCTTCAGTAAGGCTATTCTACTGCCAATGTTTGTCTATGGAGATTGCATGGCTGTGTGCTCGATTTTATACACCTGTCAGCAATCGGTGTGGCTGAAATAGCTGAATCCACTAATTTGAAGGGGTGTCCACATACTTTTGTATATATAGTGTATGTGTGTGTCCCTGCTCTTATAGCCTTTCCATTCTCTACGCAGGCTCCTAATGGACCTTTCCTGCCAGTAGACCCACGACCAGTCTGCCTTTAGGGGCACAAAACCTTCAATTAGTGTTAGGTTGTAAAGTGGTGTATTTTTAGATGGTTGTCATCCACTCTGGTAGGGAGGGAGGAATGACCACATTGCACCAATCACACAGGGGATATGTAATGTTAGACATCCACTGTATAGTATCACTCCAACCACAAAAAGGCACACAGCAAACAAAGGCTTTTCCGCTTGTTCTTTCACTATCCATGAGTATATGGTATATTTAATGTGTAACTGATTTATCTGCAGAAGGAATACAGGGAATGCAAATGTTAATGCTTTTTCAAATCCATTATGTGTTTTGCTATCGTGAGCCCATTATTGAATAAATCGAATTTAATTATTATTTTGTTAAAACAACAATTCACCATTTACTGCTGGTGCTGGAGCTCGCAGCAAAGGGAATCTGCAGTGTGTCTTTCATAGCCTAATACTATCAAGCTGTTCTGCTATCGCTAAAGTTCCCCTGGTTTCACATGGCTCCCTGAGCCATTTGAGCGTTCCTGTGTTTTCGTAGCCTCCGTCAGTCAGCCAAGGCAACACTCTCTCCAGTGCAGGCCATGGCCTTGATGTCATCACAGCTATTCTCCTGTGAGCTGAGCACTGAATCACTGCCACATTTTATGATGCCCAGATGGTTGGATGTAAACATCAAGTATGAAATGTAATAATCATCATAAATCTGAGATTCTCCGTTTAGCTGATGCTTTTGTTCCAGAAAACAAACGGACATCACCCTCAGCTTTTACTATGTATCCAATATCACTGTGGAATATCGTTCCCAGCTTCAGGCAGGTTAAGTGCCTTTCTCAAGTGGTTTAGTGGCTTGATTATCCCGCCTACCTACCTACTGTACCTGCTGGAAGCAAGGCCGTTCCCCAAACTGCTTTAACAGACATACAGACTGCTGTAATGGTAAAACAGTCTATGTTTCCATACACCAAGCCTTAGTTACGATCTATGGTCCCCTACAATGAGCGACGGGGTGCAGTAGTGATATGCGGTCTGGTCTGGTCTGGAGATTAAACCTGCTTCAGCTCAGCATGGGCTGAAGACTCTATTTACTACACACCTTGGAGCTCTCTCTCTCTCTCTCTCTCTCTCTCTCTCTCTCTCTCTCTCTCTCTGGCAGTGGGGCACAGCTTGTAAAGAGTGTCAGATCAACACAAAGGAGAACAAAATGCATATGTGGATCAGTTTTATCAATCTGCAGATTATTTAAAATTCAAACTGAATTTGAAATATACTGAAAACAAGAGGGTGTTGCAGTAATTCCGCTCTTCGTCAGAGCACCATGTCAGTTTTTTCTGACTTTGTTGATGGGTGATACTGTAATGTCAACCTCTCATGTAGGGTCATGAGTAAATACACACTGTTATGGTATCGTTGGATACTATTGTCTCTTACACTTTACACTGTCAGTGGTTGAAAAGCAGTCTCTTCAGTCTAGAGTGAATATGGACGTCAGATTGTCCCTCCAACTTAGTTATCCAACCTGAAATTCCAGCTTTATTCATACTTTGGGTTGCCATTCACGGCTATATTCCAATACCTGATATCACTACAACGAGACAAAGATATTTTGACCAAGATGTCTTGGAAAAGACCAGAGGCCTTTCAAACACACTACTAAACCTATAAGGGCCCTAGCTTGACAGACATTGCCAGTTGCTAGGAGCGCCCTGCTCCACCCACCACCACAGCTCTGCAGCAGTACATCAGCAGCTAGCCAGTACCTCAGAGAGCCTCTCTCAGCTGGTGGAGCCTCTTATCAACACGGGCTGCCCAGTGAAAGGGACTTAGCAGCTGTCAATTAGGGGCCAAACAAATGCAGAATGATATTAATGGGTGTTAAATGGCTGAGATTGAGAGGCCTATAGGAGGACAGGCTCATTGTAATGGCTGGAATGGAATTAACGGAACGGTATCAAACACATCAAACGTATGGAAACCACGTTTGACTCCATTCCATTGATTCAATTCCACCCATTCCAATGAGCCCTTCCTCCTATAGCTCCTCCCACCAGCCTTGTCTGCTCTCCATGTAGGCTCAGACGGCTCACAGTGCCAACAGGTTGACAGTGTGTTGTTTAGCCTGATCCTGCTAAAACCCTGGAAACCCCAGGAGGAAGGGCCTTTTATCTGCATGGGGCCTCAGCTGACTTTCCTGCTGGTGTGGGGTGGGATCTCTGTGGTGACTGCTCTGCTATGTCAAAACAACCACTTTCATTTTTTTATTTTTTATTTAACCATGTCTGGTTTAACCATGTCTGAATTTCTGAAGGAGAATCAATTTGAAACATAGAGTTGAAGTCAGAAGTTTACATACACTTAGGTTGAAGTCATTAAAAGTTATTTTTCAACCACTCCACAGATTTCATGTTAACAAACTATAGTTTTGTCGGTTAGGACATCTACTTTGAGCATGACACAAATTATTCTTCCAACAATTGTTTACAGACAGATTATTTCACTTATAATTCACTATATCACAATTCCAGTGGGTCAGAAGTTTACATACACTGAGTTGACTGTGCCTTTAAACAAAATTATGGCATGGCTTTAGAAGCTTTTGATTGGCTAATTGACATAATTTTAGTCAGAGGTATACCTGTGGATGTATTTCAAAGCCTACTTTCAAACTCAGTGCCTCTTTGCTCGACATCATGGGAAAATCTAAATACATTTTAGACCTCCACAAGTCTGGTTCATCCTTGGGAGCAATTTCCAAACGCCTGAAGGTACCACTTTCATCTGTACAAACAATAGTACGCAAGTATAAACACCATGGGACCAAGCAGCCGTCATACCACTCAAGAAGGAGACGCGTTCTGTCTCCTAGAGATGAACAAATCAAGTGCAAATCAATCCCAGAACAACAGCAAAGGACCTTGTGAAGATGCTGGAGGAAACAGATACAAAAGTATCTATATCCACAGTAAAACGAGTCCTATATCGACATAACCTGAAAGGCCGCTCAGCAAGGAAGAAGCCACTGCTCCAAAACCGTCATAAAAAAGACAGAATACGGTTTGCAACTTCACATGGTGTCACGTGTGGGTGTATGGAGCGACCAAGACGCAGCGCAGGGATTATAGTTCGACATGTTTTTACTACTATGTATATAATAGACATGAACGAACTATCCAACACAAAAACAACAAAACGATACAAACGTAAATTGGCACACTTACTGTTCCGTGAGCTTCGAAATGTACACGATACGTAGCACACTGACGTTTCACCGTGACTGGAGAATTAATAACCCACAACCCGGTGTGAAACCTACAAACCCATGTAGGGTCCCTAATTAATTAAACAAATTAAATTCTGTTTTAGTATGTAATATACAAATATGTTTTCTATTTACATTTACCTGTTTTGCAAAAAGCCTTAGTTGGCTTCATCGTGTTCCTTCTCAGCCCTCCACAAAGTTATTGAACAGACTAGAGGAGCCAAGCTGCGTTGTGCCGGAGCACTGAGTTTTTTTTAAGAGCTCTATTTTCCCCATCTTTCCTCACCTCTGAACTGAATGGTCATCCAGATGTAGCTAGCAATCAGGGCTGAGAAGAAGGGGAACTGCTGCCTCAGCACTCCCTGCTCCAACTAGCCCAGCGGCCAGGCATGGCTAGGAGTCATTGGTTCCAGCTGTGCTACCATTTATGGGATGGTTGGACAAATAAATGATGGGATTAGATAGGAGTGGAGAGGAGAGGAGAGACTGGGGGAGAGGAAAGGAAAGACGATGGGAGAGGAGAGACTGAGGGGTGAGGAGAGGTTCTATTTTCACTGCAGTAACCAACCAAGGCCTGCTGAACAGAAAAGCACACTGACAGAGAGCTCTATAATAGGTCGTTTAAATGATTTGACAGAAATAAGAAAATAGAGATTTGCTTCAGGATAGATCCTGCATTCCAGGTCATGCTAGGCAGCATTTATATTTATTTTTTGTCATGCCAGGTGAAATTGTAGCAATGGAATGTTTTCAAACCAAATTATATTGGGAGGATGTTATGTAGTCTGTACACAGGAAGGAAATTAAAATCACTATCTCTCTAGGACCAGCTGCATTAGTAAAAGCAATGTTGACCTCTTGATGTCATAGTTGTAGTATAGTTGACAATATTTAGTTTTTTTGCCTTTACGTATGCAAAAAATAATCAACCCTATTGTAATAAGTGTATTGAGAGTATTTTCTGTGAGTTATTGTTGGACATAATCCCTGTACACATACTGATTAAAAATATTTCAAAGACTTTACTGAGTTACAATTCATATAAGGAAATCAGAAGTTGTGTAAAGTACTTAAGTAAAAATACTTTAAAGTACAACTTAAGTATTTTCTTTTAGTATCTGTACTCTACTTTACTGTTTATATTTTGTACTATACTTATACTTTTACTTCACTACATTCTTAAATAAAATAATGTACTTTTTACTACATACGTTTTCCCTGACACCCAAAGTACTCATTACATTTTGAATGCTTAGCCGGACAGCAAAATGATCCAATTCATGCGCTTATTAAGAGAACATCCCTGGTCATCCCTACTGCCTCTGATCTGGCAGACTCACTAAACACACATGCTTCCTTTGTATTTGTATTTATTAAGGATCCCCATTAGATGCTACCCCTGGGGTCCAGCAACATTAAGGCAGTTATATACAATGTAAAATATTACATGACATTACATTTCATAACATTATTCACAACACATTAAGTGTGTTCCCTCAGGCCATTACTCTACTATCACATATCTGCAATACGAAATCCATGTGTATGTGTGTGTAGACTGCGTGTCTTATCATGTGTATGTGTGTCTGTGCCTGTGTGTGTGTCTCTTTACAGATCCCGCTGTTCCATAAGGTGTATTTTTATATGTTTTTTAAATCTGATTCCACTGCTTGCATCAGTTACCTAACGTGGAATAGAGTTCCATGTAGCCTTGGCTCTATGTAGTACTGTGTGCCTCCCATAGTCTGTTCTTGACTTGGGGTCTGTGAAGAGACCTTTGAAGTCTTGTCTTGTGGGGTATGCATGGGTGTCTGAGCTGTGTGCTAGTAGTTTAAACAGACACCTCTGTGCATTCAGCATGTCAACACTTTTTGCAAAAACAAGTAGTGATTAAGTCAATTTCTCCTCTACTTTGAGCCTCGAGAGATTTACATGCATATTATTAATGTTAGCTTTCCGTGTCCATTTAACGGCCAGCCGTGCTGCCCTGTTTTGAGCCAATTGTAATTTTCCGAGGGCCATCTGTGGCACCTGACCACACGACTGAATAGTAGTCCAGGTGCCACAAAACTAGGGCCTGTAGGACCTGCCTTGTTGATAGTGTTGTTAAAAAGGCAGAGCAACATTTTATTATGGACAGAATTCTCCCCATCTTAGCTTCTGTTGTATAAACATGTTTTGACCATGACAGTTTGCAATTGAGGGTTACTCCATGCAGTTTAGTCAGCTCAACTTGCTCAATATCCACATTATTTATTACAAGATTTAGTTGCGGTTTAGAGTTTAGTGAATGATTTATCCCAAATACAGTTTTTTTTATATTTAGGACTAACTTATTCTTTGCCACCCATTCTGAAACTAACTGCAGCTCTTTGTTAAGTGTTGCAATGATTTCACTTGCTGTAGTAGCTGATGTGTATAGTATTGAGTCATCCGCATACATAGATTAGTAAAGATTGAAAAAAGTAAAGGGCCTAGACAGCTGCCCTGGGGAATTCCTGATTGTACCTGGATTATGTTGGAGAGGTTTCCAATAAAGAACACCCTCTGTGTTCTGTTAGACAGGTAACTCTTATATAGCAGGGGGTGTAAAGCCACACACAGTAGACAATGATCGATAATGTCAAAAGCCGCACTGAAGTCTAACAAAACAGCTCCCACAATCTTTTTATCATTAATTTCTCTCAGCCAATCATCAGTTATTTGTGTAAGTGCCATGCTTGTTGAATATCCTTTCCTATAAGCATGCTGAAAGTATTTTGATTACAGTAAAATATGGTGGTGGATAAATGGCACGACAATGGGCCTCAGGATCTCGTCATGGCAATTCAAATTGCCATCTACAAAATGCAATTTGATTCATTGACCGTAGCTTATGCCTGCCCATACCATAACGCCACCGCCACCATGGGGCACTCTGTTCACAATGTTGACATCAGCAAACTGCTCGCCCACACAATGCCATACACGTGGTCAATGTTTGTGAGGCCGGTTGGCCGTACTGCCAAAGTCTCTAAAACGATGTTGGAGGCGGATTATGGTAGAGAAATGAACATTAAATTATCTGGCAACAGCTCTGGTGGACATTGCTGCAGTTAGCATGCCAATTGCACACTCCCTCCAAACTTGAGACATCTGTGGCATTGTGTTGTGTGACAAAACTGAACATTTTAGATTGGCCTTTTATTGTCCCCAGCACAAGGTGCATTATTGTAAGCTCATGCGGTTTAATCAGCTTCTTGATATGCCACACCTTTCAGGTGGATAGATTATCTTGTCAAAGGAGAAATGCTCACTATAAGCTTTTGTGTCCATATGGACAATTTCTGTGATTTTTTTTCAGCTCATGAAACATGGGACCAACACTTTACATGTTGCGTTTATATTTTGTACATACATGTACATGCAAATTCTGTTGATTAATGGTTTTGTCTGAGTGACTGCCCTTTTAATAAGGCCATTTGTCTGGTGGTCCTGCCCTCAGTAAATACCAGAGACCTTGATAAAATAAAAACATGAGGGACTGGAGCCTGACACTGCTGTTACTGGCCAGACAGGCAGCTACTAGCTAGCTACAAATCCCCCTGTTCATACAGCAGCAGCTTGTGATTTGGTGAGGTCTCTGCATGGCAGCTAGTATTTTTCCCCAAGGCGAGATATCCCCTTAATGTGATCTGTTTAATGGCAAATAAATAACCATAACACATCCATGGCAGACGGGTGTGCCATTGATCTGTCTGGAGTCTCCTCTCGGCCTGCTGCTGCGTCAGCCACTCCTCTCCCCCATCGATACGCTCTTGCCCCTTGACCCCTGGGACAGATCAATGGTATTGATCAAGAAGGGCAAGGGCAGGGTCCGCTGACTGGCCCCACACCAGTCCGCCCCCCCAGCTAGTGTGATAAGACATGATCATCATTAATGTCCTGCTGGTTGGATGGCTGGCTGGCTGGACCCCCCTTCCCCCACACACACATCCCTGTCCCCCCAGTTCCCTTCTCACCACCAATGGTGCTGTCTGCCATGCCTGCCTTTCTGTATGTCTGCATGTCTGTCTGTCTGTCTGTATGCTAGGCGTCCTTTGTTTGGATACCTGTCTGATTGACGTTCACCTTCCATGGGGTGGTTTATTGTTAAATGGGTGAATGTGGTGTAATAGCGTTTTGATAGTGCATAATGGTTCTCAAGTCATTGTGTACACTGTCTTCCTGTGAGTTTTTTTGTGTTCTTTGAGACTACAGTATTTCTGGGGTGTAAATCATAGTACTCCTGCCATGACAACGTTCTCTTTTAAACAAGTGCTGCATCATAGAGGCTTATGGAGATGTAATTACTCTACCTTCCTGGTACTTACATTCCTTCTTCCTTTAGATTTTTACTGTAAGACAACCCATTGTCATTCATGTTTATGACATTGTACACATGTTCTGTTTTCTTAGCCAGTCAAAAACGACCAACCGCGGTATTCCAAGATTCGCTACACAGTCTAGCCTAGAGAAGTGAAGATGATAGGAGTATAGAGGAGAGGAGGGGGAAAAGGAGGAGGAGAGGAGAGGAGGGTCAACGCGTGTCTTCTAGTTGTGTGTGTGTGTGTGTGTGTGTGTGTGTGTGTGTGTGTGTGTGTGTGTGTGTGTGTGTGTGTGTGTGTGTGTGTGTGTGTTGAGGCGGTGCGGCGGTAGCTCCAGACGTTGCAGTGACACTGCTGTAATGGAGCTGATTGATCACCAGTCCTGCTGTACAGACTGCTGCCTCCTTCCCCTCAGCCCCCTATCTCCCCTCTCTCCCCCCGCTCCCCTCGGCCCCCTCTCTCCCCCCTCCCCTCTCTCTCCTCTCTCCCCTCTCTCCCCCCTCCCCTCTCTCCCCTCTCTCCCCTCTCTGATGAATTTCGGTCGGATATCCAGATATTTGAAATACATGCGTTTTTTTTTTTACTTAAGTTTTTTAACCTGAGAGCTGCTGCATAAGGCAGAGGCTGGCACGTTATTGTTATAGCTGCGGAACGGGCCAAGAGAGATGGGAGAGAGCAGACTATAGTTAGCTAGGCTAATTGAGGCCACATGCTGCACATTCTCTCCAAGCCAATTCAGATAAAACTACAGCCTAGCTGTTGGTGGCTCGTTGTAGCCTACTCCTTCAAATTTCAGGAGGAAGATCATGTAATATAGAAGATTTTTAAAAAATTCTTAGCGTTCTAGATCTTGATGTTGTTTTGAGCTAAAATACGAATTTCTGTGTGTGGAGCGCCAGAGTGATGTTTCTGAAGGATCTCTGCATTGCAGCAAAGCCGAGCCTTGGGGGTTTCACAGTTTGAAATCAGGGCCGGCTCCAGGCATAAGTGACATAAAAATATATATATAAATACAATTTGGAACTCGAGGTCTTAACTTAATGTTGAGAGTTAGAATAGTATAATACACAAGGTGCAAGTTCGAAATTTGGTTGTGCATCAGCAGTTTTTATATTTTTTTGTCAGTCACTGACAGTCACTCAATTAGCCAGGTCAGCTAACAATTTTTAGATTGGTAAGTTAGTCTAGCCAGTTATCTAAACGTGTAGTCATCATGGCCCGAATACTGACAAGGCACACAGATCACGTGCCCAGGGGCCCCCATTGATTTTGTTAGTCACTCTAACTCATGTATCATCAACATCGAATAAGTCATAGCAAAATGAATAGAATTGCAAGGTGCAGATAGCTTTAAAACTGAAAATAATATGATCTCCACCCCATGGCAAAATAGATAGAATTGCAGGAAATTTGCTTTAAAACAGCTCAAATGTATCTCTGCCCAATGACAAAATTTGTAGAATTGCAGGAAATAAACATTCAAACATACATTTTTCTCTTTGCCGTCAAGAGGGGGGCCACTAAAAATGTTGGCCCGCTTGATGGGGAGGCCCCCCAACCAAATCTCGCTTAGTGCCCCTAAAAACTCTAGCACATAATCAATCAATGATAACATTTGCAGCCCCCCTCTCCCTCCCCCCTCTCTGTTGCACGGGGTCGTGACCCTAATCCATCCGGGGTGTTGAGGGTGATAGGTCACTGGCTCTGAGATTAGGACGAGTGTCAAGGTCAGATCTCACCCAGATAGAGAAAAAATAACCCATCATCTGTTTTCTTTGTCTTATGACTTAGTTCCATTTGCTGTGTCTCGTAACACTTTAGTGTTCATTGTATTCTACCAAGCGGTGACACATTGTGCATAAAACAGCCCCTCAAACAATTATTATTTATATAACCTCAACTTAAATAAAGATAATTTCAAAAAACAGTGAATATTGAAGGCTGTATGGTCTGTGGTAGTGGCTGTAAGGTCTGTGGTAGTGTCTGTATGGTCTGTGGTAGTAGCTGTATGGTCTGTGGTAGTGTCTGTATGGTCTGTGGTAGTAGCTGTATGGTCTGTGGTAGTGTCTGTATGGTCTGTGGTAGTGGCTGTAAGGTCTGTGGTAGTGGCTGTAAGGTCTGTGGTATTTATTATACCTTGGGATAAAGAAAACAGTGAATATTGAAGGCTGTGTGTAGCAGGAGTGGGACATAAAGAAGCAGTCAGCCTATGTGAGACTATACAGTATGTCTTTAACTGGGAGTCTACAGTATGACGGGATGGTTTTGCTAAAGGTCCTGCTTTGTTAACTGCAGCACTGTAATGTGGATGTGGTGTGGAATCTTAAGGGGATAGATGGGCTGCTAGAAAGAGAGAAACTAGATAGATAGAATACTTCAGGTTAGGTTTAGACACTTTCCGTCTGAAACCTGTCCAAGCAGAAGATCTCACAAACAGCCCAGCCCTGTGATTTCTGTGTCATTTAGCGTCTCTATACGTGTATATCTATTTAATACTTTTCTAAGACTATTATGCTATTCTTTGTCTGGTCTGACTGGTGAAATACAGTGCTTGTCAGACTGCGTCGTCTGTCTGTGTGCACGCTTCAATGCTTTTGTCACAATATTGTGAAAGTGTCAGTGTTTGTGTTTGTGTTGGTGTCCGTGTTCAGTGTTGGTGTCCGTGTTCAGTGTTGGTGTCTGTGTTATTGTCTGTCTGCACTCTGTCTTGTCCCTCTGTGGCTGCATCTTGTGTGTAGGCGGACTGTGACAGTGTCTGTCTCTGGTATGTTATTTGTGTCCGTTTGCTTGTGTCTGTTTTGTCTACGACTGTGTTTGTGGTAGCGTCTGTGTTGTGTGTCAACATGTCTGTGTCGGATATGTACTCTGAGTTGTGTGTCAGTACGCCCTGTGGTGGATGTCAGTGTCTCTGGTGTGACAGCATGAGCCACTGTAGGGCGTCCTCCTTGGCCGACCCACCATGCGGCTGGCTGGCTGCACTGAGTTTGTGCTCCTTTGAAAAGAGAAGGAACTGATCAGCAGAATGGGTGGAACGTGTGCGTCGGCAGAGGCTGTATGAGGGAGTGAGAGAAAGAGGGAGAGAGAGAGAGGGAGGGCTGTCGCTGCCGTAGCGTAGTACCACACTCTGGGCGAGTGAGCAGCCGCAGACAGGAGTCACAGACAGCCAGATGAGTAGATAGGTAGAGACCTGGGGATGGGGAGAAGAGGAGGGGTGATGGGCAAAATGTTTTGGCATCACCATTTTCTCGCGATGGCCCTGTTGTCACCGTGATGTTAGGGTTGGACCTGCGTGGGAAAAAAAAAAGGATAGATGACAGTGTCTGAGGTCCTGGAGCCTAAGGCGGAGGAGGGGGAGTGATGAGATGGAGCTGATGATGCAAGCGGTGAGGGAGGGGGAGGGGCAGGAGAGGCGTCCCACCTCACTGACCTGCGTCTGGCTCAGCTGCTGTTGACACCTCAGCGTCTCTCTTCTGCTTTTCTTTTCCTTTGCTTTCTTTATGCTCTTTTTAAAAAATCCTTTTCTTCCCCATCCTCCGCTCAAAGATGGATGACAAAGGCGTAGTCGGCACAGAGACGGATGATTGTGTGAGGCGAGGCGCGGGGCAACAAAGAGAACACTTGCGTTTCCGAAGCCTCCGCTTTGCTCTGTGTTCCCCTGAGAGAGGCGTCTATCTATATAATTATTAGTGGGAGGAGTTGCGGGTTGGTGCGCAAGGGGTGAAAATGACATTTGGCTGCAGTGTGGTGCTTCGTTAAGATTCATGACAGGGCAGTTTGCTTTCTTTCATGACAATGATGGTTGTGTGTCTCTGGTTACCACCGTCTGTGACTGTACTCTGTGTGTGTCTGAACTCTGTCTGTGATGAGAGGAAAGCTCTGTTGACTGAATGTGGCTGCTTTCACTTGTGTCTGTGGCGGTGACAACTTATTTCTGTACCGTGCAGAACTCGGCGCCATGCCGATGGGGGCGGGCGGAGTGGGTGCAAGGGGAGGGACGGTTGTGTGTGAGTGAAGGGGGGGTGGGGGGGGGGGTGTTGCAATCTGTAGCAGGGAGTGGGGGGGGATCACTAGTTCTGGAGGATGCTCTGCTCTGTGAGATAGCTTTGCACATGAGACAACTTTATTTTAAAATGTTACCCTGGTTAGTATCGGTTTTTACCTGCCACTTCCGCAAAGCCGGTCAGCCAAGAGAGTGGCGGCGTCGTATAAAGATATATTTTCTTATTATTTAATTTCTGACTGAGGTTATCCATAGAGTGGGGTGGGGGGTGGTGGGGGAGGGGGGGGGGGGGGTTCCTCAGGCTGGGGCTGTCGTCCCTGGCGGTGATTGCGGTGGTCAGCAGCGGTCACTGCAGGCGAGGGTTCGAAGGATCCTGGGCAGTGGCCAGCACTGGGGCCAGCCATCCCGAGGGAGAGAGAGGGAGATGTAGACTGATGTCGACGCTCAGAGGACAAAGAGGCGAGATGGCTGCCTGGCTATGGGGGGCTTTCCTCTGCCAGCACAAAGGCTAGTTAGCACAGAGCACAGCATAGCAGGGAATGCTGGCTCGCCTGTCTGAGTCTAACTCCGGCTTCTGCGCTGCGACGAGGAAAATTAAAGTTTGACCATCTCCAGCGAGTCCAGTCTTTTTTACCCTCTTGGTTTTCTCTCATATGTCCTTCATCTTTGTCTCTGCCATTATTGTCTTGTTGTGCTGTGGTGTCACCGTGTTACTGTTTACTGTGTTTGTGGCGGTTGTGTGTTCCGGTAGGTCTATGTCTATGCCTGTCTCTGTGTGCTGAGCCTTCAGCTCCTCTTTAACTCCAGCTCTCTGTGATAAAGTCATCTGCAGCGGATGGGAAAAAGGGGGACATTTTTTCTCCTGCTCCGGACGACTGTTGTTTGACGGAGCCAGTCGGCGCATTACCCAAGCGGTCAGACTGGACCGGACGCTGGGCAGACAGGCACGCGGAGGTGGTTTTGGGTCAGGAGGGAGAGAGGCACCTAGGGGTGGTGGTAGTGAGAGTAAGACCGAGAGGGGTGCCATGCTGCTCACCCCCAAGTCCGGCCGACTGATTGTGTGCGGTTCCTCAATGCCCAGAACCCTGTTGTACTTCTCCTGCTCCCTGAGACCCTAACTTGTGAGCTCTCTCAATGAAAAACCACGAGTTAGGCTCTTGGGACGCAGGCGGAGGGCATGAGCGACTACAGTAGCAACCCAATGGCCTGCCAAGGGTGGAGTCGGGATGGAACAGCTGCTGACATCAATGTTACACACATCAGGACGTGTAGGGAAGGGGAGGAATGGGAAGACAGAGAGAGATAGAGGGGATGAGGAAAGGGGACCAAAAGAGAGCATTGTTGGTAGTGGTAGTCCCGTGTAGCTCAGATGGTCGAGCATCGCCCTTGCAAAGTCCAGGGTTGTGGGTTCAATTCCCACGGGGGCTTGGTTCAAAAAAAGTATGAACGTGTATACACTAACTAACTGTAAGTCACTCTGTATAAGAGCGTCTGCTAAATGACTGAAAATGTCGAATGTAAATGGAGTTTACTATCGCGTTCAGCCCTCACTAACATCCCTGTGTTCAATGTACATGGCAAAGAATATAGGTGGATATTATACTATGCATACCTGTGTGGCTTAGCAAATGTAAAAACAATGTGTTTTATCCATAGCGTCGAGGAATCATAAAGGCTAACGTATGTCACCACAGTAATGTAATTTAACACAATGCCCGTCGGTCGGGTCGATTCTACCACGGTACTCGGCCAAGATGTCGCATTGAGCTGGTTTTCTCCATCTTCTGTATGTGAATAAGAGTCAAACTGCTGTGGACGCACAGGCACTGACAACCATGCACCTCCATGAAGCGCATGTTTGGGATTGGCTTTTCTTGTATGTTTCCACGTGAAATTGTGTCCGTAAATGTCTTCAAGCCACCACACCCCATACTCAACTAGAAAATCAACTGAACCCCATTCACCACCATCCTAGATGGCATGAAAAACTCAATATTTTTTTATCAGCAGTTTTTGATCAGCATCAAATCAGATACACATTGCATCTACTGTACCTACTTTATTTATTCACACCAATGCTGCTAGGGCCGTTTGAAACGTGGTATTTTACTGTTACACTACCCTGCTTCATATGGTGGCAAGATACAGCAAGCACACCTCATATCCCATCATTCAAATAGCCCATACTTTCTCAGAATCTGTTTACAACATTTTCTTGATTGAATCTTATTCATGAGCACTCATGGATATTTTCTTGAACTGTATATTTTCCCAGAAAAATGCTAAACCATTTCATTTGATTAGTTAAGCAGTTAAATGCACTTAAGCAGTAATTTCGTATTTTTATAAATTAATGTATGTGTGTATATATATATATATATATATATATTTCACCATCCATATAACTGCTTCATGATTTTAATCTAAATTGATACAAATAACTTCCCCTGAAGACACAATTGCATTTTAATGACCTCAACCGGAACAACATTACTCTTCTATTGCAAACATTGGCTTTCATGAATTCCTCTACTTCAGTATATTCGCACTATAAATTATACACTATATGGAATTATAATACACATTTGTTTGGCACAGAAACAATGTTTACCTATGTAAATAGTTTACGGTTTTCCAAATTTATTTCCATACATTTTACGTAGAGATCTACAAGATGTTTAATTTAAGTGCTTAACTATTTCTCTCGTGTTTCAAACATGTGTAAATGATTCTTTTAAACCTTATTCAATCTCAAATTATCGATGTGTTTCTCTGAAATCCATCTTAATTCAAGGAGATGGATGGATGGATGTAAAATGGAATCATGATTTGTTGCTATACAAAATCTGAACTTTTGACCAAGACAATACCATTGCAAACCCATAAAAAGTAACCCTGATCTGACTGTTAGAAATTCACCATCACAGCTGACCTAATTGTTTAACTTTCTGCTTTTCCCAAGGCAGCTTGCTTTATTAGAAAAAACTAATTTCTGCTAAATTACCCACATTAGAAATGCAGTTTCAAAACAATTGATTTCCTCTCTATGCCCATCTCTTACTTTCTCCTTTCTCTCTCTCTCTCTCTCTCTCTCTCTCTCTCTCTCTCTCTCTCTCTCTCTCTCTCTCGCTGTGACTAATTATGTTTTTTTCCTATCTATTCACCATTTGGTGTTCATAGTGAACAATGCCAAGTAATCAGTCTGTGTCTGTGCCATGCCCCCGTGAATACCAAGCAGCCAGGCACGGTGCGGCGAGCGCCAAGTAGTCAGACACAGAGCAGCGAATGCAGAGCTGGTGCCCACAAAACAGCCAGACAGTTTTATTAGGATTTGTCTGACACGCAGCGAAGCCTGGCAGTCAGGGAGGCAGCTAGCGCTCGCAGGAAGCCCACTGATAGAAAAAAGTTAGACTGCTAGCTCCCCCAAAACTAACATAGCAGGCTGGCTGCTCTGCTCTGCTCAGCCCATATTGTCATCTGAAGGAGCCAATAAATATTTCACAGTCAAATAATCTCAGCAACCCTCAGGGCTTTAGCTTCTAACACTGTTCAATAGGGAATAGCCTAGACAAACTATTTTACGTTGAGAAACTGGTCCAAATGACAAGTATTTATTTTGCATTGAAATGCAGTACAGTAGCCTACATGTCTGAGTCTGTAGGGAAAATACTAGAATATGGAGAGAATCCCAAAATAGTGTAAAAGAGAATTCTGGATATTACTTTTGTTTATCTCTGGGCGACAAGTTGCGAATTATATCTTTGGTTCTCTTCTTCCCCTGTTTAGTGGATTCTACAACATCAAATGAGAATGAGGAAAAGACAGACACATTGAAATAAATGAATAGCTCAAACACGGCAGGTTTCTGAGATATAGTGTAAAATCCCTGTAAATCGAGAGGCAATTCACAATTCAAACAATGAACTCTCCCTCCCTCTTCTCAAGGGTGTGTTGATATGGTAAAGGTTGATGAACACGGATAGAGAACTGTTTGTTTAGTCTGCAGAAAGAAAATGAAGAAAGAAAACAATGCATTGAAAATTAGCTAAGAAAAACAATCAAAGTGCCGACAAAAAAAATAAATCACCTCATATCGGGTGGAGCTTTATTTGTATTATTAGACATTGGCAAGGAATCATCCAATTGTTTTCTCATAGTTATTTAAATCATTTATGGCAAAAAATGTGATATCCTAATAAATTAATTTTTAAGCAAAGACAGACAGAAGGTACAGTAGGACAGATGCTATTACTATGATCTGCCTCTTGTCTGAAGCTGGTTTTGACTTTATATAATGAGAATATATATTGAACCACTGTGGAGATGCTTCCTCAGGTTAAATACATACTAAGAGATAAATATATTGTCTTGTAATTTCTTCCATTGATCATCAGCAACAGCAGTTCTAAATGTAATTATTATGTAATGTATCAGAATTCCTTCTTACCATTTTGTCATATAGAGTAATTAAACCATATTACGTTTTGGCAATATGGATTATGATTGGGCATAGTATTAGGAGAAAAATATTTGTGCATTCAGTGTGACATTTTGTACAGCATTCAGATTCTGTGGCTCAGCAAAAATGTGAGATACTGCAACCAGCCGTGGATAAACCCAGGTTCCAGATGATTCTAGATTAAAGTGCATTAGCCAACTGACCCGGGGTGTGGAGATTGCATTCCATTCTAAAGAGGTGTGTGTGTGTGTCCGCAAGGGTGGATTGGCGCCTGGCAATTCTGGCAAATGCCAGAAGGGCCGGACCATCGTTTAATGGGGTGGGCTGGTCGAAATTGACAAAATAAATTAATATAGACAGTGAGGAGAACAAGTATTTGATACACTGCCGATTTTGCAGGTTTTCCCACTTACAAAGCATGTAGAAGTCTGTAATTTTTATCATCACATTGTATGATTTTTAAGTAATTAATTTGCATTTTATTGCATGACATAAGTATTTGATACATCAGAAAAGCAGAACTTAATATTTGGTACAGAAACCTTTGTTTGCAATTACAGAGATCATACGTTTCCTGTAGTTCTTGACCAGGTTTGCACACACTGCAGCAGGGATTTTGGCCCACTCCTCCATACAGATCCTTCAGGTTTCGGGGCTGTCGCTGGGCAATACGGACTTTCAGCTCCCTCCAAAGATTTTCTATTGGGTTCAGGTCTGGAGACTGGCTAGGCCACTCCAGGACCTTGAGATGCTTCTTACGGAGCCACTCCTTAGTTGCCCTGGCTGTGTGTTTCGGGTCGTTGTCATGCTGGAAGACCCAGCCACGACCCATCTTCAATGCTCTTACTGAGGGAAGAAGGTTGTTGGCCAAGATCTCGCGATACATGGCCCCATCCATCCTCCCCTCAATACGGTGCAGTCGTATTGTCCCCTTTGCAGAAAAGCATCCCCAAAGAATGATGTTTCCACCTCCATGCTTCACGGTTGGGATGGTGTTCTTGGGGTTGTACTCATCCTTCTTCTTCCTCCAAACACGGCGAGTGGAGTTTAGACCAAAAAGCTCTATTTTTGTCTCATCAGACCACATGACCTTCTCCCATTCCTCCTCTGGATCATCCAGATGGTCATTGGCAAACTTTAGACGGGCCTGGACATGCGCTGGCTTGAGCAGGGGGACCTTGCGTGCGCTGCAGGATTTTAATCCATGACAGCGTAGTGTGTTACTAATGGTTTTCTTTGAGACTGTGGTCCCAGCTCTCTTCAGGTCATTGACCAGGTCCTGCCGTATAGTTCTGGGCTGATCCCTCACCTTCCTCATGATCATTGATGCCCCACGAGGTGAGATCTTGCATGGTGCCCCAGACCGAGGGAGATTGACCGTCATCTTGAACTTCTTCCATTTTCTAATAATTGCGCCAACAGTTGTTGCCTTCTCACCAAGCTGCTTGCCTATTGTCCTGTCTCACATCCTAGCCTTGTGCAGGTCTACAATTTTATCCCTGATGTCCTTACACAGCTCTCTGGCCTTGGCCATTGTGGAGAGGTTGGAGTCTGTTTGATTGAGTGTGTGGACAAGTGTCTTTTATACAGGTAACGAGTTCAAACAGGTACAGTTAATACAGGTAATGAGTGGAGAACAGGAGGGCTTCTTAAAGAAAAACTAACAGGTCTGTGAGAGCCGGAATTCTTACTGGTTGGTAGGTGATCAAATACTTATGTCATGCAATAAAATGCAAATTAATTATTTAAAAATCATACAATGTGATTTTCTGGATCTCTCACAGTTGAAGTGTACCTATGATAAAAATTACAGACCTCTACATGCTTTGTAAGTAGGAAAACCTGCAAAATCGGCAGTGTATCAAATACTTGTTCTCCCCACTGTATATATATTTATACAGTGCTCATTAACGCAAATATCTAATCAGCCAATCATGTGGCAGAAACTCAATGCTTTTAGGCATGTAGACATGGTCAAGACGATCTGCTGAAGTTCAAACCAAGCATCAGAATGGGGAAGAAAGGTGATTTAAGTGACTTTGAACGTGGCATGGTTGTTGGTGCCAGACGGGCTGGTTTGAGTATTTCAGAAAGTGCTGATCTACTGGGATTTTCCCGCACAACCATCTCCAGTGAGCTGCAGTTCTCTGGGCGAATGCCTTGTTGATGGCAGAGGTCAGAGGAGAATGGCCAGACTCGTTCGAGCTGATAGAAAGGCAACAGTAACTCAAATAACCACTTGTTACTACCAAGGTATGCAGAAGAGCATCTCTGAACGCACAACACGTTGAACCTTGAAGCAGATGGCCTACAGCAGCAGAAGACCACACCGGGTGCCACTCCTGTCAGCTATGAACAGGAAACTGAGGCTACAATTTGCACGGGCCCACCAATATTGGACAATAGAAGATTGGAAAAACGTTGCCTGGTCTGATGAGTCCCGATTTCTGCTGCGACATTCAGATGGTAGGGTCAGAATTTGGCGTAAACAACATGAAAGCATGGATCCATCCTGCCTTGTATCAACGGTTCAGGCTGGTGGCGGTGTAATGGTGTGGGGAAGAGCCCCTGGAGGAGCGCCTACAGCCATGGGAGCAGGAGTACGTTGAGGCGTCAGATGAGGACGACGAGGTGCTCCTGTCTCCCAACTCGTGGGGGCTCTGGGATGAGCCCCTGCAGAGCCGGGATCAGCTGAGGAGGGAGGAAGACGGAGAGACACTGCTACCTCCAACAAGGGAAGATCAGCGGCCCCCAGAGGGGTTTCACGACCAGCCCCTGGAAGAACAGGCGAGGTGGTGGAGGGCTAGGCTGGCGCTGAGACCTCCCTGCCAGGGAGCGAGAACCAGCCAGAGGGAGGACGAGGAGACGTTCGAATGCCGCAGGAAGACGTGGGCCCGGAACCTCCAGTGCCGGTTTCCAGCCCGGAGCTCCCAGTGCCGGTCCCAAGCCTGGATCCTCCAGTGCCGACTCCTCACACCAGGGTCCCTGTGTCGATTCCCAGCCCGGTACCTCCAGTGCCGGTCTCCAGCCCGGTACCTCCAGTGCCGGTCTCCAGCCCGGTACCTCCAGTGCTGGTCCCCAGCCTGGTAACTCCAATGCCGGCTCCTCGCACCAGGGTCCCGGTGTCGATCCACAGCCCGGTACATCTAGTGCCGGCTCCTCGCACCAGGGTCCCGGTGTCAATCCCCAGCCCGGTACCTCCATTGCCGGTCTCCAGCCTGGTACCTCCAGTGCCTGTCCCCAGCCCGGTACCTTCAGTGCTAGCTCCTCGCACCAGGGTCCCGGTGTCGATCCCCAGCCCAGTACCTCCAGTGTCGGTCCCCAGCCCGGTAACTCCAGTGCCGGCTCCTCGCACCAGGGTCCCGGTGTCGATCCACAGCCCGGTACCTCTAGTGCAGGCTCCTCGCACCAGGGTCCCGATGTCGATCCCCAGCCCGGTACCTCCAGTGCCGGCTCCTCGCACCAGGGTCCCGGTGTTGATCCCCAGCCCGGTACCTCCAGTGCCGGTCCCCAGCCCGGTACCTCCAGTGCCAGTCCCCCGTCCGGTACCTCCAGTACCGGCTCCTCACACCAGTGTTTGGTGTCGTCCCCCAGCCCGGTACCTCCAGTGCCGGTCCCCAGCCCGGCCCCTCCAGTGCCGGTCCCCAGCCCGGCCCCTCCAGTGCCGGTCCCCAGCCCGGTCCCTCCAGTGCCGGTCCCCAGCCCGGTACCTCCAGTGCCGGTTCCCAGTCCGGCTCCAGGGGCGTAGCCTCTCCCTGCTGCGGCGCCCTGTCCAGCCTCAGGGGCGGGGCCTTGTCCTGCTCCGAGGGCGGAGTCTCTCCCTGCTCCGTCGCCCAGTCTTGATCCGGGAGCGGAGCCTCCTGACGTCCTGCGCCAGGGGCCACTTCTGCGTTGTCTTGGCTGTGTGCTTAGGGATGTTGTCCTGTTGGAAGGTGAACCTTCGCCCCAGTCTGAGGTCCTGAGCGCTCTGGAGCAGGTTTTCATCAAGGATCTCTCTGTACTTTTTAATCTTTCCCTTGATCCGGACTAGTCTCCCAGTCCCTGCCACTGAAAAACATTCCACAGCATGAGGCTGCCACCACCATGCTTCACCTTAGGGATGGTGCCAAGTTTCCTCCAAGCGTGAGGCTTGGCATTCAGGCCAAAGAGTTCAATCTTGGTTTCATCAGACCAGAGAATCTTTTTTCTCAAGGTCTGAGATATTTAGGTGCCTTTTGGCAAATTCCAAGCGGGCTGTCATGTGCCTTTTACTGAGGAGTAGCTTTCGTCTGGCCACTCTACCATAAAGGCCTGATTGGTGGAGTGCTTCAGAGATGGTTGTCCTTCTGGAAGGTTCTCCCATCTCCACAGAGGAAGGATGATGAAAGGAAACCGGATGCACCTGAGCTCAATTTAGTCTCATAGCAAAGGGTCTGAATACTTATGTAAATAAGGTATTTCAGTTTTTTATTTTCAATACATTTGCAAACATTTTTAAAAAACTTTTCTTGCTTTGTCATTGTGGGGTATTGTGTGTAGATTGATGAGGGAAAAAAAAGATTTAATCAATTTTAGAATAAGGCTGTAAAATATGCACTGTATATTCTGTATATCTATATATAAAACAAAAAATTGTTGACACAGCCATGGGCCTGTTTTTTAATGACTTTTGTGCTATTTCTCTGTTGTGCTAATGATCTATATTGATGCATTTGGCTGACCAGTAGTCAACGGCCTGCCCCCCTACCAAGATGGCTTTTCTGATTGGCTGAGTTGAGGTGGCGCAAATTCACATTCAAAGTCGAACGCACATCATTGGTGAGTGAGAGTCACTCAGTCAAAACAGAAAAACTGAAAAGTGGTGCCGAAAATGTTAAGAGACCAAAAAAGGGGCTCTTGAGTGAGTATTTGTTAAAAGTTCTGGTTATGCTGATCCGACTGCTGTGTCTGTGAGAAAGTCGAGGTAGGAAGAAAACGGAGAAAGGCACACTGACACAGATCATGATGCCTACTGCTGCTAGTTAGGCCTAATATTTAGGCTTTATATTGTATAAAATATATTTAATACCTACTATAGTAGGCTAATTGGGGAAGGGAGATTCGGGGGAACATTTAGACACTAGGCTACTTGCAATATAGCCTAACAAGTCGTTAGATTGGCTTTTATAATAGGTAAGGCAATAGCCATGTACTAGACATTTATATGCGTTTTACTAATCACAAGTCATTTATATGCCTCTGTGCATTCAAATTGCCATCGATAAAATACAATTGTGTTCATTGTCCGTAGCTTATGTGTGCCCATACCATAACCCCACCGCCACCATGGGGCACTCTGTTCACAACGGTGACATCAGCAAACCGCTCGCCCACACAACGCCATACACACTGCCATCTGTTCAATACAGTTTAAACCGTGATTCATCCGTGAAGAGCACACTTCTCCAACGTGCCAGTGGCCATCGAAGGTGAGCTTTTCCCACTGAAGTCGGGAGCACAACGCCAAACTGCAGTCAGGTCAAGACCCTGGTGAGGACAACGAGCATGCAGATGAGCTTCCCTGAGACGGTTTCTGACAGTTTGACAGTTTGTGCAGAAATTCTTCAGTTGTGCAAACCCACAGTTTCATCAGCTGTCTGGGTGGCTAGTTTCAGACGATCCCGCAGGTGAAGAAGCCGGATGTGGAGGTCCTGGGCTGGCATGGTTATTCATGGTCTGCGGTTGTGAGGCCGGTTGGATTCTCTAAAATTCTCTAAAACGACATTGGAGGCGGCTTATGGTAGAGAAAATAACATAACATTTTCTGGCAACAGCTCTGGTGGACATTCTTGCAGTTAGCATGCCAATTGCACACTCCCTCAAAACTTGAGACGTGTTGTGTGACAAAACTGCACATTTTTGAGTGGCCTTTTATTTTGAGTGGCCAAGTTATTGTAACTCATTGTGTATTTATTCCTTGTTTTATTATTTTTCTAGTCATTCCTCGTGTTAAAAAACATTATACATATTTTTTTGCTCTGCATTGTTGGGAAGGGCCCGTAAGTAAGCATTTCGCTGTTAGTCTACACCAGTTGTTTACGAAGTGACAAATACATTTTATTAGATTTTCACATTACATAGGCGGGACTTTTCAGCCTTCAGTGGCTATCTCCCGCTTATCACATTTGCTGAAAGGCCTGTCACTTCTTGATGGAAATGTATTCACATCCACATAAACTAGTCCCTGCATCTTTCTTTGACAAACACAGAAGGTAGTATATTAAATTCAATAGAAGAAAATAGAGAGAGAGAGAGAGAGAGTTCCTTAACTTAAGTCTATTGACACACCCGTCTATCTAAGTAACATATGGGCAGCAGGTAGCCTGGCTGGTAGGAGCGTTGGCCCAGTAACCAAAAGGTTGCTGGATCGAATCCCTGAGCTGACGAGGTAAAAATATGTAATTCTGCCTCTGAGCAAAGCACGAGCACTCTTCCCCGGGCACTGTGGATGTCGATTAAGGCAGCCCTCTGCACCTCTCTGATTCAGAGGTTGGGTTAAATGCTGGAGACACATTTCAGTTGAACTTATTGAGTTGTACAACTGACTAAGAGTCCCCATAATCAAGAAATCCCTATCAGTGCTTCCCATTTGTGTGTGATGAAAAGTAATAAGGTCAGATTAATGCCTGGTTAGCACATTTCAATTGGACAGAGTTGATTAAACAAAAAAAAGAATTCTACCATTGATTATCAGGCATTGTTTTGCGTTGTGAGCTGTAGATCTCTTAACTCAGGTAGATGAGGGGAGTAGCAGGTGTGTGTGTGATAGCATGGGGGGGGGGGGGCTGACGATGTCTGTGTTTCCAGACACTGCGGCAGAAGGCCAGACAGTCACCTGAAAACACACAAAATCGCACAAATGACACCTCCCCGCACGCACACACACACTGGTGTTCGTTCCCTGAAAAAGACATCCAAATTCAAATGTAATTTTCTATTTTAAACCAATTTAGCTCTTTAGAATCGGGCCCTGCCAGACATTTCACATGTTTGTTTTAACCCTAAACTGGCACATCTGATTCACTAATCATTAAGTGTTTGACTAATTGAATCAGGTGTGTCAGTTTAGGGCTAAAACAAAAACGTTGTCTGGGGGGTGCGAGGAGAGGGTTGGGAAACCCTGCTTTAGACAATATACTGTGCAGCACTTTAGACCCGTTTTTGCTCAAACTTATTTTTTGCTCAAAGTCCCGGGGCCTCCAAGGGGTGCACATTTAGGGTTTTTCCCTAGCACTACACAGCTGACTCAAATAATCAACTCATTATCAAGCTTTGATTATTTGAATCACCTGTTTAGTGCTAGGGCAAAAACCAAAACGTGCCATGAATACACTCCATTGCAGTAAGTTGAACAGTGGAAGGTGAACACACTATTAAAAGGACAGTATCTACCTCTGGCTGACCTGAGACATCGTTTCAACCACAGGTATAGGGATGGAGTATAGAGACACTGATGTCTGGACAGTGCATGTCCTTTAGCATTTCCACTGGTATGCATTTTGTGTGTGCCTAAGTGTGGGTGTGCGTATGTGTTTGTATGTGTAATGCATGTGTTTGTATGTGTGAGTGTGTGTGTCATCAGTGCGTTCTATCTGTACGTGCATTCTAACGGCCCATGATGGTGTTCTAGCTGGGTACTAACCCCTCCCTCTTCCACCCCCTGTCCATTCCCCCGTTCCTCCCTCCCTTCTCCCCACATCCACGGTTACCTCCCGCCTCACTCTGATCTGCGAATCACTTCGTCGGAGACGTTGCCACGGAAACGTGGTATCTTGCTGCCAGCTTGCTGGAGTTATTGAACCGCAACTGGCTGGGATAATTAGGATCTGTCTTGCAGGTTGGGTTTCAACTGGCTGGGACTTGAATGTGACCTACAGCTGGCCTGGCTGTGTCGCCTCAGGCAAACGCTTTTAACCCATTGGTTGGCCAACAGCTACTTGGACCAATTAATGAATGTATCTTTTACCTGGCAAGGACATGCCCAATCAGAGACTGTAGGCCTGGTGCCATAGACTGCACACAGACCTGCACAAACACATTTACTCTCACACACACACACACACACACACTCAAATACTGCATACAGGCTCCCTTGTGTCACTGCTGAAAGAGATCATGACAGAGGAAATTCCTTGTGTGTCCTTGAGCAGTCCTGCACTGCCCAACCCATGAATAGTTAGTCACATGGACACAATCTGTGTAGTCATATTTCACACTGAATGGTTATGATGTGAATTACTATGCCTGAATGTTTGTGTGGCTCAGATATATGAATCCCCAGAATGGTCCTGAAATGTTTCTCTAGTCATTGTTAACATGTTAAACATCCTTTGTCCTTGTAATTTTCCTTCTCTCACTAATTACCCCCCCCCCCCCCCCATGTGTCTGTTCACTCACAGGTAAGACCAAATCACAGTCACTGTAACACTGAGGTCTGCCATCTCCAAATCTGTTACATTTGGAGACATTAGTGTTTTCATTCAACTTTCTTCCTGTTTTGGTCCACATGGCACATTGGCTCGCCATGAGTCAGTAGAAATGTCAGGCGTGCTGGCTGCTTCTTTACCATCCAGCCAGCCAGCCAGCCAGCCTGACTGACTGACTGGAGCTGGGTAATGAGCCAGAATCGTTTGGGACTAGCTGGTAGCACTGCTCTGCAGATCTAGATTCCCACTGTGCACAGGGAGACACCATACAACCTTTCAGTCTGCCCTGTCCCACTGTAGTCACTTAAAACACTGCTGTACCCTCTCTCTGCCTCTCTCCCTATTTCTATCTTTTGTTGTTTCTCTTTTTCTACCTGCCTCTATTTCCCTCTCACTCTCTTTTTCTCTCTCTGCCTCCCTCTCTCTTCCCCCAGAGCGAAGAGGAGTTGGAGCCTGCAGAGGTGTAGGGGAGGGGGTGGCAGAAGGGAGGCGTTCCTCAGATCTCCTCTCCCCTCATCACTGGTATGCAGTGGCTGTTCCCCAGGCGACCGGGCCACTGGGTTCGGGCTAAACTGACTGCAGGAGGAGTCGGCTCTACAGAGTAAATGAGAGGAGAGCAGGACAGCAGGTAAAGGTAATGAGAACAGGCAGAGAGGGAGGAGGAGGAGGACAAGAGAAAGGAGGAAGGCAAGCTAGATGTCCCAAGGGGCTTTGGGGATGAGGCACCGCCTGACCCCTCACACTCTGTACACTGTCCAGGCCCACACACACACACACACATATTAATGGTTAAACTCCCGACCAGATACATTATTTTCAAGCGTACATCATGTATCCAAAAAGCAATAGCATATTTATGAGTTAGGCTAATGATTTTGTTTTGCAAGAGCTTGTATGAATATATAGTGCTAATGTAATGTTTCTTGAGATGCTTTCCTCAAATATTTGTATTTTGTTATGTTATAACATAAAACATTCATCTTTTAAAAAATGTAAATTTAAAACATTTTGAGAATATTGTTGTAAAGAAAGCAAATGATGGAATGCAAATAGTGTAAAATGTCATTACAAATAAACTGAAAATAAACTGATGAATATTTTATCTTTTATTTCTACGAGTCCCTATAGCCTGCTGTATAAGTTCAACCCTGGTGATATATAAGAAACCCCACATAATGTTATAACAATTTGATTTCCACTTCTCTAGTAAACTTTTATTCCCCGAGCATGTATTGGTTGAGTAGGCAAAGCCTGGTAGAATTAGCCACAAATATCCTAGGTTCAGAGTGTGTGTGTGTGTGTGTGTGTGTGTGTGTGTGTGTGTGTGTGTGTGTGTGTGTATATAGCATAGACAGACTGTGCTTGGGGAGCACTGTGGCCAGACTGCAGATATCATCCATCATTGGCCCAGGGGCTTCTGGGAAGGCAGCAGACAGCTCCTCGGCTTTGACGACGGGAGCTGCATCCTAATTCTCCAACTCGGATTGCTCTGAACACTCACTCTCTACGCTCCTCCCCCGCCACCCAGGACGGAAAATCGTTAACCCTGCAATATGGGAACAAAGCACAGAGCTTAGCCAGTCCACCAGACCCTGCTGCTAGCATCATCTCTATTACTCGTCACATTTAACAATGTCTTACAGATCACACACTCACTGGGAATTGTGTTGTTCCTGAGGTGAAAGATAACAATTTGAAAATCAGTAAGAATGTGAAGTCATAAACATCCTTTAGATGGATTATTATTGTTATACTGTATTGCAAACGTCATAAACTTCCAATTGTTGATGTCATGCATACAGTCCAGATGTTCAAAGCTACTCAGAAGATGCTATTCAGTCATTTAATTTGCCTTGGTGTAGTACTATACATATTAAACAAAGGTCTTGTATGTATTACAAGACAAAAAAGGCAAACATATCTTTACATTTATAGGCTACACGCTTCAATGTGTCATGAACGTGTCACATCGTGAGGTAACCAATTAATCAAATCATTCATGAATAACATGAAATCTCTAAAGGTTTATCCTACTGTAAAAGTTCTGAAGCAGTTTATTATACTTCAATTCACCTACCTCAAAGTATGTATGTAACATGAATACAATTATACAGTAGGACCAGGACATTAGGACCAGTCAGTAAAATATCAAATAAGGCTCTTGTTCTTCAGGCTGTTGATTCATTTTGATTAATAATTGTAAAATGTATTTGATTAACAATTTCCGTTTGAATTCTCCTCCCTGGCTCTCCACTGAGGATGGTTGGCTCTTTAATTCCTTTGCTCATGGTGGGAGAGAGTTAACAGAAGAGCTTCTGACGTCTATTTTTCTATCGCTGGATAATCAGTTGAACCACAGCTCCGAAATGTTGTTCTGAACTCAAAATACCCTCCTGAACTAGCGGGCTGAGGAATCAAATCCTGCTCCACACAAAGGCTACTTTGATTTCTGATGAGTAAAACAAACACCCTGCTTGTACATGTTATCAGAATCTGCTGACTGTTCTCTTGAAGTTTTGCCCCCAAGGGATCTCACATAAAAAAAACAAGACATCATCCGCATATGGCCAAACACAAGCTTCACTGTTAAAAAAAAATGTATGCTTGAAAAAAAACTGTACTCAACCAAAGCAAACAACTGTCAGAGGGATGTGTGTGTGCGTGTGCGAGCTCACAAGCAAGCACATTCAAAGTACATTAACAGTACCAACACCTGGTCTATTCATAGACTTATGTTGTATGAACATTTTACCTTTGACTTTGCATACCATAATTCAATGGAATTCATGTTGAGGACAATTCAAGTTTAAACAACATTTTAAACCCACAGGCCTACTGCACCCCACACATTTGGTCTCTGGGATCATCAACCAAAGACAAGTACTCTTTAAAGATATATAAGACACACACAATTGGAGAAATAGGCTTTATCCAAACAAAGACTATAATGTGCCTCATTTGCACCAAAGCCATAGACACAGCCTTTAGATACATTTTGATTTCACAGAAGAAAAAAAAAAAACAGCAACTCAGCTCACATAACAACGACAAGGCTTGCCAAGCACCACAGCCAGGCGTGTATGTGTGCGTGCATTTGATGTGCTCTTGCCATGCGCTGTGAGCAGCAGCTTGTAGGAGCAGAATAGTTGGATATACAGATGTCTCTGTCCTTCACAGGCTCACTGAGGCCTACTGTACACCCAGTCAGTGCTACTGGAGACAATATACAACAGCAGTACTGTACACACAATGTCAGATAGAGACATACTGTAGGGTTCAGAGCAGATACTTACTGTAGGGTTCAGAGCAGATACTTACTGTCGGCTTTATCATTGTTTTGTTACACCAAGGCTTGTGCTGGTGAGACTGGATGTAGATTGACATATATGATGATGCATTGAAATGTTTTTTAGTTATCATGATTCATGTTGGGGTGGCAGGTAGCCGAGGGCTTAGAGCGTTGGGCCCGTAACCTTGAATCCAAGGTAAAAAGAAAACCAGGCCGTCATTGAAAATAAGAATTTGTTCTTAACTGACTTGCCTAGTAAAATAAAGGAAAAATAAAAATGAAAAATGTTCTGAACAAAAGGCCCAAGCCTAATTCCCTAAAAGACAACTTATGGTGATAGTTGCATTGATGGATAATGGGTTAGTGAACAGAGGGTAAATTTGCTGTTGATAATAACTTCTGAAATTAGAAAGTTGGGATGTTCCAAATTTGTAGTGATCAATGCAGTAGTGCTGAGTTTTGGTGCAGTGCGCTATGCATAACTTTCCCTCTTTGAAAGAGCTCTGGCGCCATCTTGTGCAATTTAAGTACACTGCACTCTTGACCAACTCTCGGCATTTGAATCCCACACAATGGACATAATTACCCGATCAATGTCTCTTTTTTTTTTTTTTTTTTTTTACAAATTGTATATAACCCTAAATATATAAGACCATTAATTTCATTTAACCTTTATTTATACAGTTTATTCTCATTGAGAATTATATGTCTACAGTGTTAGGAAATTGTGTGTCATTTATTTATTGTGGCCACTAGATGGCAGTGATATAGCTTAAAGCCATTTACTAACCATAGGCAACCCAATTTGAAGAAGAAGACGATGCTCTGAGCGAGGGAGGCGTTCGTAGAAGTAGTAATTAGAATACTAATAGGATCTCTATGGAAGTGTTATTGTGACAGGGTAGGAATCAATCAATCAATCAAATGTATTTATAAAGCCCTTTTTACATCAGCCGATGTCACAAAGTGCTCTACAGAAACCCAGCCTAAAACCCCAAACAGCAAGCAATGGCCAGTGTTTCCCAGGAGAGTGGGACCCTATAGTTTTTGGCTACATCAAAGATTTACCTATTATATTGACAAGATAGTCCAGTGACCGCTCTAACAATGGAAATACATGTCCTTAAAGATGGAAGGCAGGCTGTAGGAGGTGAGATCAAGTTGGACCATTCTAGACAATGAGCGGGTAGATGCGCGTGTGAACAACAGACCTCAGAGATAGCTGTGCCGTTATAGTATCTGTGACACCCTCAACGACACTGCCCATGCTATCTCCATTTTAAAGTAGTCCATTTTCTTCTTCATTGACTGATTGCGCCCAACTCGGGAATCCCCACCCAGTTGACTACTTTAAAATGGTGGAAGCCCTCAATGGCAATGTCCATGCTAAAATGGGTTATATCCATGAGGAGTCCACATCTCTTTAACAACCGGCACAATTCTGATAGTTTTGTTTTTTTTAAGTTGCGGAAATGCCACGTGCGTCCACTTATATCAGTCCATTTGTAACAACCAAACCATTACAAAATTCCTTTTTCGATCAAATAAGCCTTACGTAGCAAATGAGCAATGACATGTTTTGTTGTCCAAATTCGACACTTTCATTGACCTCCATACAAAAATTCCTTACTTTGTGGGCTTATTTTTATGGACAGATTTGTGCGGAGCAAAACCTCTCCCCTCTTCCTCTATGGCTACATTAAAGGGCGACTGCACTTCCTTTTAGATTTGGTTCATTAAATGCTAGCTAGCAGCCATGAATGACTCCAAACATGAGTTGGTTTCGGGGTGTGGTTTCCTTATGTGTGTGGCTGGTGTGCAACTGTGGCGAAGTTGGTTTGACTTTGGATAGCCTGTCTCTGGGGATAGTTAGGGACCGTCAATATATTACACAATCGAAATTGGACAATATTTTCATGTTGCACATCTTTTAGATATTTGTATATGAATTTCTACAATTTACTTAGTTTTGAGGTTTTTAACACTAGAACCGCTGCGCCTTGATGGACCATTCTGACTGCTACATTCTAACAGTGTAATTAAATTAATACGTACATTTCGTATGTGCTATCGCAAAAATAATAATTTGGTTGTGTTTATTAAGGCCTTGGGTAACATTAGAATAGGCCTATTTAAATTGTATTTCAAATAACACAATAGCATTTTCACCAATGTCCCCTTGCCAACGTAAGGTTCCACAAACCTCATCCTCCGACACTAGCTCACCTGCTGCGGATATTTTCCCAGATATTGAAAGATGTTCAGCATGTACAATTACACACACTCTCACTGTGTACAGTGTACTTTTTAGTAATTTAGCAGACACACTGATCCAGAGCGACTTAGTGTATACATGTTCATACTTTTTTTCATACTGGTCCCCCGTGGGAATCGAACACACAACCCTGGGGTTGCTAGCACCATGCTCTACCATCTGAGCTACACTTGCCCTGATAGTAGACTGATAAGACTGCTTTGATTCTTCATTCACAATTGGTGATTACATAATTATGCATTGTTCGCCCCCCCTCACTCATCAACTCACCCACTCTCCCCATCATATTTACTTAATCTGTTATTATATGTGTGAAATTAGTTTCAGTATAGTTTAGGTTCAGTTGAGGCAATAATCGGGGTGATTATCAGCTGGGCACTGCACTCTCAACTGTAGGAAGAAGGAGAGGCACAGGCCCTATTGTTGGGAGAAGGAGAGGCAATGGACAACAGCAAAGGACCTTGTGAAGATTCTGGGAGAAACAGGTACAAAAGTATCTATATCCACAGTAAAACGAGTCCTATATAGACAAAACCTGAAAGGCCGCTCAGCAAGGAAGAAGCCACTGCTCCAAAACTGCCATAAAAAAGCCAGACTATGGTTTGCAACTGCACATGGGGACAAAGACCGTACTTTTTGGAGAAATGTCCATATGTTTGGAGGAAAAAGGGGGATGCTTGCAAGCCGAAGAACGCCATCCCAACCGTGAAACACGGGGGTGGCAGCATCATGTTGTGGGGGTGCTTTGCTGCATGAGGGACTGGTGCACTTTACATAATAGATGGCATCATGAGGAAGGAAAATTATGTGGATATATTGAAGCAATCTCAAGACATCAGTCAGGTTAAAGCTTGGTTGCAAATGGGTCTTCCAAATGGACAATGACCCCAAGCATACTTCCAAAGTTGTGGCAAAATGGCTTAAGGACAACAAAGTAAAGGTATTGGAGTAGCCATCTGTCAGGAGGAATGGGCCATAATTCACCCAACTTATTGTGGGAAGCTTGTGGAAGGCTACCCGAAACGTTTGACCCAACAATATAAAGGCTATGCTACCAAATACTAATTGAGTGTATGTAAACTTCCGACCCACTGGGAATGTGATGAAAGAAATAAAATCTGAAATAAATAATTCTCTACTTTTATTCTGACATTTCACATTCTTAAAATAAAGTGGTGATCCTAACTTGACCTAAGACAAGGAATTTTTACTAGGATTAAATGTCAGGAATTGTGAAAAACTGAGTTTAAATGTATTTGGCTAAGGTGTATGTAATCTTCCGACTTCAACTGTAGGTAACATATTCATGCTTTGCCTATAGAGAGAAATAGTAGCCTAATGGTGTCTTATTGTAGGTGTTGTCCAACGAACCATGGCGTTCGTTGGACAACACCTACAATAAGACACCATTAGGCTATGTGGAAATTGAATGGTCCAAAGTACGTTCATCACTAGGAGACAGAACGCGTCTCCTTCCTGAGCAGTATGATGGCTGCGTTGTCCCATGGTGTTTATACTTGCGTACTATTGTTTGTACAGATGAACATGGTACCTTCAGGTGAACCAGACTTGTGGAGGTCTACAATAGTTTTTCTGAGGTCTTGGCTGATTGATTTTGATTTTCCCATGATGTCGAGCAAAGAGGCATTGAGTTTGAAAGTAGGCCTACATCCACAGGTACACCTCCATTGACTCAAATGATGTCAATTAGCCTATCAGAAGCTTCTAAAGACATGACATCATTTTCTAGCTGTTTAAAGGCACAGTTAACTTAGTGTATGTAAACTTCTGACCCACTGGAATTGTGATATAGTGAATTATAAGTGAAATAATCTATCTGTTAATAATTGTTGGAAGAATTACTTGTGTCATGCACAAAGCAGATGTCCTAACCGACTTGCCAAATCTATAGTTTGTTAACATGAAATCTGTGGAGTGGTTGAAAAATGAGTTTTAATGACTTCAACCTAAGTGTATGTAAACTTCCGACTTCAACTGTAGCTAAAGGATCCATGGTATGACCATCTTAAAACAATTCAATATGTTAGCTTAGTATAAATAAATATATCATATACTGTAGGTGTGAAAACATTAGATAATTAAAAGTGGATATGGATATATTCCAATGGAGTAACACATGGGTCAGACAGGTTGTACTTGGCTGGTTTCATCAGCCAAGTACATCCCCTAATAAAGAGACTGAGGATCCATTCTGGAGATTGGAGGCCCATTGTGTTTGAGCCATAATGTCCTGTTACTTTCCCTGGTAGGCTACAGAGGCAGTTCACTTAGATGAAACATCTCAGATGCCTCTCAGTGCACACAGAGGGAAAAATAGGTCTACTGGGTTCAGCACACACCATTTCATCCATTCCACTGCCTAGTTGTGCTCGTCAAGCTTGATTGCCCATTCTCATGTTTTCTGGCGTCTTAAACTTTTTCATGGCCAATAAAGCATTAGGGAAAAGGGATTTGAATGGGAATTGTAGTTTCTTTCCATCACTACATTTTACAAATGCCATGATCATTTTATTTTGTTATAAAAGTGATACAGTTTGTTGTCATCCATCTATCTATTCAGGAGTGAATTTCAGTGAAGCAATTAACAGTCAGTGCATTCTATTCCAATTTGGATGTCTGATATCCTCTTGCTTTTCACTGTAGTCCACGGCGCCAATGGTTTTTCTCCTCTGGCTAGGACCTTTTCAAGGTTGTCATGTAAGAGAATGACGGGCTGTTTCAATCAAATTTTCATAGGCACAGAATGTGGTGACTAAACAGAACGGTTGCCAATGTGTTCTGGAAAGGTCAAGGTCACTATTAGTTAGGATTAAACTCTTTACAATCTCTTTCATGCACTGCACTTTGTTAAAACGTGACAAAAAGTAGCCTATTCCAAGGAAACCATAACTGTGCATATAAAAATCTACCAGCCACTTTGTAAAAAATATTCAGTAGATTTAGGGCTTTCTTCAGGATGTTAAAGGCACACTAGAAGGCAGCGAGTTTGAATGGTCTTTTATCTCGACGTTTCTAAAGAAATTGTTCAAATGCAGACATGCAATCAAAATCGCAACGTGTTTCGGCACAGCTCGTTTTGGCACAGGGCCTTCATCTGTTACCTTTTCCTTTCTATATAAAGCGGCTTGAATAAAGAAAGGCTATTATTCATAAGGATTAATATACAGCTACAAGAGAACACAAAGTCTGAATATCTTAGAGGAAGCACTCTGGCTGTCGTAGCTGGAGAAGGTGGAATAGATTGAAATTATGTTTTGATTCTATGGTGATGATGTTAATGTTGGAATGGTTGTTAGAAGGCAGGAGGAATGCTAACTTTGATTTGAACGCTCTCATAACCCACTCATTTTCAGAGGTCACAGAAAAACGTCACCTTTGATTTATCTTGGCCATACATGGGCAGTAAAAGGGGAACATTCATTCACTAAAGCCCTATTAGCATATTAACTACATTTACCAGAGGTACTAAAGGCAAGGAAAAGCATTGAGCCAATATACATTTCTAGTAGTAATAACAACTGTGACAGGTGGGTAAGAGGCTTTCAGTGAAGCTCACCTCTGAGAAAAAAAAATGCTTCTCTTACCTCTCACTACTTCTGTTGTCATCATTGTGATATCAGTTTTAAACAGTTTTTGTTCATATCAGGAACCAAGTTGTTCCTTATCCATAGAGTTCTGGCTTGAATGTTCTTAGACAAGTGTGACTTACTGATACCTCAATAACATAGAAATATGTTTGGGTTGGGCAAACGTAACAGAATGATGCCGAGACACATATACAGTGGGGAGAACAAGTATTTGATACACTGCCGATTTTGCAGATTTTCCCACTTACAAAGCATGTAGAAGTCTGTAATTTTTATCATAGGTACTCTTCAACTGTGAGTGACGGAATCTAAAACAAAATTCCAGAAAATCACATTGTATGATTTTTAAGAAATTAATTTGCATTTTATTGCATGACATAAGTATTTGATACATCAGAAAAGCAGAACTTAATATTTGGTACAGAAACCTTTGTTTGCAATTACAGAGATCATACGTTTCCTGTAGTTCTTGACCAGGTTTGCACACACTGCAGCAGGGATTTTGGCCCACTCCTCCATACAGATCCTTCAGTTTTCGGGGCTGTCGCTGGGCAATACGGACTTTCAGCTCCCTCCAAAGATTTTCTGTTGGGTTCAGGTCTGGAGACTGGCTAGGCCACTCCAGGACCTTGAGATGCTTCTTACGGAGCCACTCCTTAGTTGCCCTGGCTGTGTGTTTCGAGTCGTTGTCATGCTGGAAGACCCAGCCACGACCCATCTTCAATGCTCTTACTGAGGGAAGGAGGTTGTTGGCCAAGATCTCGCAATACATGGCCCCATCCATCCTCCCCTCAATACGGTGCAGTCGTCCTGTCCCCTTTGCAGAAAAGCATCCCCAAAGAATGATGTTTCCACCTCCATGCTTCACGGTTGGGATGGTGTTCTTGGGGTTGTACTCATCCTTCTTCTTCCTCCAAACACGGCGAGGGGAGTTTAGACCAAAAAGCTCTATTTTTGTCTCATCAGACCACATGACCTTCTCTCATTCCTCCTCTGGATCATCCAGATGGTCATTGGCAAACTTCAGACGGGCCTGGACATGCGCTGGCTTGAGCAGGGGGACCTTGCGTGCGCTGCAGGATTTTAATCCATGACGGCGTAGTGTGTTACTAATGGTTTTCTTTGAGACTGTGGTCCCAGCTCTCTTCAGGTCATTGACCAGGTCCTGCCGTGTAGTTCTGGGCTGATCCCTCACCTTCCTCATGATCATTGATGCCCCACGAGGTGAGATCTTGCATGGTGCCCCAGACCGAGGGAGATTGACCGTCATCTTGAACTTCTTCATGTTCTAATAATTGCGCCAACAGTTGTTGCCTTCTCACTAAGCTGCTTGCCTATTGTCCTGTAGCCCATCCCAGCCTTGTGCAGGTCTACAATTTTATCCCTGATGTCCTTACACAGCTCTCTGGTCTTGGCCATTGTGGAGAGGTTGGAGTCTGTTTGATTGAGTGTGTGGACAGGTGTCTTTTATACAGGAGTTCAAACAGGTGCAGTTAATACAGGTAATGAGTGGAGAACAGGAGGGCTTCTTAAAGAAAAACTAACAGGTCTGTCAGAGCTGGAATTCTTACTGGTTGGTAGGTGATCAAATACTTATGTCATGCAATAAAATGCAAATTAATTATTTAAAAATCATACAATGTGATTTTCTGGATTTTTGTTTTAGATTCCGTCTCTCACAGTTGAAGAGTACCTATGATAAAAATTACAGACCTCTACATGCTTTGTAAGTAGGAAAACCTGCAAAATTGGCAGTGTATCAAATACTTGTTCTCCCCACTGTATTTCACTTTAAAAGTTATGTCAAACAAAAAATGTGGATTGCATAGTTAAACAAACCATACAACTCTATGCACAAGGATGACTTTTAACAATTTCCACTGAAAGTTTTACAAAAGCACGTTTACTTGAAGAACAGTGCAGGTGCAAAGTTTGGTAACAGAATGACGGCACAAACAGCACAAACCGTCATTCTGTTACCAAACTTTGCATCTGCACTGCTCTTCATGTAAACATGTTTTGTAGCGTTCAGTGGAAATTGTTAAAAATAGTCCTTCCTTGTACATAGTATCGTTTGTTTAAAATTAAAAATGTTTTTTTTGTTTGACATACATTTTACAGTGAAAAATCTGAATCTCAGCATCATTCTGTTACCATGGAATTGCCCGGTTCTTCTGCATTGTGTCAGGTCCAGAGCAAAGAGTTGAGCTCTTACATCCATAGAATGGAACCATAGAATGGAACCTAGATGTTGGTGATGAGATTGTGATTATTGATCAATCCTCCATCTCTCCTGTTATGGAATGGTTGTGGGGGGTAATATAAACGTTACTGGACAGTCATGATGACAGTCACAATAAATGTTGAGCCTGTCACCATCAGCGCCCCCATGGCAGCAACGATTGCACTTTTCAATAAATCACTGTATAATGACAGCCATCCAAAATGACAAAAGTCCAATACAGCCATCTTGCTTTTAGCGTAAGAATTCAGAACATAGAATTGTTTCATTTGAATAGTGAAAGATTGTTTGGATGCACTGTGCTTTATTGTCTCATTGAAAGCTGCTCATCCAGACGTGTTATCATGAGAGTATTTTTTCACCAATCTACTATCTGGATGGTGATAAATGTTGTTAAATAAAGGTTACGTTTAAAAAATATGTATATATACTGTACTCTCAGCAACAAAGAAGGAAGATTCGGAACACGTCAGACTGTGTCTATATTTGTGGCTTATCCTTATGCTGCAAACATACTGACGTATCTTTCTGGGGAGAGGAGAGAGACGATAAAGAACAAAGGTGAGATTCCACTGCAATATCGGCCATCCATAAACAACACAACAGTCCGTGTCTCATTTGCCTCAGGACAGTTGTAACCAGCCTATTGTAACTTTACTGTTGCAGTTGTAACCAGCCTACTTTGCAGTTGTAACCAGCCTATTGTAACTTTGCTGTTGCAGTTGTAACCAGCCTACTTTGCAGTTGTAACCAGCCTATTGCTTTCACTCAGGGGAATGATTATGATTTTGAAAAGGGGCTGTTGAGCCAAAAGAGGGTTGTATGACTACATCATGAGTATTAGCAGTGTCTGAATTACCGTGCGTGAATGCTTACGGCTGAGCTAGAAATGATACCAACTTTCTGCTAAAGTTTTTTGTTGGCTGAGTGAGCTGACGTTTAGGTTCTCTCAAGCTCACCTTGAGTTCTCTTATTTTTCTGCCTTGGTGTTGAAATAATGGGCATTGTGGAAGTGAATGTAAATGCTGTACTGTAGACCCACCGAGTTGCTGTTACTAGTGATCAATGGGGATATTTACCGATACTGATACAACTAGTACACCGTATTAACTGGCAACTCCAGCCAGCTGTATAAGTAAAGATATCAGTATGAATACTGAGTAAGAGACTGAACATTTTAATTGAAAACCCTGTACTGTGAAAAGTTGTGGAGAGAGAAGGTCAGGAAATAGAATAACATTTGCCATGAAAAGTCAAATCCAGAAGGAAATGCTCTCTCTGGCTGTGGAGAAAGGGATTGGGAAGCGTTGTTGTCACCATGCTGACTGTTCCTGTGGGTTTTAGTGTCACATGTTATTTAGCAGATGGAGTGGCATGTTTGGTGTGTCAATTCAACACAGACACCCTGTCAGTCCAATAGAGCTGTTTGGCAGGCTACCACACGGGGTATCTTATGGCTATTGCTGAAAGAGCGTATTTAGAGAGAGAACAGTGATATGACAGACCTAGTAGCTAATGCAATCAACATGATATGCCGACTTCACACTTGTCGCAATTAAGAGCCGCCAGAGTTCTATCAGAAAGACAGTTTGGATATCAGTACTTCACCTCTAATGAGCAGCCCCCTGAGAAATGCTTCTCGTACTTTAATCTTTTCAAAAGATGCATAATTGATTAGACTTACCCTGATCAGCTTTCCTCCAAACGCTTCGTCCAAAACATTTTACTTTCTAGTCGGCAGTGCTCTTACAACTTTGCTGTTGACTTGATTTTATAGTCCACATTTTTTATTTTATTTTGGATTAAACAAATAAACTACACCTCTGAAAAATAAAAGCTGCATTTGAAAAAACATTGAGAGCAATGCACTGACTATAGTTCAATTAGCTAGTTACACTATAGTTGTCACCCTTGTGCCGGCTGTAATGACAATGAGTTACAGCCTTTTGTACCAATGAGGGTTTTGATAGGGAGTGGCTCTTCTCAGTGGTTTGGGGCCCACATCACTATGTAAATGGTTTACAATAGCAGACATCCAGAGAGAGTCGCACCATATTTAATTTCTAATTCATCTGTTTATGTTTTGTTCCACTGCTGGAGCAAAACTGCTGTCGTCTGTCTGTGCATGGATCCAGCTATTTAGATGGCCATTTGTTTGTCTGTCTGTTTATTTTCAAAAATGCCTTTCTGGACATTACCTTTCCAATGTGTTGACTTGTTGTTTGTAGTAACAGACTGAACATTAGGCATGCAGTTAAAGGGAAACTGTCTTGCATTCAAGTGTGAGTATTCTATTCTCACAAGGTAGCCTACACTCTCCCCGATAAACATTAGAAACCTATATAACCAAGATTCACAGCCAGAGTTTGTACAAGATATGGTACACACCGTGATACAAAAGGCCTGTTTCACAATTTCATGTCACTTTAGGTCTCTCAGAGAGATGGAACGCAATTACAAACATACAAGCCATCAGGAGCACGTTTTAAGAACTGCCTGCATATTACCGAACACCTCTGTTTAACTTCCCACAGTTTAACTTCCCACAGTTTAAATTCCCACTGACTACTACAAAAATGATGTCATCATTCAACCAGCAGTAATGAAAAAGCTGAAAGAGCTAAACATAGGACATTTAATTGGCATAAGTCCATTACAACAATCCGATCGACGTTGTTGAATGGCACGTTTTCTGTTTAACCCCCCTCAACCAGTAAAACTGATATTAAACTTGACAAAAATCCCAAACAAATAGAAAGAGCCTAAAGATTCCATTTAAAGCTAAAAGCCTCACTGTCTACAATGCTTGACTGAATTGTTTGTGCACACAGGCACTTGCCCCATACTCCCAACGCCTGCAGTGAAAAGGGGGATGTTTCCTTTTCCTTCCAATAGAGAGAGTCTGGCTCTGGCCCTGAGGCCTTTCAGCAGGAGCTGAAGTCTAACTCTCTGCAGCCACTCACAGTGGGTTGGACATGTCAAGTGTGTCAAACAATTACCCATTGGTGTGTTCATACAGTCACTTTCCCTCTTAAGCCACTCTTCTGGAAATGTTTTGTAGCTGACAGAATTCTCCAACACATCTAAAAACATTTCACCCAGCCATGCTAATGACTAGACTGGACTACTACCTTAGCGGTGGAAGAGATTACACCTTCCCCCTCCCCCTTCATTTGTTGACATGTCCTTTTGTACTTTAGTGTGGATCAGCTGAGACGGATCATCTGGGTATGTAGTCGTGCGGCAGGCCGCTGTAGTTCCTGTCCCTCAGGGCCTGGTCCACTGTGTGGATGTAGGAGTCAATGGTGCTCCTCAACTCTGCTGTGAAGGGGTCGAAGGAGGGCCGCTGGGCCCTGCCAGAGCGTTTGAAGTGACCGTCCTGGTTGAGCTGGGCACACATCAGCCTCTCCTCCGTCATGGTGGCGTTGAGGAAGGAGGTGAGGAGGCGAAGCTGTGGGAAGAGCGCCCTCTGCAGGTCCTCGTAGTGCACCACCAGCAGGCGACGGCCAAACTGCAGCCAGCTCAGAGCGTGGGATGCCCACCAGGGGGCATAGCTGTCAACAAACTCTGGCCACTCTGAAGTGAACAGAGGAGAGAAGAAACTAAGGTATCTGATCAGTGTGTGCTCTGTGGAGACATTGCTGACATCTCACGTTCAGATTAGGCAGCGATATGGCAGCTGAATATTTGTCACCATCTGTTTGAAACAGACTTTTGACCAACAGTTGACCAAAACAGCATCTCTTTATGTGTTGGTTTGTGCATGCCTTAGTTGGCACATAACCCCCAGTCCATTTCCTAAACCACTGAGCTGTGATTGTTGTGTTACCTTTGCTCCTCCACTGTTTGTCTGTGGCGTAGCCAAGGTGTCCGGCACACTTCCTGTTGAACTCTGCCATGAGGGAACGGTATGGGTTACGGATCAGTAGGATGGCAGAGTCGAACATCTCTATCTCTCTCTGCCCACTCTCATGGGTCTTCACACAGATGCTGCGCCCACTCTTCCAGTAGTCCTTCTCCCCTTTGAAACCTGGTAGAAAACCCCAGATAGACAAGAAGATCAAACCTCTGCAAGCGCATGTGTCACAGAGCACTAAAGGTCAAGATCAAGTTACTGTCATCGCTATTTGTAAGTACTGCATTACATACATTAGAATTTTTTTGCGAGAGCCCACGATTTAGAAAATGGTAGCGAGTGCTTGCAAATGATACAATGATATATTTCAGGAGTCAATCATTCCCGGTATATGTTTTTATCCATGACAACACCTGAGCTGTGTTCACATTCAGCCTCACCTCTGTTGTAAAGCGTGCCATCGAAGTAGAAGCTGCCAGTGTAGTAGCCCGTCACGAGCTCGATCAGGTGGCGTACCCAGGTGTTGCCAGCTCCGGGGAAGCTGGAGAGAGCCACCAGGGAGGGGGACCTCTCAGGTAGAAACGTCCTCTCTTTGCACCTGGAGTCTGAATGAGGCAAAACCATCAGTGTTGAACATCGCCATTGACACAGGCCATTGATCTATCTCTGAGCTACTGTATTGAAGCATGCTGTTGCTAAGAGTCTAAATAACAGTTACAGTAAAGTATAAAGCCTGTATATTTGGCAATATGTTATTTTAATGGTTGAAAACCTGGGACTGTAGTATAAGTGAAACTAAAGTTTATTCAAGACTCTCACCAAGCACAGGTGTCTGGTAGACCTGGTAGTAGTAAAGGTCTGACCGGGATGTGGAGATAGAGGCAACAGTGTGCGCTGTGCCATTAGTCTCCAGACATGGCTGGTCCGATGGCAGACATTGGTTCAGTCTAAACAAAGATGAGGCCCAGGCACAGTAACAGTGTGGCTTCCTCAACACAGCCAGTGGGAGCTCCTGCAGTACAAACCAAACCAGGACCATTAAAATTCATCAGAGGCATAACTTCAAGCAGTAATTTACAAGAAATATGACTGGGCACTCATTCCCCCTCTGGTGGATTGGATGGGATTTCCCCCTTGGGCAACGTGATGGGTGGGTTATATAAGATGTCTGAACCACCCCTGTCCTATTTCATGTGATTCCTTTTTTCACAAGTTCAGATGTTTCTTGCACAAGTTGTCCTAGTTTTTGTATTCGACATAGTATAGCCCCCACTACACTATATGGAGTTACAATTTCTATAGAGACTGACTCTGGAGAGATGGGTATTGTGTTATATGCTGATACCGTGTTTTGTTTTTATTGACACTGGGAGTTACGCAAAGCACAAAAGTGTACACACGCACACGCACACGCACACACACACACACACACACACACACACACACACACACACAATGAATAAGCTGAATCAAATACACTATTATCATTACATAGACAAGGCAGTGATATTTCTCTCATTTGTGTGTAGAGCAGAGCAGAGCAGAGCACCTTACTGATGCACCCAGACAGTGTGAAGGACTGATTCCAGCACCCATCTATTTCTCATTAGAGGGACATTTAACCTTAAACAGTCAAATGGTGTTCCAGTAGCTCTATCACACAGAGCCATGCCATTCTAATCTACCATCTGAGGGGAACAGAGACAGAGACAGAGACAGAGACAGAGATAGAGACAGAGACAGAGACAGCCCATGATTGATGGTACCTCACCACTGGGTCTGTGTGAGGAAGACTGGGGTCTGGGCTGGTGGTGAAGATTAAAGAAATGGTTCAGTGGTTTTCTGGGTTTCTTGCTGGGAACAGAATCAAACCTTATCTGTGCAGGTCTCGATGCAGGACTGTGACGTGGAGTTTGACTGGAAGGAGTAGACGGGGAAGGCGGTGATGTTGTTTTTTGGCAACTTGAAGCAGCCACTGTAGCGGACGTTTCTGACTATAGAACAGAGGTATGCAGACGTCAGGCCACAGCTTATAAATGTAGCTAAATGCATTCAATGTATTTTCTCTTTATAAGCTGTAATGTTGGTCAATGCAACTTATCTACAAGCATATTAGTCTTAAACTGCCAAGCTTAAAGGAAATGTTGCCCATTGAAATGTACCTATTATCTACTTACCCTAGATTGGAAATGACTAAACTGCATACTGGCTATGGCTCATATAGTGTATCCATTTGTATAACACTGGTCTGTCGTGACACTGTAGGCCAGCACACACAAAAAGTGCTTTTGGGTTCAGAGATTAGTCAAGCACATTACAGCCGCTTAGTCAGCCAGTGCTCTATCCAGGTAGGATGTACTTACATTTCCTCTGTCCTGGGAGCTGTTCCTCCACCTTGTAGATGGAGAGGCGCCCCACGCCTCCACAGGAGGCTCCCCTCTCGCCCCTGTCCCCCCTGCAGCCCAGGCTACAGTCCTCCTCCTGGGCCCGCGGGCTGCTGATGCGGTTACCACAGTGACACTCTGCTCCGTACTCCAGACCTGCAAACCGGTAACCACTGCAGAGAGAGAGAGACACACACCACTCACCTCAGTGCCTTAGCCCAGGGCTATATTTAATCACATGGTATCCTTAGCCCAGGGCTATATTTAATCACATGGTATCCTTAGCCCAGGGCAATATTTAATCACATGGTATCCTTAGCCCAGGGCTATATTTAATCACATGCTATCCTTAGCCCAGGGCTATATTTAATCACATGGTATCCTTAGCCCAGGGCTATATTTAATCACATGCTATGCTTAGCCCAGGGCTATATTTAAACACATGCTATTGTTAGCCCAGGGCTATATTTAAACACATGCTATTGTTAGCCCAGGGCTATATTTAAACACATGCTATTGTTAGCCCAGGGCTATATTTAATCACATGCTATTGTTAGCCCAGGGCTATATTTAATCACATGCTATTGTTAGCCCAGGGCTATATTTAAACACATGCTATCCTTAGCCTTGGGCTACCTTGTCCCATAGGACACCAGACTGCATAACCCCAGGCCAGCGTGTGAATAAATACTAAACATTTTAATTGAATCAATGAGGGCATGCAGCAGTGAAGCCCAGCGTACATTTCACTGTGGTGCTGGCTGGTAACAGTTTTCACTGTTGACTAGATCACAGTAATAGCTCTGGGTGGATGATGGGGTTACTTTATTCCAAGGGTGATATGAGTCATCCTACTTTAAGTCTCTTTATCCTCTCTCCTTGGAAAGAGAGGAGCTATCCAAAATTACCTTTTAGCATTTGCTTTGAGCCCCACCATAAACAGGCTTATGATTCTGGATGAATATCCTCCCAGCAGGCCACATGGTTTGATTATGTTTGCATTGGCTATTTGTTTTAGTGGCAATCATTTCCTGTGTCTAGACATACTGTGAAATAAGGCCCAGCTAAATGTTTTGTCATGAATTTGAATGATTACTAACACCCCCCTAATACCACTATATCTCATTCTGCATCTCTAACACAGATCTGGCCTTCCACTACACACGCAAGCACGCAAACACGCACACACACACACACACACACACACACACACACACACACACCACCACCATCCTGCCACCTGGCTCCCCATTGAAACACAGGACCTATTCATCCCAGCGACTGAAACAGAATAATTAACCAAATAGCAGCAGCTCTCCATAGTTCCTGTAGACTCAGTACCTTTCTGAGCAGGTGTCTTGACACAAAGAGCTGGTCATTTTGCGCAGGTCATACAGCACGGTTCCCCCCAGGGCTCGTTCATTGGCATCATGCATGAAGCAGCCCATGTAGGTCCCTTGCCATGTCAAAACAAAACAGTAAATGAAAAGCCATATTACAAATCCATTCGTACAGCAATATACAATATTAATTGTTTAGTACAACACACTATGAGCAGTGGTAACACAGGTTTGCAGCAGATTCTAGCCTGTTAGTCTTGTCATTGGGCCTGGAGCAAATATTATTTCAAGCCAGGTCTGGTATGCTGTCAGCAGTTAAACTACAGCCATGTTGGCATTCAAAGTAAATTATGTTGCAGTGGGTAGGTGATACCTTTGTGCCTGTTATTGCTTTGTATATGACCTCTCTGCTCCTGCACGTCTGGCATGAGACCGTGGAACCAGCGGTGGTGTAGGTGTTGGACCCCCAGGTGTCGGGACATGGGCCAGTGTCGCCCCGTCTTGATGCCCCCTCCACCACCCGACACACCCTGGGTGGCTGCCCATCTGGAGCGAGCCCTCAGGCCCAGGCCGGGGGAGGCCCTCACGACTGTGGGAGGTGCTGGCAGTGCCATGAGAGAAGGGAGGCTGGCGCTGCCTGGTGGCTGGGCAGTCTTTAGGGTCAGGCTTGAGCGCTGCAGCAGCAGGATGCTCCCCGCCATCAGGTAGGCGATCCCCAGGAAGAGGAGGAGTATCTGAGCTCGCCGCAGGAAGCAACGCAGCCTGTAGATGGGCGTCGCCATCACCACTGTCCAGCTGGTGGCTCTTTGACCCTTAGTGAGCCACCATTCCAGAGAGAGCGGTGAGGGTTAAAACCTCATTATAACCTTCCCACGGCCCCATCAGTCCAGCTGCACAGTAGATAGGCTACCTGGCTGCAGCCTCAGATGGTTAATGACTTTCCCCGGTTCATAGCCATGCCTTTGGACTGGAGACCAAAAGGACCACTGTGTAATCAGGTCCCTCAGATGTGTCACAGCAGCGACAGACTTTACAGTAATCTCCAAGGGAACAGAACAGCCAGCAAGCCCTGGAAGCGAATAGTTTCTTGGAGAAACCTAGGGCAACAAAATAGAAGCAAGCAAGTCAGATTTCAATTGGCAGAACATATATCTCTGTGTATATGACCTGTGAAGAATATGCGAGGGAAACTTGTATAGCTCGGGGGATTAGATCCACAGTTCACGTTGACAAATAGGATTGTGTTTTCTGTTCTAAAGCACTGAACATTAAGTCGTTTCTCTTGCTATTTGTTTTCTTGTCTTTCCGCTGAACCTGGTGTGATATTATATCTGGTGTTAATGAGTGTGTGGGAAGAGGTTATCTTCCCGTTAGCTACAGCACATCCTTGTTTTCTCTGCGTTTCGCTTGTCTTTGCTTAGGAAATCTCCACCATTCTGCCTCAACTACACTGGCAGCATGGCAGCATCGCAGCCCCATCTGTATCACATTGATGTTTCCTTGACTTTAATCAGTGTGCTGGTACGTTTGTAAAGCTCCACACTGACTTGTGACTGTGATTGGGCTTTGTGAACCATCTTTTGATGATCTGTACCATAACAAACCAAGCAGCAACTCAGGCCGAGACATGGAAATTAGTGCTCTTCAATAGCATTTTCAATTGGATTGGTGACCATTTTAACACAGCAGTGCTATCAGATACAATTTTAGAACGGTACTGTTAATATCTGCGTGCTGCCTCAAAATCTAAATAAAATCCCTACTAGATTATTTCACTAGATACACTTTTACCACAGTGAGAAATTATGATAAAACTGTCTTGAGGGGGGCATATCTATGGTTGGATCCAAAGAAAGAAGATTATCGTAGCACACCTGTGGCCCGTCTTTACTGTCATATCTTTAAGATGGATAAATCAATGGCTTTACATGAGTAATGATGTGGAAGAGGGCCTGGGAAGAGTATATAGACTTGCATGTTTTAATTGCTTCCAAGATCCCTGAGCCTTCTTTTCCTCCACCTACACAGGTTTAACTCTACAATGGAGATGGGAAAATAATGGGATGCAGGGTGTTCAAAATATTCAGAAACTTTTCAAAGGTGATGGCCTTGAACAAAACTCTCTTTAGTACACCATCGAGAGCAACCTGACTGATTCCATCACTGCCTCGTATGGCAACTGCTTGGCCTCCGACCACAAGGCATTGCAGAGGGTAATGCGTACGGCCCATACATCACTGGGGCCAAGCTTCCTGCCATCCAGGACCTCTATACCAGGCGGTGTCAGAGGAAGGCCCTACAAATTGGCAAAGACTCCAGCCACCCTAGTCATAGACTGTTCTCTCTGCTACCGCATGGCAAGTGGTACCGGAGTGCCAAGTCTAGCTCCAAAAGGCTTCTTAACAGCTTCTACCCCCAAGCCATAAGAATCAAATGGCTACCCAGACTACTTCAGTTGAGTCTAGTTTTGATTTGACATTTGGTTGTTTTCAACTAACATGAATTTCAACATGCAAATCAATTCAGTTTTCCACGTTGAATCAACGTCATCACATAGATTTTTATTTTGACTGAAACAACGTGGAAACAATGTTGATTCAACCAGTTTTTGCCAGGTGGAATGCTATCATCACTAGACCTACACAAAGACAGCAGCCAGACCATAATGTAATATCACGACGCGTCCGTTCATGACATTATTGCAACTAATTCCAATTGTATGACTTTTCTACTGTTCCGACCTTATCAGGCTACCTCTTCTAGAGGATTTTGCTCATAATACTAGGCTACCAACCAAGAGAAGCAACAGTTTGCACATACACTATGCTACCACCACAGAGCACATCATTTGTTTCTAGTCTTTCGGGAACGGCCAACTTCTCTAATTCTGGTCAACATTTCTAAAAGTAGCCTATAAAGCAGCCACATTTTCCAAAGTAATGCCCGTTGTCAAATAATAAATTATGATTTTTGTCAGTGTTAATCTAACTGTGTAATGTATAAGTCATAATAACATTGATCAAACAATGGAGGATCAAAACAAGTTGCAAAGCGCACATTTACTCACCTGTGCTTAATCAGTGTTATAAAAAACCAATCTGAATACCGTTTAGCGCTTCCTTGGATGTCGGACCGTTCGCAACTGCGTGTAACTATCAGATTCAGGGTCGAATCTCTCTCCCACGAGATCTAAAACATTTTCTCCTATCGCATATTCCAAAACCAGTGAAGTCGCGTTTGTATTGTCACGTTTAAGAATCGTCCCTCCGCACCTTGTCTTTCTCCATTCTCTCTCCCTCTCCGTGGCAGAGCAGATCGTTACAAAACGAGATGACAGGGAGTGAAGGAGCATACACATTTGCATTGGCGATCCCCGACGCGTCACGAGTCCGCCTTCCTTGTTTGTGGGAGACGTGTCCCCCAGTGGCCATGAAACACTGGTAAGTTATGATCCCTTGGCTAACTTTTACTGTAGAAAGCTGCCTGCATGTTGCCAGTGTCATTTATAGGGTACTATGCTGCCCACCTGCTGTCCATTCTGACATTGAAAATGGACCATTCAGCCCTTGTGTGCATTCATTAGAAGCCTCCCCATCATCCGTGCAGAGAACGTAGACTAAGCCTGTAGGACTTTTAACAAGATATCAGAACCATGGACAGCGCAAATTCTAAAGGTTTCTTCCAGTGTATGATTTGCTTTCTTTCAGACCAAAACAATTGTACTGATTGTAGCCCTTAATTATTTACATAAATTAAATGACCAAATACTTACTCGGAAATCGTATGGTAACATGTAACTACATAGCTAATATTATATTTTTGTTGTTAGGATTGATTAAAACAAACACTGCAGGGTGGTGTAGGCTACAAGTAGGCCTGGCCTAGTTAGTAGTTGTGTTGTCAATGATGTCTTTTAATCTATTACGATTAACATCAAGACATTAATATTAATTCATAATAATTAATAATTCATTACATTTAAATAGCACTTTTCATAGAATCAAAGCTCTTCAAGAGCACAAAACAAACAAGCAATATGTCATGACAGGTCAACCAATAATAGAGGCCAAATACTTGAGAGCCTCAACAGCTCTGCTGCCTGCTGGGTGCCAGAAAGCTCACCACACAAAGTTCAGAATAGTTAGTTGGTCGTCCTCACTCAGCACTGTTGTATTCCTCTATATACCATTCCTCTCCCGCTTCAGAAGACTCCTCAAATGATGAGATCAGGAATTGGCATCCAGGTGAAACATAAAAGCTGGTACTGTGTCCTCCAGATGCATTTTTCAAGGTAAAACATTAGCTAGCTAGTCCTAGCCAGCCAAGCCAAAAAGTGTTAACCTGTCAGGCAAAATCCGTGGCTCAAAAACACCAGAAATATGCAACAAAAACAATGTTATAAAAAACAAAAGAGCTGATTATAAATCAACAATTAAAAACACCTAAAATAGAACTAAATATGTACACATTTACAGGAGCTCTGTGCTTAGGCTGCTACTAGGGCACCATGGAAACTGTCTATATTGTAACACATAATAGACTTGTTCTGATCTTTTTTTTATGACCAACGTGTAATTGCTGACCAGAAACTTGAGCTGTTAGATCAACTGGTGGGTTAGCGGGGTGGCTGCGACTCACAACACTTTGTAGTTAGCCTCACATTGATGAAATCTTCTTCAAATGATTAAAACATCCAGCAGACTATTAAAGTAAGACATGTCTAATTTTACACTAATATTCAGGGTATTAATATATGGAATATGAGGAAATTACAGATGCATCTGGGGCAGCAATGCAGAAGATCTTATCTTCCTGGCAGATGTCTGAACTGTGTGTATCAAGCAGCCAGTGCACCCTGCCTGTCAAGACTCTGAATTCTCTATGAGGATGTGAGCCCACATTCAAGGACCCATTACATGTAATAGATATACAACCCTTCAATGATTCTGCCATCTCTATTTCTGGCCTTCCCTTGCCTACATGTTTTGCAAATAGCCCCCATTTACAATCCTCATTCAGCTTGCAATCTATTTCTTTCATTCTGCGGTAGGGAAGTGAACCATGGTGAACCTGACTACCTGGGATTAGATGAAAATGGATCATTGCTGCAAGGTGCTTCAAATAAACTGATGATTAGTCAGAAAGAATGTAGCTCCAGCTATTGGCCTGTGGGTCTGTTTCTCTGGCTGCAAGTGTGGTTTCCATGCAGGTGAGGGGACTTGTTTTCAAAAACGCCTATATTTTCATTGAGAGCACAGAACATTGCATGTAATTGCCTTGAAAAGGAAAGGCATTTCAGGACATACAGTATGTAATTGTAATAAAACATTTGACTAAGGGTGCCGACCCCCCCAACTTACAAGCCTGCCCACACACACACACACACACACACACACACACACACACACACACACACACACACACACACACACACACACACACACACACACACACAAACTTACACAAATCTCTGTTTTTCTTCTCCATGGGTGGTTAATTGGGCTCTGGCAATTAAAATAAACTTCTGGTACTAAAGATTTGTTCTATTACTCCTCTTCGTTGTGGAGACATCTGACTCCTTTCTCTGTTTTACCACTAACCCTGACAATAGTTTTTATACCTTATTAAACTGGGATCTGTCCAACTACACAGGAACAAGCAGCTTGTCCACACACAAGGGTTGGGGATTCTATTAGTGTCTCTCTACACCTCCCACCATCATCCACTGGTCCACTGGTTCATAGCAGGATACAGGCGAAGTTATACTATACGTTTGTATGCTCACTGACAAATGTCCACAATTCAGTACATGGTGACCTGTCCTTTTAATAGCTTGGCTACACCACATCAACAGTCACCACTGTTGGATACACTGTTTTGACCTTGGCTGTAAAAGCTAACTCTAATAAAAGCAGATAGTGAATGAGGGACTTTTTTACTGGCCTGATGTCCAGCGCATCAACCAAGCCACTGTAAACCAAGCCAAGACATTGGTAGTGCCAACTGCCAACCATGGTCCATCTCGGAGCTCGTTGTTGTGAGTAATCCTTTTATTGGTTTGCCCAAGGTCACAGAACAATCAGAAGCTTGATTATGAGCAATCCTCTATTTCTCCATCTCTGCCTTTGGGGGATAAACTGGATTAAAGCACTCAGATGACTGTGGAGTTAAGGCTTTAGGGATAGCAGCGAACACAATCAGTATGTCTCGACATGCCTTTTCTGCTTCAATCATCCACAAGTAATCACTGGATGAAATGGAACTCCCCTGCATGCCAAAGCTGATAGAAAACAGTTAGCGAGAGATGCAATCCTCACAATCTGTGTGACAAAAAGTTTCCGCATTGGCCTACTCACATGTTCTGTCACCTTCATGCTTCTATTCCATGTCACTATTGGTGTTTACAATGGATGACTGTTCAGTCCAGCATTGGAACGTTTATTTCTTTCCTCTCCCCTATCCGTTTCTCTCCCTCTCTCTTTTTCTCTCTCTCCCTTCTTTCCTCTCGCCCTCCTCTACCCCTCGGTCTCTCTCTCTCTCGCCTTCTATTCCATGTCACTATTGGTGTTTACAATGGATGACTGTTCAGTCCAGCATTGGAACGTTTATTTCTTTCCTCTCCCCTATCAGTTTCTCTCCCTCTCTCTTTTTCTCTCTCTCCCTCTATCCCTCTCTCCCTTTCTCCCTCTCTCTTCCATCCATCCTTCTCTCTCCCTCTTTCAGCTCTTCAGAGCAGGAACAATAGCCCCGAGTGTTTGCACGTCACACTGCATTACTTATACATGAAGAAGATCCTCTTCATTTGTCTTTGGGACTCCCGCAGCGCGTGGCACTCTCAGTTGTCTGTATCACTCTCATTCTATGTCTTTCTTCTCTCTTCACTTTTCATCTTCTCTTCATGGCCAAAGTCAGAGCCGATGCCTGCATTTTACTCAGGGCTGAGTCCAAGAGCCGCTGGGAAAATAGCCAGGGCTGAGTGGAGTTGAAATGGACAGATGATAGGCCTGGCCCTCATATTTGGCCACTTTATTATTTCCCAGTATGTGCGTGGAGGAGCTTTAAAAGCAGCCCATTAGATTGTCTGTCCATCTGAGCCTTAACATGTCCATTGAAACATGTTTGACTCATTATACCCTGTGTTTTCAGTTGTTTATCTAATTGCCATCCCACTGGGCACACACTGGTTGAATCAACGGTGTTTACACGTCATTTCAATGGTATTACATTGAACCGACGTTGAATTGGCGTCTGTACCCATTGGGATGTTGTTGGTGTATACCGAAAGACCTTTGTAGATTATTGTAGATGTTATTCAATTGAGTGGCAGATACTGGTATTTTAGTTCCATTCTACTTCAACAGTAGATTAATTAAATGTTTTTATATAAACTATGTATATTTTAATTGCATTTCCTTAGAAAAAAAAAAACCTGTCAATGAGAGACATTTGTAAGGTGAAGTGAGGACATCTTAACGTCTCCCTTGCTGAGGTAATGAGGATGACGAATGTAAAATCTAGCAAAATCTCCCATAATATCCATGGTGGCTAATTAGAGATCTTGTGGTTGGTTTATGATCACAGAGCATACGGGAAACTCCTCTGGCCACACACACGGGCGCACGCACACACACACCATTTCCACAGCTCTAGTAGGCTTAGTTCAGTAATGAATGGGCATGTAAGGTGCTCAAGGGTTGAATGTGTTTCATTTTCTGATTAAGACATTTATGTCAACAGGGAGAGAAAGCTGTCTGCATACGTGTCAGATGGCAGAGAGGCTAAAACATGACGGTATGCCAATTACAGTCAATGGGAAGGATTATATCACATTGAGCTCAATCTGAATCCCTGGCTTGAAAATATATTTGTTTAGAATTAGGGATAGAAGGAATGGAGGTTAGAAGTTCACTATTGTTGCACTTCATGAAGGCCAGTACATACTGTATGAGGCTAGCTATGTAATTGAAGTTCATTGTAGTTCATCCTTTATGTTATAGGCACAGATGGGATACTGTATATAGTCAGCGCTGTAACAGCCCGTCTGAACCTGGCTGTTGTTTAGGATAATATTTGATCGTTTTATATCCGTTTCCTGTTATTAAGGCCGAGGTAATTGATGGGAAACTGAATATGTATGAGCCTCTCTTATCTTCCTTTCCTAACATGTTTGTTGCTGCTCCACCATATCAAATCAAATAAAAGTTTATTGGTCGCATACAGAGTTTAGCTGATGTTATAGCAGGTGCAGCGAAATACTCATGTTACTAGCTAACAATGCAGTAAAATCTCAAACAAGTACGCAAAAATAATAATATATAATTGAAATGTTGGAATGAATCCAATTAACCCAAATAGTACTTTAACAGTAATCCAAATGCAATCTATACGTATATACACCGGATGAATTTACACAAGATATACTAAGAATATATGTACAGCAGTAGATTTTAGAGTGAGCTATATCAAGAATACAGTATTAAAATACACAGTACAAAACCCCATGGCAAAATGGATAGAATTGCAGGAATTTAGATTCCAGACATAAATATATATGTATGTGAATGGTGTGTGTATGAACAGTATGTGAATGTATGTGAACGGTGTGTGTATGAACAGTATGCCAATGTATGTGAACGGTGTGTGTATGAACAGTATGTGAATGTATGTGAACGGTGTGTGAATGAACAGTATGCGAATGTATGTGAACGGTGTGTGTATGAACAGTATGTGAATGTATGTGAACGGTGTGTGTATGAACAGTATGTGAATGTATGTGAACGGTGTGTGTATGAACAGTATGCGAATGTATTTGAACGGTGTGTGTATGAACAGTATGCGAATAGAAAATGTGTGTACAGCAGAAATTATATAGGATGAGCCACGACTAGAATACAAATAAAGTGGGTAAAACAATATGTAAACATTATTCTATGAATTATTATTATATAATAACGGTCATGACCCAATTCTCAGTCTCTCCGTCTAGGTTTGGTCATAACACTGCATTCGTACATTAACTCTCTCCCTGGTTTAATCTCACGCTTAAACCGTTATTATTGTTCACACACTCTGCATTCTAGTTTATCCCTATGGTTAGTGTTGATGGATTCTGTGTTATTATTTTTCATAAACGTCGTTCTTGAATAGCGAATGGCTGAATGAATAACAAATGTCGCACGTCTTAGAGAACATGTTATTTGATGCAGCCTCATGTAGTCTGCGATGTAGTAAAGCCATCTCTCTGGGCTCGCCCGCGTGTCTCTGTCTCACGTCTCACCTCTCTGATTTACGACGCAGGGCCGCCTCAGAGCAATAGAAATGATCTACAGCTGATGAGATGAGACATTGACATGCTGGAACACACATGCTAACACGTCCCAGCACCCAGAACACCTCCCTCTGAGGCTGAGCACAGGTTTGGCGATGGTACAGTAGGGTTAAGTGATTTATTTCTCATCTTGCAATCAAGAGATTAGATTTTATTGGATTCCTCTGTCGTATCTTGAACCATTGTCTTGGAAAAGGCCAGGGGTGAGATTTGCCAGCTTTGGAACAATTTCTCATCCAGTGAACAACAGAAATACCCAACTCTCAATATTTGTAATTTTTTTATATTTGGTGTGGTCGACCAGTCGGACACTGCTGTCACCCCTATAGTGCCTTACTCCTGTCTCTGTGGAAATGTAGCCAGGATGAGAGAGAGCAGTAGTGTTGATGTTAGTGTTTTTAGGAGAGTCAGGTCAATTGAGAGAGGAAGGAGAGGGTGTAGATAGAAAATAACTGCTATGGGAGGAGATAGCAGCCTAAAGAATCATGGAGCACTGAAAAGGTCTATTTTTATAGCCGGTTTTATAGCAGTCTCTAAATCAGCCTGTGATGTTAGGCTACGGAGGAGCAAGGCAACTTTCTACCCCTATAGTCATTTCAATTAATCAGTCGAGCTCCAATGCTTTGGGAGGATTTGCCTGTAACGAGTGCAATGAAACACCATTTAACTGGCATTAAGGGAATACTCATAACAGATTTATAGGATTACAGGGAGACCTTTGGGGTAACACATTGTGCAGTCTCTATCCCATATTTACTTTCAGAGTATGTGTATATTTGATTATTGTCGTCCACAGACAATATGTGAAGCAGATATAATGTGTAAATCACCATCATTTCTGTATTAGTTGCTGGAGTAGCTATATATTGTTTGGCAGAAATCATGTTTCTGTGCATAGTAGTTCTGTAACATGTGAAAGTGTGACCTTAAAAAGTCCCTGTCATAGTGGCAGTGTGACTGTGTGTGTAGTGATGCGTCCTCTTGACCTTGGTACTGCTTGGGCTGCTGCATTTTACCTCCTTCACTCACGGCTTGGCATTGTCAGGTAGTGAAGAACACACTGTTTGAAATGATGACAAATTGTCCCTGAATCATTTCATCAAAGCCAGCTGTGAAAGGATGTCTCTTTTGCAGTCTTCCCTTTGCTGAGAGTCTTTGCTCTTTATGTATGCCTTCTTTACTTAGCGGTGCCCGGATCCTTATTTTTATTTCTTTTCTATTCTTGCTTTGTGACCTTAAGTTTTATACACATTTTAGACACATTCATTCACATTCTTTCTCTGAATGATAATGGGCATTGAAATACCCAGTTTGTCAACAGAGCAGAACACTGTGATGTCCCCAATCACTTCCCCTACTAGGGATGTCGAATGTTCAGGCTTCTGCACAGTCACTATCGAAGCTCTAGTGTAGAGCGCCCAGTTAAATCGGGGGTTTAGGAGCAAAGGTGTTAGAATCTTAAAACTATTCACAGCTGTAATGGCTGCCAAAGGTGCTTCCACCATGTATCAACTCTGTGGTATGAAGACATACGCAATCAAGACATCTTTGTTTTGTTGGTTTTTAATGTGGGTTAGGTTGTGTCGGTAGGAAAAATAATACAATGGAATCCATTTAGATTACATATTAAGGCAGCAGAATGTGAAGACTGTGCAAGGCGTGTGTAGACTTTCATCAGACACTATGTGTAGTGAGTAATTTGTACTAATCAACTCCTGGAACATCAATTACAGATCAATGGGACGGTAATTGGATCCTCTCTCCTACTCTGTTTAGTCGTTGCTTATTTATTTGTGTACATTTTTAACGTCTCATTATTACTATAGTCAGATTTTAAACAAATCTCGAATAGGATAAGGACACGCTCTCATCCACATCATTCTTTGTTAGTGAAAATGATCATGCAAAGGTTTGCTAGGCTGGATGGAAATCTCCATCCCTGGGTAATGCTGTTTGATTATGTCTGGTCATTACGTGCGGCCGGCAAATTACATGTATTAGCCGCAAGTTCAATTTCCAGGAAACATGCTCTCTATCTGCCTCTCTATCTGCCTCTCTATCTGCCTCTCTTGCCTGATTATGGAGAAGGGGACAACAATCAAAAGTCCAATGACTATAATGATCATTCACTTTACTGTAGGAGCTCTCCTCTCATAAGTGGTGTTGTCGTGAGCTAATGTATTGGCTCTCCAACAGAACAGCAGCAGCCTCCATAGGCCTTCAGTCAACCCAGCCTCGCCCACTCACTAGGACCCATCACATCACCACTGTCTGAGTGCACAGGCAGGCACAACCAGGGATAGAACTCACTCACTCGCTCACAGAGCCCCTTCTGCATGCAAACTCAATTCTATTTTAATCTCCTCTCCCCAGTCATAAATATATCCCACAATCCAGCGCATGCGTTTAATAAAGCAGATCTGATTATGTGGGAGGTCGAGTTTATTAAAACTGTATTTCTTCCGTGAGGTTTGTGATTGTGCCGTGCCCCCTTATTCATTCATGTGACAGGTGCTATTATTTCTCACAGTTGCAGCCCGCCCTCTCCTCCTCTTCTCCTCCACCTCTCCTCTTTCAACAGTCTCTCGGTGTTCTCTGCAGTCATATGAGGAGCTTTTCTTTGCTACATGGTGTTCTGAGTCTGTTAGCTTCCTCTCCTCTTTCTCCCCATGACTTATTTAGTTAATTATTGTCCTCAGTCATGCTGCCTTGTCCTCCTTCCAACCTAAATCATTGTGTTATACCAGGTCATTAATAATGAACTGACGTCTCACATAAATTGTGTAATTCTGAATGTCACGATTTCAATACAATAGTCTGCCGCCTACTTTGAAGCATATCCATTAGAGTAGCAAGCCAGAAGTATGCGCAAAAAGTATGTACAATAAGATAAAGCAAGCCAGAATAGATGTGTCGCATATTAGAGAAGCAATCAAGTGCTTTCAAGGTCCTTAAAGGTTATGGTTCTCTGATGTATTTTCCTTTATATAGTTACCTTTCTCTCTTTGAAGGCATTATGTTCATTATATTTCAATAGATTCTTTGCACTGTAACACTGCCTGACATGAAACATGCTTAGATGTGCCACCATATCAATCAATATACAGTACTGTAGCCTGCCTTATACCACAACAAATAGTCTGATGAAATACTCAAATGCAGTGATTATCTTATTCAACCATTACATTTGACTATTTTGCTTTAATGTATTCCTCTGAGGTAATGACATTGCATTTAGACGAAGATTGCTCATTTAAATACGCTGAGCGATATGACCCGTCATGTCTGGCTTTCATCAACCATTAACCGTTATCTCCGTCTCCTTGAGTGTCCATTCATCCCTCATTCTGGTTCTAATTCATCCTTGTGTTCCATCATTGAAAAGAGATTTGTAACAAGCCTAATGCAATGTTAATCATGTGGCCCACTCTCAGGGGGCCGGAATGAGAGGGAACGTTGATTGGTTTTCCCTGGCTATATCGTCTCTCAGCAGATAGATGTAAGACATCTATTTATATTACTATTGTTGCTATATAACTGTGCACACTTTTAGAAACCAGGCCACTTTATATTTACCTATTGTTAAATTTGACATTCAAAATGTTTATAGAGCTCTATAGGTATTTAACACGTTTAATTAAAAAAAATGTCTAACTAACTAAGCTTCGAAAAACAATTGACTCTAAGCGTTCAGATATGGGATAACGCATGTCTCTGTCTCTGACTTAATTTGCTATTTTAGGCAACTTATTTAATGAAGCCTGCAGCACTAGATAACATTTTAAATTACTTTTGTTTTAGTGACCATGTTCTATATTGTGATATAATCCCATTCTCTGAATTGAATTGAATTGAATTGAATTTAATTTAATTTAATTTAATTCACCAACTTCAATGGGTAAAGTAGAAGTCTTTGTTTAAATGTTTTTATTTCTACTCATGAATATCCATTTTGGTTTGTATTTCAAACATATGGATGGATGGTCTACAGAAACGTTGCAAGAATTTGACATATGGGAATTGGCTCCAATTTCATTAATATGATTAAAATACTATATGCCAATACTTCAGCCATAGTTATAACAGGCAATATCTGCTCTGCTCCATTCAGAATCACTAGAAGTAGCAGACAAGGCGATCCAATTTTGCCTCTGCTATTCTTAATATCCATGGAACCTCTGGCCCAGGCAATTCCTCTGGCCCCAATGGAGAACTTCATCTCTACTTATAGAATCCCAGTCTTTTCCCATTTTAAATATTTGGGAGTTGATATATTTCCTTCTTTAGATAAAACCGTTGCCAGAACCTTTAACAGAACGCTCAAATCAATTCAATCCGACCTCAGTAGATGGAATAATATCCTGGTTGCTTTAACCGGCAGAATATCTATCGTCAAAATGAATATATTGCTACGGCTGAATTTCTGTAGTTTAATGCTTCCCATGGCTCCCCTTTCTGGTTATTGGGATAAAATCCATAGCATGGTTTCAAAATGTGTATGGCAAGGTAAACTGTCCCAGATTCAAATCAACAAACTTGCAAAGAGGGAAAGACTTAGGAGGACTATCCGTACCAAACTTTACATTTTATTTAAAGGCACTAGCATTTCGACACCATCCTAAATTTTGACATGATTCTTCTTCCCCTGGCTGAGTATATAGAGAAATATGGTGTCTCCTATTGCCCTGGAAGAGGTGGTCATCACTGATATATCTCTTAAACAATGTAAACTATGCTTTGGTCTTATTATTGCTCTCACAATTTATATTTAAAATTGAAAAACAATGTAACTGTGAATCAAAATAGCATGCCCATACTCCAATAGTTCACAATAATGCCTTGCGATCTGGAGGGCCTACGTATGTGGAATACGTACCCATACCAATATCATGGACAGTAAAGATTTGAAAGATACATACACATTACCAGGCAAATCCTTTTTTCTATATTTACAACTTAGGTCAGCTATGCTGGGAAACCCAACTACCAAAACATCCAATGATTATAAATAAATTATCTGGGCTCCAAAAGGACTGATCTCTATAATATATAAACAACTTTTGGCTAGCTCAGATCTAATTGAATCTGAACCACCCTTTAACTGGAACAGAATATGACCTTGGTGTCCTGCAATCTGAACCACCAATTTATACATTTTAATTTGTTCACAGACTGTATTTAACACCAAGGAAAAGTTTTACAATGAAATTGGCCCCAACTCCCAACTGTTCACTGTGTCCCCTAAATCATGTAAGCACATTCCTTCATATGGTGTGGGAGTGCCCTGCAGTTAAATTATTCTGGGGAGAAGTTACTTACTTAATTTCGAAGTGCAACAATTTAAATATTCAATGATTTCCATCTATTATGTTACTTATCGATGATAGCCCCTTGTGGGGGAGGGCGGGGGATTTTTAAACTGAACAGGTGACAGAAGTCTATGTTACATTTTGTGGAGAAAAAAGTGTAGTGAATATAGGATTACAAATGAAAGGAAACTAAAGAACACATTGTATACAGTTGAATCAATACAATTGCAACAGAGTAAGCTGTACGTTTGTAACAATACAACTGATAATACTCACTGGGCAAAAACTGGTTGAATCAATGTTGTTTCCACATTAATTCAACCAAAACAATGTGTTGTGTGTTGATGTTGAATCAACATGGAAAACTGATTGGATTTGAAACTTTTAAAGCTTCAATATGTAACTTTTTGGGCAACCTTACCAAATTCACATAGAAATGCAAGTCTAAGAAGAAGTAGATCTGTTCTATGTGTTATTTCTATTCTTCCTGTTCTTAAGTTTAGTTTTGCATTTTTTACTTTCGGTACACCAGCATCAAACAGCTGAAAATACAATATTTTTGGTTTGGAAAATATATTTGATTTGATTATATATTTAATCAAATCAAATCAAATCTAAGTTTATATGTCACGTGCGCCGAATACAGTTGTAGACCTTACAGTGAAATGCTTACTTACAAGCCCTAACCAACAATGCAGTTTAAGTAAAAAATAAGTATACAGGTGGTATATACAGGTGGTACCGGTACAGAGTCAATGTGCAGGGGCACCGGTTAGTCGGGCTAATTTAGGTAGTATGTACATGTAGGTATAGTGACTATGCATAGGTGGTAAACAGAGAGTAGCAGCAGTGTAAAAGATGGGGGGGGGGGGGGGGGGGGTCTTATGGCTTAGGGGTAAAAGCTGTTGAGAAGCCTTTTGGACCTAGACTTGGCAGGAAGCTTGGCCCCAGGGATGTACTGGGCAGTACGCACTACCCTCTGTAGTGCCTTGCGGTCGGAGGCCGAGCAGTTGCCGTACCAGGCATTGATGCAGCCAGTCAGGATGCTCTCGATGTTGCAGCTGTAGAACATTTTGAGGATCTGACAACCCATGCCAAATCTTTCAGTCTCCTGAGGTGGAATAGGCTTTGTCGTGCCCTCTTCATGACTGTCTTGGTGTGTTTCGGACCATTCTAGTTTGTTGGTGATGTGAACACCAAGGAACTTGAAGCTCTCAACATGCTCCAGTGCATGAGAATGAGGGCGGGCTCGGTCCTCCTCCTTTTCCTGTAGTCCACAATCATCTCCTTCGTTTTGATTACGTTGAGGGAGAAGTCGTTGTCCTGGCACCACATGGCCAGGTCTCTGACCTCCTCCCTAAAGGCTGTCTCGTCGTTGTCTGTGATCAGGCCTACCACTGTTGTGTCATCTGCAAACTTAATGATGGTGTTGGAGTCGTGCCTGGCCATGCAGTCATGGGTGAACAGGGAGTACAGGAGGGGTCCCAATGTTGAGGATCAGCGTGGCAGATGTGTTGTGTCCTACCCTTACCACCTGGGGGCGGCCCGTCAGGAAGTCCAGGATCCAGTTGCAGAGGGAGGTGTTTAGTCCCAGGATCCTTAGCTTAATGATGAGCTTTGAGGGCACTATGGTGTTGAACGCTGAGCTATAGTCAATGAACAGCATTCTCACATAGGTGTTCCTTTTGTCCAGGTGGGAAAGGGTAGTGTGGGGTGCAGTATTGATTGCATCATCTCTGGATCTGTTTGAGCGGTATGCAAATTGGAGTGGGTCTAGGGTTTCTGGGATAAGGGTGTTGATGTGAGCCATGACCAGCCTTTCGAAGCACTTCATGGCTACAGATGTGAGTGCTACGGGTCTGTTGTCGTTTAGGCAGGTTACCTTATTGTTCTTGGGCACAGGGACTATGGTGGTCTGCTTGAAACATGTTGGTATTACAGACTCAATCAGGGACATGTTGGAAATGTCAGTGAAGACACACTCGTCCTGGTAATCCGTATGGCCCAGCGGCCTTGTGAATGTTGACCTGTTTAAAGCTCTTACTCACGACGGCTACGGAGAGCGTGATCACACAGTTGCCTGGAACAGCTGATGCTCTCATGCATAATTCCATCCTCCTGATTCCTGCTTACAAGCAAAAACTAAAGCAGGAAACTTGCACGCTTAACTTGCTTGTTTTGTCACATAAACTGAAATTAGTCAAACTATTAGAATTTTTGCAACCAGGAAATGGCAGAGCGATTTCTGCATAGTGCATCTTTAACCTACATCCAATGACATGGTGAAATGTTTTGTTGATTTCACGTTGACAACTCAACTAAATGTGAACCAAAACTAGACTTTGAACTGACGTCTGTGCCTAGTAGGTAAGTTTAGACAGCATGCTGTAATTAGAGCTTGCTTAAAACAGGCTGCAAAAACCTCTATGAACTTCATGGTGTGACATATGGGGCAATGTCACAGTAGAAGGACGTTATGTGGCCAGCAGGTGGAGACACAGCCCAGACCTCCTAAGCTCCTGTTACTCATCCCAGATCAGCTCACCTGGATGCACTAATTACAGCACACCTGTGGATCGTTAGCTACTCTACCTGGCCCTAGAAAAGGAGCCTGTTTGGGCTGCCAGAGGAGAGAGAATGGGAGGACGGCGGTGCGCAAACAGAGAGTAAGATAGTTGAAGAAGAAAACGTTTTGATTTAGTTTTTGTGATACTGCAGTTTGTATACTAGAGTGGCAAACCAGTTTTATGACCAACCTTTGGAAGACCAGTTTTTGTTAATAAAAGTTATGATTTTGGAGCACTCCTGGATGTCGTTCTTGAAGGTTAAGCCTCAACAAACACCCTTTTCCTGGTGATTTGTTACATATGGTGGAGAATGCAGGCACTGTGAACTACCGCTGGACTTCAGAGAAGGTGCGGATTATCAGAACCCTGTACGGAAGGAGGAGAACACAGCCTGGTTTTGACACCATGGAAAATCTGATACAGCAATTGACCCACACTGTGCTAACTCAGCAAAGCCAGACCCAAGCCCTCTGGTCTTATTGCCCCATTTTTCATTGGGCCCGCTCAAAAAGCGTATCTAGAGGTAGAACCCGTTGTGGCTGCCGATTATCCCAGACTGAAGAAGGAAATTTTGGGCAGATATGCTCTTAGCCCACAAATGCGGGCTCAAAGCTACCATGAATGGACCTTTCATCCCACAGACTAGTTTCCAAATGTTTGAGCTAGTTCGTATTGCTACCGGATGGCTGCTGCGTGATCAGGACACCGTCCAACAAGTGCTAGAACACCTGGTGGTGGATTGTTACTTACGGGCCCTCCCGTATGAGATGAAACGAGTGGTGAGTCAAAGCAACCCCCAAACCTGTGATCAGCTGGTCCAAGCCGTTGAAAGTCACCAAATCACAGCTACCCTGCGCAAAGGTTCCAGAATGGAGAAACCAGATCAGCTTAAAGAAAAAAGGACACCCACGAACCAGAAGTATGAGCGCCAACAGGAACGTTGTCCCAATGAACCAGTTCGTAGCCGGGAGTCCCAACGAAACCCCTTTCAGATCGAAAGGCGCCACTGTTTCTGGTATAACGAGATGGGCCATCTGTCATGGCAATGCCCTTACTCTGATGAGCCCATGCCCACTGAAAGGTCAGATGAGGGGAGAAAGCCTTGTAACCTGCTAACCAGCTGCCTGGGGGAGGTCATCAGTCCAGCCATGATGGTAACGGCACAGATAAATGGAAGACGTACTATTGCCATGATAGACACTGGAAGCATGATTACCCTAGCCCGGCCGCATCTAGTAGACCAAGACAACAAGGACTTGTCCAAAACAGTCCGGGTGTCGTGCATCCATGGCGACACGAAGGAATATCCCAGTGTGGAAGTGGTACTTTCCACAGAAAAAGGGCAGTGTTTGATGAGTGTGGGCCTAGTTCCAAGCCTGCCAGTACCCCTACTTTTGGGGAGGGACTGCCACCTGTACTCCAGCCTCTGGATTTTTTATTTAATCAGGTAGGCCAGTTGAGAACAAGTTCTCATTTACAACTGCGACCTGGCCAAGACAAAGCAAAGCAGTGCGACAAAAAACAACACAGAGTTACACATGAGAATAAAACAAACGTACAGTCAATAACACAATAGAGATTCTATATACAGAGTGTGCAAATGTAGTGCAAAATGCAGTAAGGTTAGGAAGATAGGACAATAAATAGGCCATAGTGGCGTATGGGGATGCACGCCAGGCCCCAGGAACCAGGTAAATCACCTCTTAAATCCAATAAAGTGAAAAATGCTAGGAAAGTGCAACAGTCTCCTATCCCAGTGTTACAGGCAGATACCGGGTCAGAGACTCAATCGGAAGCAGAAGCGGACGACGAACAAGAAGCTATGGGACCAGGAGATCCTGCCCAACACAGAGGTACTGGGAGGAGGGATGCGGCCCCAGGAAATGACTCTCCCCCTTCTCACCTTGACGACCTACTGCCCGAATTTCCCCATGGCTTAAGTGAGTGGATGCCCAGGCCAGAGGATCCCATGGGAGGACAGTTTGGAACAGCCCAGCTTAGAGATCCCAACCTCACACAGGCCCGGGCCAATGTACTTGTACTGGAAGGTAAGCCTGTGGATGACAGTGTTCCTATGACATATCCGCACTTTGCCATTAAGGACCGGTTGTTGACCCGGTAAGTCAACATGGGGGGGAAACCATAGAGCAGCTACTAGTGCCTAAAGAACACATCCGGACCGTACTACACCTAGCCCAATCCCATATGTTCGGGGCCCACCTCGCTTATGAAAAAACAAAGGATCGAATTATTAAAAGGTTTTACTGGCCAGGTATTGTAAAGGCTGTACAGGAGTATTGCAAGACTTGTCCCGAATGCCAGAAGCATGCCCCAAAACTCCATTATCGGAATCCATTAATCTCCTTACCGATTATAGAGACCCCGTTCCAGAGGATTGGGATGGACTTAGTGGGACCGCTGGTAAAATCGGCTAAGGGCTTCCAGTACATACTCGTAATTGTAGACTATGCCACAAGATATCCTGATGCCATACCCCTGAGAAATATGACTGCTAAAGTAATTGCCAAGGAAATGTTCCTTCTCTTCAGCAGGGTCGGTATAGCGAAGGAGATCCTCACGGACCAGGGAACCCCTTTCATGTCCAACATAATGAGGGAGGTGTGCCGTCTACAGAAGGTGAAACAAGTGCGTACCTCAGTCTACCATCCTCAAAGGGGCGGACAGGTGGAACGCTTCAACAAAACCCTGAAGTGCATGCTAAGGAAAGTTGTGGAGAAGGAAGGCCGGGACAGGGACCAACTATTGCCATACCTGATGTTTGCGGTAAGAGAAGTGCCCAGCGCATCCACCGGTTTTTCTTATTTTGACCTGTTGTATGCCCATCACCCTAGGGGACTGTTGGATTTGGCGAAGGAGGCTTGGGAGGAGCAGCCCAGCCCCCACCGGAGTCTCATTGAGCATGTTGAAGGGATGCAGGACCGAATGAAGACCGTTTGGCCGCTGGTAAGAGAACACATGGCCCAGGCCCAAGCACAGCAGCAGAGAGCATATAACCGAAAGGCTCAACCTCGGGAGTTTCAACCCGGGGATAGAGTGTTAGTACTGGTTCCCACGGCTGAGAACAAGTCCTTGGCATCTTGGCAGGGGCCGTATGAAGTACTGGACAAGGTTGGACCGGTAAACTATTCCGTCCAGCAGCCGGGCAGACGAAAACCGCCCCACATCTACCATATCAACCTGTTGAAGAAATGGCATGATAGGGAAGCTGTGTGTGGGGATGTATCCTTAGGGCCAGAAATCAAGGACGTGCCCCGGGATGTGGTTCCCCTGGGTTCTGAACTCCAAGGCAGACAACAGCAAGAATTACGAGAACTACTTGACCACAACGCTGACGTGTTTTCAACACTACCAGGTAAGACCACTTTGGTGCGACATGAAATACACACAATCCCTGGTAAGGTCATACAGCAGAAGCCCAATCGCATCCCGGAGGCTCGACACCAAGCCATTCACGATGAGATAAGCCTAATGTTGGATTTAGGTGTCATTGAAGAGTCCCACAGCGCCTGGTCCAGTCCAATTGTGTTGGTCCCCAAACCCGACGGTAAGGTAGGTTTCTGCAATGACTTTCGGAAGCTTAATGCAGTTTCTAAATTTGATGCTTATCCCATGCCCAGGATTGATGAAGTGATTGACCAACTGGGCAAGGCAAGGTTCATCTCCACGTTGGATTTAACCAAAGGTTATTGGTAGGTGCCACTTTCTCATGCAGCTAAAGAAAAGATGGCCTTTGCCACGCCTTGAGGCCTGTTCCAGTACCGGGTACTTCCCTTCGGTTTGCATGGTTCCCCGGCAACCTTTCAAAGACTAATGGACCGAGTGCTACGCCCCCACCGCCGGTATGCTGCGGCCTACCTGGATGATGTCGTGATACATAGCGGAGACTGGCATACCCATCTGAATCAGGTACAAGCAGTGTTGGGTGCCCTTAGAGAGGCAGGATTAAAGGCAAATCCCAAAAAATGCAAATTGGGCTGGACCGAAACGGAGTATTTGGGGTATATAATTGGACGAGGAAATGTGAAACCCCAACAAAAAAAAATATAGAAGCCATCCAACAGCCCTGCCACCAAAACCCAGGTAAAGGCTTTTCTGGGATTGACAGGATATTACAGGCGTTTCATCCCTAACTTTGCTACAGTGACTAGTCCCCTCACAGAACTGACCAGGAAACACTGCCCGAACCGAATCCGTTGGAACCCTGAGGCCGAGAAGGTGTTTGTGGACCTGAAAGCAGCAATCTGTTCCCAGCCCGTATTGGTCACCCCAGAATTTTCCGAAGAGCTGCTCGTCCAGACGGATGCCTCCGCGGTGAGTTTGGGGGCCGTCCTGTCTCAGGTCATATCTGGTGAGGAACATCCAATTTTGTTTCTGAGCCGGAAATTGCTGCCAAGAGAACAGAAATATTCCACAGTAGAGAAGGAGTGTTTAGCCATAAAGTGGGCCCTGACTGGCTTGAGATATTATCTGCTGGGTAGGAAGTTTACCCTGGTAACTGACCACGCCCCACCTGGATGGCTCGAAACAAGGAAACTAACAGCAGGATAACCCGGTGGTTCTTAACACTGCAATAATTATGTTTTTCAGTTGTTCACAGACCTGGGGTTCAACACCAAAATACAGACGCCCTCTCAAGAAGGGAGACCCTCTGGACGACCTGTGCCCCGACCCGGAGCTCGGAGCTGAGGGGGAAGTAATGTGACATATGGGCCAGCAGGTGGAGACACAGCCCAGACCTCCTAAGCTCCTGTTACTCACCCCAGATCAGCTCACCTGGATGCACTAATTACAGCACACCTGTGGATCGTTAGCTACTCTACCTGGCCCTAGAAAAGGAGCCAGTTTGGGCTGCCAGAGGAGAGAGAATGGGAGGACGGCGGTGCGCAAACAGAGAGTAAGAGAGTTGAAGAAGGAAACATTTTGATTTAGTTTTTGTGATACTGCAGTTTGTATACTAGAGTGGCAAACCAGTTTTATGACCAACCTTTGGAAGACCAGTTTTTGTTAATAAAAGTTATGATTTTGGAGCACTCCTGGATGTCGTTCTTGAAGGTTAAGCCTCAACAAACACCCTTTTCCTGGTTACAATGGCTTTAAATACACAATTGAACATTGTCTGATTATCATCTCTGACCTTTCCTTGACTAATTGGTATCATTTTGTTCCCAGCCAATCATATCAACATCTAGGTGAGGATAATCATCCTACTACACCGTAGGAGGCTCTCACCCAATTAAAATAACACAATTATACATGTACTGTATATGCAATACACTATCTATGCTTTCACCTTAATAATCCATCTAATGACCTCTCCTGTCCACCAACCTAGTCAAATCAACCAAGCGAAGGCCTCATGATGATGATATAATGGACTTCTGATGATTAGTTCATCCTCCTCGCATGGGAGAAATGTTTTCAGGACTCAACTTTACCTTGGCTTCCTGGATTCCATATGAGCTGCAGTCTCTCCTTTATCTCCATTCTATTTGTGGTTGATGATAAGGATCATGCATCGGTTAACAGATAATGTTGTTACTTTAAATCGGTTCTTTAGATGCTCCTTGGCTTGGACATAATGTAGGTTACAGCTTTCTGAGGGCTGAATGATACAGTAAGGGTTCTAGTTTGTATTCTGCAGTACAGTATAGTCATAAACATTATGTGGGGCCTGAAATTCAATACCTCAGGACTGTGTGTAGATCAGTGGAGACTGCTGAGGGAAGGACGGCTCAAAATAATGGCTGGAACGGAGCGAATGGAATGTTTATACCGTTCCACTGATTCCGCTCCAGCCATTACCATGTGCCCGTCCTCCTCAATTAAGGCGCCCCCAACCTCCTGTGAGTCAGATGTTATATAACTCCTTTCAAGGCTTTATTTCCCAAAGATAAACAGTGTTGTAGTAGGTTGCCTTTTAAAGATTAAAGGCCTGAATCTGTCTTGAGCAGTTCAATTGAATTGTCTGTGGATCATCAACTTGCAAAGCTCGGGAAAACTCACTCTTTCTTAAGAGGACAAGCTGACAGCATTTCAATAGCATAAATCAGGCATAGTAAATTGGCTCTGCTGCACGTAGCTACACTTGAGAAGGGAATTACAGCACAATGGAGGTGCAAACTAAAGAGCTGAGCTGGGAATAATGTTATCCAGGGGCTGTGTGTTTCAGATGGCAAGTACACTCATAAAAAAGGTGCTCTCTAGAACCTAAAAGGGTTCTTTGGCTTTCCTCATAGGAAAACCCTTTAAAGAACCCTTTTTGGTTCCATGTAGAACCCTTTCCACAGAAGGCCTAGAACCAAAAGGGGTTCTGCTATGGGGACAGTCAAATAATCCTTTTGGAACTATTTTTTCTAAGAGTGTATTGTATATAAAGTGTATTGAAGTTGGACGGTCTCCTGGGGTTGCATTGCTACTTATAATCATTGAATAACCCAAGGATACATGGGATTTAATAGATGTGTTGTCGGTCTGCAGTTGGACAATGGGAAATCACACTGGGAAACTTAATCAACTACACATGCTGGAGAAAAATGTCTTGCCATACAAAGCACTGAGACTTTTAAGCACTGAAAAATAGTCCAATCGCTCTGATCTATAGGAAGCCAAGTGGAAAGGGTGTGTGGGGGTGAACATACTGCAACAGAATATCAATTTGATGGATCTTCTCAGGGGATTTTTTAAAATCTTAGAACGGGGGGAATATTTTGTCTTGATCCGACAAGAAATGATGCTCTGAGAGACAACGAAGACAAAAAGAGTGGATAGTATTGGCCAACTGCAGAGTGGATAGTATTGGCCAACTGCAGAGTGGATAGTATTGGCCAACTGCAGAGTGGATAGTATTGGCCAACTGCAGAGTGAATAGTATTGGCCAACTGCAGAGTGGATAGTATTAGCCAACTGCAGAGTGGATAGTATTGGCCAACTGCAGAGTGGATAGTATTGGCCAACTGCAGAGCTTTTGAATGTCTCACTCTTTCTTGACTCACCCTCTCTGGCAATTGTTTCCACATAACATGTATCCCTCTGTTTTCCTCCTATATACAGTATATGCATGTAGAGTAAACAATCAGTTGATAAAAACCTTCGGGTAAATGAGGGTTTTTTCTTTCTGAAACCTAATGAAAAATAAAGTCTGTCTGTCTGGTTTACCTAATCCACCAAAACTAATCCATCTTCTTCTGACAGCCAGGTTCAATTCTTTCTCCTTATCATATTTTCTTCCACAGTAATTGCCTTTTCTTTCTATTTCTTTCTGTTTCTCTGGCTCAGAAAAAAATAATTGATTAAATTGTGGGTCTTGGCGGCACTGAAAAAAAACCCATTCCATAGAGAATCCTCAGCAGCCCAGTCAGTCAGCCTGGCTTGTAATGCATCTTTATCTCGGACTCTGACTAACGAGCACAATTCTTTTCAATTGTCATTACCGTCCGCAGGTCCGCATGCAAGCACCTTTTTCGATCTTTCCCTGGGGAGACTCATTAGAGCGAAACTGTGAAAGTGTGTGTGTATATCTAGCTATATTCTTTTTAGCAATGCTCATCTAGGGTCCACACTGAATTGACCTAAGTGTATTGTGGTCTAGTCAATAGTGTGTGGCGATAACTTTGCTGTTACCATGATAAAAAAAAAACGTAAACCATTGAATTTAGGGTGCTTTACAGTACACCAGAGAGGTGTGAATGTGCTATCAGTATTGTCATTTCTTTACATGTGAGGATTGTTTTCTGGTAAAAAATCGAATCATTCATAAGCCTTGTAAAATAAAATGGCTAATTGGAAATCTGCTTCTGTTCCTGTGGGCATAATAAGGTATGAACACCTCTCCTCTCCTAACCCCTCCACTAACCTCTGCATTTCCTTCATATTGTATAACCTTCTCTCCCACCCCCCTCCTATGGACTTCTTACCTCTCCTTTCCTCACCTCCTCCACCTCCTTGCCACCATATATTCTGTGTAGGGTTGCAAAAGGAGGGTACATTACTGGAAACCTTCAAAGTTTACCAGTAAACAACCAGCATTTTGGTATCTTTCAAGGATTTTATGTAATCTATCACAGTACATCTATTGGTCCTTTTGTGTATTTCAGATTATCACTGGTGTCTGTAATAATCTCTGGACCACTGTATACCAATATATTAAATAATTAAATAAATAAAAATAGAATGACAAAGCTGTAAACCATTATCCAAAATAGAAACCATCAACTCAGTGAATACCATTGGTGTTTAATATGAGGATTTCAGCATGAAATATAATTTATATTATTTTACTGACTTTTATTTATTTTACTATGTCAATATGTATTTGTTTTCAATGTTTTGGCGTCAAACTGGTGGCAGTTGTGAAAAAAGTAAATAGTTGGAAGAGTTGCGGAGTTAATTGAAAATTATGCCATAATTATACAATGTGGACACAGATATGAATACTATATATGAATACAGGTTATTTGAGTTTTAATTACCAAAGTTACAATAATTTTCTGTTAATTACCCAAAATTACTGAAGATTCCGGTAAATTACCAGTAGCTTTGCAACCCTACTGCGGTGTGATCTCTTCTCTTGCCTCCCATCTCCTCCTCTCACAGGTTTTTACAAACCATTTTCCAGGTGAAAAAAAATCTATCCATCATAGGGAGGAGGCAGGAGGATGAGAACATTTATTAATTAGAGTTGAACCAGTGAAAATACCGATCTAAATTAGCCTGTCCACTACTTAACGAGATACCATTTTATATTCCTGAGAAGTGCCCCCTGCGTTAGCATACAGATAACATTTTAAGTGAAGACCAATTTACTCTTCACAATCAGTTAGGCCCAATCTATTAGCTCAATTAGCTGGTTGGGGTGATGTTAGGTCTGGACTCTCCTCAGATTGACACACAGATTGCTCTGCACCATAACAATTAAGGTACATCTTAGAGCTCTGTTCAATCAAAACTGGTGTCTGATCACTTCTAAGATTGGATAAAACAAAATTCGGCACATGAAGATTAAAATCCAATATCCAACATCAAGAGTAAAATCCAATCTCTGGCCAACTTGACAACAAAAGGTGAAATGTATCTGGGTTTATTCATCTCTGGGATTCATGATCATAGATAATCAGAGATACTTGGAAGGGCCTACCCAACACAATATTGGTAATTGTGTTGGGTTTAGTAGTAACGATTTCAGGGGACATTTCTAATTATCTAAAGAAGTATGCGAGAGTGAGAGAACTGGAGATAATACAGAAACATCATATATATTAACAATTTAATACGACGGGTTGTTATTGAATCTCAATCTAAGAAAATGGGATAATCAGACACTGCAATAAACAGACTGAGCTGAACTAAAACTCCCCAATCTGTTCTGGTACTGTATCTGTCCATGGTGCCAATTGTGCTGCCGTTTGTTTGGTGCTGTCCTTGGCACTGATTATATTATAGGTTATTATCACAACACATAATGACATAAATCATATGTGAGATATTTGACATAGGCTACAATGTTTGTTTGTTTTGGTGACGGGCAGCACCATCCATAGCATTACAGTAGAATACTTAATAAGATCTCTATGGCATCATCACTCTTATGTCATAATGGTTGGTAAAAACCAAACAACCATACCACACCAACCACCTTACCATAACACTCAAACACAATCACGCAAAAGTGAATGATCTCCCATAAATTGCTTTTATTGGAAATTATTTGGATTAGATCTTGGAGACTACTATTTAAGAAATCTGTAAGTCATACATTTCTGTATACTCCTTTAACAACTAAATTGATTGTCTTAAATGGACATTAAACTGTGATTAGTCTACAATTGCATTTCCTTAATGACATGTCAACCACCCCTTATATAATGTGGTTAGACCCACTATGGCGCATTAACACAAGTCTCCGTCATTTAATTCATTTTCTTTAAAGCAAAGTGACATTTTTTATTTCAAAATGGGATCCATCTTTATGACGCGTCAACTGTCACGTCGCAGAGACAGTTTGGACAAATAACATTACAGTAGAGTAGGCAAATATGTCGTCACCTCACTGCTTGTAAAAGCCTACGTCAGGCCAGGTTGTAAAAACTGCTGAATATTTCTCACTTGTTTTAGAAAAGCTCACAGAATGGGACCACCGAGTGCTGAAGCACGTTCCAAACTTGCCTCTGGAAGCAACGCCAGCACAAGAACTGTTCGTCGGGAGCTTCATGAAATGGGTTTCTATGGCCGAGCAGCCACACATGCCTAAGATCACCATGCAGAATGCCAAGTGTCGGCTGGAGTGGTGTAAAGCTCGCCGGCATTTGACTCGGGAGCAGTAGAAACGTGTTCTCTGGAGTGATGAATCACGCTTCACCATCTGGCAGTCTGACGGACGAATCTGGGTTTGGCGGATGCCAGGTAAAAAGGTACCTGCCCCAATGCATAGTGCCAACTGTAAAGTTTGGTGGAGGAGGAATAATGGTCTGGGGCTGTTTTTCATTTTTCGGGCTAGGCCCCTTAGTTCGAGTGAAGGAAAATCTTACCGCTATAGCATACAATTACATTCTCAGACAATTTTGTGCTTCCAACTTTGTGGCAACAGTTTGGGGAAGGCCCTTTCCTGTTTCAGCATGACAATGACCCGTGCACAAAGCGAGGTCCATACAGAAATGATTTGTCGAGATCGGTGTGGAGGAACTTGACTGGCCTGCAAAGAGCCCTGAACTCAACCCCATCGAACACCTTTGGGATTAATTGGAATACCGACTGCGAGCCGGGCCTAATAGCCTCAGTGCCCGACCACACTAATAATCTTGTGGCTGAATGGAAGTCCCCGCAGCAATGTTCCAAAATCTAGTGGAAAGCCTTCCCAGAAGAGTGGAGGCTGTTATAGCAGCACAGCCGCGACCAACTCCATGTTAAAGCCCATAATCATGTCAATGAGCAGGTGTCCACATACCCTTTGGTCATGTAGCGTCTCTTCTACTCTTATCAAAACACTCCTCAGAGGATGTGTCAGGGAGTTTACACTTGAATTGTCAGTTGATTCCATTGTCAGGGCAAGGCAGGCTATATGTTGGATATGGAGTTAAGAAAAGAGGAAAGCCCCCTGGAGTTTGTCCTGAAACCCTGGGTGTCTGCTGGCGTCCTGTTCCAATGCGACCACAGGGAACATAGCGAGATGACCTGCCATCCCTATGATGACCCAGCTTCAAGTCCCTCTCATTCGTCTTGCCAGCTCTCCTCAGGCTTCTGGATTGACAATTCTCAGGAATTTGAGCCCTATGCCCTTCCGCCTGCCAAACCTGTAAGTTCTAGTCAATGGTTGGTAAAAGTCCCAGCTGAATTTATGTGTTTGAAGTTAAAGTTGTGTTTAAGTTAGTGCATTTTTTGTTCTATTTTGGCCCATCCTAATTCCTGACTCTCCCCTTTTACACCTGTGTCTCAGGTTGACTCTGAGAGTAATGGGCGGTTGCCTGCAGGCTCCGTCGTGTATGGGAGTCACAGAGGGTCGAGAGGGGATGACCCAGCTACAGGTCACTCTTCCTTGACCTGCCAGTCAGAGGGGAGCTCTCGAGTGCCACAGGAAGCAGGTGTGCCACCACCCTGATGGCCTGAGGATTGCCCAGGGAGTGGGTGATGGATCCAGCGTCCACAGGGTTGGAGATCGCTTTGCGAGCTGCAGGCATGCCAAACCTTCACTTTGGTGACATGATGAGTGTCAGGGTCTCCATTGTGGGCCAAACTTTCATATTAACCCTAGGCTCCAAAAACCTTATCCTCACCACAGTAACAGCCTGCTCCAACTTGACCCAGCTGACCACAATCCCCAGCGATGAGACCAACAGTGGACAGCCCAAGCCATGCCGATGACGTCTGAAGCTCTGGAGGAGGCCCAGTGAAATTCAGAGAAATCCTCTGTGACATCAGGGAGATCATCCCCAGACCTCAGCTCCAGATGACTCGCTGGGGAGCCTTTCTGACTTTACTCTACACAAGCCTTCATTGGATACTCTCAGCGAGGTAATAATTGAAAATGAAAACCACATTCACCATGAAACAAAGTGTTTCAAAAATGTATGCTTTGCAAAGCCCTATTATTGAACATTACTAAATCTAACTATTTCATCTGACCTGTAAGTTCTGTGTGTTTCTAGTCTGCTGATGATAATGAGGAAGAGCTGCATCTCTTAAAGGGTATGTTTCCCAGAATGCACTGAAAATACCTAATGCTGCCCTGGGTTTGAAAAATGAAGGTCAAAGAGGTCAAAGAGCTAACTCTGCTTTTTTTTCTCTCCAGAGGCTGATGGAAAGGAGAAGAAGGGGTCTGTGACTTCTACCGCAGAGTATGGAAGAGATTAAAGTCCTGCACTACCCTTGGTTGTGTGAGCTCGAACTAAATCGCTAGACTCACATGAGACTGGACCACCACCACAAGGATCAATTCAGTTCCCTCTGGGCTGAGCTCCAGTTCAGTCTGGTTTAATTTTTCTATCATGAAATGCACTTAACCCTAATTTGCTGCAGGGGCGCCAAACTATTATGGCTGACCCTGTAGGTAGGCCGTCATTGTAAATAAGAATTTGTTCTTAACTAACTTGTCTAGTTAAATTAAGGTAAAAAAAAGAAGAAAAAGGTGTACATTTTTGTCAATTGAAACTTGTAAAAAGTTTATTGTAATAGACCTAAGCATAAGGGGCAGCAGGTAGCCTAGAGGTTAGAGCGTTGGGCCAGTAACCAAAAGGTTGCTGGTTTGAATACCCGAGCCGACAAGGTGAAAAACCTGTTGATTTGTCCTTGAGGAAGGCACTTAAACCAAATTTTCTCTGTAGGTAGGCCGTCATTCTAAATAAGAATCTGTTCTTAACTGACTTGCCTAGGTAAATAAAGGTTAAATAATAATTCTGAAAAGAAAACTGGAAAATAAACCATATAATTAGGCCTAAACAGAATGTGTCCTTTGTGTCTTTTTAAATGATCCTCTCTACCTTGATAGTAACATGCATGCTCCTCTACTTGGAAAATGTTGTGATTTAGTACATTTTTTACAGTGCGTCAATAATAATATTGCAGGCTCAGAGCCTAGGCCAGGTAGGAAAGCCTTGTTTTACATTTCCCCCCACTGTTCACTGGCGAATCACGAGATAGGATTTCCGGTATACCTGGCTACCTTGTTTTTTTAACAGCTACTGTAGGTCATTCCATAGAACCAACTAATTTCCATGCTGAACATTAATTTTCAGTATAGTAACATATAGCCTAGCTACATTGGCCAAAAGGAGAGCTGACTGTAGTCAGATTCAGAAGCTGCAGTGTGCGGTTTGTATTTCCCTAAGGTAAAAAGACACATTCAAACACTAGCTTGCATAATAATTATATTACTATTTCTTAGCAGAACTATGTTTTTGTAGGCTATTTGGTAGCTATCTTAGTATTATTCCGGATAGTAGCTCATATCCTGCTTAAGGTCTTAATTTGGATAAGCTGTTTACATACACCTTTGATATCCCGCTCACCAGTATCCCTGTATCCATGATATAGACAGAATATTCCTAATTGAAGTTCATATGGGTTGAATAGAATAGACTGAAATATGGACACTGACTATAGGCCTACAACCTCTCACATATAGGGTAATATAATAGTGGAGAAATATGATTCATCTCTGAGAAAATGTGAATGCGCGTGTAATGTGTTATCTTTGACACTGTTATGCAAGCAGACAGTATTTCAACCACATAAAATATGCACCCAAGACTAACTGAAGTCTTATCAGAAACGTGTTTCATCATTTTCTCCGCTTTTTATTTCCTCAAAACCTGTCAAACTGATGGCATTTTGCATTTAGTCTTTTAGGGCAACAAGTTATGACAGAAGAGAAGCTGCTTGTATCCAACTGTAGTTGTCAAAGAAATGACCTACCAAATGTTGGAAATTATAAGCAGAAACATATGTAAATTAGGGGGGAAAGTCCAGTACAGAGTATCATCAAATTGTTATGGAATTATTATGGTGGATGGAACTTCGCAGGTAGCCTACTTTTTAAAGTGATTTGTTTGACAATCAGATGAAAACATCATCACACAACACTGAGCCTGTGCAGACTGCGAAAAACAACATTAAACAGGATAAGATGTTTACATGCCACAGTATCCCACCTAAGATCAGCATGTCCCAGGCAGCTTATCCGGGTTTCTCATAACAGGATACAAACAATGTTTGGTTATTGTAAAAGGTATATGATGTTCAAAAAATAAACATGGTCAACATGCTTACTATCTTATTAACTCCAGAAAATAATATATCTCACAACAGTGGAGGCTGCTGATGGGAGGATGGCTCATAATAATGTCTGGAACGGAGCAAACGGAATGGCATCAAACAGAAACCATGTGTTTCATACCATTCCACTCATTCTGCTCCAGCCATTACCACAAGCCCGTCCTCCCCAATTAAGGTGCCACCAACCTCCTGAACCATAAAGTTATAATTCTAATTCAATAATGGCATTTTTAGTGTCATGTAAATGCATCATAATGCTCATTTTTCTAATATTCCCCATGTAATTTTAATGGGGAGCTAACATGGCTGCAATCGAATGGCCCAACGTTGCTCTATATACTGTACATGGCTCTGATATTAACTAGTCTAACATGTTCAGTCTCCCAATAGTGATATATTTCTTATAGAATACAGTATTGCCCCAGTAAGAACAGCGATATATGACACATTGATTGGATGGCTCTCCTGGGGAATCTGAAATGCGTGACAGCGTGTGGGGTATGGGGATGGGCTGATGAGAATGCCATCGCTCCCAGGAGAGAGAGTCTGCTACTGACACGTGACATGTGGTACAAATTCAGTCACATTCGTTATGAATAACATAATTCTTCTCCAATTCTTCCCTTGTGAATTAGAACATTACTCATCCGTCCGAACTGAGCCTGCCCTGCAAGACATCTAACCCGGGCCTACGCTGATATACAAAGCCATGATTCCTCTGCCATATAATAAAATAAGTTTCCAAAAATACATATACAGCGGGTGAAATAAGTATTGAACACGTCACCATTGTTCTCAGTAAATATATTTCCAAAGGTGCTATTGACATGACATTTTCACCAGATGTTGGTAACAACCCAAGTAATCCATACATACAAAGAAACCAAAACAAATAAGTTCAGAAATTAAGTTATGTGTAATAAAACTGTTATGCTGTTATGCTGTAATTAAACCCTGCGCACTAAGGACTGTATTTTAAGGGAATTACTATTATTACCCCAAATGATATCATACACACATTTAGCTATTAAAGTATCTCTTCCTGTCATTTACCTGTACAGTTTGTGTAAACATGCAAGTATTCACTTATCTGTAAATATAACTGTATACCTAACTGTACAGCTAATTTAACCATGCAAAATTTTCACTTACCTGTTCATTTACCCAGTCTGTCTATTAAGTAAACTATTATTCCCTCGCTCATATCATACGCATTTTTAGCTACTGAAGTATTTCTCTGCCATCAACCTGTATAGTATAGTTAACCATCCAACATCCACCAATGTATAGTGTACATATTCAGCCAACCACTCATACTATGCAATGTCTTTTTATAGCTTTTTTTGCACTCCAGATATCTTGTATTTCTATACTTTTTCATACTGCCACTCTATGTATCATGTACTGTGTATCTGTCTTTTGTGTACTTTCGTTGTGGCATTTTGCACCTGCCCTGTGTTTTGTTGTAGCTGCTTGACAATGAAATTTCCCCCCCGGGGGATCAATAAAGTACCTATCTATCTATCTATCTATCTATCTATCTATCTATCTATCTATCTATCTATCTATCTATCTATCTATCTATCTATCTATCTATCTATCTATAATGTGAAATGACACAGGGAAAAAGTATTGAACACACTTACTGATATTTATTTAATACTTTGTACAAAAGCCTTTGTTGGTAATGACAGCTTCAAGACGCATCCTGTATGGAGAAACTAGTCGCATGCATTGCTCTGGTTTGATTTTGGCCCATTCTTCCACACAAACAGTCTTCAAATCTTGAAGGTTCCGTGGGCCTCTTCTATGAATCTTGATCTTCAGTTCTTTCCATAGATTTTCAATGGGATTTAAGTCAGGTGATTGGCTGGGCCATTCTAGCAGCTTTATTTTCTTTCTTTGAAACCAATTGAGAGTTTCCTTGGCTGTGTGTTTGGGATCATTGTCTTGCTGAAATGTCCACCCCCGTTTCATCTTCATCATCCTGGTAGATGGCAGCAGATTTTTGTCAAGAATGTCTCGGTAAATTTGCCCATTCATCCTTCCTTCAATTATGTGAAGTTTGCCAGTACCATTTGCTGAAAAGCAGCCCCACACCATGATGTTCCCACCTCCAAACTTCACTGTTGGTATGGTGTTTTTAGGGTGATGTGCAGTGCCATTTCTCCTCCAAACATGGTGTGTATTATGACATCCAAACAGTTCAATTTTGCTCTCATCTGACCACACTATATTCTCCCAGTATTTCACTGGCTTTTCCAAATGTTGTGCAGCAAACTTTAAACGAGCTTCAACATGCTTTTTTTTTCAGCAATGGAGTCTTGTGTGGTGAGCATGCATACAGGCCATGGCGGTGGAGTGCATTACTTACTGTTTTCTTTGAGACAACAGTACCTGCTAATTGCAGGTCTTTTTGAAGCTCTCCACAAGTGGTCCTTGGCTCTTGGACAACTCTTCTGATTATTCCTTTCACTCCTCTGTCAGAAATCTTGCGAGGAGCACCTGGTCGAGGCAAATTTATGGTGAAATGATTGTCTTTCCACTTCCGTATTATGGCCCCAACAGTGCTCACAGGAACAGTCAGAAGCTTAGAAATGCACCTATAACCAATGCCATCATTATGTTTTGCAACAATTAGGTTGCGAAGGTCTTGAGACAGCTCTTTGCTTTTACCCATCATGAGATGTGTCTTGTGTGACACCTTGGCAATGAGACCTTTTTGTAGGCCATCAGTTGGGACTGAACCAGCTGATATTAATTTTAACTGACAGGGGGCTGGATTGCTTTTTAATTACTGATATTTTTCTGCTGTTGTCTTGGCTTTCCATGCCTTTTTGCACCTACCTTTCTTCATGTGTTCAATACTTTTTCCCTGTGTCATTTCACATTATTACACATAACTTAATTGCTGAACTTATTTGTTTTGGTTTCTTGTATGTATGTATGGATTACTTGGGTTGTTACCAACATCTGGTGAACATTTCATGTCAATAGCACCTTTGGAAATATATTTACTGAGAAAAATGGTGACGTGTTCAATACTTATTTCACCCGCTGTAGATACAGCATAGTGTTGTCTTCCCTTTTCATTGGGTGAAAGCAATAAAAATAGTGAAATGATTTGTATTAGTCTCACTGATGTCTTTACTAACCGTGGCACTGTACGGGTTTCTGTATATGTACATTTTTGTTTACGTGTGTGTTATTTTATAGCTGTTCTATAAAAGTCTCAAGTCCTCAACAGCTCTCTACGGGAGATGGGGGGGGCAGTGAGGTCACAGCTTTATGTTGCTTTTTGATTGCTTTCAGGGTCAATGTGCACTTTCATTTCTCTGTCCAGCGGCAGACACAAGGAGCAGATTGAATTGTGAGTGCCACAGCACTCTGTCAAGGACAGCAGACACGAGGAGGGGGAGCAGGTACATGCTCGCCGTGCTGTAGTGAGTGTTAATATGGCTGTGGAGTGTGGACTGTGTGTAGTCAGTGATTAGGGTGAGGGCCCAACTAATTTGATTGGCTTTATACAAACATAGATTACTGTTAATGAAGAAGTGGGTATATGAATTATAAGTAGAACTAAATTGTGTGTGTGTTCATCAATGCATGCATGCAGACCTGCATCTTGTACATCAATTGACATGTCATGTGGTTAACTGGGCATGTTACTGCTTCGGGTTGGTGTCTTCTGAAGAAGTGACTGCTAGGTTATGAAATGATTAACTGCAGTCATCCAACATCCAAAATCTTTGCCTCCACTTGAAGCGCTCAGAGGTTATGGGGGATCATCTTCCTCAGAGTGGGAAGCAGTGGCAGAGGGAGGTATCTTGTGGATTGAGAGAAACTGTCAATAGCAAAGGTATGAAGTAAAGAAAATTCAAATCATTTGCTTCACAGAGGAGCATAAAACACCACAATGTATAGAATGATGTAATTCTTCCTTTCAGAGATATAGCCTTTTGTCCTCATCTGATGGAAGATAAGATACCTACTGATATTTAGCTACAGTACATACTGTACATTTCCTTATAGTAATATATTCACAATTAAATGTATCTCTTTTTAATGTAGCATCACTATATTCTGAAATGTGTTTAGTATTTGTGTGTGTTTTTTTCAGTAAGAGAGTTCTAAACAGAGATCTGAGGAGTGAGGCTGAGTGCTCGTCTGGAGGCTGACATTTGAAGGATGCCCTAGATTTTTATCCAGACAGTGTTTTTATCCGATTTTCTCCACAACACTTGTGATATATGTTTAATTGGAACAGACTGTCCTCGGAGCAGTTTTGACGAGCAATCGATATGTGAGCTCAAGGCCTCTAATTCCCAGAAAGGGAGAAAAGAAGGGGAAGAGAATGGCGTGATAGCATTGCACCCCACCACCAATGACCAAAATACATAGCTATTAAGATGCCCGCAAGGGGTGATCCACCAATGCCTTGATGTAGAGACAATGGTAACTGTAATGACTAATTCATGACAAATTAATAACAAGTGGAGTATTTTCTGTTTGTTCATTTTGCCATTTCCTGATTGTTTTCTTCCAGTGAATAATGGCAGGGTTTTTCAAATGGCATTGAAATAGAACTGAGTCATTGGACTGAGTCACCTGATAATCATGAGTCATGATCAAAGTTAATATCAAGTGATCGAGACGAGAGAAAAACTGCAGGAAATTACTGCACTTTTGGGACTGTTCCATTTGTTCCCTTGCGCCAAGCTAGTTCAATTAAGTGCAGCTAAAGTATTTGAAAGAAAACAAATATTGTTTGGACCCTGGTTTGCTGAGATGACACACACTGGCCCAGCATGCTTTAGTATTGGTTTCAACACTGCTAGCAGGAGCCCTGCTGTGACCAACCACACATTCAGAACACTCACAGAAGCCCCGTTTATACCTGGTTCTAACATTAAAGCCCCGTTTATACCTGGTTCTAACTTCCGTCCTTTGTCCTGATCTTGTCCACATTCTGATTGTGCCCACATTTTTTTGACAGGTGTAGACAATCAAAAAGACACATTGTAATCTGATTGTGATCAGATCATCCTGCCCACCTCATTGTGTCTGGATATCCGTGTAGTTGGATCTGGACAGAGAAACCATTTAAATCATCATTATACCACTGTTTCTGACTAACTTGAATGGCATTTTAGAGTGTGCATTATTTCCCTATAACGCTCTGTATATCAGCACGGTAGAATTCAATGGCTATAGTTCATTCTTACATGTTCTACGTTTGAGCTGCTTTTGAAAGCAAAAGTCAAATTAAAAACATTATTGGCACTGTTAAATTCGATTTTCATAATGACAAGCTAGAACTGATGGTTTGGTTAGCTACACACATTTCCCACACATAGAGAGACACGTGATCATATACAAATGTAAGCAAGGTTTGAAATTATTATGTTTTAGTCAAACATTATATCTGTTTGGGCTTCTTGCGGTCAATATGCAGTCTACAAATTATTTGTATTTATAAACTGGGTTTGAACCCTGAATGCTGATTGGCTGACAGCAGTGGTATATCAGACCGTATACTACGTTAAGACAAAACATGTATTTTTACTGCTCTAATTACATTGGTAACCAGTTTTTAATAGCAATAAGGCACCTTGGGGGTTTGTGGTATATCGCCAATATACCACGGCTAAGGGCTGTATCCAGGCTCTTTGCATTGCGTTGTGCATAAGAACAGCCATTAGCCGTGGTATATTGGCCATATACCACACCCCCTCAGGCTGTAATGCTTAATTATGTTCCGCTCCCCCGACCATCCGCTCAAGAAAGAAATCAGCCCACGGCTGAATCTAGTTAATGATCCGAGAATTATAGCCATGGTATGTATAACAGGGATAATTAACTCGGGGCTCCATGCGAACACACCTTACATGTCATTCATTATTTTCCAGAGAACGCATAGCCTCTCGTTGATGATCCCTTACGTATTCTGCCCTGTAAAGTCATTGACAGGTGGCACTATTGACTAATTACATCAATATGTGTCTTACAATAAATACATAAATATTATTTAGAAAAAATAGCTGTGATATAATTTGCATAAAGGAAGGGAACTTTATGGAAATATGGTTACAATGCAGACACAGTGGATGGATAACAGACACATTTTAATACCATGTGTAGATACATCTCAGAATGTAAGCAAGATCAGAACCCATGTTAGCACCAGGTATAAACAGGGCTGGAGAGAGGCAAGCCAAAGATATCCCCTTAACACGGCCACCAGCACACTGCATACTCAGAACAGGACCTCAATCTTCCTCTCAGATTAAGGGATAAAACCAGGGAGGGTGGGCGGCTCAATGATTGTGTCTTTGTTCTACTAGCCAAGCAGTGTAACCATGGTGCCTTGGGAGATGTGTCACGCAACGTCTTCCCAGGTCCCCGTACCTGCCCCTTCTGGTTCAGGATCACCTCGACACGGCTGCTTTTTTTTTTTTACTGTGGACAGGACATGTTGATGTTGCGGTCAGGTTATGACCTAAAAATGTAATGTCCTACTGTTGTACTACGAGCTGACGCAAACTGGTATCACATCCCCTAGTCAAAAAACACAACCCCTGTTATATAAGCAATCTCTGAAACTGCTCTTTGTTCCGTTTGCCCACACATCCTCAGCCCAGCCATATACTGTAAGGAGTAGTAAATTGACACAAGTGAGTATCATGCTTTTGACAGGCTGTCTATCGGGATGTACAGTGGGGAGAACAAGTATTTGATATACTGCCGATTTTGCAGGTTTTCCTACTTACAAAGCATGTAGAGGTCTGTAATTTTTATCATAGGTACACTTCAACTGTGAGAGACGGAATCTAAAACAAAAATCCAGAAAATCACATTGTATGATTTTTAAATAATTAATTTGCATTAGCCTAGTGGTTAGGGTGTTGGGCCAGTAACCGAAAGGTTGTGGGATTGAACCCCCAAGCCGACAAGGTGAAAAACCTGTCGCTGTGTCCTTGAGCAAGGCACTTAACACTAATTTGCTCCAGGGGCTGACCCTGTAGGTAGGCCACTCCACAGATTTTATGTTAACAAACTATAGTTTTGGCAAGTCTGTTAGGACATCTACTTTGTGCATGACACAAGTAATTCTTCCAACAATTGTTTACAGACAGATTATTTCACTTATTATTCACTATATCACAATTCCAGTGGGTCAGAAGTTTACATACACTAAGTTGACGGTGCCTTTAAACAGCTTCAGAAATTCCAGAAAATGATGTCATGGCTTTAGAAGCTTCTGATAGGCTAATTGACATAATTTGAGTCAATTGGAGGTGTACCTGTGGATGTATTTCAAGGTCTACCTTCAAACTCAGTGCCTAGTTGCTCGACATCATGGGAAAATCAAAAGAAGTCAGCCAAGACCTCCACAAGTCTGGTTCATCCTTGCGAGCAATTTCCAAATGCCTGAAGGTATCACGTTCATTAATTCACAAACAATAGTACGCAAGTATAAACACCATGGGACCACGCAGCCGCCATACCGCTCAGGAAGGAGACACGTTCTGTCTCCTAGAGATCAAATCAAGTGCAAATCAATCCCAGAACAACAGCAAAGGACCTTGTGAAGATGCTGGAGGAAATGGGTACAAAAGTATCTATATCCACAGTAAAACAAGTCCTATATCAATATAACCTGAAAGGCCACTCAGCAAGGAAGAAGCCACTGCTCCAAAACCGCCATAAAAAAATCAGACTACGGTTTGCAACTGCACATGGGGACAAAGATCGTACTTTTGGAGAAATGTCGTCTGGTCTGATGAAACAAAAATAGAACTGTTTGGCCATAATGACCATTGTTATCTTTGGAGGAAAAAGGGGGAGGCTTGCAAGCCGAAGAACACCATCCCAACCGTGAAGCACAGGGGTGGCAGCAGCATGTTGTGGGGGTGCTTTACTGCAGGAAGAAACATTTCAAGACATCAGTCAGGAAGTTAAAGCTTGGTCGCAAATGGGTCTTCCAAATGGACAATGACCCCAAACATACTTCCAAAGTTGTGGACAACAAAGTCAAGGTATTGGAATGGCAATCACAAAGCCCTGACCTCAATCCTATAGAAAATGTGTGGGCAGAACTGAAAAAGTGTGTGCGAGCAAGGAGGCCTACAAACCTGACTCAGTTATACCAGTTCTGTCAGGAGGAATTGGACGAAATTCACCCAAGTTATTGTGGGATGCTTGTGGAAGGCTACCTGAAATGTTTGACCCAAGTTAAACAATTTAAAGGAAATGCTACCAAATACTAATTGAGTGTATGTAAACTTCTGACCAACTGGGAATGTGATTAAAGAAATAAAAGCTGAAATAAATAATTCTCTCTACTATTATTCTGACATTTCACATTCTTAAAAATAAAGTGGTGATCCTAACTGACCTAAGACTATTAGGTTATTACTAGGATTAAATGTCAGGAATTGTGAAAGACTGAGTTTAAATGTATTCGGCTAAGGTGTATGTAAACTTCCGACTTTAAATATAGGTAAATAAAGGTTAAAAAAATATATACAGATACACAGTTAGGTAGGCGCCCCACCCCTATGTGGCTTCTTATGCCTGGATTAATAGTGGAGTTGATGGCCTTGGCTCTGTGCTCTTGATGTCTGAGCTGAAGGATACGCTGAAAAATGTGCTCTCTCCTGTCTGTCAGCTGCCTGTCAGGGAGGGGAGACTGTCTGAGAGAAAGGGAAATAGAGGGAGGAAGTCTCTATTACAGTAGACCTATATTTCTTTCTCCCTCCTCTCTCCAGAGTAGCAGAACACCCTACTGTCTCATCCATCAGAGGGGTGATTGTGTATAAGAGACTGGTGAAAATTAGGTCAGTTGAAATGGAAGACAGGTCTGAGACTGAAAAAAAATTACACTTAGAACACCACTAGTATGTAGGAGTATAGGCCAAGACAGAGGCATGTTTAACTAGTCGCCTACGAGTGAATCTGCTCCTTTGAGATGTAGTTAGAAACAGGCTCCATGGCTGAATGAAGTTTACCCCTGGCACTCAATCAAATCCATGCTCCCCACTTCACTTTTCCATATATAGTACAACTGACACTGAAGAACAACTAAAACCACTGATATTATATCCCATCAATCACATGATTTAGGCTAAATGTGTAAATGAAATGAAGTATGAACTTAGTGTAGTGCTGCCATCAGTTGGTTATCACATCTAATCGTAAAAAATTAGGAATGCGCTCGTTCTCTAACTGAGAACACTTCAGGTATAATGCATCCATATTCCATTCAACACTACTGCCCTATTGCGCCACCTAGTGTTCCTCAGTGAAACTGTCCATTGGAATCCTCATGTGAATGTGACAAAATAATCTGAAGCATACAGAGTTGTCATATAATTTAACTCTCATAGTTACTGGTAGGAATTGGGTCGGAATTGGGTCCTGTGAGTGAGAAGGTAGGAACGTAAGTCACTTTAGCATTTGACACATTCCCTGTGGAGTTGAACACTATAAAAACATACTCCTCAGCATCTTGGCATCATCTGTCTCAACATATTGTAATCTTTTTTTTTCAAGTTGGTGGTGAAAGTCATCATGGAGGAACAACATTGATGTCATATAATTCATTCAGTTACAGGTGAGTTTGGTGGCCCATAATCCTTATTGTCGTAAACAGCAACCTAATGCATTGATATCAAGGCTTAGTATCAAAGCTTATTCTTCTGGTAGAGCTCAGATGTTGCAACTGTGTAATTTGATTTACTGCCTGACAATGTGTGTGTGTGTGTGTGTGTGTGTGTCTGGGAAAGTAAGCTGCTATCAGCTTGTTTATACATGTCATGGGAACAAGTTTTCAACAAGTGTCAGATGCCCTGAAGCTACCTTACCCTGCATTTGGTGATGTCATAGTGCCATGGGTGTCTGTACTACTGTTAATATGAAGGCCTGTGTGTGTGTGTGTGTGCCCGCCATGTGTACAAGAGAGAGAATACTTGCGTGCATGTGTGCGTGTGTGTGTCTGACCTGAATTGCCCTAGTTGTGGGGGGTGAGTTTAAGGTGTAAGGCCATTCCTCTTGTCTCCTTTAACTGAAAAGGCGGTCCAGGCAGGTGACTCATATCTGCGTCTTACACACACGCTAAACACACTGCTCAGCGTTTTGGCATCGTTTCTGTCACACGGTTTTCTTGTTTTCTTTTATTTCCGTCAGGTCGGTGGTGGCAGACGTCACGGAGGCGGAGTTGTCTGACAGATGCATCGCTGATGGGTTTACGTGTACAGGTACTGGGTTAAACGCTCTGGTTAGTCACAACATGAGAAGCCTGGCCTTGGAGATTAGGCTCTCTCTGGATGAAGTCTAGGCAGAGGTGGCCACTGACCAGGGCGGTTGGAGTTGTCAACAAATCAGCATGACATATATAGACAAGTTTTCGAACTATCAGTAGTTTCTTTGAGAAGATATATAAAGTGTTCTGTGCATTTGAACAGCAGCATAAATACACCAATTTCACTTTTGCATGCCAAAAACCAAATGACCACATGCTGCACATGCTGCCACTGTTTTGAATAGATTAGATTATACTATTTAGAACGAACAGTGCACCAGGGAGAACGGTCGTCACTAGTTAACACAGCTAAAAAGTCATAAAGCCTCTCATAAAGATACATTTCTACAATTTATCTTCTTAAAATGTGATTTTAAGCTTAACATTAACCCTACTGCTAACCTTATCCCTAACCCCTATGTCAGGTTCTGACTGTGGCTAGGTCTGGCTCCCTCTAGTGGGGGAGTTGGAGAGCCGCGGTTAGAGCTTGACAGTTCACTGGGTGTTGGTGGTGGGTGTTAATTTCTATCCCCAATTAGAGACAGCTGTCTCGTGTTATCTCTAATTGGGGATTCTATTTAAGTTCCTTTGTTTGTCACCTGGGTGTGGGTTCTTGAGTGTGTCTATGTAGGTAATATTCACGCCAATGCACGGTTTATGTCTCTGTTTTGTGTTTATGTTTTGGAAGAACATAAATAAAAGGAATGTCGCTCCACCAACGCTCTGTGTATCGTCCCGTCCATACAAGCCGTGACACCCTAACCTTAAATTAAGACCAAAAATCTAATTTTTGTTTCATACATTTTTATGATATAGACAATTTTTACTTTGTGGCTGTGGGTAACTATTGGAAACCAGGGAGAACGCAACAAGCATGCAGATGCAATAAGTGAAAACACATTATCTAACTGGGGATAGTTAGCTGACATAACATCACAAAGCATGATACACTAGCCAGGTAACTTTCATTCTTTCATTCTTTTCATTTTTCTAAACTTCATATTTCAGAGTTTAGAAAGACTTACAGGATAGCTAGCTGCATATCAAAGGTAAATCACCAAACTACTTCTCAATGTTTCTCAAAATTACTGTAGCTGGCTAATTCATTTGATCATGCTTTGTGATGTTTTAGTCCACACAACATATCATCCTGTCACCAGTAGAACCTGATGAACAACATGGGGGAAACAAAACTGGTCATATTTTTTGTCCTACCATATACGTGATCAGAAGGTTGTAGCTAATGTATCCCTCTGTCCTTCAAATCTTGATGGACATAGTTGTCTGGTTTATCAGGTACCAGGCTCCCATTATGGCTTTACACCACCTGCTATATTGTGGATAAAGAATTACCCATCTAACAGAACACAGAGGGTGTTCTTTAATGGAAGCCTCTCCAACATAATCCAGGTAGAAGAAGTAAAGCCAGTGTGGCTATGTGTGCAGATGACTCAACACTATACACGTCAGCTACTACAGCAACTTAAATGACTGCAACATTTAACAAAGTGCTGCAGTTAGTTTCAGAATGGGTGGCAAGGAACAAGTTGGTCCTAAATATTTCAAAAATATTGTATTTGGGAAAAATCATTCACAAAAAATAATTCACTAAACCCTAAACCTCAACTAAATCTTGTAATAAATCATGTGGCTGTCATGGTCAAAACATGTTGATACAACAGTAGCTAAGATGGGGTTACTACAAGTCTGTCCATAATAAAGCGCTACTCTACCTTCTTAACAACACTATCAACAAGGCAGGTCCTACAGGGTCTAGTTTTGTCGCACCTGGACAACTGTTTAGTCGTGTGATCAGGTGCCACAAAGAGGGACTTAGGAAAATTGCAATTGGCTCAGAACAGGGCAGCACGGATGTACACAGAGAGCAAACATAAATATTATACATGTCAATCTGTCCTGGCTCAAAGTAGAGGAGAAATTGACTTCATCACTCCTTGTATTTGTGAGAGTATTGACATGTTGAAAGCACTGAGCTGTCTGTTTACGGCTAGCACACAGCTCAGACACCCATGTATACCCCACAAGACATACCACCAGAGGTCTCTTCACAGTACACAAGTCCAGAACAGACTATGGGAGGCGCACATAGAGCCATGACTACATGGAACTCTATTCCACATCAGGTAACTGATGCCAGCAGTAGAATTAGATAAAAAAAACTGATAAAAATACACCTTATGGAATAGCGGGGACTATGAAGAGACACAAACATAGGCACAGACACATGCATACACACACTTGAGAACATATGCACTATACACACGTACACATGGATTTTGTGTTGTAGATAGGTGGTAGTTGAGTATGGGCCTGAGGGCACACATTTAGTGTGTTGTGAATTCTGTAATGAATGTAATGTAATGTTTTTAAAATTGCCTTGGCAGCAGCTAATGGGGATCCATAATAAATACAAATATGTAAGGGGCGACGTGAAGGAGTCCAGGTGAGTCCAATGAGAGCTGCTCCGCGTAATGATGGTGACAGGTGCGTGTAATGAAGGGTAGCCTGGCGCCCTCGAGCGCCAGGGTGGTAGAGCGGGAGCAGGTGTGACACAAATACACATTATTTCTTTACAGGTTCATTACAATGAGCTCATACCTGATAGAGCAGATCTAGTCTCACGTGCGGAAGTGAACCGCCTGGTGTAAGATACTTATTGGGGGAGGGACTAGATAAGACCCAGAGGTTCTGAATGAACGCACATTTGAGCGCCCCAGGACGGTCCATTTACTTTGTGCTGATGTCATTTATGTTGCAGTACCCCCTTATAGCAAATAGCTGGCAAAACAATCCAAGCAATGTTACCAAGCCTATGCGCCCACGAAGGCGGAGCTGCTGCTGCTGGCAGTCACTGAGGTGCAGGTTAGTAAGTAACTAAACAACTTGTTTTTAACAATATCTTTTTGAAACAGGAACATTTAAAACATAATCCAATTATATAATATATATTTTTTAAGTATAAGCGGAGCACCGCCCCTAATGCGTTAAACGGGCCGCCGCGTTTATATTGAACACACATTGGGAAATGTGTTTCAATATACTTTAGCAAGTCTAGTGACATTAGTACAACACCTAGTGACCTCGTCAAGAGGTTTGGATTTCTTTGAGTAATAGCTAAATTGTTGGACTGAAAGTCGCAGGGACCTGGGTTCAAGTCCCAGTCAGGTTGCCCCCTGAATTCATTACAATGCCATGAAACTTAACCTTAAATTTGAATTGATTGAAAAGAAGGAAGCAAAATCTTAAAGCGATAATCCACCCAAACCACTAATTTCTATGATTAACAGTGTTAAACAGTGTTAAATAACACAAATATGAGAAAACAATGTTTTTTGTGAACAAATGTTTCAAACGTTACAAACGTGAAAATTGTTGTGGAAATCTGTTGCGGCTCAAGTCGACGACAAAACCCACAATGCAATGCTCTCTCTAGGCTGGCGGGCTAGGTAATAGCTAGCTAGCAAATGTAGCTACACACAATAATACCAAAGACAGTACAGTATGAAGATACACAGAAACTGCTTATGAGCAGAAGATGCTGTGCTATTTTCCCAAAATGTTCCTTCACGTGGGCCAGCACCCTAGCAAATAGAGTTTCATCCAATGAGCTTCAGCCCCTTGACATTTGAGCGACAGCTAGCAAGATGCACACACAACAGAGCGAGAGAGAGAGCAATGACGTGGTGCACATATCTGCACATAGGTGACATGGTATGCAATTTTCTGGGACCACTTTGGCTTGTGAGTGAAACTTTCAGAACTACTGGCTAAAAATGTATACGAAAGAATACTGGAGAATCTCTTTAACAAGTCTCTGTTGAAATCAAACTGAATTGAGGCTGCCCTCTAGTGACCATACAAATACAAACAACCTATACAGCTGAATCTTCTATCGGTATGCCTATGACCTTAGGGGTGTACTACAAAGCAGGATCAATGAGTTATCAAACTAACTTTAAATATACATATATACACTGCATATACCGTACATCCCAATTCCCCAGGGCAGTGATTGGGGACATTTACCCTGTGTAGGGTGCCATCTTTTGGATGGGACATTAAACGGGTGTCTGTGGTCTGTAAAGATCCCATGGCATTTATCGTAAGAGTAGTGTTAACCCCGGTGTCCTGGCTAAATTCCCAATATGGCCCTCATACCATCATGGCCACCTAATCATCCCCAGCTTCCAATTGGCTCATTCATCCCACCCCTCCTCCCCTCTGTAACTATTTCCCAGGTCGTTGCTGTAAATGAGAATGTGTTCTCAGTCAACTTACCTGGTCAAATAAGGGTATATAAAAAAAACAGGATCAACAGACAGAATATAGACGAAAGACATGATACAGACAGAATATATCGAAAATTTCAGAATCAAAATTTATTTACAATGAATGATGTGCAATGGAGTGGCACTATATATACTGTATATCAATCTATACACAAACCCCATAATGACAAAGTAAAAATTGTCACACCCTGATCTGTTTCACCTGTCTGTATGCTTGTCTCCACCCCCCTCCGGGTGTCGCCCATCTTCCCCATTAGCCCCTCGGTACTTTAACCTGTGTTCTCTGTTTGGCTGTTGCCGGTTCGTTTTGTTTGTCAACCCTACCAGCGTTTTTCCCCTTTGCTCTTGCCTTGTGATAGTTCCTGTTTTTCTAGTTTTCCCGGTGTTGACCATTCATGCCTGCCCTGACCCCGAGCCTGCCTGCCGTCTTGTACCTTTGCCCAACTACTCTGGATTCCCGATCTCTGCCTACCCCTGTTGGTCTAATAAACATTGTTATTCCAACGTTGTCTGCGCCTAGGTCTTACCTTCAAACGTTATAAAAAAATAGGTTTTTAGTATACAGGCCTTAGCCGTGGTATATTGGCCATATACCACAAACCCCTGAGGTGCCTTATTGCTATTATAAACTGGTTACCAACGTAATTAGAGCAGTATAAATTAATGTTTTGTCATACACGTGGTATACGGTCTGATATACCACTGCTGTCAGCAAATCAGTATTCCGGGCTCGAACCAACCAGTTTATAAAAAGTGGTATATACTTGGGTGAACTGTCCACGGTCCACCATGAATACCCTTACATGATATCAGGTTGAGATTGACAGGTATTTTACACATGGTGGACAGTGGCCAGACTTTCACCCAATTATAAACAGGGGACCTACATAGCCAATAATGCAAACAGCTAGCCAGGATTGTCTTTTTACCACAGTAGGAGTGAAAACATGCCGTCACTGCAATCTGTCAGTCAAATGTTTCTATGATGAGATTTGGTGAGTCAAAGTTTTCCAGTGATTCACGTCTGAGAATGAAGGAGCAAAAGACTGAAATTATGTCTCCCTCTCACTCTCATCCTCCTCTTTCTCTTCTATACGCCTCTATCTACTCTCCACCCTGCAACAGACACACCCACCCACACACACACACACACACACTTACAGGCTCTCCACTGAGTGTATTGTACAGTAGCTCTCCTCAGGCCAGTTCCTTTCAGTGGCAGCCCAAGGCCCTTCCTGGCAGACCTCCATGGTGTTCAAACGGTGTTCTCACACAACCGTTCTAACACACACACAGGAGAGTGTGAAGCTGTTGTGAGTAGAGGTGCAGGTTGGATGGTAGGATGGGGTGGGGGGATTTTAGACTTCACTCCACATCTTCTGGGGCTGTTGGCCTTTTCGCTTATAGGTAGTAGGTATTGTGGAGTGGACCACTGTGTAGTATTGCATAGTTGTTGTATTTTATTATTTGATCTAAGTTGATGTGGAAGTGTACTGTAGGTACAAACATAGGCATGCTCATAGACACACTTACATCCTTATGCAATCTACATGAACACCAATGGCGGTCGGTGCCATTTAAGATGAGAGACGATTATTAGATTTTTTTATGAGCCTGGCCTTATTTCAATTACAGCGTATTGGATGACTGTCATTCATATGAGTACACCCCTGATCACACGCAAACAGTTCACTTTCATAGCAGCCACATGATCACTTTGCTCATTGTATATACAATTCCTTCATGCTCTCCTCCTCTCACCTTTTCCCTTCACTTGTGGACGTCAGTGCACAACAATTCAGCGGTCTGTGACTAGGCGAAAAAACCTTTCCAAGGCAAACCTTCATATCATGACCGCTAACCGCTACACACAGCCTACCTTGTTATCACATCATAGTCAACTAGAACTACTAGAACTAACGCGTTACTAAACCCGCTACAATCAAAACACCCCGGTGGCAAAACATTTAAAAATCAAAAGCTTACATTGACTTGGACGAGTTCCAGTGTTAGATAGCCATTGCCAGCTAGCTAACATAGCATCCCTCTCTTTTTGAGCTGGGTGTTTGAATAGGCTGCATTTTCTTCTCCTTCATTTTGGAAGACATTAAATTTGTTAAAAACTTTTCAACTATTTTCTTTCTCTCTCTTTGAGTCAACTACTCCCCACATGTTATGCACTGAAGTGCTAGCTAGCTGTAGCTTATGCTTTCAGCACTAGATTCATTCTCTGATCCTTTGATTTGGTGGACAACACGTTAGTTCATGCTGCAAGAGCTCTGATAGGTTGGAGAACATCCTCCAGAAGTTGTCATAATTACTGTGTAAGTCTATGGAAGAGGGTGAGAACCTGAGCCTCCTAAATGTTGTATTGAAGTCAAAGTACCCAAAGGAGGATAGAAACTAGCTGTCCTCCGGCTACACCATGGTGCTACGCTATAGAGTGCTGCTGATGCTACTGAAGACCATTGCAAAACAATGTGTTTTAATCAATTATTTGTTGACGTGAATATATTTGGTATAGTTTTATCTAAAAAGGATCACTTTTTTAATGTTTCACTTCCTTCTTGGAGGAGCCTCCACTGATGAACACATACATATGCACATGCACATGCACCCACCAAAAAACAAATAAACACGCACATTTGTTAGTCCCAGCATTCCTCAATGATTCTACACTGTGAACAGAAGAGGTGGTGTTGTACCAGCGCCTATTGTTTCAGGTTTTTATTTTGGTGTGTAAACAGGACCTTGGCTTCTCTTTTCCTAGAAATATGACAAGAATGGGCAAGCAAACCCATTTCTCAGCAAGGGGAGGGACCGTTGTCAGCTGAGACTCTGGGAAGACTGAGGCTATATAGTACAGACCTCAAGGCTATAATAAACATGTGCACGAGCACACACATACACATACACACACACACACACACACACACAAGCTTTCATGCAAACTGCAGAGACAGAGACAGAAATACCTATTCACTCACAGTCATATTTTTCAAAAATGTTTTATGATTTTAAAAACTTTTGTACACAAACTGTACAAACTTGTACACACACCATATACATGAGAACAGTAATGCAATATAGAAACTCAAATAAGTTTGTTCTTTGGGTTTGTAAAAAGGATTGCTGCTATATATTCGGACACTCAACATTTTGGACAAGTGAAGTGTGTGTTTTGTGCAGTTGAAAGTTTTCCATCTATAAGAACAACATTCACTATCTTTATAATTTGAAATAAAAATCATTCTGAAATGTACATTGCCATATGACAAATCATATTTACATTGGTAGATAACACATTTAAATCAGTGTCTCTGCTCTACTTTAGAGAGTAGAACTTTAATACTGAATCCATTGCAACAACAACAATTTTCCCTGAGATTATTTGGACTGTTGGCTGGTCTATTCTCCAGGCTTCAGGGGTCACAGTGGTGGAAAGCTAGGCTATAATGTGTCTTGTCCTAGTGTCAGAGCAGGGACAGGCTGTGCTGGGGACCTGCTGTCTCCTGGAGGTAGCTCACCTGCCAGGGGAGGCCCAAGGCTGGAGACGGCTCCACAAACGCGTCCATGTAGCCCTGGGCACAGGAGGCCCACACCCCCGTCTGGTACCCCAGCCCCTCGCCCACCTGGGAGTACCTGATAGAGCTGGGCAGCTGGTCCAAGGGGTTCCCTGTCCCACAGTGTCCGTGTGAGGGGTACAACTGGCCCTCGGCGGGGTAGCAGGGGTAGTGTGGTGAGGGGGGGCACGAGGAGCCCATGCTGTCCATGAAGAGGTCTGTCTCTGTTGGCAGTCTGTGAGGGTGTGTACCCTGCTGGGGCTGTATCTGGTGGGGGAGTGATGCCTGGTGCCAGGAGACATAGCTTTGGGGTTCCTGCCGAGGAGCGACTGTCACCCTGGGCGGTTCCAGCCGTGACGTCCTCACCATTCCCACCGCCAATGGCCCCCCAGCTGGCCTGTGGCACTCCCGGTGGGAGCAGGGCTTACTGGGGGGGTTGGAGCTGAGGAAGACAGACAGGGCCGAGATGCGGTTGATGGCCCTCTGCAGGGTGGAAATCTTGGAGAGCCGTTTGCCGCTGAGGTCGTGGTTGAGTGCCACACGTAGAGCGTTGAAGGCCTGGTTGTAGTCCAGGATGCGTTTGCGCTCACGGACGTTGGCAGCCACACGGCGAGCCTTGGAGCGGGCTGGGCGACTGCGCTTCTTTGCCTGGCCCTCCTCAGGGTCGTCGCTGGGAGGACTGCAGTCCGAGCTCTCGCTGTCCTGGAATGGGCCCTTGGGGTTGCCGTCGCTCCCTTCGTCATCCTCCCCCTGACCCAGCATGCGCAGCTCCAGCTCCTCCTCAGAGAACTCCTCCGACCCTGCCAGGCTGCTGCAGATCATCATCACTGGCTGGCCGGGGAGCTGTGGTGAAGGTTGTTGTTGTAGTTGCTCTGTAACCACTGACTACTTAGTAGTTGCTCTGTAGCCACTGTCTGTAGCTTTTACAGTCTCTGTGTAGTTCCTCTGGATTAGATGCCGTGCACCTGGAGTGTTCGTAAAGCTGCCGTCGCTGTGCCAGGGCCAACTCTGCTGTTGATCAGTGGCTTGTTCTGCGGGGCTGCCTGTCAGGTTGGTGTTGGGTGCTGTGTTCCGCGGCGTCATTCACGGGGCTGCCGGTCGGGTTGGTGTTGGGTCATGTGTCCAGTGGCGTCTTTCAAAGAGCTGTCAGTCGGGACGTTGTTGGGTGCTGTGTCCTGACAGCCCTTGTCTCCTCCTCCACTCCTGGTGCCCTGTGATTACCTATGTCTCCGTAGGATGGCCCTGCCTGCTTTTTAAAGCCAGCCCTCCTCCTCCAGTCACATGGTACAGTCACCCATGAGGAATGGTGCTCTCTCTCTCTACCTGGTTTATGGGCACCCTCCAGGCAAATGGCTCTGTCACCTCCTCCTACTCCTCCTTCTCCTCCTCCACAAACACTCCCTCTCATACCTTACAGGATCTCTAAGTATTTCAGTTCTACAGCCTTGTAATACATAACAAGCAAAAGCAAAGTGCTCATTTTTTGGCATGACAATGAACTTTTTCTTGAGATCCTCCTATTGATTATTTTTGGAATATACTGTTTCTCAGCCATTAATTAATCGCTTCGACTCTAAGAGGGTGTTCCAAAGAATGAAGCTTGCTTCGATGTAAATCCACAAATGCATTTATTGGGGGGATGGGGTGTGTGGGGAGGGGGGGCGGGGGAGTACCGTGAAAAATGGTGTGTTTATCAAATAGCAGCCAATGTGGAAGAAGCAGGAAGGGAAGGAGGGAAGAGGAACTCTCTTATCTACGTTGGGTTAGAGTTGTCCATGTAATTAGCTGTCTCCAGAGTGGCGATTCCCTTCCATTCCCTCCCCCTCTTCTCTCTCTTTCTCTCGCTTTCTCCTTCTCTCTATCTGCTTTACGTTTAAGGGCCATATAATTTAGGGGGACTCCTGTGGAACCCTATCCTCATAAATCAGGCCTGGGCAGCACCTGAGTACAGGAGCAGAGCACGGCCTGGACTTCAAAGCCAAGGAAAAATGAAGCCAAATATTTTACAATTAGAACCTGCAATCACTGCAATCGACCTTTCCATGGTAATACTTTCAGAATGTTTCGTTTTTGAGATATAGAGATAGGCCTTGTCCAAACTGGTTGGATGGAAGTTTCAGATTGTGTTTTGGAATTGGGTTATACAGATGATCATGCTCAGAATGAGGTGGCCTGACCTTTATTCAAGGCTACTGGCCAAGTGTGTGTGTTGGGTCAGGTAACTAAAGGGTAGGCCCTCATGGTGACCTGGAGGTCAGGTAACTAAAGGGTAGGCCCTCATGGTGACCTGGAGGTCAGGTAACTAAAGGGTAGGCCCTCATGGTGAACTGGAGGTCAGGTAACTAAAGGGTAGGCCCTCATGGTGAACTGGAGGTTAGGTAACTAAAAGGTAGGCCCTCATGGTGACCTGGAGGTCAGGAAACTAAAAGGTATGCCCTCATGGTGAACTGGAGGTCAGGTAGCTAAAGGGTAGGCCCTCATGGTGACCTGGAGGTCAGGTAACTAAAAGGTAGGCCCTCATGGTGACCTGGAGGTCAGGTAACTAAAAGGTAGGCCCTCATGGTGACCTGGAGGTTAGGTAACTAAAAGGTAGGCCCTCATGGTGACCTGGAGGTCAGGTAACTAAAAGGTAGGCCCTCATGGTGACTTGGAGGTTAGGTAACTAAAGGGTAGGCCCTCATGGTGACCTGGAGGTCAGGTAACTAAAAGGTAGGCCCTCATGGTGACCTGGAGGTCAGGTAACTAAAAGGTAGGCCCTCATGGTGAACTGGAGGTTAGGTAACTAAAAGGTAGGCCCTCATGGTGACCTGGAGGTCAGGTAACTAAAAGGTAGACCCTCATGGTGACCTGGAGGTTAGGTAACTAAAGGGTAGGCCCTCATGGTGACCTGGAGGTTAGGTAACTAAAGGGTAGGCCCTCATGGTGACCTGGAGGTCATTTAACTAAAGGGTAGGCCCTCATGGTGACCTGGAGGTCATTTAACTAAAGGGTAGGCCCTCATGGTGACCTGGAGGTCAGGTAACTAAAAGGTAGGCCCTCATGGTGACCTGGAGGTTAGGTAACTAAAGGGTAGGCCCTCATGGTGAACTGGAGGTTAGGTAACTAAAGGGTAGGCCCTCATGGTGACCTGGAGGTCATTTAACTAAAGGGTAGGCCCTCATGGTGACCTGGAGGTCATTTAACTAAAGAGTAGGCCCTCATGGTGACCTGGAGGTCAGGTAACTAAAAGGTAGGCCCTCATGGTGAACTGGAGGTTAGGTAACTAAAGGGTAGGCCCTCATGGTGAACTGGAGGTCAGGAAACTAAAAGGTATGCCCTCATGGTGAACTGGAGGTCAGGTAGCTAAAGGGTAGGCCCTCATGGTGACCTGGAGGTCAGGTAACTAAAAGGTAGGCCCTCATGGTGACCTGGAGGTCAGGTAACTAAAAGGTAGGCCCTCATGGTGACCTGGAGGTTAGGTAACTAAAAGGTAGGCCCTCATGGTGACCTGGAGGTCAGGTAACTAAAAGGTAGGCCCTCATGGTGACCTGGAGGTTAGGTAACTAAAGGGTAGGCCCTCATGGTGACCTGGAGGTCAGGTAACTAAAAGGTAGGCCCTCATGGTGACCTGGAGGTCAGGTAACTAAAAGGTAGGCCCTCATGGTGAACTGGAGGTTAGGTAACTAAAAGGTAGGCCCTCATGGTGACCTGGAGGTCAGGTAACTAAAAGGTAGACCCTCATGGTGACCTGGAGGTTAGGTAACTAAAGGGTAGGCCCTCATGGTGACCTGGAGGTTAGGTAACTAAAGGGTAGGCCCTCATGGTGACCTGGAGGTCATTTAACTAAAGGGTAGGCCCTCATGGTGACCTGGAGGTCATTTAACTAAAGGGTAGGCCCTCATGGTGACCTGGAGGTCAGGTAACTAAAAGGTAGGCCCTCATGGTGACCTGGAGGTTAGGTAACTAAAGGGTAGGCCCTCATGGTGAACTGGAGGTTAGGTAACTAAAGGGTAGGCCCTCATGGTGACCTGGAGGTCATTTAACTAAAGGGTAGGCCCTCATGGTGACCTGGAGGTCATTTAACTAAAGAGTAGGCCCTCATGGTGACCTGGAGGTCAGGTAACTAAAAGGTAGGCCCTCATGGTGACCTGGAGGTTAGGTAACTAAAGGGTAGGCCCTCATGGTGAACTGGAGGTCAGGAAACTAAAAGGTAGGCCCTTATGGTGACCTGGAGGTCAGGTAGCTAAAGGGTAGGCCCTCATGGTAACCTGGAGGTCAGGTAACTAAAAGGTAGGCCCTCATGGTGACCTGGAGGTCAGGTAACTAAAAGGTAGGCCCTCATGGTGACTTGGAGGTTAGGTAACTAAAGGGTAGGCCCTCATGGTGAACTGGAGGTTAGGTAACTAAAGGGTAAGCCCTCATGGTGACCTGGAGGTCATTTAACTAAAGGGTAGGCCCTCATGGTGACCTGGAGGTCAGGTAGCTAAAGGGTAGGCCCTCATGGTGACCTGGAGGTCAGGTAACTAAAAGGTAGGCCCTCATGGTGACCTGGAGGTTACGTAACTAAAGGGTAGGGCCTCATGGTGACCTGGAGGTTGTTGAGAAACATTGTTTCCTTCCTGCCCTCTTCATTTGATGGTACATATCCCGGCTGAGCAAGGACAACCGTTAGAACAGGGTTTCAGTGTCCAACTCTCTGCAACATGGAGTCATGCAGCTTCAAGTAGTGAGCAGCTATCTAGGCCTCTCGCTTCATCACAAGAGTTGTATGTGATTTATGTCTTTACGAGCACATCAGATTTACTGTTGCGGTTGTAGAGACAGCATAGAGTGACTAGAGCCTCGGACTCCCCCAGTCCATTCATTTTGACAGGTGACAAGACACCAGTAATTATCGGCCGCCGGGAATAAATCACAGATCTTTATTGCTTACCTCACCATGCCCTTGACGGAATAACTATTTTCAAGCGAGAGGAACCTGCCCAACGCCACTGAACCTGAGATTTGTAAATCTCCTGCTACAATCCCCCATAATGACTGGTTGTTACCTGCTCGTTATTAGAGGTCTGTGTGCCAGACGTTATAGATGTATATTCCCAAAGGGCTAGTTATAGAGGTAATAAGTGAGTAAGGTCCGGGTTCGCTAACCTTGGCTATGCAGTGGTATGTTAATGCATGTTTTTTGGCGTCCGCTCTGGAATTTTCTCAGCTCAATAAAAAGGATGCAGTCAAAAAGGAGGGCTCCCTGTTATTCTAGGCACTTCCATTTTCTCACACCACAATTCCTGAGGAATTGTTAATGTCTTAAGATAGATGGATGTTTTCGCCTGTAAACAAAAAAATATTTTTGTCATTTTTATGCTAGTTCTTTAGTTCTTTACTAATACTTGCTATTCTGTTTATTATACTCTAGCACTGCTCAAGGCATTGGCACATAAAGCCATATCTGTGATATGAATATTATATTATTATTATATTTTTTTTTTCAATGTAACCTTTATTTAACTAGGCAAGTTAGTTAAGAACAAATTCTTATTTAAAATGACGGCCTACCCGGACGAAGCTGGGCCAATTGTGCTCCGCCCTATGGGACTCCCAATCAGGGCCGGATGTGATGCAGCCTGGATATATGCACTGACTGTCAGGCTCTGGCCATAGAGAAGCCTATTGCTTCTCTATAATTCTATGGTCAGAGTCTGGCAGTTCTATATGTTCTATGTCTGTGTGGTGTTGTGTGTGGGATCCCTAATTAGAGGCAGCTGCATTGCATTGTCTCTAATTAGGGATCCTACTTATATGTGTATGTCCCACTCCATAGGTGTGGTTCATTGTCTATATCGAAGTAAGTAAGTAAGTAAGTAAGTAAGTAAGTAAGTAAGTAAGTAAGTAAGTAAGTAAGTAAGTAAGTAAGTAAGTAAGTAAGTAAGTAAGTAAGTAAGTGTGTTCCTTTGTTATAGTATTCGTTGTTATTTTGTGTAGTTCACATCCAGTATAGTTTAATTACTTAAATAAATGATGTCGAACTAAAAAATAAATGATGCGCCTTGGTCTCTCTACACACCAGAGCGTGACACTGACGTTTAGTTACTTTAAGATATACAGTAAGTGTCTTTGAATTAAGAGATGTGTATGGACGCAGAAATTAGTATTGATTATCGAATATAACATCAATTTACTTCAGAGTTGACTGAGGCCTCTGGCACTAAAGAATTCATATGGCAGCAACTCAACATTGATCTGTAGTGCTCTGTTGAGTGTAGTGCCGTTAGTAAGGCAATTAACTATTTCCTTCCTATGTATCAACCTCTCAGGCCACATCTCCCTTTAGATCTCTCTCTCTCTCGATGTCTGCTGTCACTGACAGATGCTGTCTGTCACAGGCAATGGTGTCATATCTTGGACCAGATTAGAGATTTGTTGAGGGATCCCCTCCCTTTCTGAGTCAGGCAGGCCTCTAGTCTTTTCTGTCACTTTTTCCTCCCTGGTGAACGGCGAGAGTGAGCCACATAGTATATGAGACACACATACACACTCAGAATGATCATGCTAAAACCCTGTAATTTTGTCAAGTTTAGTGGTAAGGTGGGTTTCTGTGTGCAGTATCTTAGCACTAATGTGTGAGTCGAGAGAACTCAAACCAAACCTGAGGGGTACCCGCCCCCCAAGACAGACCTCAGGGCCCCATACCATACATACAGTGTGAGTGCATCAAAGGCCCCTCTAAATATGTTCTAAACAACACATGAAGACGTGGAAGGTTACTGACGTGCAACATTGTGAATCATTCTGTCTGAAATTACTGGCAATTACGCATGTTTGGCTGCTGTAATCTCTTTCAGCTAGCGCACCGGCCATAAAATCTGAAATGTTGGGTGGAAATAACGCCGGCGGCTTCTCCAGCACACACAACTCAACACTGAAAGTGTCATACTCAGGATGTCTGTCAAAATGTTGACTATTAATCATTGAGTTGTTGTGAATAATATTGTACTTCAACATCACCAGCGTTTTTGATGTTTTCTTTTTTTACTCCATGGCAACCAGATTTTTCTGGCATGGCAGAAAACAGTGCTCAGTGATAAAGGTTGTTTGATTGTTTGGTTGTTTTATTAGGATCCCCATTAGCTGTTGGTGGCAAGGGCATGCTTAGATTTCACTCAGGTGTGCAGTGCAGGGCTGGGTCACTGTAGCTGGATTGATTTAACAGCCAATGTGTATTATTATTAAGGCGAGGTCAGTACAGTTGCATCAAAGCTGGGATTGAGAGACTGAAAAACAGCTTCTACCTCAAGGTCATCAGACAGCTTAACAGCCACCACTAGCACATTAGAGGCTGCTGCCTAGAGGCACAGACTAGAAATCACTGGTCAGTTTAAGGTATGGAACACTAGCCACTTTAATAATGTTTATAATGTTTACATATCTGGCACCACTCATCCCATATGTATATACTGTATTCTATACTATCCTTTGGTATCGCAGTCATTTAAACAATGTTTACATATCTTGCGTTCCCCATCTCATTTGTATATACTGTATTCAATACTCTTCTACTGTATCTTAGTCCATGCCACTAGTCCTTATGTATATAGGCCTAATTCATTCCTACTGTTAGATATACTGCACTGTTGGAACTAGAAGCACAAGCATTTCGCGACACCCGCATTAACATCTGCTAAACATGTGTATGTGACCATTCCTCTGGATCTTAGTCCAATGCCACCCTGGCATATGTATATTCTCAATCCTTTCTTACTTAGATTTATGTGTGTTATATGTTGTGAAACTGTTAGACATTATTGTTGTCGGAGCTAGAACCACAAGCTTTTCGCTACACTCGCAATAACATCTGCTAAACACATGTGACCAATAAAATTTGATTTGATTTGAATTACAGTGCCTAACTGCCCCCCCCACACACACACACACACACACAAAAAGCCATCTAATCTCATGCTTAAATTCAAATACAGAATACGCATAGAGAGAAAAGTGCATGAAAAGGGAATTACATTCAATTTACGTGCACTTCACTCGGGTTGGAATCAGCCCTCTTATGAATAGAGGATTTTAGCTGAAGACATACTCCAAAGGCGGAGGTATTATGTTCATGGTGCGTTCCTTGTGAGGACTACTCAGTACTTAAGCCTCCATAGAAACCATTTTTGTTTATCATAGTAACCTGCAAAGTTCTGGAACTATCAACCAGTGCTTGACAACCAGTGTTAGTGAATGTAGCATCACGTTTTTTTGTGAAATGTATGGTTTGGGAAAGAACCTTGCTTTTTAATGCTGGTAATCTTTTGTATAAAAGCAATAATACACTCGAGCCCATGTGTTATGACATTGTTATCATGGCTGTGGTGGTCTACGCCTCGAGGCTATGACCACGTCACAACCATGATAAAAATGTCATGACACATGGCCTCATTTATTATTGCTTAAACCGTTTCGTTCTTATTAGAACCATCATTTTTTTTGTTCCTTTCCACTGTTCCGACCAGCAAAATAAAGTTCTGAACCGGTTCGAACCCAAAAAAGTTATGATTTATATTGTTCCTTTCTGAACTTCTGACCAGAGCTATCTAGCTAGCTAACAGGTTTCTGTGTGCAGAGTGGCACCAGAATTAAAATAAAACACAGCTTACCTTTTTGCAGTTAAAAAATCCAATGTGAAACGTGATAAATATAGTAGCCATAATTAGCATTTAAAAAAGTTAATCCATTCTTCTCTAATTAAAATCTCCCTAATTTCTGAATCATGCTTGTAACGTCAGTAGATTACAGTTGCCTATGTTTTGGAGGGGGAGGGGCAGGTAGCCTACAGATGCACAAACACTGGCAAAGATTTTCAGCTGTCTGAATGACAGAGTAAGGGCTTTGCATAGGCAATTTTTTGTGTGACTGGAAAAAAATGACCGCAGCATAAAATAACGTTATTAACTGGTTCCCATGCTTTTAAAATAAAGTTTATGTTTCGGAACAGTATAGATCACTTTCATTCCTGGTTCTGATTCTGTTCGTCAAACATTTTTGTTGTTTTCCGGTTTTTGATTCTGATCCATGAGTTCTGTTCACAAGTTCAGCAATTTCAAATGTGTTTCAATGTTTTTGAGAGCTTCTATAAAGACAGCATGGCAAAGGAATATTTACTTATTTTACTATCTATTAGTTGTATCCATTAGTCAATAATTACACAGTTGTTTAGGTGATGCAGTTATAAGTCTTGTCTATGGAGCGATTTTAGTGCCAACAGAAATTGTATTTGAATTCCACAATTAAGAATTTGTAGTAGGATATTGAATTTGAATTTACTATTTTTTCGAATTTGTAATGGACAAATTGAATCATTGAATTCATACATTTAACTTGTATTTCACAATTTGAAACTAAGTTTTAATTAAATGTAATTAAATGTTCAAATTCAATATTTACAGTATATATGGTAGATATTGCAAAATGTCATTTACAAAATACAATTTCAAATTGCAATTTGGGCCCAATAAGAATATACACTGTACAAAAATGTAAAAGCAATGTAAGGTGTTCCATACCCACAAAAAGCTTATTTCTCTCAAATTGTGTGCACAAATGTCTTTACACGCTGGAGGGGGTTGGAGACAAGCACAAAGACAGGTGAAACAGATGAGGGTGTGACAACATATGAAGGATCATATGAAGGATTTGAGCCAGTTTGCTACAGCAGGAAAATAATCTTGCAGCAACAGGAAATGTGAATTATAACAGCAGGAAAATAATCTTGCAGCAACAGGAAATGTGAATTATAATGAATATACATTTTTGTTGGGGTTGATGCATTTTTTGTTAGGGCAAGGCAAAGTCTGAAATGTCAAAGTGGAAATTGCAAACTTTAGAAGGCTTTTTAAAACTCAAATACAATACAAGTTTGCATTTCCTGCACAAGAAAGGAGTGATTAAGATCCTATATCTGTACCCAACCAGAACACATGTTGGAGAAAATGAATTCCAAGCAGTAGGTCTGTTACCTATAGCTCCCAATGGAACAGCTGAAGCTTACCCACATGTACAACATCATTAGTGGTACTGCCTCTGACTACTCACAGATAGCTATGGTTCATACTCAACATGGCCATTAAGTGACTAGTGTTTTTTTTCAATACTGCACTGTTGGGAAGGGATTGCAAGTTAAGCACTTCACTGTACTTGTGCATGTGAATAATACAACTTGAAACACAACATCAACCACTGTTCGCAGTGCCAAGAATAAAGAGTGTGGCGCGGAGCTTGTTCTTCTACACTGGAATTAATTTGTGGAATAGCCTTCCACTGCCTATTAAACTGTCCCAGTCCAGGGTCATTTTTAAAGGACAGGTCAGAGCTCAGTTAGGCCTCTGCTACATCAGAAAGGTGAAGGCAGAGGTCTGCCCCAGAAGCAGTATAATGTATTTAGTGTCCAGGGGGATAAATCATGATATTACGCTAGGTTGATTGTATATGTTATTTTAATTTTATTTATTCTATGCTGTGTGATGCAGTTTTTTTTTACTGTAGCAATTACTGTTGTTTTTGTGTGTCTTGTCTGTACTGTGTGTATTCCATCGGGGACCATGTTGGAAACGTGTTATCCTCTGGGTTTTACTCAGTGCATATTTTTTCCCCAATCAATCATGAATCATAGCCATTTTCTGACATCTAAACCACAGCTTCTCTCTACTTACAGCCAACTCTGCATACAGTGCGTTCAGAAAGTATTCCTACCCCTTGACTTATTCCTTTTTGATGTGTTACAGCCTGAATTCAAAATCGATTAAATATACTTTTTTCTCACCCATATACACACAATACCCCATAAAGTGAAAATCTGCTTTTAGAATTTTTAGCATATGTATTGAAATTTAAATACAGAAATATCTAATTTACATAAGTATTCACATTACTTTGCTATGAAACTCCAAACTGAGCTCAGGTGCATCCAATTTCCAAGAACCCAATGATCACTCTGACGGAACTACAGAGTTCCTTGGCTGAGATTGGAGAACCTGCCAGAAGTACAAATCAAATCAAATGTATTTATAAAGCCCTTTTTACATCAGCCGATGTCACAAAGTGCTATACAGAAACCCAGCCTAAAACCCCAAACAGCAAGCAATGCAGATGTAGAAGCACGGTGGCTAGGAAAAACTCCCTTGAAAGGCAGAACCTAGGAAGACACCTAGAGAGGAACCAGGCTCTGAGGGGTGGCCAGTCCTCTTCTGGCTGTGCCGGGTGGAGATTATAACAATTCATGGCCATTAAGATGCTAAAATGTTCATAGAGGACTAGCAGGGTCAAATAATAATAGTAGTAGTTGTAGAGGTTGCAACAGTCTCTACAGCACTTCACCGATCTGGGTTTTATGGGAGAGTGGCCAGATGGAAGCCACTCCAGAGACAAATTCACATGACAGCCAGCCTGGAGTTTGCGAAAAGTCATGTGAAAGAGCATAAGGCAAAAGATTATGTGGTCTGTTGAGACTAAAAATGTACGCTTTGGCCTGAATGCAGGCACAGCTCATCACCCATCTAACACCATCACTACCGTGAAGCATGGTGGTGGCAGCATCATGCTATAGAGTTGCTTTTCAGCGGCAGGGACTGGGAGACTGGTAAGGATAGATGGAACAATGAATGGAGACAAATACAAGCACATCCTTGATGAGAACCTGCTTCAGAGTGCAAACGACATTAGACTGGGGCGAGATTTATGTTCCAACAGGACAATGACCCCAAGCATGCAGCCAAAGCAACACTGGAATGGCTTCAGAACAAGAATGTGAAAGTCCTTGAGTGGCCCAGCCAAAGCCCAGACTTGAATCCCATTGAACATCTGTGGAAAAACTTGAAGATTGCTGTTCACCGCCGCTCCCCATCTAACTTAACAGAGCTTGAGAAAATCTGCAAAGAAGAATTTGTGGGCGGCAGGTAGCCCAGTGGTTGGAGTGTTGGGCCCATAACCGAAAGGTTGCAGGATCAAATCCCCGAGCTGACAAGGTAAAAATCTGTCGTTCTGCCCCTGAATGTTCTTAACTGACTTGCCTAGTAAAATAAAGGTAAAAATAAATAAATAAAATGGGAGTAAATCCCCAAATCCATATGTGCAAAGCTTATACAGGCATACCCAAGCTGTACTCACCGCCAAAGGTGCTTCTACAAACTATTGACTGGGGTGTGAATACTTATGTAAACGAGAAATGTCTTTATTTAATTTTCAATAAATGTGTTACATTTTCTAAAAACATGTTTTCACTTTGTCATTACGTGGTATTGTGTGGAGATAAGTCAAGAGGTATTAATACTTTCTGAAGGCACTGTAGATACACTGGTTAAAGACCAGTTACAACAAGCTAACTGAAGAGGCTGACCAGCTACGGACAAGTTTCAATGTCTTGACTAAAGAGAGAAACCAGCTACCGAATAGTTTCAATGTTACGACTAAAGAGAGAGACCAGATACAGACCAGTTTCAATGTTGTGACTAAGGATAGAGACCAGCTACAGACCAGTTTCAATGTTGTGACTAAGGATAGAGACCAGCTACAGACCAGTTTCAATGTTGCGACTAAAGAGAGAGACCAGATACAGACAAGTTTCAATGTTGTGACTAAGGATAGAGACCAGCTAGATGAGTTGTACTGTATCTGAAAAATGAGAGCACGAGAGTAAACAGTCATTGATTCACCATCTTGGAATCCTTAAAAATAATACCACTGTGTTCTTTTCGATATAATGGATAATTCACTAACAGGTTTGTGTGTAAATATGGACATGAGTGCTCATTTCCAGTGCTCTGCTATGCTGCTCTTCATCAGGGATGGAGGAATTTCGGCTCCACTTAGTATTACATCTCTGCTGAGACTAAATCCTGGGACGACAGTAGAAAAAACTGCAAGGGGAGAGAAGCAGACCCAGTTATCACAAACAGCAAAGAGGAGGAGGTGAGAGTGAAAGAAGAAAAAAGGAAGGGTTGGGGTTGGGGTTGGGTGACAATCCGGAATTAGTGTGGTACTCTTGATGGCAGTAAGTCAATATATTTTTCATTCTAATATATTTTTCTGCCAATATGCTAGGAATTTATCAATGGATTTCAAAAGAAGGGATACTCGATTGGTCTGACTGACAAAGATAAGGAATTGTCCATGAACTGACCATAGGGTAACACAATTATTTTAGTGTCACATTTGTCTTTTGAAGAATAATGGACATTGACAATATGAGTGTTATTGAGTGTTTATAGGTTCTGGTGAGCTTAGTAATAACCGTTTTGGAAATGAGGACTACTGAGATGGAAAATGCTTTTCCAACAAAGCGCGATCAGATTGAATCCCGGCCATAAGCTTTTTCTATTCAATCCGATCGGCTATGTACCTTTTAAAGGCAATGTTCCCACGTCCGTGGAGACTGCATTCACAGTAAACTCTGCAGATGTTGACTCAATAAGAAATGACCTTCAAAAAGTAAAATACGCCATAAAGCAGATCTTCCGTGGTCCAGATTGAGTCTAGGCCTAGAGTGGTAACATTTCTCCAGCCTTATCTCTCAGCTGATAACCGAAACAGTGGCAGGGTGTTCGCTTTGCTTTCCTTTGAACTGCAGATTATCCTTTAATTGCTTAATTGCTTTCTTCAGCTCAAAGCAGACTAACCAGTAGCCTGAATGCTACACTCTGTGAAAAAAGGTGCTATCTAGAACCTAAAAGGTTTCTTCAGTTTCTTTGAAGAACCCTTTTTGGCTGCAGGTAGAACCCTTTTGAGTTCCTTGTAGAACCCTTTCCACAGAGAGTTCTACATGGAACCCTTTTTCTAAGAGTGTAGTAAATGCTAACACAGCAGATTATGACCTGACACATTAATTAACAGTACAACATGCTAATAGTTATGTTTCCCTCTCTAACTATCATGTACGCATTTCTTACCAATGCCATTTCATGTTGAATGAGATCTTACTATTATCTCTTGCAGACAACTATAACAGCAGATTCACGTTTCTTTCAGTATACTTCCCTGTTGTGCTTTTATCATGAACCATACTTACAGAATATACTGAATTTACTGCCACACCTTATTATCAAGTAGAAAGTATTAACCATTTGTTGCTTTATGCCGTGCCATTTGCAGAAGATTTGAAATAGATCAAGTTATCCTATTCATTTGAGTTCACTGATTGGTAGTCTCCTTCACTACCTGTGTGCCTGAAGCCTGGCACGTGGTGATAACAAACTGGTGGTGCATGGGCATACGTTTGGACTCAACCGACTTCTTGAAAAGACAGTTCCATGTCTACCAGTGTACATGTCTAAAACAGTATCATTTTAAGAGATGTAGTGGCAACATACAGAAAGAGATCTGCAGGTTGGCACAGCACGAAAACCGACATACACCTAAAGTACTATTGCAGAGAACACGTCTCGGTAAATAATTTCGCACAGTATCATATCATATAGAAGCTATATAGAATGTGTTTGCTTATATTATTGCAAATGGACCAATAATTGGATTTGAGGTTAAAACCACACAACACAAATGAGATGAGATTCTTGTGCATTGTTTAATAAATAATGTGCTTTTCATGTAAATGTGTGCCACTCAAGCAATATACAGTATTAAAAACGACAGTGCCCAGATTAAGGGATGAACAGAGTTTATGAGACAATACCATATTTCATATTTCAACAGACAGATATTGGCAGATGTCACTCCAGTCTATTTAATAAACAAATCAGAATTAAAATGTACATTCTTAAAAGATATACATTGAGTTGTGCAGACTTTGTGCAATACTGTATACATGTATATTTCTTATAGACCCTGCGTCACCACTAGCGTTTTACACTGTGCACATCATCAATTATTCATGTTTCCACTTGCGACTCTCTTGAAAACTGTGAGTAGCACTGATGTGTTTCAGCCTTTCACTGATCTGCTATAAGAGGACTACAGAACACAGCGTAAAAATGTTTTATTTTGTACCAACATACTGTACATAAGCAAAGATTTCAAGCTTACTGATCTGAAGCGTTATTACCTCCAAACAGAAAACACAGTTGTTTTTTAAAAGACCAGCCCTTCAGTTAACGTCTATCACTGACTTATTCACTTAGATTGTCAGAGCTACGTGGGTAAGTTACTCTCCCCAGGTGGCTTTATGACACTGACATTGTTTCTTCTTCTCACAAAAAATAAAATAAATGACTTGGTTAAATACAGGGAATACTTTAGTTGAAGGCGTTTACATAACTGTCATTATGCCTACATAACTGTGTCATTATGCCCACATAAGTGTGTCATCATGACACCTAACATTACCAGTCATGACACTTTACATTTTGCTCCATGTGTTAAATGAAAAGCCAAGTGACATTTACTCCTGATGTACTTACCTGATGCAACCTCTACAACCACTATGATTATTATTTGACCCTGCTGGTCATCTATGAACGTTTGAACATCTTGAAGAAAGATCTGGCCTTAATGGCCATGAATTGTTATAATCTCCATCCGTCACAGCCAGAAGAGGACTGGCCACCCCTAAGAGCCTGGTTCCTCTCTAGGTTTATTCCTAGGTTTTTGCCTTTCTAGAGAGTGTTTCCTAGCCACCGTGCTTCTACATCTGCATTGCTTGCTGTTTGGGGTTTTAGGCTGGGTTTCTGTACAGCACTTTGTGACATTGGCTGATGTAAAAAGGGCTTTATGAATACATTTGATTGATTGATTGATTGATTGATTGATTGATTGATTGATTGATTGATTGATTAAATGCACAAAGGCATTAAGAAGTGGAGATTGGAGCATTAAGTGCATAACTGGTAATATGGATTAAGTCCATGAATTCTAATAAATGTTTGCCAATCCTAACTGGTGATTACGTCATGAGGTGTTCTAATGACAGTATGTTTACCCCCTCAAAGTTTACCTTTGTGTACGCCTGTCTCAAGAACTGTACACTCTGACTAATTTGCCAAATTAAATTTATATATTTCAGAGTTAAATCTCTAACATGGGAATCTGTTAACTTTCTCTACTCAATAAAGCTTGTTTACTTAGATTTTTAAACACTTTGAGGGGCTGCAACGTCAGGAGTTTCTTCATCTCTCCCACTACTATCTAGAATGCATCATGGTTGATGGTTGATGATTACTTTTTCAAGAACTCTTGGCTTAACACCTCTGTGTCAAGCATACACCAGTGTTCATGTACATCAGCAATTAAGGAGGTTTACATAGAGAAAATGTCATAGCAGCAAGTTATAGGTATCATTAAGGTACACTAACACTGTATCTGAGACAAGAAAACACAAAATCACAAAAACACTAGCCATGAGGTCAAGAGCTTTACGTTACCTTGTTTCTGTGTGTTTAGTAGGAATTGTGGTATTTCTGTGTGTTTAGTAAGTATTCTAGTATTAACCCGTTTGTTTCATCAAGTGATGATGGGATTTCTCTGATAAGAATGTAGATGGTAGAACCATAGAATTGGAATGAATAGAATTAGGAGAGCCTCTCTCTTTCCACAGAGGAAAATAAGAGCAACAGCTACTAGTGTTTAACTAATAAATACATATTCCAATGAAAGGCTATAAGCTTAATAATAAATTATCATTTTAGGTACCATTTGTTTTTAAAGCCTGTAATCCAGAATGGCATGGTGGTACCTACAATAACCACCTACAATAGACTGTGGTGCCTATAATAACCCCCTACAATAGACTGTGGTGCCTATAATAACCCCCTACAATAGACTGTGGTGCCTATAATAACCACCTACAATAGACTGTGGTGCCTATAATAACCCCCTACAATAGACTGTGGTGCCTATAATAACCCCCTACAATAGACTGTGGTGCCTATAATAACCCCCTACAATAGACTGTGGTGCCTATAATAACCACCTACAACAGACTGTTTGTTGTTATACTGTAATTGACAGGTTTTTCAACAGTTTCTAGTCGACATTGTAAAAGAACACATATATCATGAAATATTCAAGTCTTACCAATAAGTTAACTGCATCCAATCAACAAGCTGCAGTTAGACTCATGACTGTTGCCTGTGCCATAACACTTTAATGCCAAAGTCAATGGGTGCCAGTGTTTGCATCCTGAGTCAAATGGAACAGTCTGTATTGAGTATATTGTGAAATCAATTTGTTTTCTAAATACTAGGTTACCGTCTTTTGGGGATAAGGCTTGACAAGGTGTTATTTTATTGTTTTATTTTTTTACAGATTTGGTTACGACTAATAACACACAGAGACTACTTTAAGCAGTGATGTTTGATTTGGAAGGTCCATGATATGGGGCATTTAGGAATCGGATAAAACATTTCTGTAAACGTATTTAAAAAGTAGCCCATTTGAAACAAAGTAGACCAAACTTCAATCAAACTATGCTGGCTATTGAGGTTTCATATTGTAGGTGTACAGTACTAACTAAACCAACATTTTCTTTCTGATCATTAACTTTCTTATCAATATATGTTTATAATTAATCATCCAATATGACTGAAGCAAGCAAAACATTTTGTGGCTGTATGGTTGTATTTAGCTTTGAAGTCATAGCCCAAGAGTCCCAGCTAAAACACGTGTAGCCTGGATACCAGTCTGATCAGCTCCAGAGTTGCCAAATAAACTAGGATTCAGGTTAGCAAGTTGTTATCATCCAAGCCAGTTAACCAGTTCAAGTAAATGTAGCGAAGGCCCATCACTCGCAACAGGACTGTTCTTATAATAATTCACTTGCCTGACAGGATCTAACTACTAATAGAAAAACCCGTAGCAAACCCGTATGATCAATTAAATGAAATACACATTTATAAATACACAACAAATGTACCTAGGTCCAGCACTTTTCCCTTTTAAAATGTTACATGTAACTAGATATTGGTGTATATACACTATCCTTTGTTAGTGACTCCTAATTTGCATATTTGACATTTAAATGGTATAAACAGTAATATTGACTGATGTTGTTTCCCCATTTCATTTGTGTAGATTAACAGAAATGTTTTCATCTTAACCCACTTCATTCCATAGAACTCTGTTTATTAGAGCATAGGATGTATTGGTGTACATCAAGATATATACAATTTAATGACAATTGTACATAAATCCTCCTCTGACTGACAATCATTTTCTATTGGTTTAATCTCAGAGTGATATATTCTAGGGTTCATCTAATGTTGATGTTACTACTGTATTTTCACGAGTGAAACCATTACAGTCCCTATCAAATACATTCCAGTAATATAATAAAAACTGCAATGAGGTTCTAATGCTTCTAAATTTGTCTCAGTTCAAATAGCATTCGTAAGAAGCATGAATTATGTCTGGCTTGGGCTTTTCTCTGCTATGGCACTAAAACATATCTTCTTATCACCATACTTTATGTGGGGATAGTTTAAGATCTACCATGATGTTAGCATTTTACACAGACCTTCCCTTCAGATGGAATTATTGCACTGCCAAATTCATTTCAGAACTGGTCAACTTCTCAAGACCATGAAGAACATGAAAGCATTCAAATAAAAGGTACACTATACTATGTCATGCCATGGTTGGTTGGATTTAACAAGTAGGATGTAGTCACAGGTCTGGAACCACAAGAAGGTTAAGTTGGGCATTGCCTCCTGGAATAGACTCTTGGAGGTGACTGAGTTTAAATCAAGTTGGCAACCCTAGTTCACCTTTATTCCTGGCATGGCATGGGCCTGTGCACGATTATTCCAAAAGTTCAGAAAAGAAACACGCATTGATCAATTCAATTATTAACACAAGTAGGTAATACCAGCATTCCATCATGACAATGTGACTCAGAGATAGCAATGAGGTGGGTTTGAAATGTCAATATGCTGAGTATACACAGACGTGTTGGAAGTGTTTAAGGTGCTGCTGACCTGCCAGAAAGAAGCTGATGATGAATGTGAACAATCATAGAATTAATTAGCAACTGTTTCTTGTCTCCTTTCACTCTCTCTCTCAAACAAAGAGAAGAAATAAAAAAGTATACTGCTTCAGAAAAAAAGCTTTTTCAAAATGTTGTGAGACATTTCATTCACCACTGCTTGGGTTGTTTTAGACATAGCATTACATAGTCAGTCATAAGTATATTATATATATACTGAGAGATGCTGTGAATCCAAGAGATAAATGATCAATGAGTCGTGACTGTGACAAATGCCTGTGACCACACGGTGGCGCTGGTTAATCTCCGCCATCCTCCAACCTACCAGCAAGAGCCACAATGCAATGCAAGTATTGATGTATATTGCCTGGGGAGGGGGAGGGGCTGAAAGATCAGTCAGTCACAGTTAACATTAGGACCCAAGCCTCAGGATGTCACAGAGAGAGAGACAGACAGAGAGATATAGAGAGAGAAGATATGCACAGAAATGTACACAATCTCCTTCCGTCTCTCTTGCTCAGCACTGTCTGGTGTCGTAAAGTTAGGGGGGGGGGGATGGGCAGATGGTTGGATGCCAGTCCACTCCTCCACTCATCGGGGATCATTTGCTCTTCCCTGACGTGCTGGAGACCCCTGCCCCTCCCTCTGCCCTCTCACCCTTCACCGACGTGTCTGCCTTCTCGGAGCCCTCTCCCGTCTTCTCGGAGCCCTCTCCCGTCTTCTCGGACCCCTCTCCTTTCTCAGACCTCTCTTTCTCTGACCTCTCCTCCTCTTCCACCTCTCCTCCCATCTCAGACCTCTCTGACCTGGCGTCTGCGTCGCCCTCGGACTTCTCTTTCCTCTCCGAGCGGTCGGGATCTGTGGACGAGGTGGTGGGCTTGTCCCACTTGGCGATCTCCTCGTGTTCAGTTATACTGGTGGTGATGTTAGTGACCCAAGTCTTCAGGTCCTCCTGCAAAAGTGCACCCAGAGACATGAGATTGTTAGGGTTTCCACAAAACCAAGAAGCAGGACCAGTAATTTATTCAATCAAAAGCATTTTATAAAGCCCTTTTTACATCAGCAGCTACCTGGCCTAGGCCCCAAAGAACAAGCAAAGCAGAAGTGAAAGCACAGTGGCCAGGAAAGACTCTAGAAGGAAGGAACCTACTGTAGGAAGAAACCTAGAGAGGAACTCTGCTCAGAGGGGTGGCCTATTTGCTCTCTAATGGGAGTAAAACATTGCTGTTAAGACATTAGATGAAACATGTTCATTTTCATTACAGGCATTCCTACCTCATCCTTTGCATGGAAAATATAGTCATTGCCATCATTTTTCCTGTTGGAGAAGAAAGGAGAAAGACATTGTTACTGGAAGTACCAAGAGTCTATTCTCTGGTAATTCAAACATTTTAAGGTGAAGACAATTATTATATGCTAAAACAAGGAGTAAGGTGGAGTAAAAAAATATCCTCTTCATCAAGCCATACTTGATAACGAAGACATTTTTCTTCTTCTTGTATCCTATGGTGCTATCACATATACAGACGCTCAGGTCGAGTGGGGTCTCTTCATTGTAAGGTGTGGTGGTGCTCTTGGCGTCCTTGTAGAAAGTGATCTCTCCCTTGGACAACACACAATACAAGTTCACCCAGGACTTACTGCAAAACAAGAACAAGAACAGCTTATTGGGCAACAGCTTTATGCACGTTTCTACATTCTACTTATAGTGTGTCAATATGTGTGTCATAGAGTGTCAATAGAGTACTGTATATACACATATTGTTTAGTGATCTAGCTACATTAACCTTTTAACTGATGTCTACGTGGTGTGTTGTGTGTGTGACTGTGAGTCGGTGGACGCCCACCTGCTGGGACTCTTCTGGTGGCCCTCAAAGTCATGTTTGCGGTACAGGAAGCCTTCGTTATGGGCAGTGTGTGAGGGCGGCAGAAGTTGTGCTGGACTCTGGGCCGGAGCCGAGCGAGAGCGGCGCTTTTCCTCAGGCTCTTTGGGGCGGGGTCTCCTGCGGGGTTTGGGGCGGTCTCGGGCGCGCGGGCGCTCGTAGGTCACAGGTGCTGAGAGACTGCTGGTGGGGCGGTACGTCTCCCCCCGAGCCTGGAACAGACAGGAGAGAGGTTCAGAAATCCAAAAAGCAGGCCTAAGTGGCCTAACAAACTATCTTCATTATACAAAAACAAAATATAAAAGGGCCCCATTTATCAAAATAGGAAATACTGTTAAATACATGTGAAATAACTTACTGTTAAATACATGTGGAATAACTACTGTTAAATAACTTACTTGTGCTGCCTCTCTCTCCTGGGCCTGCTCCACAATCTCAGCCATGGTGGTGGCTCTCTTCTCTCTGCAATGACACAGTTTCTGCCATGAGTCACCCAAACAGGGAATATAATCAATACTCTACCTTTCAAATCAATGGTTTTGGATCATGATGGACAGTGCTGACCAGACAAATTGTAATAACTATTTTTGAAATGAGCTTGTTAAATTAGCCACAAACAAGCATCACAGTGAAGAACTACTGAGGTTATGAACAGGCAGTCCTGGACTCACGCTGAGCGTTTGTCGGAGCCTTCTTTGGCTGACTCCATGTCGCTGGAGTCGTCCTGCCTCGGTGTCCTCGCCTTCCCACTGCCCTCCTGCTCGCTAGACGACTGCCTCTCCAGGCGTCGCCTATAGCGCTCCTGGCGCACGATCATTGGCAGTTCGTTGAGCCGCGCCTGAATCTCCTGTTCGCTGGAGGTCTGCCGACCCAGCTTGTACTCCCTCTCCCGCCGCAGGTGGTCCATCTGGGGGTCGGACCGGCTGCCGCGGGGGTCCCTCTGGAGCCTGCCGTGGAGGAGATCCAGGCCAGACTCTGGCCCGATCATGTCCACCATGGGGATGTCCCCAAACTGTTCCCTCTGCGCCCTGCTGGCCTCCAGGAGGGGGTTGACAGCCTTGTGCATGTGGTTGATCCTGGGATGCATGCAGTCGGCTTTCAGATGCTGCCACGCATACGCCATTTTGGGGTCCATGACCCCACCGCTTTGAGGCAGATAGCTAGAACTACCCATACCCCCACCACTTTGAGCCAGGTAGCCTGAACTACCCATACCTCCACTACCTTGGATTTGCGCAAGGTAGCCTGAACTACCCATACCCCCACTACCTGGGTGTTGTGCAAGGTAGCCAGTACTTCCCATACCACCACTACTTTGATTTTGCGCAAGGTAGCCTGAGCTACCCATACCACCACTGTTATGATTTTGTGCAAGGTAGCCTGAGCTACCCATACCACCACTACTTTGATTTTGTGGCAGGTAGCCTGAGCTACCCATACCACCACTACTTTGATTTTGTGGCAGGTAGCCTGAACTACCCGTACCCCCACTAGTTTGATTTTGCGGCAGGTAGCCTGGACTACCCATACTCCCACTACTTTGATTTTGCGGCAGGTAGCCTGGACTACCCATACTCCCACTAGTTTGATTTTGCGGCAGGTAGCCTGGACTACCCATACTCCCACTACTTTGATTTTGCGGCAGGTAGCCTGGACTACCCATACTCCCACTACTTTGATTTTGCGGCAGGTAGCCTGGACTAACCATACTCCCACTACTTTGATTTTGAGGTAGGTAGCCTGGACTACACATACCCCCACTACTTTGATTTTGAGGAAGGTAGCCTGGACTAATCATACCCCCACTGCTTTGATGGTTCAGTCCAAGGTAGCCAGAACTATCCACTGGCGGGGGGGCAGTCTGATGGTTCCCTCCAAGGTAACTGGAGCTGCTGTCCACTCCTCCACCGCCCGGATGGTTCAGTCCAGGGTAGTTGGAACTCTCCAATCCCCCGCTGCTGCTCTGATGGTCCAGTCCATGGTAACTAGAGCCATTTATGACAGGAGCGTAGCTGGCTATAGTAGAACCTATCCTTTGGGCTGCAGAGTAGGCAGAGGCAGACATCTCCAGACTGGTCTGCTTGGGCCTGGGCTCAATATGCACCTGGACCGTCTGTCTCTGCAGAGTTGAGGTAGCAGCGGGAACAGTGGGAGTGAGACAGGAGGATGGGAACATCCTCCGACTGGAAAGTGGCGTTGGGGAAGGCTTGCTGCTCTGTTCTTCTCTCAGCTTCTCTGCCTGAGAGGAGAGATTGAAGTGAACTGTAACCTCAAATGTAACAGCAAAACAAGTTTACTGCAAAGACTTGTGTTATAAATTATTGAATCAAATGTCTAATTAAACAAATAACAAAATCCTAATTGGTATGTTAGACAATAGACATAAGTAAAAACAATGATGTGCCAGCCAGTAGACTGTCTGTATCTATCTAAAGAAAGGTTACGTTGGAGAGCTGTCTCAGTGAGCTGAAGCGCTCCTTCCAGGTGGCTGCAGCATTGCGGAAGGCCTCATGGCGGAGGATGAGTTGCTCCACCTCATCAGTCTGGGCATCTCCTCCAGCCCCCCCAGCCTCCCTGGAGGTGGAGTTGGAGCTTATTAGAGGCTCCTTGGCCTTCAGCCAGGCCTCCGCCTTCACCGTCTCCTGGGCATACTTGAACTGGTCCTTCTCTGAAGGAAAGAAGAAGAGATAAGCATGCTTAACTCGATAGTCCTTGAACATTCACCGAACCTCATATACTGTACACATTTATGCTGCATGGGCATGAATGGGTCTTCCATTGACATAAATTAATGATTTACATGAAAGTCTGAGTTTCACGTGGTTATCTTAACTCTGAATCGGCTAGATCTTGTGTTGATGTTGTATCAGATGTATTTGATGACTGTACTGTTTTGTAAGGTGTCATATATTCTATGTTGAACCCTTTGAACCCTTCAATGGTTCTTTGCAGTTTAGAAAAGGGTTCTTCCATATTTTAGGGATAATTAAAACGGCTCATTTGAATATTTTTGGCCGTGATTTGCGCTGAGCTCTTTTTGTGCAAATGTGAGTGTCATTCCAGTTTATCTAATATGTTGTGTTACATCATGTCTTGTATCATTATATGTTAAATATTACTATGGCCAGTTACTTAAGGACCCCCAGCAAACCTGATTCAATTTGTGAATTAACACAATAATAACACCAATGGAATTTTTATAATATGGCTAACAAGAATTTTAAAAACCTGTATGGTTCTTCAAAAGGCTATTTGTAGAACAATTCTCCCTAAAGGTTCTATAAAGAACCATTAGAAAGGTTTCTATATAGCACCAAAAACCTTTTGAGTGCTTTTTTGTATTTTAAATTCTTATTTACAATGATGGCATACCCCGGTCAAACCTGGACGACGCTGGGCCAATTGTGCGCCGCTCTATGGGACTCCCAATCATGGCCGGATGTGATACAGCTTGGATTCGAGCCTCTTGCACTGAGATGCAGTGCCTAAGACCACTGCACCACTCTGTATTTTACTTGATTTTCCCTTAAACCTACCATCCCTCCCCTAATTTGAGTAAACTAATGGACAACAACTCTTAGGCTTCTACTTCCAGCTTATACATACTATATACATTTTACAGACACAGTATATTTTACAATATTTATCTTCATTTTATTTTATTTTATTTACATTTTATTTATTTTTTATATTTATTTTTTAGGAGGTATATCAGCTTTAATATTGCAGATAGATTGTAGCTTCTATCAATGTAATTGTCGGCATCATTTCCAATCCTTCATATATTTTTTTGTCTCAACACCATCCATATTGGATTTCTATTTACAAAATATTTTTCAACTGTGCTGTGATGCTTCACAAAAGTTTGTAAATTAAAGATACATTTTTTTGCTAAAAGTATTATTATATTATTGATTGATTGACTATGACTTTTCAAATCACCCAGTAGTGCTATCTGCAGCGTTAGCTCCAGGTAAATGTTGCAATTCTTCAGCCATTCCTGGACCTGTGACCATCTACATATGGACAGTACCAAAATAAATGATCAAATGACTGTCTCTTCGCAGCAAAATCTGCAGAGCTGGGAAAGTTGTATCCCCATATGCAGTCAATTATACCTTTTAAAATATATATATTTAAAAAAGTATGTTTTTTATCAATTAGTATATTTGAGTTTAACCACAATATTTGTTAAATTATTTGTTCTGTCTTTTCTGGTTATCTTTTGTTTGTTTTAAGTCCCATCCTTCAGCTCCACCCAACCCCTACCATCTACTATATCTCTGAACACCATCCAGTTTTGATTTCTAGCTGCCATATATTTTTCAACTGTGCTGTGATGTTTCACAAAAGTTCTGAACCTTTCTATTCTCATAGATTCTACATATTGTATATTAAAGATACAACATTTTGCTAAGAGCATTATTATATTATTAATTGATTGAATATTACTTTTTAAATCCCCCAGCAGTGCTATTTGCAGAGTTAGCGCTAGGTAAATGTAATGATTCTTTGTAGAACCTTAGGAAATGACCTTATGAGCATGGTTCTTTAGCCAAAGAACCCTTATTTGGTACTATATAGAACTATTTATTTTAGTGTGTAGTCTAGTCAGGTTGAAAAGATTATTGAAGCCCACACACAAACATAAATATTCATAGTGAAAGCCATGTTGTTCACAAAAACTGTCTAGTGTGAAGATGCCTGCTCTGAGGCACAATCTAAAACCTGTACTCTCGAGCACAAGCCCTTCCATCCTTCCATATAAAAAATTCTGCAGTGCTGCCTAAAAGCTGTTTGTACTCCCTCCACGGTGCCTGCCAGTGTAGTGAGTCACTCACTGCGCTGTAGCTTCTCCTGCTGTTTGTCCCATCGCTCAGAGAGATCCTTCTGCTTAGCCAGGAGCGCATCCAACTTCTCCTTTATCTGTGGCGAGAGGGGGAGAGAGACGGTTGGGGAGCGTTCAAGATCACAACAAATGGAATTCAACAAAAATATATTAAAACATTTGAAGTCAGTCTTGACAGGGAATTGTATTCGTCATCATGTGAGGTTTAAGTGATACACCTCCATTGAAGACAAACCTTCACAATATTCATTGCTCTTTTTAGTTATTCATTTAGTTTTGCAGCATGTTTGAATTAACACAGGATGAATGAATTGTGGTTTTGCTGCATACAGTGTGATGTGAAGTGTGGTTTTGCTGCATACCCAGCTAGCACATTTGGTTCCTTGGAAGTTGTGGGAACGTATGTTTTTGGTTTCACATTAGTTGTGGGAACGAAGCCATAAGTTTCTAGACCGGTGAAACAGAACGCTTTTTAAACGTTTTGAGAACAGAAGTGACATTTCTGCCTGTTCTGGAAACATTTATGTTTAGGTTGCAGGGAGGTTCTGAAAATGTTTTACTCTGGTTCCTTGAAAGTCTTCCTGGGAGGTTTTATTAACGCTTTGAGAACATTATTCTGAGAGTTTTTAATAACCTCCTTAAAACTTTCACTGAATGTTTTAATTAGACTTTTAATAAAACTGCTACAGTCCGCTCCACCGGTGCCCAGTCCGGGTCCGGCCGTCTGCTCCACTCCAGTGCCAGAGCAGTCCGCTCCACCGGTGCCCAGTCCGGGTCCGGCCGTCCGCTTCGCTCCAGTGCCAGAGCAGTCCGCTCCACCGGTGCCCGGTCCGGGTCCGGCCGTCTGCTACACTCCAGTGCCAGAGCAGTCCGCTCCAAAGGTGCCCAGTCCGGGTCCGGCCGTCTGCTCCACTCCAGTGCCAGAGCAGTCCGCTCCACCGGTGCCCAGTCCGGTACATCTAGTGCCGGCTCCCCGCACTCGCCCTGAAGTGCGTGTCACCAGTCCGTTGCCACCTGTGCCGGCTCCACGCACCAGGCCTCCAGTGCGCCTCTCCAGTCCGGTACGTCCCGTGCCGGCTCCCCGCACCCGACCTCCAGTGCGTGCGCCGAGCCAGGTGCCTCCAGTACCGGCTCCACGCACCAGGCCTCCTGTGCGCCTCTCTAGTCCGGTAATCCCAGTGCCGGCTCCCCACACTCACCCTGAAGTGCGTGTCACCAGTCCGGTGCCATCTGTGCCGGCTCCACGCACCAGGCCTCCAGTGCGCCTCTCCAGTCCGGTACATCCCGTGCCGGCTCCCCCCACTCGCCCTGAAGTGTGTGTCACCAGTCCGGTGCAACCTCTGCCGGCTCCAAGCACCCGACCTCCGGTGCGCCTCTCCAGTCCGGTACGTCCCGTGCCGATCCACTGCCCGGGGCCTCCCGTGATGGTCCACAGCCCGGAGCCTCCCGTGATGGTCCACAGCCCGGAGCCTCCCGTGATGGTCCACAGCCCGGAGCCTCCCGTGATGGTCCACAGCCCGGAGCCTCCCGTGATGGTCCACAGCCCAGAGCAGTTTACCCCACCGGTGCCCACTCCAGGACTGGTTGTATGCCACGCACCATGGCCAGAGTCGCCTGCCACACCGGTGCCCAGTCCAGGCCCGGTTAATTGCCCTGCTCCATGGCCTGAGCCTATTACCCCACCGGTGCCTACTCCAGGACCGGTCGTCTACCATGCTCCATGGCCGGAGTCCCCTGCCACACCGGTGCCCAGTCCAGGCCCGGTTAATTGCCCCGCTCTATGGCCTGTACCTATTACCCCACCGGTGCCTACTCCAGGACCGGTCGTCTACCATGCTCCATGGCCGGAGTCGCCTGCCACACCGGTGCCCAGTCCTGGCCCGGTTATCTGCCCCGCTCCATGGCCTGAGTTGCCTAACCCACCGATGTCCATTCCAGGACCAGTTGTCTGCCCCACTCCATGGCCGGAGTCGTTCACCACACCGGTGCCCAGTCCGGGCCCGGTCATCAGATTAGAACCAGGGAGGAAGCTGTCCACTTCGCCGGTGCCGGAACCGCCACCTGCGATTGTTATTGTTTTGTTGTTTTTTCCCTCCCTAACCCTCCCCTTATGTAATTGTGTTTGGATTCTTGCGGCCGGGAGTCCGTGCCTTTGAGGGGGGGTACTGTCAGGCTCTGGCCATAGAGAAGCCTATTGCTTCTCTATATATCTATGGTCAGAGTCTGGCAGTTCTACGTGTTCTATTTCTGTGCTCTGTTTTGTGTTGAATCCCTAATTAGAGGCAGCTGCTATGCATTGTCTCTAATTAGGGATCCTACTTAAGTTTGTATGTTCCACACCCATGGTGTGGTTCATTGTCTCCATGTCCGTCTTGAAGTAAGTGTGTTCCCTTTTGTGTTATATTCATTGTTATTTTGTATAGTTCGGAGTAAGTTTAGTTTATTATTTAAATAAACATCCATGTCGAACTATCACTGCGCTGCACCTTGGTCTCTCTACACACCCGAGCGTGACAAATAGCACACATAGAACATATCTACCACTTCTTAGTCTTGCTTTCAATGAGAATGTGATGGGTGGGTACAGTGTGTAGTGTGGTTTTGATACATACAGTGTGATGTGAAGTGTAGTTTTGCTGCATACAGTGTGATGTGATGTGTGTTTTTGCTGCATACAGATTCAGTGTAATGTGGTTTTGCTGTATACTTATGTAGGTGAGGTTGTATGTGATGCTGACCTCCTCGGAGGCTGGGTTGCCTGCGGCCAGCAGAATCTTTCCCAGCTCCACACATTGCTGTATGGTCTTCCTACGGCCATCCATCTTGGCTTTCAGCTCACCATGCTGTTTCATCATCACCTCAGCAGAAGACGAGTCCCTGGCGGAAGTCACCCAATAGGACAGCGTCAGACAGGAGCGAAGTACAAAATGCAAAATGTCAGAAAAGAAGAGTGAAGAGAGGGACCTATTACCATTTTCCCTATATTGTCCTTTCCAGCAGGGTTCTAGCAACCATACTGTAGATACACTACCGTTCAAAACTTTGGGGTCACTTAGAAATGTCCTTGTTTTTGAAAGAAAAGCACATTTAATTTCTTGTCCATTAAAATTACATCAAATTAATCAGAAATACAGTGTAGACATTGTTAATGTTGTAAATGACAATTGTAGATGGAAATGGCACATTTTCTATGGAATATCTACATAGGTGTACAGAGGCCCATTATCAGCAACCATCCCTCCTGTGTTCCAATGGCACGTTGTGTTAGCTAGTTTGCACTGTTCTGTGAAGGGAGTAGTACACAGCGTTGTACGAGATCTTCAGTTTCTTGGCAATTTCTCGCATGGAATAGCCTTCATTTCTCAGAACAAGAATAAACTGACAAGTTTCAGAAGAAAGTTATTTGTTTCTGGCCATTTGAGCCTGTAATCAAACCCACAAATGCTGATGCTCCAGATACTCAACTAGTGTAAAGAAGGCCAGTTTTATTGCTTCTTTAATCAGCACAACAGTTTTCAGCTGTGCTAACATAATTGCAAAAGGGTTTTCTAATGATCAATTTGCCTTTTAAAATTATAAACTTGGAATAGCTAACACAACATGCCATTGGAACACAGGAGTGATGGTTGCTGATAATGGGCCTCTGTACATCTATGTAGATATTCCATTGAAAATCTGCCGTTTCCAGCTACAATAGTCATTTAGAACATTAACAATGTCTACACTGTATTTCTGCTCAATTTGATGTTATTTTATTGGACAAAAAATGTTTTATTTAAAAAACAAGGGCATTTCTAAGTGACCTCAGACTTTTGAACGTTAGTGTACATACTGTAACCAGGCCAGCGAAGTACAAGTTGGCTCAGCTCTGCTTGTGTGAAATGTTGACTAGTGGGTTTTGACAAACCAGCTAAAGAAAGTAGAGTAAGTGAGTTATGTATCCTAAAAGATAAATCAGGACATGGCAGATGTTAAAATAAATTAGGTCAAGGTGACTAAACATCTTGTTTTTTATCTAGGCAGTAAGTACAGCTTTATTGCATAACATGAATGGGTCTATCTACAGTATGTGTAAGCCAAGAAGGAATTAGCTCAACTATGGGTGCCTGAAATGGTTACTAAAATAGAAGATAACATACTGAACACTAAAATATAAACTCAACATGTAGAGTTGGTCCCATGTTTCATGAGCTAAAATAAAAGATCCCAGAAATGTTCCAAACGCACAAAAAGCTTACTTCTCTCAAATGTTGCATCCCTGTTAGTGAGAATTTCTCCTTTGCCAAGATAATCCATCCACCTGACAGGTGTGGCATATCAAGAAGCTGATTAAACAGCTTGATCATTACACAGGTGCACCTTGTGCTGGGGACAGTAAAAGGTCACTCTAAAATGTGAAGTTTTGTCACACAACACAATTCCACAGATGTCTCAAGTTTTGAGGGAGTGTGCAATTGGCATGCTGACTGCAGGAATGTCCACCAGAGCTGTTGCCAGAGAATTCAATGTTAATTTCTCTACCATAAGCCGCCTCCAACGTCATTTTAGAGAATTTGGCAGTATGTACAACTGGCCTCACAAACGCATAACACGTGTAACCACGCCAGCCCAGGATCTCCACATCCGGCTTCTTCACCTGCTGGATGGTCTGTGACCAGCCACCCAGACAGCTGAGGAGTATTTCTGTCTGTATTTCTGTCTTTCGTGAGGAAAACTCATTCTGATTGGGTGGGCCTATGCCCTCCTAGGCCCACCCATGGCTGTAGTCATGTCAAGTCATGTTAAATCCATAGATTAGGGTCTAATTAATTTATTTCAATTGACTGATTTCCTTATATGCACTGTAACTCGTTGAAATTGCTGCACGTTGCGTTGTTCAGTATATACATTACAGATATATTTCCCTTTTTTATCCGTAAACTAAGCAGAGCCTATTTATCAAGTCAAGTATCAGAGGTATGAGATTATCAAAATGGTTGACAATTAGCATTTAGTTCAGGTAAGGAGACCTTCCATTACTTACCTGGGGTCGTCCCCTCCAATCTGTCCCATGATGCCTTCCATCCACATCAGTTGCTCACGCACCACCGAGAAAAACTGCACCTTGTCTGTCACCGAGGTGACCTGCACGCGACTGGCCTCACAGGAAACCAGCAGCTCCTTCCATGCTGACATCACTTCCTGCTCTTTGCTCATGATGGCCTCAGCCTTCTCCCCGGCATAGATGGTCCTCAGCTGGGCCGCATTCTCCTGCAGCTGCCTTACCTGGAATACAACACAGGACATGCCTCTGTCATCTCAAATCATCAACTAATCATGGTTGGTCTTCAGTTTAGAATACAACCACGCTAATCAGGTGTGCTAGCTAGGGTTGAGGCAAAAGTCATATGGTATGTACACAATATCTTTCATCTTTGCTACTGTGTCCATATTGGTATTCTATTTACTGAACTGTGTATCTTGGGGTTAACATCTGCAACATCCTCATGCTCTCCAGGAGAATTTCTTATTTGAGTGATGGGTGTTAGAGGAGAGCCAGAGTGCATTGATGGTCCTCTAACGTCAGAGGGGGACATTTCACTAAATCACCTCGGCTACACTCATCTGTGGACCCCAGGAAGAGTAGCTACTGCTATTGCAACAGCTAATGGGGATCTTAATCAAATACCAATACCTGTGAGACGAGCAGCTGGAGGGCGTGCTCGAAGGAGAGCATGAGCCTCTGCAGGGTGGCAGGGTTGGCGATGCTGGCTTGGCACGCCCTCACCTCTGGCAGCTGCCTCATCTTCCCCGCAGTCTGAGCCAAGACCTACAGCACAGCACAGCACAGCATTATCATCACAATACCCTCACAAATAGAACCTCACACCCGGGATATTAGCAAATCTACAGTGTCTACACTGTCTACCAGCACCTCCAACCATTATGATGTTTTATATAATCTAATATAAATCCAGCCGAGCCGTACTAGAGTTTCTCCCACCATTGTACAGGCAGGTCAGGTCTCCCTGCCTAGCTATGTTTCCCTCTGCCTCATTTTTTGGGGGGCTTCAATCGGTTTCAATTGAAACATTTTGTTAAAGAGGCTCTTGATGTTGGTTTGTGCTCCGCATAGAGAATAATCTTGGGGAACCACTGAGCTCTACCTCTTTACAGTCAGTGAAGAACTTGTGCAGCTGGTGTGATGCTGTCAGCATCTGTCTTCGGGTCTCCATGAGCTCCAGTAGGTCGGCCCATGACTCGTTCAGTCCGTCCTTCCACTCAGCTATGGTGGCCGCGTCCGTGTGGCCACAGTCTATCATCTCATTCACCATCTTATTCACCTGCTCCATCCTCTGCTGGCCTACGCTGTTGGTCTCTGAGCAGAACTTGGTGAATTTTTCCTGTAGCATCTGTGAGAGAAAGAGAGACCAGAATAAGCTTAGGATCAGAGTTATCGAGGTCATAAATCGCATTTCACATTTCCATTTCATTTGTTATTTTTATTTGCATTTTGCTTTGTGTCATTCAGTTGTGTTTTTATGGTACACTTTGCTGAAACACTCAAATACTCTCAAATGGTTTATTGAATAAACACATGACAATGTCATTCGCCAGGGACTGATTGTGACCATCCATCAACAATTGATTGATTGATTGATTCATTGCCTGACTGATTGATTGACAGACTGACCGTAACGTGCTCCAGGTCTTGGCCCAGCTCAGTGGAGCTGGCAACGGCCTCCCGCTCAGTGATCCACTTCTCTAACTCCTCCACCTCTCTGTTGAGCTGGTACATCCAGTACTGCTGCTCCAGCTTAGTCTTCCTGTGCTCCACCATGTCCTTCAGAGACACATACAGACGGTCTATGTGGCACTGCTGCTTGGTGATCCCCTCACTGCCACAGAGAGAGAGGGGGGCATATTGACACAGTAGACAGTAAAATAACGGATCATTCATTGAAATTTAGTAGCCTATACAAACTGAGACAATTTAATTTTCTGTATGGTTATTGTAAAATTCCACCAGTGAATTAGCTGTTGTTTGTGGGTATGAGTTGGAGTATCATTGAAGCATGTGTTTAGATGTAGTTTGAGCCTGGCCGTGCCTGTCTGGGTGCCCCAGCTCCAGCTGTCGCTGACACTGCTGGGAGAGCATGCCCACTGTCTCAGCGTAGTTCTCCACCGTTGCCTCCAAGGCCAGGTGCTCCTTCAGCAGCTGCAGGGTGCTCTCCTCGTCCTAGACAACAGTGACCTCATATTAGGGACCAAATCCTTGTTCACAGAAGCATAGATTTAGAAAACAAACCATCAACCAGACATTCACATTAGGAAAATCATGGTAAAAGTCCTCCGGGAGCACTGTGCACTACTAACCAAAGGGCCAGTCTCATACCCACCCTGCCAGTTCAATCTCATGATACCATGCCACCAATACGTACCATGCCCTTCTCCTCGTTGATGAGGTGCAGTTTCTGGCCAGCCAGCCAGGACTCGACCTTAGCCGCCTCGCTGTAGTACTGCTGGGCCTGCAGCACCACATCCAACATCACAGACCTCCTCTCCGCCTCCAGCCTCAGCACCTCCCACAGTTGACGTACATGCCCCGCCCCCTCACGCACAAAGTCCACCTCAGAGGTTCGCAGAGAGGCGATGATCCCCGCCCGGTCCAACACCTCCTCCACCCGCGCTTGGCGCCCCTGCAGATCCCTCTGCAGTGTCTGACGAACCAATAAGAACCAGGGGTCATATTTAGCTGGGGAAAAACGCCTATCTGAATTTGTCCAATAAGAGCTCACATTTTCGTTTTCCTTTATAAAACATTTGTGGCGGTGTGTCCTACTGAATACAACCATGGTTTAGTGTTGTGTGGGGACTGTAGTTAGGTCTGAGATGAGCAGGGATAGTCATTGAGTTGATGTGGTGCTGTGAAGAGATAGTGTTGTGTGCTCATACAGAGGTCATCTGTCGCTCACCTGGTTGATCTTGACATGCTGCTGAACACTCTGCAGGTTGTTGCCGTAATCCTTAGAGGAGGCCAGAGGAAGCCGCTCCTGGATCCACAGCTATAACATCAGCAAATTGTGGTCAGTGACAGAGTGCCCTTATATATGTATTTAAAAAATTGTCTAATAAATTAAATCAATCAATCAATACAGGGAAAGAAAGGCTGGAAGCACCAGGGAGTAATGAAGTGTGTCAATCACTCACTATCTCTTCCTCCAGGTCCTGGGCAACCTGGTGCATCTCCTTGGAGGCCAGCAAGATGCGACGTCTCTCCTTCAGGGGCTCGATGAGGCGTACGATGCGGGTCTCCACCACGGCTGGCTGCTCGCCCCCTTCTCCCTCCCCACCCTTCACCAGGCTGCCTCGCTGGGGGAGGGACACCCCCTGGAGGGACCCTAGTTCCCCCACGTCCTTGTACAAGTTCCCCATCTGAGACTGAGGGAGGCCAGCGAGAAGGAAGGAGGAGGTCACATTAGGGATAGATGATGAGAGACTGATGCCCAAACACACAGCACATGGGCTCGAACAGCACTTTTTTAGCTATTTTCTTGTGTTTGTTGCGTTTCAATGTTATTTAATGTAATGGGTTAGATGGCTTTAAGATCAAAGTATACAGTGCATTCTTTCATGACGACAGCCTGGTGGGCGTGAACTTGGCATATAATAGTCAACAACCATGGCTTCTATTGCATTAAAAGACAGTTGGATTAGAAAGATTACATACATTCATTGAAAATTAGTTGAAATGTGTTGTCACAAAATAACTGCCATAGAAACAAAAATCATGAAAAGCAACCTGTTACAGTAAATAGACACCTGAAATTTATGCAGCTGCTCGTTGAAGGTGGGCAGGTGGTGAGCCGGCTCCAGCTGGGGGAGCTGTTTCTCTAGGCCAGAGAGCTGGTGGTCCAGGTCTGAGTAGCTCTTCACCACCGGCTCTGGCTTGTTGTTCTCAAACAGAGCCCGGGCCTTGGCCTTGGTGGTGCTCTCCAGGTCCGTCCAGCACTCCCTGATCTCCTCCAGCTTCTGCTGCACCACCGTACGCAGCTCTGGCTTCTCATCGATCAGCTCCTGACCCTCCTGATGGCACATAGAGGGGAAAAGGAGAGAGAACAGTGGTTACAGATACCCTAGCAAAGTTATTTTCTTAGTTTAGCTGATCTCAAGTACGGTCACTTACATGGCCAACAATTAATTCCACCGTTTGTATAGTTAAATATAAGACGAGGTACTTCTGGTGACATGTTGTTTTTATCATATACCATTGTCGTCACAGTAAAACAGCTCTGCTGCTGGTACTGTGAAAAACTCAAACTCACACTTATACTTCTCAACTGACAGATTTAATGCTTCCCTCCAACATGTACACTAGTATAATGCAATCTTTCCCTTGGAGGGATGTTACTCACTGGCTGTGCTGATAGTTTCCTCATTTAGTTCAGTATGGTGAATATCTCTCAGATATAGGCTACACAATCTCCATACAATATTACTTTTGTGCATTATTGCCATAAAATATCAAATGATTAACCCAAGCCTGTTAAGACCAGTTCTTACTAACAAGGCATAGTGTGAAATGTGCAGGATGACTGCAGCAAATTGAAGCATAGACAATGTTTCATGTCTCTCTACTGCTGCCTATGTGTGAGTGGCTTGACCGTCTGTCAAAGCTAGGGCGAATTTTGCAATCAGGCTGATTTTAGGTTGATTTCACATGCATTCCATGAAAATCCTCCTGTGTCTGCACACAAGTCTACAGTGCCTCAATAAAAGGCTAGGGGTCACAGAGATCCAAAGCATCATCTTTTGAAGTCACCACAGAAAACCACAGTACTGTCTCTGTTTAAAGGTCATGACCCCTAACTAAAATGTTGTTTAGGAAAAGAGAAGACAAACACCCTTTGATTGACCACCGATGTTGAGACAACACCAAGACAACCCCAAATTTCCCATAATCTTTTGTTCAAACTTGGGGCTATAACAAGTGTGTGGTTAATTTATGATCTTTGTCCCTGAATCCATGTTAACTCAAGAGCAAGGCCACAATAGCCCTGGCAATGCCAAAAGGCTGTCACCTTGAATGGCTTGAACTCGCACAGAGGCAGGTGTATAACAAAACCTAGCCCCAGGCTGACCTAAAATAAGCATGCATGGAAAGCCATAATACACCCCTGGTCTGTATTCCCTGCATTCATTCGAGGGTTTCTTCTTCTAAATCTTGGGTTTTGTGCATGATGTGAGCTGTATGAGGAGATAGATGTGGAGAGAGAGATCAAAGCTTTTGTGTGTGTGTGTGTGTGTGTGTGTGTGTGTGTGTGTGTGTGTGTGTGTGTGTGTGTGTGTGTGTGTGTGTGTGTGTGTGTGTGTGTGTGTGTGTGTGTGTGTGTGTGTGTGTATGAGGCTCTCTCTGTGGCTCTACTCCAGGTCTCCTGAAATAGATTCTGCAATGCACAGTCTCCTCCCATGCTCCGACTGAGAGGAACAGGAGGTGTTTCCTATGACAAGCGTTCATATCAGACGTTTCCTCATCATCTTTAGTATCAAGGACCACTGAATGTCAGTCAGCCGTATGGAGCCAGAGGAACTTGTGCAGCGAAAATGACACATAGTAGACCTTCATAACCATAAGTGTAGTAGAGACCTGCTTAGTGCGATGTTTGTTTCCAAGAAGAGAAGCCCGGATCAAATTGGTCCTTTACTCTAAATACCCTGCTAAATTATATCAACTGGTGTTGCTATCTACTATACTTTGCAGGGAAATACATAACCCAGAATACAACATATTTCATCCTGTAAATCTTGCTACAGCTCTCTCTCCTATATCTTTCTCAGAGATAGCTGGACCTATCCTTTGGCTTTCATAATGCAGTGCTGCATTCCTCCTCTTGGCACGGTCTCAACTGCTGCCAGTGCTCTATCCCTCTGTCTCTCTCTCTCCCTCTCTCTTTTTCTCTACCTCTCTCTCCTCCTCTCATAATGCAGAGCCAGCAGAAAGCAGGCTAGTTCTCTCTCTCCTCTCCCTTGGCTTCACTGACACACAGGGAGAGAGAACGAAGAAGATAAATCAGTGTGGGGGGAGGACAGGAAATGGAGAGGAGAGAGAAGGGAGAAAGGAGGACAGAGAGAAATAAGAAAGGAGGAGAGGGAGGTGTGAGTGAGAGGAGAAAGAGGAAGAGCAAAGGAGAGGGGGATGTGCGGGGGACACACACCTATGTAAAATACACTGCATACTGAGAAGCACACTAACAAACACATAAGCACACATATTCACAAAATACACAAACATAAAAATACTGTCCAAACACTCATGCACAATACGTACACGTAGCCTATGAAAATCAATAGGCACTTACACTCTAACAAACATGGCATTCACATGGATATGCACACACACATACACACACACACACACACACACACACACACACACACACACACACACACACACACACACACACACACAACGTCAGAGGCCTGGTTTGAATAATTTGCTGTTAGTTATCCTATTGGCAGGTATATTGTGATGCAAAGCTAATCTATGACATCACCATAAAGATACTTTACACACAGCTAGCTAGATGCAGCTACATGGTTTCTCAAGTGGGTGCGTAGATATATTCTAGCTACTACTCTGGGCAACCAAAACAACACGTGACTGAAGCAGTTGTAGATTCTGACTAAAAGGCTAGTGCATGGTTTAAACACTTTAAAACACTTTAAAAACAGCTACAACAGACCTCAACCATTATATGTCATTCAAGGATATCAACTGGATGTGGTGTGATCCTGTTGTATGCTTTTGTTTGACAGTATCAAGTGTTCCAGAGGGATATGTGTTTTGTTTACACAGTGTTTTTATATGTTTACACAGCGTTTGACATTGGCAAAGCATTGCCACAAGGTCAGCCTTAAATAAACCCCAGAGTCCTCTCTTTGTTACAGACAAGCATCCCCAGGTGACTGAAAAGGCCTCCACAGAGACAGCCCCAATTCAGAGCTCCGAGCTCAGGCCCAGTCCCAGCTCAGCGCTCCAAGCTGGGGCTCAGACCCATCTGCTGAGTAAGTACTGAGGGAGAGCAGAGGAATGGGGCCGGGGCGGGAACCCTTCCAAAAGGACAGAGAGTTCTCGAATCGCAGCAGGACGCAGCATAATCTTTTCTCCCCGGTCTCTCAGGTAACGAGAGAGGGAGAGGAGGATGGAGAAGTGGGGGCTGATTAAGTAATGTTCTTGAGAGTAGCAAGACACAAGGGTCTCTGTAACACATCTTGTGTGGGGCTAGCAGAGACATAGAGCCCTTGAGAAACGTCGCTAGTCAGCCTTGTGAATGCAGTCACCACAGACAGAGCAGCCATCTTCTGCACTCCATGTCCATTCTTTCTATGTACTGTACTTTTGTACTGTATCTATCTGGTATCTGGCATGAAAGGTTATACAAATACGCTGATGATTCTGAAGCAGAGCCGGTATCCTTTTTCACTCCGTTTTCACTTTGAGCTAGCTGTCGTTCTCAAGCAAGGGCCTCTCTGTGTCACCAGTAGACGTTTCACAGTCATTTGTAGATGTACTGTATGTACATAATGAACAATGCATACTTCATTGTAAGATGCTTTCATCCAAGATACTATATCTATCACAGGTATTAAATGTATGTCACTAACATCCGATACGGATTATGACTAAGCTATTTTATGCATGTACATATTATACTGTATCTACTCTGCCAGCAGACACATATACATCCTGTAAGTTTTATGTTCAGAGAGATCTCTGGAAACCTTTATGGTTTTCAGGTTTGGTGTCAAGAGACCTCTCTGGAAATCTCTGGGCAGGCCTAGCGTTCAGCCCAGATGAACCCCCATGTAGTTTTTTTTTTGGGGGGGGGGGCTATGGGGGTGGTCTGGCAGGGGTGAGGAAGCACCGAGACCAGCATCCACATGGGGTCTGGCGGAGCCAGAATATGACTGGGGGTCGGAGGAAGGAGAATATCTAAGGGAGATGTTCTAGGGAATAGTGGAGCAATGCCGGCAGCATTGGGAGGAGGACGAAGGTGACAAGGCGGAGCTGGAGGGTATGGTGCCCGACGTGTGCATCCCCAGTCCGGGTCACAGAATACCAGCCTCCCGCGCCGGACCTCCAGTTCCCACCTTGAATCCGGTACGTCCTGTGTCCGCTTCCCGAACCAGATCTCCAGTGCGCAGCACTAGCCCAGCTCGTCCAGGGACAGCCTATAGCAACTGGTATCATAGGTATATGTCCCGTTCGATGTCTCTAGTGCCGGCTCTCCCGACGTCCCGACGTGCCTCCCCAGCTCGGTAGTGCCAGTACCGGTTCCTAGCCCGGTGGCACCAGTGCATGTCCTCAGCTCGGTAGCGCCAGTACCGGTTCCTAGCCCGGTGGTGTCAGGGGGTGTCTCCACCTTGGTAGTGCCTGTACCGGTTCCTAGCCCGGTGGCGCCAGTGTGTGTCCTCAGCTCGGTAGCGCCAGTACCGGTTCCTAGCCCGATGGTGTCAGGGGGTGTCCCCAGCTTGGTAGCGCCAGTACCAGTTCCTGGCCTGGTGGCGCTAGTGCCGGTTCCTAGCCCGGTAGCTCCACTGCGTGTCCCCAGCTTGGTAGCCCCTGTACCGGTTCCTAGCCAGGTGGCGCCAGTGCGTGTACCCAGCACGGTAGCGCTAGTGCCGAACATAAGGTTTATGTTCAGAGAGATCTCTGGAAACTTTTGTGGTTTTCAGGTTTGGTGTCCAGAGACCTCTCTGAAAATCTCTATGTTTCAGTTTTGGAATTGGTACCCAATTAGAGGCAGCTGCGCTGCAGTGCCTCTAATTGGGGAGCCTATTTATGTTCTACATTCCCACCTGTGTTTGTGGGTGTTTGTGTGTGTTCCTTTTTGTTTTCACACTGGTTCTTGGTCGCTGTCTCGCCTTTGTTCGGTTTGTGGATTTACTTTACGGGAATAAAGGAATGTTTTTTCAACACAGCTCTGTGCTTCGGGTCCTGTCTCATAGCGACCGTGACACATCCTCACTCCTAAACATCTATAATTTGAGAACCAGCTCCAATCCCTACTCTACAAGGCAAAGAGGTATGTCTGTTCTCCAAATATATTTATATCTAAACGTTCCATGACATTGTGTCCTACTGAACATGGCTCTGGTCTTTCCAAAGATTTATCAGTGTTGGAGAGATGGCGATTTACCAATGTTTGGTACTGCTGCTCTCTGACTACTTTTATTATTAGTTGGATAGATCAGTTATTTCACTGCACTTCTTATAATATAATCCAATTTCAATTTACAGCCACATCTAGAATAAACAATGACATGTGCTTATAGAAAAGGCCTCATACCTGGACCCTCTACAAAGCCCATTTGCCTTTGTTTGCAGGACAGAACACTGAGCATAATTGAGCAGCATCAGGCTCATGAAGGGGGGCCTACTACTGTATGACACACTGCATGACACACTGCATGACACACTGCATGACACACTGCATGACACAGGCTCTCATAGCCTCAATAAGACATTTGTTCATCACCTCACGTTTAATCTCTGCTATAACATATATATATATATATATATATATATATAACCTCTCAGTGTTATATAATTTTGATTTATATAACATTTGTGATCAATAACCTCTGCATTGGGATATATATCAACAAAGCCATTTTTGTAAATTAGAGGTGTTTCAGTTTATCATGCCATAAAATTCTACAAGATTTGAGAGCAAAAAGATAAATACCTTGTTGATGAGCTCAATGAATAAATGTTTTCAGTACACCTCTAAAATAACAACTGATTTTTTTAGAATAAATTAAATAATTGAAATTGAATCGATTCATTTCAATTTTGAAAGTTTTCCAACTGAGGTTAAAATCATGTTCTTGCAAGAAAGCACAGGACATTGCAAAAGTCTTTGAACATTTTAAAAGGTAAGAGTGTTAAAAAATGCAGGAAAATATCATACATTTTGACACAATTTTAAGGTCAAGACATCCAACAGACATATTATGTTGATAAGTGTTGTTTTCACATCGAATCTATTTTTATTTAGTTTTTTTTATTTTACCTTTATTTTAGCAGGGAGTCACCATTGAAACCAGTGTCTCTTTTTCAAGGGAGCCCTGCATATACAATTTCATGGAACTCAAAAATCAGCACGACACAAACTGCACAGATATCCTTTATTTTAACTAGGCAAAAACAAATTCTTATTTACAATGACTGCCTACCTACAGGGTCAGACCCTGGAGCAAATTAGGGTTAAGTGCCTTGCTCAAGGACACATCAACAGGTTTTTCACTTTGTCAGCTCAGGTATTTGAACCAGCAATCTTTCGGTTACTGGCCCAACGCTCTAACCCCTAGATGTGACTTCAACGAGATGTGACTTCAAAGAGATGTGACTTCAACGAGATGTGACTTCAACGAGATGTGACTTCAACGAGATGTGACTTCAAAGATATGTGACTTCAAAGAGGTCTAGCCAACCTTTTGGTAAAGAATACAGGAATGAGTAATAAAACTGTCTCCTGTGATCAAACAAAGGGCACTATGAAACAGTGTCCAGGGGTTTAAGAGTAGAGGCAGCTGCACGTTGATAAATAGTATCACCCTCATCAAGAACAGGTAGAAAGGTTGACTGCACAATCTGCTTCCTGCTGACTAGAGAGAGACAAAATCTGTTTCTTAACAAGCTCATTTGTATGTTTTTTTTAAATGATGAAACATTATAAATCCAATTACCAAGGTATTTGTATGCAGTGACTTGTTTGATTACATTTATCTCTTGAACTGAGACAACAGTGGTCAAGAGAGCATTCAAAAGGGCATGTGGGCTAGATAAGCTAATTCTCACAGTATAGCCTGGCCCTAAATTGAATTACATGGGGTGAAGACTTTTACAAACTAAGGGTTTCTACATAGGCCTTTTCCTGGAATTGGTAGACTTATTCTAAATCAACCCCTAGACCCTGTAGATCTGAAAGGATTTGGTATGGCAATATTATTTCAATTGCTTCACCTGGCCTTCTGATTGGCTGAGTGCCTTAGGTGTATGGGCTAGGGGTTGATTTGGAATTCTGGGATAAATCAACTAATTCAAACGTGGAGCACCCACATGAGCCTCCCACCAGGCTTCTATGCAGCAGTGTGTTTGAAGAACACTTGGATCGGGGTCAGTAGGGCACACAGTAACAACAAGGCTTGTTCTTATTGGACAAGTTCAGGTAGTACCTCCCAGTTTCTTCCTGTTTTGAAAAATGTTCTCTCTACTGAACCCGACCCAGGTATGGGTTGTCTTCACTGATAAAACAGCAGCAGAGAACTGGGATGTCAGCATTTACTGTCGGCCTCTCTAGTTACCGTACAAACAATTGCATGTTGTACAGTACTACGTTATTAATGTTGGCAGTACCACACAAGTTTGATAGATTGCCCATTAGCTGTCATGTTGTTCACGTTTCATCAAATTCTTCATAATTCTTGATAAGAAATGTTTTGAGGAAGAAACACACTTCAACCCAATGTTAGTATGTAGCTATAGCATGGGCAGATGAAAAGGCAATGGAGAAAATACATTGCCCTGGGTGTACTGCTTCAGTCATGCAGAAAGATTTCACATTTATAACATTGAACTTGAAATTCAGGATGTCCTTCGGAGATGCATATAACAATATTTGTTTACAGTTTACTCATGTCTGAGTAACCCCCCACCCCCAATATGCCTGATGTGTCTTGCTGCCGACCATCCCTTTCACACACACACACACACACACATACTGTATATACTACCCCCCACCCCAAGCACACATCCTATCTCAACCATGTGCCCACACTACACTCCCCCTGCACCTTCCCCACCACCCTCTCCCCTCTCCATTAACCTGCTCTCTCTGAACTCCCCCCACCACCCTCTCCCCTCCCCTCTCCATTAACCTGCTCTATCTGACCTCCCCCCACCACCCCCTCCCCTCTCCATTAACCTTCTCTCTCTGACCTCCCCCCACCACCCTCTCCCCTCTCTACTCACCTTCTCTCTCTGACCTCCCCCCACCACCCTCTCCCCTCTCTACTCACCTTCTCTCTCTGACCTCCCCCCACCACCCTCTCCCCTCTCTACTCACCTGCTCTCTCTGACCTCCCCCCACCACCCTCTCCCCTCTCTACTCACCTGCTCTCTCTGACCTCCCCCCACCACCCTCTCCTCTCTCCATTAACCTGCTCTCTCTGACCTCCCCCCACCCCCCTCTCCCCTCTCTACTCACCTGCTCTCTCTGACCTCCCCCCACCACCCTCTCCCCTCTCTACTCACCTGCTTTCTCTGACCTCCCCCACCAACCTCCCCTCTCTACTCACCTGCTCTCTCTGACCTCCCCCCACCACCCTCTCCCCTCTCCATTAACCTGCTCTCTCTGACCTCCCCTCACCACCCTCTCCCCTCCCCTCCCATTTCCACTTACCTGCTCAATCTTGGCCAGCCATTCTTTGTTGCGGGCCAGCTCTGCCATGAAGGCCTGGTGCTTCAGCCACTTCCTGTGAAGCTTCTGGGCCTCATCCCGTGCCGTGTCTCGTCCCGCACCCATAAGCATCTTTCCCTTTACCGGCTGTCCCCAATCACTCAGCTAGGGGAGACAAAAATAGCCACCATCAGGGGCCCGAGCCTGAGCCAGCCCCTCTTCCTCTCTTCTCTCCTCCTTTCCCACAGGACGTCTTGCCTATCTGCGTGGCTCCTCTACGCCAGACACCCACTCAACTCTGCAGGGTCCTGGGTACCTGCACTGTCACAACCCACCCCAACCCAACCCCCACCAGACGCCCTTTCTGGAGAAAAAAAATCAAGATAAGCACCTCAGCAGCAGCAGTGGCAGTAATGGTAGCTCAAGCCCTTCCGCTGGCTCGCCCCTGGGTCCTCATGCCATACTACTTCACGGCTCCTGCAGTCCTTACTGGTGCTGCAGTGCCTGCTAGCCAGTCTCAGAGAAGGCAAAAACAACCAAGCAAATACAGGAAACGAGCCAACGACCCAACAGCGCCGACAAAGAGCATCTCAAACATCCAAGAATCTGCTTGTCTCCTGAGCTTGATTAGAATCCAATCGTTAATGAAGGTGATGATGAACTAGCATAACCAGCACGACTCCATCAGACAGGGCAAACCTGAGCATCCAGTGATCAGCGCTGGCGATCCTGTACGGTCCGTGGTCCTACCTAATGATGCCGTGGACGGGAGGAGGAGGAGGAGGAGGAGGAGGAGGAGGAGGAGGAGGAGGAGGAGGAGGATGAAGCGGTGGAATGGGAGGAGCAGAGTGAATGGGATGGATGCAGAGGCAGTGCAGTCAGAGGGGGGCAGATAACATAAGCTGTCCGCTCTTGAAATGCACCGTTGCCACTGCTGCAGAGCAGAGATGCAGCAACTGGATGCACAGGGGTTGGGTTGTGTAAGATGCCGCTACACTCTATCCTCTTTCCAGTTCTCCTTCCTCAAGTCCCCACACAGATCATATGCGGCTGGTGCATGCTGCTGCAGTCCCTGCCTCTCAGCTACGCTCCACTGTGTGAGAACGTGTATGTGTTTGGTGTGTGTGCACGTATGTGTGCAATCCCAACCAGCACTGCAGTGCTGGGGAAGAGGTAGAGGGAGGGAGGGAGGGAGGGAGGGTGGGAGGGAGGGAGGGAGGGAGGGAGGGAGGGAGGGAGGGAGGGAGGGAGGGAGAAAGAGTGAGGAGAGAGAGAGAAAGCAAGGAGAAATGGAGAAGGAGAGAGAGAGGGGGAGAGAGATATTGTGGGAGCGATAGAACAAAGAGAGATATATAGAGCTATTGGGAAAGGGAAAGAGAGAGAGAGGAGCGGCAAAGAGAGAAAAAGAGAGAGAGCCTGCGTCATCCTTTAGTGTCACCAGGGACATTTTTCTGCACTAGAAATGACTGCACTCGGAGCAGAGCAGAGCAGAGCGGGAGCAGGAGGTTTAAGAGGGAGGGGGAGGTGTTGCTGTTTGGATCAGCTGAATGAGAGGGGAGGAGGATGCAGGAACACATGGCCCACAGTGCAGCTGGCTGATTCGGATCACCGTTCACTCTCACCCATTTAAAGGGACCAGCATGCAATTGGTTCAACAGCAGCAAATAGGACTACCTCATTGGGTAGCTACAGTAACACCATTTCATGGGGTAGAAGTGGAGGTCTTTACAACACAGATGTAACCTGTAAGCAATTCTAGACCTCTGAAAAAAAAATGTCATACATAAATATTTGTTCCACATGAATCAGAAACAGTGATATTGACAATGAATGTTCAATGACAGTTTATGTAATGTATATGGATTAGGTATTACTAAATATACTTGAATAAGAATTGAACATGCTGCTGAATGTACAGTAAGATAAAGACTATACACAAGGATCATTATCAAATGTTACACTTGTAGAGAGTACATAAGAAATAGATAAGCAATTCAGGGTAACATTTTCCCCCGTGTACTTTAGGGTAGAATTGTTTTATATTGCCATATAAACATATTTATAGCACCTATGAATTAAGATGTGGTCTATATAACATTATGGAACTGTATACAGTGCCTTCAGGAAAGTATTCAGACCCCTTGACTTTTTCCACATTTTGTTACGTTACAGCCTTATTCTAAAATGGATTAAATAAAACATTTTCCTCAGCAATCTACACACAATAATCCATAATGACATGTATTAAAAGTATTAAAAGTAAAACACTGACATTCCTTATTTACATAAGTATTCAGACCCTTTGCTGTGACACTCGAAATTGAGCTCAGGTGCATCCTGTTTCCATTGATAACTTGATTGGAGTCCATCTGTGGTAAATTCAATTGATTGGACATGATTTGGAAAGGCACACACACGTCTATATAAGGTCCCACAATTGACAGTGCATGTCAGAGCAAAAACCAAGCCATGAGGTTGAAGGAATTATCCGTAGAGCTCAGAGACAGCATTGTGTCGAGGCACAGATCTGAGGAAGGGTACCAAAAAATCTCTGCAGCATTGAAGATCCCCAAGAACACAGTGGCCTCCATCATTCTTAAATGGAAGAAGTTTGAAACCACCAAGGCTCTTCTTAAAGCTGGCTGCCTGGCCAAACTGAGCAATCGGGGGGGAAGGGCCTTGGTCAGGGAGGTGACCAAGAACCCGATGATCACTCTGAGAGAGCACCAGAGTTCCTCTGTGGAGATGGGAGAAACTTACAGAAGGACAACTATCTTTGCAGCACTCCACTAATCAGGCCTTTATGGTAGAGTGGCCACTCCTGAGTAAAAGGCACATGACACCCTGCTTGGAGTTTACCTAAAGGCACCTAAAGACTCTCAGAAACAAGATTCTCTGGTGTGATGAAACCAAGATTGAACTCTTTGGTCTGAATGCCAAGCATCACATCTGGAGGAAACCTGGCATCATCTCTACAGTGAAGCATGGTGGTGGCAGCATCATGCTGTGGGGATGTTTTTTTCTGGGAGACAAGTCAGGATCAGAACAAAGATGAACGGAGCAAAGTACAGAGCGATCCTTGATGAAAACCTAGCTCAGACTGGGGCGAAGGTTCACCTTCCAACAGGACAATGACCCTAAGCACACATCCAAGACAAAGCATGAGTGGCTACGGGACAAGTCTCTGAATGTCCTTGAGTGGCCCAGCCAGAGCCAGGACTTAAACCCGATCTAACATCTCTGGAGAGACATGAAAAAAGTTGAGCAGCACCGCTCCCCATACAACCTGACTGAGCTTGAGAGGATCTGCAGAGAAGAACGGTAGAAACTCCCCATATACAGCTGTGCCAAGCTTGTAGGATCATACCCAAGAATACTCGAGGCTGTAATGGCTGCTAAAGGTGCTTCAACAAAGTACTGAGTAAAGGGTCTGACCACTTGTGTAAACGTGATATTTTCGTTTGTTGTTTTGTTTTTAGCAAAAATAAATACAAATCTGTTTTTGCTTTGTCATTATGGGGTATTGTGTGTCGATTGATGAGGGTAAAAAACAATTGAATCCATTTTAGAATATGGCTGTAACATAACAAAATGTGGAAAAAGTCAAGGGGTCTGAATACTTTCCGATTGCATGTCAACAGGTTATAACATCCATTTGTCCAATAACCCCATTCAGACAACTCCCAGACAGTCCTAGCAAAATTCTTGCTTGAGAAATTCCTCTTTGCTAAGAAGCTGTTTTGTTTTCTTTTTGACCATTTTAATTGAAAACAATCACTGTAAGGTAAACAGTTGCATTGGGCCTTTAATATACAGTGTTTACAATGCAATTTGGACATGCGCTCTTATCTGTTTTTGGTGCCTGCTCTGAATCATAGTCTTCATGTGTATATCCTCAGAAACGTTTCCATAGACCACTTCAGAATCTCCTGCTGTGACAATGTCTGCCATCTCTTTCAACCGTGTATCTGTGCATGGTTGTGATGAAGTATGTGTGGTGATAGCGTTCAGTCTACAGCGGACTGCTCTGCGACTGAGGAACTATTTTAACCCATTTGAAAAAGCTGGTATATCATGGACAACATTTAAATGTTATCTTTTATCATTATTCACCTTCTTCCTCCTTATATGCTGCCATAGCTTTCAGGTCTCAACTTTTCTGTCAAAGGTTTCATGTGTTTTTGGCGCAGAAGAAAAGACAGACTGTGACTTTGTTCATATAGTTATTAATTCATATTGTGGAAAAGTGTTTACTTCTCCATTGACGTTACACTTTGTTGGTCCCATAAGTTCCCAGCATGATAATTATCAAAGTGTCAATAAGCCAGTCATTCAAAGTATCGTAGTAATGGGAATGGAAAAAATATGTAGGCCTTCTACAGTGTTCAATTGTAAGAAATCCATTGGTGATGATTCATTGGAACATTTTATTTAAAAAAACAAAACCCTTTATGCCTATATAAATAGTTGTCACAAGTACTTCTCCCAAGGGGCCAGGGTTTCGCTCTAGAACTGTGTTTCCCAACTCCAGTCCTGGGGATACTCAAGGACTGGAGTTGGGAACCATTGGTCTAGATAGAAGCATGGTTTAGACTGCTCCTACAGTTTTGCTTCGGTACTACATTTTAACTGACGCTCGGCCCAGAAAGACAATTTCCATAGACGACCACATAGAGAAGTCATATTTGAAAATTCCTTATGACACTTTAGTCATCACCTTGTGCACAGAACATCCATTGAATTATTCAAATAATTGTCGCTAAGGTCTATTTTTTTAATCCCTCACAGCCGAAGATATGAACATTATATATTCATCCATGTCTGCTATGTTTTTGGATGACGTAGTCGCTGCTCGCCGTTGGTCCGTATAAACAGACGCAACCCGGATATAGATAGTCCATGAATCGGCGAACATGAGTAGATTACCTTGAAAACGTTGGACGCAGTCTCCAGTTAATATTATACCTCAGTTTCTTCACCTGGCCTAAACCCCATAAATGCAAACTGAATAACGATGTATATACACTAGATGACTGTAGGGGTGCTGTGTGGAAGCCACCGTGACTCCATCTTGGCACTCCTTCACGTCGTAAAAACATTTTTGGAAGCTAAAAAAATACGTCTACATTCATTTATGCCACATATATTCTATTACAGACACCTTAATGCATATTTTTTAATTATATTATGTGAGCTAAACATAAAAATGAAAAAATATATTAAAAACATTTCCTTCAAATATACTTTTTTGAGATGTTACTCTCCGCCCTAAAACTACAACAATGTCCTTAAAACATTTAATTGAAATACTGTAGAATTCCATTCTGCTCCTACTGGGGAGTGCCAATATGGCCAGCAGGTGGCTTCAAAGACTCTCAATGGCCAAAACATATCATCAGCAATCCAGGGTTTATATACCTTATTGAAGCAGAAGCACAGTGGCAGGGCGAGGAAGAGACCTCGAGAGGACTAATAATCAACAATAGAACCATGATTATTGCCTTTATATCCTGTGAGTAAAGGGAAGTCACTCTGATGAAGTTCAACTTCAGTGGACACAACATTTACATGCTGACCATACTGCTTGCGTCGCGTGTGCGAGCGTTGCAAAATAAATATACACATACATGTTATTCAATCATTGCACCCACACTGCTTGCTTATCAACGAGCGTCTGAGTTGCCACGCGCTAAAATAGAACTCGGTTCTATTTGTGAAGCTCAACGCCCTGCAAGTCCTGCCTCTCCCATCTCCTCATAGTTTTTTAGGAACATATACCCATGTGGGTGATTGAAAGATCAGGGTCGGTTGTGGTAATGCACCTTATTAAAGTCCCATTTAGCTCAGTTGGTAGAGCATGGTGCTTGCAATGCCAGGGTTGTGGGTTTGATTCCCATGGGGGACCAGTATGGAAAGAAAATGTATGCACTCACTACTGTAAGTTGCTCTGGATAAGAGTGTCTGCTAAATTATGTAAATGTATAAAGTCCAAAGAAGAAAAAGAAGCCTAAAGAAAGGAGGAGAGATGACTAGAAAGACATTTGATTGACTGTTTTATCTGTGGATGAATTTTCGTGTGGTAGAGGACCTTGTGCATTTCAGGTAAAATAACAACCAAATGTTTATAACCCAGGACAAATTAGCTAGCAACAGCAAGCTAGCTAGCTAAATAGGACAAATTAGCTAGCAACAGCAAGCTAAATTGCCACAAATGTTTAATGCTTTTCGACCTGTCCCCAAATTAATATAATTGGTTCAGAGTTTGGTTTGATATGTCAACCTGGGTGTCCTGATCACTGGTGTGGGTGGACAAAATCAACTTGCACGTGCGGTCTGACCACACTGTGTTTGTCGCGTGTGCGAGCATTGCAAAATAAATTCACACATACATGTTATTCAATCATAGCACCCACACTGCTCGCCGTCTGCATAGCCAGGTGCTAAAATAGAACCGCAAGTCCCGCCTCTCCCATTTCCTCATTGTTTTTTAGGAGCATATACCCATGTGCGTGATTGAAAGATGAACTGAGGTCCACACTCAAGTCCAGTTTGTGGTGGTAATGCACCTTAAAGTTAGTTGGCAACCGGCATATAAAGTCCAAAGAAGAAGCCTGAATGAGGAGAGGAGAGATAACTAGAAACCAACTTGGTTTACATGCTACCTGCAGGGGTGGGCAGGAGGAGTACAGGAGCACAATCAATGACTTTGTAGTGTGGTGTGAGAAAAACCACCTTCAGCTCAACATCAGCAAAACAAAGGAGATGGTTGTAGACTTCAGGAGAACCAAGGCCAAACCGACTGCAGTCCCTATACAGGGGATGGATTTGGAAATGGTTGGTTCATACAAGCTCCTGGGAGTCCATATGGACAGCAGGCTGGAATGGGCTGGTAACACTGTGGCCCTGTAAAAAAAGGGCCAGAGCTGACTCTACTTTCTGAGGAGGCTTAGGTCCTTCAATGTGTGCAGTAAACTACTGCATACTTTCTACCAGTCTGTAGTGCCATCTTTTTTGCAGTGGTGTGCTGGGGCGCCAACATAAAGGCTGGTGATGCTTCTCGGGTTAATAAACTGATCAGGAAGGCTAGCGCTGTTCTGGGGATTAGCCTTGACACTCTAGAGGAGGTGGCGGAGAGAAGGATCCTGGCCAAACTGCTGGCTATCATGGACAACGTCACCCACCCTCTGCATGCCATGGTTATGATACAGAGGAGCACTTTCAGTCACAGACTGATCCCACCACGGTGTGTCAGAGAGCGCTACAGGAGGTCCTTCCTGCAATATTTTTGTCATTTTTTTCACCTAACACGCTGTAACAATGTATAGTGTACATATTCAGCCATTCACCCATACTATGCAATGCCTTTTTATAGATTTTTATACTTTTTCATACTGCCGCACTATGTATCATGTATCTGTCTTTTGTGTATTTCGTTCTGGCATTTTGCACATGCCCTGAGTTTTTTCGTAGCTGCTTGAAGAAGAAATGTCCCTTCGGGTATCAATAAAGTATCTATCTATCTATCTATCTATCTATCTATCTATCTATCTATCTATCTATCTATCTATCTATCTATCTATCTAATCTGTGGATTAATTGTCAGAGTAGATGACTTTGTGCATTTCATGTAAAATAACAACCCAATGTATATATCCCAGGACAAAATTGCCATAAATATTTAATGTCCCCAAATTAATATAGTTGGTTCAGAGTTCGTTTTGATATTTCAACCTGCGTGTCGTGATTGCATCTGGTGTGCTTGGACAAAATCAACATGCGCGCGATGGCGAATGCACGCGCCCGCCCGGTCTAGTCAGCATGTTAGGTTGGAGGTTGCCCAATACACAAGTTACGGCCAGGGTTTGGTTTGTTGTTGTTGTAGAAGAAAGAGGCTAGCTAAAGAAACAGTAAATAAAGAAGTGAAGAGAATATTTCAGTGAAAGTGTCGCATGAGGTAGGTAATGGTGACCAAATGCTCGATTATCTGACCTGTCTTTAATGTCTCCTTGATTCAAGTAAATAATTGTCGTTGTTAGCTAACGAGCCAGTCAGGCAAGTTAGCTTGCGTGCTACCTAACGTTAGCTAGCTTGCACAATTTGGATTTGGACGATTTAACGTTAGTTAGCTGGAAAGATACCTAGTTATGTTTGTTTTTGGCACCTAGTATGGACTATTCTTAATACGGAACGTATGTACTGTATACTAGCTAAATAACGATATAATTAGCTAACGTTAGATCTTCTAAGTAACGATGTGGTTAACTTACCATGTTTGGTTTTGTATGTTTTAGCCAACTGACGTTACTGTAGCTAGTTAGCTAACGTGAGCGTTTCATTGTCTGCCCAAGAAGGTCACACGTCCTGAGGTTCTAGAATTGAGGCAAAGCAACGTTTCATCCATGACTGACTAACAGCAGATTGCTGGCTAGTTAGCGAGATCAATTGAATTCAGAAAGGTTTATTTGATAACTAGCTACCTTATCAGGTCATGTTAACTGGCTATTATAAATAATAATGTCACAAAGAACCAGTAAACAAGCAATTTAAAGACCCTAAGTCACTCAACTTTGATCTAGGCCTACATGAGGTTCCACATGCTCTAATGTAGGCCTATGGGTTTTGTTAGCTGGAAAGTGTTAGTAACACGCTAATAATAACAGTTAGGTCTGTACTAACCGTATCAGAAAGTTTTGTAAATAAATATTGCTCTAAATATTTTCCTGTGTGATGTGACTGTCCACACAGGTTCCTTGGTGTGCCTCCCGGATGTGAATAAATATAGTCTGTATAACATGACATGCTCCTTTTAACATTATATGAGACTCCCAACAACTATGACAAAGTGACCCTACTGTTCTCTCTAACAATTTTCCTGTGTGGTGTCAGGTTGTTGGGTGTGCCCCTCCCTGCCATGAGAGCTGATCAGGTCCCCAGCCACCCATCCTTCTGCAGTTGATGGATCTGCAGCCGGTCTGGAGATGACAGACAGCATCAGGGCCTTCCTCCGCAATGTTGCGACGGTCAGACAGCAACACAACACACCCCGTCTGTCCACACACAACGGATAGGCAACACATAGGGTTAAGCTATGGCACTGAATCATGAGGCTGTGAACCAACTACCAGGCTCTGTTTAGATCCATTCGGAAATATGTTTTCTAGTTCAATTGAAACCATCCACGTTGCCCATTTTAACCTTTTGCCTAGTTAATTAGTTTGTTTTTACACAAGACAAGTTAAATGTTTGAATAAAGTTTAAGCTTTTTCTCTTGTTTGCTCTAGTCTAGAGGCGTAACCATACGTTTACCCTTATCTTGTGCTGTTTACCTTGAACCTTATCACCTTGTGTCCAGATGGCAAGGGATCCCTTCCACAAAAGCAGAACCAAGATTAGCCTTGTTTTTTTAGGTTTAGTTTACATTTTATTTAAACTGTGCTACTAGGTAATCAAGTGCATTAAAGCACATGCTACATGACTAAAATTGTATTAGGATGCATTTTGTATTCAAACCACTGCTTTGAACTTTTTAACGAACCCAGTCTAACATAGTGTTGGGTATAACATGTAATTTACCCCAGTCTGTGCATATTTTCTGTGTGTCCTACAGGGGATTAAGGACTCCATTTTGGGGATTGGAACTATCTCCAAGCTGGATGCCCGCATCCAGCAGAAAAGGGAGGAACAGCGTAGGAGGAGAGCCAGCGGGGCCCTGGCTCAGAGACGGGCCCAGAGTGAGGAACGCAAACAGGAGAGGTAGGCACTGGCACGTAGGACTAATACCTTATTCACACTGCCAAGCTGGGCTGGCCTGGTTACGTATCCACCACCGTTTCTGTAACTGTGAAAGGTCGACGGTAAAAGAACATGTCAGCGCCGGCACACTTCTGTTCGGGTTGGCACGATATTGTGGGTATAAGAAAGGGTATACGTGTTACTTGATACACATCAAAAAAGGCTACTGCTTAATAGAGACACTGATATTTTGCCTTATTTACATTTCTCCCTATTTAACCTGATATTGCTATTTATTTTGTGCCTATTAATGACGATGGTGGGTGACAATGTGTTGTCATACTCTCTTTCAGTGAACCCAAATTAGCCAGTAGGATTTTTCAGTGCTGTGCCTGGAATGGGGGAGTGTTCTGGGTAAAAAAAAAAAAACTTTTCTATATTTTAAAACCATTAAAAAAATGTATATCATGCACATACTGTATTTTTATGAGGGGGGCAAATACTGTTTGTGTTAGTAATCCCTCCTCTAATTCCCTTTGCAGCTCAGTCTGTTCCTCTTCTACCGGGTGTTTATTCCACTGCTGCAGACTCTGACAGCAATAATCATCGGTATGTGTGCCTGCCAGGAACAGTGGGGCGTGTTTACTCCATTATCACATGCTTCATAATGATTTGTTAAGAACAGTGGTAAAATGTGTCACTCAAAGAGCAATTTCCTGTCAGGTGATCCCTCTCTCCATGGCAACGTGTGGTCCTGGCTGGAGTTCATATTGACCTCCGTGTTCAGTGCTCTCTGGGTGCTCCCACTGTTTGTGCTCAGCAAGATAGTCAACGCCATCTGGTTCCAGGTGAGGCCTCTGTTAGGACACAGATGATGATAGAGATGTTTTGTGGTTGTTGTGACAGGGCGGGATATAGCTGGTCAAGGAGAACTGTTGCACAGTTAGAACTGGAGAGCACTAGTTGTGTATACTTTTATTGAAAAGTCTAAACAGAATCCTTGGGATGTCCCAACTCTGATGTCACCTGATTGTTGGGGTTGGGGTAAGGGTTAGTGTAGGGGTTTAAGTTTAGTTTTAGGGTAGGGACGTCCCAACGATCCTGCATAGTAGGGATGCATGATATGGGCAAATAATCCAATTGCATTATTTATTTATTTTTCAATAACACTTGGGTGAATTGTTGGAATCATAGAAATCAAACTAGTATTTGGTTTCAGTGGTTGGTGTTTGGAATGACAACTAATGAAAAAGCCAGGTACAGTAGAAGTTGTTGTGACCGGGTAGAAACCTATGTGTTGGTCAGAGTTTCCCAGGAGACCCTTATTACATTTGAATTTAAAAAAAGATTGCAGCCTCTTGCGATATGGATATTGTACATGTCAATATTTAAATGTATGTTAAAATTTGATGAATTGTGCAGCCCTACAGGATGGCACTAACCATGCCTTTATCATAAGCCAATTTAATGAATAATGGGAAAGAGGGAGACCTAGTCAGTTGCACAACTGAATGCATTCAACTGAATTCCGGTGTCTGACGATATGGTTTCCAGCCATGCTCGGGATAGAGTAGTGGCTTTGATACAGTTTGAATGTCTCACAGCAGTTAGGCATTATGTTATTGCTATGCTATCTATATTCCCTTCTAGTCTTAAATATTATTGCCTGAGGATCTTGTGAGACGTTAACCTCCCGTTTTACTGTGTGACATGTTAACACGCTCTCTGGTTGTCTGCTGTAGGACATAGCTGACCTGGCGTTCGAGGTGTCTGGTCGGAAAGTCCAACCCTTCCCCAGCGTCAGTAAGATCATCGCTGACATGATCTTCAACCTCCTCCTCCAGGCTCTCTTCCTCATTCAGGTAGTACAGAAATTGACATTCCCATGTGTCTTCATGAAGAAGACTCACTATCAATCATGATCTCACTATCTGTCAAGAGGGTTCGCTAAGGTTATGCTGGAATGAGAACCTACAGGGGTCTTTGGGTTCAACACTGAGAGCTGTGATCCATTACCTTCAATGGTTCAAGTTAGTAATCAACATATTACCTCAACTTGTCTTTGTTGTGGTCCTCTAGGGTATGGTTGTGAGTCTCTTCCCCATTGATGCTATTGGACAGATGGTCAGCCTTCTTCACATGTCTCTGCTCTACTCCCTCTACTGCTTTGAGTATCGCTGGTTCAACCACGGTGAGCCTCCTTTATACTCAAAGATGCATTTCTTGTCAAAGTATTATACTCATTTTAGGTAATAGGAACTGAGCCATTTGTAAGTCTCAATCCATTTGTAACCATTTCATCCAAGGCATTGAGATGCACCAACGGTTGTCCAACATTGAGAGGAACTGGCCTTACTACTTTGGCTTTGGTCTCCCCATGGCTCTGTTGACTGCCCTCCCCTCTTCATATATAATCAGGTAACGCCACTTGTCTCCTCTCTTTCAATCCATGCATGAGGACACTTCCAATATGCAAACTTTCAGTCTTATCGATTTTTTTTCTTCTCTGCTATAGTGGCTGTCTGTTCTCCATCCTCTTCCCTCTGTTCATCATCAGCGCTAACGAGGCCAAGACCCCAACAAAGCTATAGTGAGTATAGTGCACTGCACGCCCTAGTAATGGCCAGTGGTCAAAACGATTCCCTTGTGTGAAAAGAACCAGTGAAATCCTCTTTCCTGCTCACTCACTCTTTTATTCCTCTTGTGTCTTTTCCACACACAGCCACTTCCAGCTGCGCCTCTTCTCTCTGGTTGTGCTGATTAGTAACAAGTTGTTCCACAAGACGGTCCACCTGCAGTCATCCCTGAACTCGTCCATCTCCGCCGAGAAGCTGCCTACCTCCCCCCACGCCTCTCCTGCCCGCCAGAGACCCTTGCCTTCCCAGTGATGGTCACCAGGGGGGCTTACTGAGCTCTGCTCAGTAAACCAATGGAGTTGTTGATTCTGTCTGTGGAAGGATATCTCTTATCAGGACAGGAGGATATTTGGTTAAAGGGGGGGGGGGGTATTTAATGTGATTTTAACGATTTTACTACAGCCCTTTTCATATTATTTTGGAGCACTGGTCAGGTGTGTTTTTAATGTGAATGACATATAAGGAGATTTGACTGCCATGTGCCTCACACTCAAACACACATGATTCTTATATCTTATTCTCATTAAAATGTTTTGTTTAATAGTTTATGTATGATGTGCCATTTAAGTGCTTTAAATACAGCACACGCAGTCATATACATAATTTTTTTGCTCTTTTCGATTCCAACTCTAATGTTTGCCATCTTTTGCTCGTTTAATCTGTTTATCACCCAGTGAATGATCCCAGACTGCTTTATATAAAACACTGGAAGAGGAAAAAGTAAAAGGGTTACATTTTTGCCAGGACTATGTGTTTTGAATGACAGACAGAGCCTTAGACACTGGTCACACGATCCTTAGTATTCCTTTTGTTTGCGGAATCAGCACAGAGATGCAGCCACTGACTAGCCGTTCATCCAAGCGTGTGACTACAATAAGCCCCCTTCTCCATTGAAGGGGGTGACATGTTTGCGATGTTCAAAAGTGAAGCACAAGAGTTGTGACTTACATTTTTTTTGTGTTACAAGTGACATTCCTTTCACGCTGATAGGATGTTGTCTTGTTAATAAATAGCTGTTTCTCTGTAAAGCCCAGAGTGTCACTGATACTCCTCTGTCCGGAAACCCAGGAATAATCTTGTGCGGTAAAAACAAAAGGGACTGTTAAGTGCTTTATTTAGACAAATCTTAATTTGTACACTTTCAGCATGGGAGCTGGTCTAAACATCCCACAGAAAAAGGAAGAGAATCCTTAATGAATCCAAATATATAATCACTGGTTGTTGTGTGTTAAGTGAAGCTAGCTATTTTGAAGAAGCAGTTTTCTATAATTGTGTATTAGACCAGACAGGTGAAGCTGTATGACTCTGCTGCTTCGTCAGATCAGATGACACTGCCAAACTGCTTTATCTATTACTTTGTTCGACTCACTTCTGCTTCGATCAGTTGTACACAATACTGTAGTGTAGTAACTAGTAAGATGTCACTAAGCTCAGTTCTGACTGATTTTCTCTTGAAGGAAGGAAGAAAGGAAGTTGTATAGTGCATACCTTAACAGACGGGAGAATAAGTCCTCTGTGTTTATAATCCCCCTTGAGCAGTGGCAAATCCAAACAAGCTGTGGGGATGTTTTACATAGTCACTTGGCTCTGAATGTTCAACCAAAACCTCACCATAGGGGTTACCATCATCTAGCTTTTACCTAATCTTATATGTTGGGGGGGGTAGACAGGACAGTATGTAATAATTGTAAGTGCATAGTGTTTATGTATGCAGATTGATATATGTGAGTGAGATTTTGTAAAAGTATTATGCCTAATTTCAATAAAATTGGTCAGTATACTCTACATCTACTTGGTAATCTTGATTGACACAATTATTTTAGTCTGAAACTGCTAAATGTTTCCCACGTGGATATTTTATTTAAAAAATGTTTGTTGGTGTTTTATTAATGTCCCAATGTGGGTGATAGTTTACTGCATAACTGGTTGGAAATTATTAGATGTATTTGTCAATGTTGAAAAACAACTATGGATGTCGCTGTTTATACTTCCAGACTAATTATATTAAGAAGGGTTCGCAGATTGTTCGATTTTGAGAAGGTGGCTCCTCCCTCACCGCTTTTGCCCGTCACGCCACGGGCCTGGTACATCGCAGTTCAGCTTAATCGAACTCCCTCAAGCTATTTTCTCAGCGTTAAGGACACGTCACTGGAAGGAACAGCGACTTTATCCGGCCTGTTTGAATGATAGCTCATTAACGAATCAGGGATGAGATAGTTTACTGAGGGCCGATGCAAGGCCAATAAACACGTTGCATAGCTTGATTGGGCGGGATTCAGCGGCACACAAGGTTGTGTGTGAAAAGTGTATGTGTGTAATAGGAACGGAGTGGGTAAGTGCCGCTCAAAATAGCTGGTAAATCAACGAGATATATCATTTAACTGTTATATAGCTCTGTTTGTATGCATATTCTGAAATGAGTCACATGATGTAACTTTAAGAGTAAGTGGAAGAATAGCTTATGTTCATTCATACAGCTAAAGTTAGCTAGCAACATAGCTACCTAACTAGCATGTAAAAATAAGGCTCAGCCCTCGGCTCGAGTTGAATTTAATCTGCATTAGACTATTTGCTAGAAAATTAACTACATGAACGTTAACTACTTGCATTGAACTTGACAATTCCTTCATGTCACCTATTTAGCAACATATTTACCGGTGTTGACATCTCCACAATAGGAATAGCTTAAGTTAATTCATTTTAGTAGGTCGTAAATTGGTCAGAGAACACTATGAATGTCAATACAATGAAAGTTTGCAGCCTAGACTGAGTTGCATCCATTTCCTGGTTTGAATCCTCTCGCCACATCCAACCTGGCGGTGCGCGTGTCCTTATCTGGTTGGAACAGAGTTGGGCACGTCTTTAAACCCAGTCAGTGATTTCATTTGGCAAATAGTGTTTAGTATTATATAAAGTGGTTAAAAGACCGTGTGATGTATTTAACATTCGTCAAGTGAGTTTTTCAACAAACACACTTGAGGTTAGTATAATAATTTACTCCCCCTGAGTTTGTAGACTGAAGCTCCATGTTTTTAAACCTTGATTTAATATAAAAACATTTTATTTAAATTATTTAATCGACTTGCCTCAACCGAGCTACTGATCAAGCTACTTAACTGACAATGCTGCCCTGACTAATGCGCATTTGGAATGGAGCTTGTTGCCTCACACCTACACTGCTAATTTAGATTTTCTTCCCAACAGGTACTAAGGGATAAGATAAGTTATCCCTCCCTGCTTGAAGATGACGAAGTTGGGCTTTCTGCGGCTGTCCTATGAAAAACAGGACACGCTGCTGAAGCTGCTCATCCTGTCTATGGCTGCAATCCTCTGTAAGAACACATACACTTAATCCCTTCTATTACTCTACACTTATAGTATTTATTATTATTATTGAGGGCCATTGTCACTTGACTGTGATGATACGAATAGAGATGGTTTAGACTTGTTCTTTTATTTTCTCCTTAGCCTTTTCCACCAGGCTTTTCTCTGTGTTGAGGTTTGAGAGTGTCATCCATGAGTTTGATCCGTAAGTCCACTACCTTATTGTATGATAGGTTCCCCACCTAATAATTCCGATTGATACCAGTTTACCAATTATAATTCAAATGGTGTTTAAATCTCTGACCTTGCATGCATTCTTGCTTCATCGTCAGGTACTTCAACTACCGAACAACCCGCTTCTTGGTGGAGGAGGGGTTCTACAACTTTCATAACTGGTTTGATGACCGGGCATGGTACCCTCTGGGGAGGATCATCGGTGGCACAATTTACCCAGGTACGAATGGGATGACCTGTTCTACACAAGTATGTACTTGATGTTTTTGGGTGACTATCTAGATTTTAGACATTAGAATGTTCCTCTGTCATAAAGATCCTTTCTGTGATTGTGTTGGCCTAGTCCATATTTTTTGGCAACTGCAAGCTAACACTGATAGAATCTACTTGCCCTTTGTTAGCTCTTTCTATTCTGTCCTGTTCACCCATGCCATTTTGTGTACCTCATTTAGGTAGGCAGCTTGGTAGGTGTGGACTTGTCCTGTGTTAACTCTGTGTCCTGCCCTGTTCCCCCAGGCCTGATGATCACCTCTGCTGCCCTGTACCACACCCTAAACTTCTTCCACATCACCATCGACATCCGTAACGTCTGTGTTTTCCTGGCTCCCCTCTTCTCCTCCTTCACTGCCATTGTCACCTACCACTTTACCAAGGAGCTCAAGGTAGGTTGCAGCACACCAGGTTGAAAAGCTAAAGAAATGGAGGGAAACGGCGAGGTAACCTACCAACTGAAAATGCTTAAGAGCTCTTGAAATGTACTCGTTTCCATCGCTTTCATATCTGTCTACTTGTAGGATGCAGGTGCTGGGCTCTTGGCTGCTGCCATGATAGCGATAGTACCTGGCTACATTTCCCGTTCTGTCGCCGGCTCCTATGACAATGAAGGTACAGAACATGCCTCGTCCCCACGGACATGCCCCTCTAAAGGACCTGGACCTTTGTTGTGATCTTTAATATCTTTCTTGTTTTTCTGTCCAGGTATTGCTATCTTTTGCATGCTGCTGACGTACTACATGTGGATCAAGGCAGTCAATACAGGCTCCATCTACTGGTCCTCCATGTGTGCCCTGGCCTACTTCTACATGGTGAGACTAACAGCTCTAAAATAAAATGATGAGGAACTTTGACAATCGAGAGAACTTAGAAACAGTAACTCAGTCCCTGCTAAAGGTTGACACTCCTCTTTATGAGGCTTATCTGAAGGAGGTTTACCATGGCTGCATTTTTAAGATAAATGAAAAATCGTTCTTACAATATGTAGCAAACGTTAAACCAACTGAACACAGCCCTTATGTCTTTGTCTGCAGGTGTCCTCCTGGGGTGGCTATGTGTTCCTGATCAACCTCATCCCCCTCCACGTGCTGGTCCTCATGCTCACCGGACGCTTCTCCCACCGTATTTATGTGGCCTACTGCACCGTCTACTGCCTGGGAACCATTCTCTCCATGCAGATCTCTTTCGTTGGCTTTCAGGTGAACACTTCTCCATATTCTCTCCCTTCCTACGTGTACTCAGCAGCTATCCAGATGTTGCTCTGGACATGCAGTTGTTAACATGCAATGGACATGCAGATTTTTGTATAAGGATTAAGCCATTTATCTATCCTATTACAAATGTTAGCTGTTGGAGAGGTTTTGGGATATTACACACATTCCGTTAACCTCCTTGTCTCCCGCTCGTCTCCATTGAAGCCTGTGCAGTCGTCCGAGCACATGGCAGCATTCGGGGTGTTTGGCCTGTGTCAGATCCATGCCTTTGTGGACTATCTGCGCAGCAAGCTGAACGGCGAGCAGTTTGAGGTCCTCTTCAAGAGCGTCATCTCTCTGGTGGGCTTCGTCCTGCTTTCTGCGGGCACCGTGCTCATGCTGACTGGTAAGAAACTCTCTAAGGATCCGCTGAGGAAAATACTCTCAATAAGGTACAGCTTAAGTATTTGAACGAAACTAATACTGCTGTCTTTGAACTCATGCAAGAGCAATGCTTCTACTCGGTAATGTAAGCTCTTTACAGACCTGTATGGTTGTTCAAAGCCTGTTTGTTCTTGATGATTAACATATATACACTGAACAAAAGTATAAATGCAACATCCAACAATTTCAAAGATTTTACAGAGTTACAGTTCATATAAGGAATTCAGTCAATTTAAGTAAATTCATTAGGCACTAACATGGATTTCACATGACTGGGAATACAGATATGTTTTTAAAAAATATATATTTATCTATTTAACCTTTTTTATTTAAGTAGGCAAAGCCGTTAAGAACAAATTCTTATTTACAATGACTGCTACCTACAGGGTCAGCCCCTGGAGGGTTAAGTGCCTTGCTCAAGGACACATCGTCAGGTTTTTCACCTTGTCAGCTCGGGTATTCGAACCAGCAACCTTCCGGTTACTGGCCCAACGCTCTAACCTCTAGGGGAGTAGATCAGAAAACGAGTTTGTCTGGTGACTTTCATTTGCCTCATGCAGCGCGACACATCTCCTTCGCATAGAGTAGATCAGGCTGTTGATTGTGGCCTATGACATGTTGTCCCACTCTTCAATGGCTGTGCGAAGTTGCTGGAACTGGAAAACGCGGTCGTACATGTCGATCCAGAGCATGCTCAATGGGTGAGTATGCAGGCCATTGAACTGAGATTTTCATGTTCCAGGAATTGTGTAGAGATCTTTGCGACATTGGGCCATGCATTATCATGCTGAAACATGAGGTGATGGCGGCGGATGACTGGCTCGACAATGAGCCTCAGGATCTCATTGCGTTATCTCTGTGCATTCAAATTGACCTAGATAAAATGCAATAGTGTTCATTGTCCGTAGCTTATGCCTGCCCATACCATAACTCCACAGTCACCATGAGACACTTTGTTTACAACATTGACATCAGCAATCCGCTTGCCCACACAACGCCATACAAACTATCTGCAATCTGCCCGGTACAGTTGAAATCGTGATTCATCTGTGAAGAGCACACTTCTCCAGTGGCCATTAAAGGTGAACCTTTGCCCACTGAAGTCGGTTACGACGCCAAGCTGCAGTCAGGGCAACACCCTGGTGAGGACGACGAGCAAGCAGTTGAGCTTCCCTGAGACAGTTTGTGCAGAAATGCTTTGGTTGTGCAAGCCCACAGTTTCATCAGCTGTCCGGGTGGCTGGTTGCAGAATATCCCGCAGGTGAAGCAGCCGGATGTGGAGGTCCTGGGCCAGCATGGTTACATGGTCTGAGGTTGTGAGGCCTATTGCCAATTTCTATAAAACGACGGAGGCGGCTTATGGTAGCGAAATGAACCTTAAATTCTCTGGCAACAGCTCTGGTGGACATTCCTGCAGTGAGCATTCTAATTGCACACTCCCTCAACTTAAGACATTTGTAGCATTGTGTTGACACAACTGCACCTTTTTAGTGGCCTTTTATTGTCCCCAGCACAAGGTGCATCTGTGTAATGATCATGCTGTTTAATCAGCTTCTTGATATGGCACAACTGTCAGGTGGATGGATTATCCTGGCAAAGGAGAAATTCTCACGAACAGGGATGTAAACAAAGTTTAGCAAAAAATTTGAGATATTAAACTTTGTTTAATGACTTACACCTAAGTGTATGCAGACTTCCGACTTCAACTAGATAGATAGTTGAAGTCAGAAGTTTACATACACTTAGGTTGAAGTCATTAACTCATTTTTCAACAACTCCACAGATTTCATGTAAACAAACTATATAGTTTTGGCAAGTCGTTTAGGACATCTACTTTGCATGACACAAGTCATTCTTCCAACAATTGTTTCACATATAATTCACTATATCGAATTGCTTGGAAATGGATTTGTAACCCTTCCATCTACTGGCATCAATCTTTCTTCTGAGGGCCTCGGGTAGGTCTTTTGATCTTTAAATGATGTTACCACACCCATATGGTTAAGACTAAGCCAGACCAATTTTCTTATCTTTATGGAAGGCTGGACCCTCCTTGGTTTCTCTCCTAATGTTTTCTAATCATTTGCACTTGTTTTGGTACACCTAATTTTAGATGGTAAAGGTAGGGGTGTACTTACTTTTACACATGACTGTATATATTTCAGCTTTTATTTATTTCTTCACATTCCCAGTGGGTCAGAAGTTTACATACACAATTAGTATTTGGTAGCATTGTTTAACTTGAGTCAAACGTTTCAGGTAGCCTTCCACAAGCTTCCCACAATAAGTTGGGTGAATTTTGTCCCATTCCTCCTGACAGAACTGGTGTAACAGAGCCAAGTTTGTAGGCCTCCTTGCTCGCACACGCCTTTTCAGTTCTGCCCACATTTTCTATAGGATTGAGGTCAGGGCTTTGTGATGGCTACTCCAATACCTTGACTTTGTTGTCCTTAAGCCATTTTGCCACAACTTTAGAAGTATGCTTGGGGTCATTGTCCATTTGGAAGACCCATTTGCGACCAAGCTTTAACTTCCTGACTGATGTCTTGAGATGTTGCTTCAATATATCCACATTTCCCTTCCCCATGATGCCATCTTTTGTGAAGTGCACCAATCCCTCCTGCAGCAAAGCACCCCCACATGATGCTGCCACCCCTGTGCTTCACGGTTGGGATGGTGTTCTTTGGCTTGCAAGCCTCCCCCTTTTTCCTCCAAACATAACGATGGTCATTATGGCAACAGTTCCATTTTTGTTTCATCAGACCAGAGGACATTTCTCCAAAAAGTACAATCTTGTCCACATGTGCAGTTGCAAACCGTAGTCTGGCTTTTTTATGGTGGATTTGGAGCAGTGGCGTCTTCCTTGCTGAGCAGCCTTTCAGGTTTGGTCGATATAGAACACGTTTTACTGTGGATATAGATAATGTTGTACCTGTTTCCTCCAGCATCTTCACAAGGTCCTTTACCGTTGTTCTGGGATTGATTTGCACTTTTCGCACCAACGTACATTCATCACTAGGAGACAGAATGCGTCTCCTTCCTGAGCGGTATGACTGCTGCGTGGTCCCATGGTGTTTATTCTTGCGTACTATTGTTTGTACAGATGAGTGTGGTACCTTCAGGCGTTTGGAAATTGCTCCCAAGGATGAACCAGACTTGTTAAGTTCTGAGGTTTTGGCTGATTTTTGTTTTGATTTTCCCATGATGTCGAGCAAAGAGGCACTGAGTTTGAAGGTAGGCCTTGAAATACAGGTACACCTCCAATTCACTCAATATGTCAATTAGCCTATCAGAAGCTTCTAAAGCCATGACATCATTTTCTGGAATTTTCCAAGCTGTTTAAAGGCAGTCAACTTAGTGTATGTAAACTTCTGACCCACTGGAATTGTGATTATAGTGAATTATAAGTGAAATAATCTGTCTAAACAATTGTTGGAAGAATTACTTGTCATGCACAAAGTAGATGTCCTAAACGACTTGCCAAGACTATAATTTGTTAACATGAAATCTGTGTGTCCTATCTATGGAAAATGTATGGGATCATTTATTTCAGCTCATGAAACATGGGACCAAAACTTTACATGTTGCGTTTTATATGTATATTCCTAGATCAACACATTCTTTTTTAGGAACATACAGATATGGTTAAAGATAAAACTCATAACCCGGCACCAAATAAATATCAGAACCAAGTGATTTGGTAGTGCCTTGTTCATTTGGCTCGACACATCTTGATTGTTGCGTTTCTCAGGAAAGATCTCCCCCTGGACGGGTCGTTTCTACTCGCTGCTGGACCCATCCTATGCCAAGAACAACATCCCCATCATCGCCTCTGTGTCTGAGCACCAGCCCACCACCTGGTCTTCCTACTACTTTGACCTGCAGCTGCTCGTCTTCATGTTCCCAGGTAAACGCACTCAATCAATCTGAAATGGTAGTCTTGCTGGTGAAATGACACGGCAGAGTGATGTTTAGGTAAATGGATCCATCAGAATACTTTTGGGTCAAAGGTACAAATCACAAGAAAAACATTGCACTGCTGCTTTAATGAATCGGCTTTGCTTCCTCCTGACAGTGGGTCTGTATTACTGCTTCAACAACCTGTCTGACGCCAGGATCTTCATCATCATGTACGGAGTCACCAGCATGTACTTCTCAGCTGTCATGGTAAGTCGGCCTGCAGATTAGCTCTTGAATGGAAGGAATATTTGAAATGTATAGTGTCAAATATTCCAGTATTTACTTTGGTAGTAGGAATTGCACATGGTACCTGTCAGTGCTCCCCTAGGCTCGATCCATCCATGTAATTTACTCAGTCTGGCAACGCTAGATAATTTTCCCCCTATTGCATCTTATTCAAGCAGATGAGCTCCCAGAAAGAGACTATGTAGCAGGTTATGTTCAACTAGTTTGTCTGCTTCTCTCCTCAGGTGCGTCTGATGCTGGTCCTGGCCCCGGTCATGTGCATCCTTTCAGGCATTGGTGTGTCCCAGGTCCTCACCACCTACATGAAGAACCTGGATATCAGCCGGCCAGACAAGAAGAGCAAGAAGCAGCAGGACTCCACCTACCCAATCAAGAACGAGGTAAGAGAGGAAGGATACATCAAGCATGATGATGCAATATTGGCCACCAGGTGGCACTGTTTAATAAATGTTTGTTAATGTCACCAAAATGCAGCTTTGGCATGTAGCCATTGATGCTGGATGTCATTCCAACTGATGAAGTCAGGGGATACATCTGATAAGGTTGATGTGAGATCTAGGCCTGGTCCAGTTACAACCCATAGCCACTGTAGATCTGAAAGTAATTTTAGGTCCCTGAGATCCTTTACCATTTTCTCTATTAGGTGGCCAGTGGGATGATTCTGGTCATGACCTTCTTCCTCATCACCTACACCTTCCACTCCACCTGGGTGACCAGCGAGGCCTACTCCTCCCCCTCCATCGTCCTGTCAGCCCGCGGTGGAGACGGCAGCCGCATCATCTTTGATGACTTCAGAGAGGCCTACTACTGGCTCCGCCACAACACCCCAGAGGATGCTAAAGTAATGTCGTGGTGGGATTACGGCTATCAGATAACAGCCATGGCCAATCGAACAATTCTAGTGGACAACAACACATGGAACAACACTCACATCTCCAGAGTTGGCCAGGTGAAGTGTTTTTTATATATATATATATATATATATATATATATATATATATATATATATATATATATATATATATATATATATATATATATATATATATAAATTTTTTTTAATGTTCTGTATTGATGACTTTACATGGGACTGACATGTGACAATCCTATCAACTGTTAGTGCCTGGTTGATACCTTTGACTTCTGAACTTTATATAAACTTTCTGTTGACCGGTAGGCGATGGCGTCCACAGAGGAGAAGGCCTATGAGATCATGCGGGAGCTGGATGTCAGCTACGTCCTGGTCATCTTTGGTGGACTGACAGGATACTCCTCAGACGGTATGTTTACAAAGCCATCACTATCTGAATTATTGCAGCTTATTGTTACATGATTCATATTATTACAGCTTAACCTATGCATTTCAGATTAATTTATTAGTTGTCAATGATTCGTTCGTACGTACATACATAGAGTTGAAGTCGGAAGTTTACATACACTTAGCTTGAGGTCATTAACTCATTTTTCAACCACTCCACAGATTTCATGTTAACAAAATGTGTAGACCTCCACAAGTCTGGTTCATCCTTGGTAGCAATTTCCAAACACCTGAAGGTACCACGTTAATCTGTACAAACAATAGTACGCAAGTATAAAAGCCATGGGACCGCGTAGCCGTCATACCGCTCAGGAAGAGACGCGTTCTGTCTCCTAGAGATGAATGTACTTTGGTGCGAAAAGTGCAAATCAATCCCAGAACAACCGCAAAGGATCTTGTGAAGATGCTGGAGGAAATAGGTACAAAAGTATCTATATCCACAGTAAAACGAGTCCTATATCGACACAACCTGAAAGGTCGCTAAAGCAAGGAAGAATCCACTGCTCCAAAACCGCCATAAAAAAGCCAGACTACGGTTTGCAACTGCACATGGGGACAAAGATCGTACTTCTTGGAGAAATGTCCTCTGGTCTGATGAAACAAAAATGGAACTGTTTGGCCATAATGACCATCGTTATGTTTGGAGGAAAAAGGGGGATGCTTGCAAGCCGAAGAACACCATCCCAACTGTGAAGCACGGGGGTGGCAACATCATGTTGTGGGAGTGTTTTGCTGCAGGAGGGACTGGTGCACTTCACAAAATAGATGGCATCATGACGAAGGAAAATTATGTGCATGTATTGAAGCAACATCTCAAGATATCAGTCAGGAAGTTAAAGCTTGGTCGCAAATGGGTCTTCCAAATGGACAATGACCCCAAGCATACTTCCAAAATGGCTTAAGGACAACAAAGTCAAGGTATTGGAGTGGCCATCACAAAGCCCTGACCTCAATCCTATAGAAAATGTGTGGGCAGAACTGAAAACAATTTAAAGGCAATGCTACCAAATACTAATTGAGTGTATGTAAACTTCTGACCCACTGGGAATGTGATGAAATAAATAAAAGCTGAAATAAATCATTCTCTACTATTATTCTGACATTTCACCTTCTTAAAATAAAGTAGTGATCCTAACTGACCTAAGACAGGGCATTTTTACTAGGATTAAATGTCAGGAATTGTGAAAAACTGAGTTTAAATGTATTTGGCGTATGTGAACTTCCGACTTCAACTGTACATGCATGCATACATATTGGTAACCAAAATGAAAGACAATATTCCATTTTTTTTTTGTGAAAAATAAATGTTGAGAATTGGTTTATTTTCATTTTAAAAAGGAATGAAAATGCATTAAATTGAAAGTTATTTGTTGATGTATATTTTATTTGTAAGGTTGTCATTCGATTTGGGGTGGGGGTCGCAATAAATTCTTGGGGGAAGACATCTGGTCCCCAGAAATTCTGGTGGGGGGGGAAAAAAAGTTTGAATACGACTGCATTAGATGTTACACTTTGTACCATAAATAATCTTTAACTTTAATATAACATATGCTTTAGGTCTGCCATCACGTCTTTGTCTCTCTCTCTCTGCAGACATTAACAAGTTCCTGTGGATGGTGCGTATTGGGGGCAGCACAGACACAGGGAAGCACATCAAGGAGCATGACTACTACACCCCCACTGGAGAGTTCCGTGTGGACCGTGAGGGCTCCCCTGTCCTGCTCAACTGCCTCATGTACAAGATGTGCTACTACCGCTTCGGCCAGGTCTACACAGAGGCCAGTGAGTAACCCTGCATAATTATGACACTGTGTCAATCTTTCATCTTGGCCCTAGTCCTAATGTTCAAACCTTTGTTCCAGAGCGCCCCCCTGGCTATGACCGAGTGAGAAACGCTGAGATCGGCAACAAGGACTTTGAGCTAGACGTATTGGAGGAGGCCTACACTACAGAGCACTGGCTGGTCAGGATATACAAGGTAGAGCTCCTTCTCACTCTGTGGCGACTGTCTTCTACTCTCCTCTCCTATTTATTCAGTCACACCTGTAGAGGACCAGGCCATTCCAGGGGGTTATTTCCTCTTTGTTGATGCCAAGGAGTCATATCTTTGGGATTTTTTTTAACAGCGATTTATTAACTGTCTTGTTTACCCCCTTCAGGTGAAAGACCTGGATAACCGAGGGCTATCACGGACGTAAAGCCCTCCGACCCATCAGCGTTCATACACCCCTTTTAGCACACAGCACTGAGAAAGCCTTCCCCTGTGGTCTGCAGATGAGTGTGAAATGTAACTTTTCTTTTTTTTGTTTTTATACTTTTGTTAGGAATTGCAGAAATATATTTTTATTTTACTTACTTACCAATGTGGCGTCTCTCTCCTCTGGGAATGGAAGAAGGTGGTGGTTTTCATAACGTCCAATCAAATGTCAAGAAATTATTTCTGCAATCAATGGCCAAAAGAAAATTGTCAGTCAGTGAGCTTTGAATTTTTACAATGTGGTCAATAAAAGAGGGATAAATGTGACAATGGCGTGTTGTCTGTCTTTTGAATTTGTTGTATTTTCAATACCATGCAACCTTTGGCATATTTGTTTTCCAAAGAGCTTTATGTGTCAAGATTAAGCAACCTTGCAATTCAGTTTTTTTTTATGGTTTTGCTTGCTGAATACCAAAAGCATACAATGGGTGATGGTATGATTTGAGCTGGAAAAAGGGGGATGGGTACTATATAGGTAGTGGTACTTGTGGTCACGTTTCACAGAAATGGAACAAGTTTTTCTCAATTTTTGGATATTAGACATTCCTTGTTAGAATTCCATGAGGATGTCGAAGAAACTGTAGCTGACATAATGTTGCGTCCCAAAGGCAAAATGGGGCTTCCAATGTGTCAATGGAAGAGCCGTAGGTGCCGGACTTTTACTGCTGGTCCATCCTGAATGAGATCTTTAGCTGCTTGCCGTTTTGGAGTAGGAGCTCAATCAGTTCTGCAAGGTTAGTCTAATCAAATCCTCTTTTCTTTTTCCTTTTTAAATAGCATTTATGAGCTTTCAGTACGTATGACACACCTTTTTTTTTAATGCATTGTTATGACCTAGGTCAATACAGTAGAATGTAAGTCATTTTATAAGTTATATTAAATGAATCCCTCACCCATCTGGGTGTAGCAGGCAACCAGTAGTTTAGGAATTCTATTATGGTTCAAACATTCAAAAGTACATTCGATTGGCTAAAATGAGTCCCCACCCACCGACAACGTCTCGACCAATCCGGGCCAATCTCATGTTCCATAATACAGCGCGAAAGTTGAATCGGGTTTGTTTTGCGAGAGACGTTTTAGCTTTTGTATTTGCTCTATTTGTCTACAATACATTTAATTACAAGGTACGTGCTATTTTAAATTGTTTATCTACGTTCGCTAGTTAAACCTTCTGGATTTAAATTTACACACGACTTGATCATATGTTACAACTGCTTTCCAGCAAACATTGTTTCCAGTTAATTAACGTTGGCTAGATAACTTACGGGTTGCAAGCCAAGGTACTCAAACGTTCAATATAGTATTAATATAAAATATTATTACTAGTTGGCAAACTGTTAGTTAGGTAGCCAGCTAGCCATAAAAAAGAGACGTTTTAGAGTCAGTAATCCTTGTAAAAAATGTTTAAAAATCTACAAATATTCCAGCTCACCTATATTTTTATTTCTTTAAGGCAATAGGGGATTTGCCATTTGTGCCCAAAGAAAATGGATACAGTTACAAGGAAAAACACCAATTTGAAAAAGGTAAGGTAACTATAGGTGCGTTCGTAAATTCACTCTGGCTATATACTTTCAGAGTACTGTCGTCTGACAGTCAACACCCGTTGAATATGGCCCGTGTCAGTAAACGTCTGACACTGGCCAGCACAATTAGGCACCAACGCTGGATAACATGAAAACAGCCCAACCAGCTCTGTTAGGGTGAGTAAAAGGGTCAGAGTTAGGTGTTCTCCCATTTGTGTCTACCAAGTTAGCCATCATTAGCCAGTTAGCTAGGGTACTTGACTGCCATTGTGCAGTCAAAATGCTAGGATCAACCCTACTCCTCTGCCAGAGTTTAAAGCTCTGCATTTACGAACGGACAATCTGACAATGCTCTGAATTTACTAACGCCCACAGTGCACTCTGGCACTCCAGATTGAATCTACGAACACACCCATTATTACCCCCCCCCCCCCCCCAAGTGCTTATCGGTAGGCCTATCTATGTATTATGTCTAATTTATCTGTCTTGTTTCTTTGTCCTGTCTGCTATTATTAGGGTAACAAAGAGAATACCAAACCAGCAAGTGGACCCACTAAGTGCTTAATTACCAGATCTGCTCCTACTAAAACAGTGGCTGCTCAATCTGCCCCTCTGCATTCCAAGACCAATAAAAAGGAGGACTTGGGAAAGGGAGAAGATGCTCTAAAAAAGGTCAAGACGGAGCAGAAGGATGTGACGGCGGCAACCACTGGCGATACGAAGAGACGTAACACCTTCAGCCAAGCCTTCCTCACCAAACAGGCTGTCAGACAGAGAAAGCTGGTTGCAGAGGCCCCAAAGCCTCTAGCTACCGCCCAATCTAAACCGGTTCCAAAGCTTCCAGCTACCGTCCCAGTTAAACCTGTCCCTGGCACATACAAAGGCAAGGTTGTCCAATCCAAAATAAGCTCCTTCAGGAAGCCTAGTGGCCTGGAGGGTGGGCTAGAAAGCAAAGCAGCTACGAAGACCGCAGTGCCCAAAGCTAAGAGCCAAAAGCCTGGAAATTTGACAAAGTCCAAATCTGTTGCTGACTTGCCTGGGCGTGGCATGTTTAAGCCCCCCCAATTATGTCAACCCTCAAGATCCAAGTCTGTGTCCAATGGGCCTCCTCCAGTCACCAAGTGCCCAGTCCCAGCTATACGCCGTCCCACAGGCTTTCACTCTGCAGCTCGCCCAAGCTCCACTAGATCTGCCATGACATGTAAGGGGAAAGAGCTTCCACGGGGCACCAAGCCTAAAATGACGGTGGAAACTGACAAGAAGGTTCACAAGATTCCAGTTGCCAGCACCCAAAGCAAGTACAGGGCAAGCACAGAGACTGCTGAAGAGAGAAGGTTTTTGATCATTATATATATATATATATATATATATAGATACTTTTTTTTAATTTATTTTTTTACATGCTTTAAAATTGTCCTATAACGGTTGGTTCACTCCTCAAAATAAGTCTAACTGATCGTTTTTATTCCCAGGACAAAGCTGGCAGAGTGGCTGGCATCCAAGGGGAAAATTCTGAAAAGGCCTCCCACATCAGTAGTGGCACCCCTGAAGTCTAAACCAGTTGTGCAGCCAGAGCCTGAAGTGTACCCAGAATCGACAGCTGTCTCTCAACTAGAGACCGACGTTGCGCCTCAGCCCTCTGACCAGGAGCCACAACAACCTGTCGATGAGCCTGAACCGACTGTTAGCCCTAAAAACGACCAGGTGGTCCCTGAGCAGGAGGCAGTCTGTGCCTCAACTTCAATGACAATGAACATGACATTGGACCTGCTTGACAACTCTGATGCATATTTTCTTCCTGTTGATCCAGAGGTCAGAGTGAATGATGTAAGAAACCTATATACTGTAGTTTTATTAATCAAAACTCTTAAATATAACCTAACCACAACTGTCCTCTGTCTTATCACAGGTTGTGGTCAACCTTTGTGATGCTTTGGAGGCATTGGAGCTCTCAGCATGTGTGGATGGTACATTTTGTGGTCAATGCATTTACATTCACAGCTAACACAAATAGACACATTTACTTGCTCATTTGACGTGGTCTGCCTATTTCAAATCATGCAACACAAAGGCTAAAATCGTGTAAGAGATGAGCTTGTTAACTGTAGTAACGTGTTATATTCATTGGTGTTTATTTTTTTATTTTTTTTGAAGAGCCAAATGAGGAAAGGGATGAATCTGAAGAGGAGAAAATGGTGGAGATACTGCCAAATAAGGAATTTGAAGAAAGGAATGAATCTCCTGAGAATAATTTAGACAAGTCGGAGGATGTTGAAGTGAAAAGTGAAGTAGGAGAGGGAGCTTCAGATCAAAAAGTAAGGAAGGGTTATATTGATGAAGTTGATGACGACGACTGCTTGATGGAGACTACACCAGAGGCAGACAGCGCATCAGTGGTGAAATACAGTGTGAAGACAACTCCATACCTGCAAAGGTGAGATTTCTTGTCTTTAAAAATACCTGCTATAATCCTGTTATAACATCACTTCCATTTATAGCAACTTCTGGAGGTCATGGAGAACAGCACTACTTTACATCTCGTTATAGAAATGTATATTAAACTGAACATGGCTGTCAACTAATCACACAAGGCTGTCGATCTCTTTCCCCCTTCTAGTGTTAAGAGAAAAATTGACGGTGAGGCATGTGCCAGTGGTTCCAGGCGAAAGAGCACCATCAAGGATCTGAAGTTCCTGACACCAGTCCGTCGTTCCTGTCGCATCCAGCGCACGTCATCCCGCCTGCCTGGGATGCTGACAGACCATGATACCTGTGTGTCCTCGCTGGCTGAGCTGGTGAAGCTGGACGACGATGCCAACGCGTACATCTACAGGAGAAACCCTGCCCTTCTGGAGTACCTGCCTGACCATCCCAAAAACCTGGAGAGGATCTGAGTCTTTGAGTGTGCAGAAGAAGCCTGAAAAGGAAGATGAAGTAATGAAAATAGATGATTTGCTGTCTTATTTTACAATGGTTGTTAATCAAAATTGTGATGATATGGACTATGCGTGGCAAGACTAATATTACTAATCCACTTTGTTTCTTATTTGCCTTTGTCACTTCTCATAAGGAATACTGATTTGCTATACCTTGATCTCCTACACCCATTTTATTTATTGTATATATTCTCTCTACTGTCTTACTGTGACTTTATGAATGTATTGTTTCTTCTTTTAATGGCAGAGTTAACATTATCTACCACAAAGTTTTACGATAGATTTAATGATGTACAACACACCTTTTATCAGTAAATAAGGAAATGTGTGTTGCACATCAAGGAAAAATGACACTATTAAAAAATATATATATAAATAGTTGTCTGGTGGAATTATTGTTGCAATTTTAAATGGGGAACTCATGCAATGAACAACTTGAAAAATGTATTCCAATACATTGACAACTCACTGGATGCAACTTGCCTCTTCATACAGTAATGCTACCTAACAAGTTTCAGAGGGCCAAACATAAGCAATGTCAAAACTATAATATCTTTATTCAAACAAAGGATGTAAGCAGAGTTTCTACACCGTCAATGAGAAGTGAAAAATTATTCCATAGTTAACTGTCTTTATTCACGCTAATGTCTTAAGTAGTTTAACATGATTTTACTCCAACCTCGTGATAGTGAAAAACTGACACGCTTTTAATTTCTGCAAAAAAGAGGCGCATTTTAACTCGTTCAAAGAGGAGACAACTTTATTGACAAAACAGTTTGGAAATGGTCATCACATACTAGCGCACAGGACACCTCCACTTCTCACAGTGCCACTCGGCTTGTTCAACAGTGCAGGCTTGCGTCATTAGACAGGTATTTTATTGATCCCCGAGGGGAAATGTCTTATTATTCTAAATAGCAGTTATTTGTAGCTCAGTCAGTCAAAATGTACACATGATACATTTAAGCAATAAGGCCAGAGGTGGCGTGGTATATGGCCAATTTGTACCGCTCCAATGATGTTGGTAACCAGTTTGTGGTAAATTGCCAATATACCACGGCTAAGGGCTGTATCCAGACACTTCGCTAAGAACAGTCTTTAGCCGTAGTATATGGCCAATATACCACTGCTAAAGACTGTTCTTAGTGAAGTGTCTGGATACAGCCCTTAGCTGTGGTATATTGGCAATTTACCACATCATTGGAGGTACAAATAAATGTCATACCCTTGGTACACAGTCTGATATACAATGGCTTTCATCCAATCAGCACTCAGGGCTTGAACCACCCATGTTGATAATATGCTTTTGATCCTCCATGGAGGAAGTGGGGCCTAACTCAGCGGAAAATCTGTCTCCCTCACGCAGCTGGCATGTTTTCGTTGTTTCGCACACCAAGCAATGAGTTTTCGTATGGATGTCAATGAGTGTTGAATTTGGTCAACAAAAAATGAAGGGCTTATTAGCTACGTGAGGTTTATTTGATCAAATATATATTTCGTAATGCTTAAGTTAAGACTGTACTGATATAAGTAGGGCTCGTGACGTCCCAGCAACTTTGAGAAAAAACATGGTATATCTGAGATGGCTATGCATATTAATGATATGAGGCTAGTAACAAAGCATCTCTCTCCAATGATTACAGGCGGTTGACATTAACAATCCTCATTGAATATTCCAAAATGTATTACAATAGAAAGGATAAGCGGGAGCTAGACAGCCCGCAGTGGCACTTTGTGGACAACAACCCATTGTTAGGAATTCCTGAGTGAATGACTACGTAAGTTCAGTCCAATAAGATAGGATAGATAGATAGATAGGTACTTTATTGATCCCCCGGGGGGGAAATTTCATAAATGACTTTCAAATAATGACTTACAATTTTGCACATGATATGATTTAACAACTGTACATGAATATGTATATGCAGACCTGAATGAATAAATAAATAAGTCCTGAGTGAATGAGTGATTACAGACCAGAGTTACTCACGGATGGATTGTTAAACTAGGTCCTAACACCCCAACAGTTCCAGGTCTATGTTGCCGAGAGCACGGCACCCCAGTGAGGCATTAAATAGTCTAATAGCAGCCGGCAGGAAGGACCTCCTGTAGTGCTCTCTGGCACACCATGGTGGGATCAGTCTGTGACTGAAGGTGCTCCTCTGCGTCATAAACATGGCATGCAGAAGGTGGGTGACGTTGTCCATGATGGCCAGCAGTTTGGCCAGGATCCGTCTCTCCGCCACCTCTAGAGTGTCAAGGCTAATCCCCAGAATAGAGCTAGCCTTCCTAATCAGCTTATTTACCCGAGAAGCATCACCGGCTTTTATGTTGGCGCCCCAGCACACCACTGCAATAAAGATGGCACTGGCGACCACAGACTGGTAGAAGGTATGTAGTAGTTTACTGCACACGTTGAAGGACCTGAGTCTCCTCAGAAAGTAGAGTCAGCTCTGACCCTTTTTGTACAGAGCCCCGGTGTTACCAGCCCATTCCAGCCTGTTGTCCATATGAACTCCCAGGAACTTGTATGGCCGAACCATTTCCACATCCATCCCCTGTATAGGGACTGCAGTCAGTTGGGCCTTGGTTCTCCTGAAGTCCACCACCATCTCCTTTGTTTTGCTGATGTTGAGGTGAAGGTGGTTCTGCTCACACCACAACACAAAATCATTGATTGTGCCCCTGTACTCCTCCTCCTGCCCACCCCTGATGCACCCTACAATTGCGGAGTCATCCGAGAACTTCTGTAGGTGGCATGTTTCAGTTGTATCTGAAGTCTGAGGTGTAGAGTGTGAACAGGAAGGGGGACAGGATCGTTCCCTGGGGGGCCCCTTTGTTGCTCACTGCCCGTTCTGACACAAATTGTGGCCTACCGGTCAGGTAGTCCGTGACCCAGGAGACTAAGGGTGCTTCCACTTTCATGCTCTTCATCTTCTCACCCAGTAGCAGGGGCTGAATGGTGTTGAAGGCACTGGAGAAGTAAAAAAACATAAGCCTCACAGTGCAACCTGCGTTGACCAGGTGAGAGTAGGCCCTCTGCAGCATCCACCCCAATGTTGCGCTGATATGCGAACTGCAGGGGGTCCATTGATGTGCACACCAGGGGTCTGAGGTGAGGGAGGACTAACCTTTCCAGGGTCTTCATGATGTGGGATGTTAGCTCTACAGGTCTGAAGTCATTCAGGACAGTGGGGCGCGCCTTCTTGGGCCGTGGGACGAGGCAGGATGTTTTCCACAGCAGAGGGACCCTTTCCAGGCTCAGGCTAAGGTTGAAGCGTCGCTGGAGTATTCCAGTCCCTAAGCTGATGCCATCAGGGCCCGGCGCTTTCCACTGATGTAGTCTCTCCAGCTCTCTCTTCACTTGGTTGGTGGTGAAAGCTAGCCCAGGTGGGGAGGTGGGGGGAAGGGGGGTGTTAAGAATCAGTCCAGAGGGAGCAGGGGCGGAGGTGGGGAGGGGGTCACTGATTGTCTAAACAGAGGTGTTGTGAGCGAAGTGGGGGTGGGACAGCCGTGAGGGTGTGTGGCCTGGGGAGCTGGAGGGGAGGTGGACAGGGCCAGTATTGAACCTGTTAAAAAATTGGTTCAGCTCATTGGCTCTGTCCTGGGTCCCCTCCGTTTGCCCACTGTTTGACTTTTTGAAGCCAGTGATATTTCTCATACCCTTCCACAACTCTCTCTCACCTGGCTCTGCCTCAGCTTGTCCTCCATCTTCTCCTTATACACTCTCTTCCCCTCAGCAATCCGCAACTTCAGCTCCCTCTGGACGCATTTCAATTTGTACTTGTACCCCTCCTCTTCTTTTCATTCAGCAGGGCCTTCAGGTCGCTGGTGACCCAGGGTTTATTACAGTGTACCTTCCTGGTGGGTACAGTTTTGTCTACACAAAAATGTATATAGTCTGCAAATAAGTTAGAAATTGTGCTACTAACGCACATGGCGGCACAAACACTTCTAGTAAAAGTAATGTTTTGTTTGGTTAATTTTTGGAAAATGTAGAAGTAAAATATTCTCCTTCTTCAGAAGTTCCAGTTATGCCGGCTAACGTTAGCTAATTCATTTGCTAGGTATTACACAGCATGCGTATATTAATAATTATATAGTTAATGTAATAGTTATATAGTTAATGTAAAGCAATTTGGGGCGGCAGGTAGCCTAGTGGTTAGTGTTGGGCCTGTAACTGAAAGGTTGTAGGATCAAATCCCTGAGCTGACAAGGTATAAATCTGTCGTTCTGCCCCTGAACAAGGCAGTTAACCCACTGTTCCTAGGCCGTCATTGTAAATAAGAATTTGTTCTTAACTGACTTGCCTAGTAAAATAAAGGTTAAATAAAATAAATATGTAATCATAATTGACTGTGGCACATATATAGCACACACAAGTTACCGTTGGCTGAAAACACAATCATCGCGGGATGAACGAGTGATGAATTTCCGGGCAAGTGTGGTCCATTTAAAAATCATTCCTTCCTTCAGACACGTCACAGAAGTGTCCACTTAATTTGAGGGCTGAGGAGGTAGTGTGTGTATTTTAAGTGTTTGGACTGCAACAATAGAGAGCAACCTGAGAAAAATGTATTTTATTTACTTGGTTTCACAGTAACCTTATGCAGTTACTGCTAAAATGACCCCCATTTTCTTCAAAACAAAACACAATACAGGCAGGATACTTGTCCACGTGATTAAGCATGTATTTAATGTAGTAAAAATGACATTAACTAATTTTCAACCAAATGAAGTTACTGACTTTTTGATTGGTAGGGCAGAATAGTAATGGCGTCTTTCTGTAGGCACTAACCGCCATGGTTCGTTGAACAAAGCATATGCGGAGTTTTGGGATAAAATAAGAAAATAAGTTCTGTGGTAAACACAGGTTTAGGATATTTTATACGTTTTATTTTAATAATCTTAATCAGCTAACGTCACTTGTGTAATAAAAAAAGCACATATAAGGCTTCATAATTAATAAAGGTCATGTTAAATGACTTATCTCAGAACAACATGTATAAGATCTCCCAAGCCTGTGTTAACCTCATACCTTATTTTCGGTGTTTATCCCAAAACCCTATTCTTTCTGCATTCAATTTCCGTATTGGTTGAACCGTACCATAGCTAGAACAATGAGACATACTGTATATTTCACTGGATGTTTAAATGTGAAGCATCCGCTTGGCGTTTCCAATCACTACAATGGCGTTTTATCTTCCTCCATTCATTTCCCAATGGGATTTCTATCTCCTTATTTCTCTAATAGCCCTGGTTATAAAATAACGGTTGGACCAGGTACCCGATTAGACACCAATCATCCCATTAAAAGGAGGCAACATCTTACGCACCCGGTGACATGTTGCTGTGCATTAGTTTAGCTAGCCAACCACAAGTGTTATCGGGGATTTCTATTGTAGACGTTTTTTCAGTATTGTGACAGACATGCGCACTGGGATGTGACATTAGCAAAGCATTGTGGGAAGTTGGTTTCTTCGCGCGCCCCGTTGTTTCCTCCAGAATTTAAGGCCACATGAACCACTTCAGCGCGGGAGTCTATTCTTTAGTCATTTCAGGATTAAGTTCATATTAAAGGACATTTCTTTTGGAAAGCAGCATATTATAAAAAACTAACAATGCAGAACTTTTGCGCTGCTCCAAATTGCACCATTAGAAGCAATGGGTCAGCATCGCCATTCTTCAGGTTTCCAAGGGATACTGAAAGGTAACGTTACCTATCTGACTAAGTTGGGGTTCCTTGGTTGACATTGCATACTGCACTCTCTTTAATTACACAGTAAGTTAGCCTAACTAACGTTAGTTGTCAGCAAAAGATGTGTTTTGGGTTAGTTATTTCGCTAGCATCTAGCCTGCTAGCTAGTTTTGCTGCATGCTTGCAGAGATAATTGCATAGGTAGCCTTTTGGGTTTTGTAAATCAGTGGGGAAAAAAACAACCTAACTTTTACTGAAGATGGCATTCGGAATGACACAATATTTTAGTTTGCATGTTCTTGTCTACGCTGCACACGTGATTATACCGGTGTCGACTGTAGCAGTGAAATCACAGGAGGTTGGCGGCACCTTAATTGGAGAGCACGGGCTCGTGTTATTGGGTGGAGCGTAATAGGTGGAATGGTATTAAATACATAAATTTGGTGCCATTCCATTTGCTCCGTTCCAGTCATTATGAGCCGTCCTCCCCTCAGTAGCCTCCACTGAATCATATCTATGTTCAATCTAATTCAATGATAACTAAATGTGTATATATTAGAATTGTTTTTGACTGTCTTGTACAGATGCAAGCAGTGGGTGGACAACTGTCATCGCAAGGATCTTGAAGATAAAACACCTGACCAGCTAAACAGACACTACAGACTTTGTGTTAACCACTTTGAACCATCCATGATATGTAAAGCAGTAAGTGATGTATTGGTACTTGACCTTTTTGTTTTAGTTTTTTTGGCCTAACTGAAACATTTAAAGGTGCAACATGGAGAAATCGCTCCACCATTTTCTGGTGGCTAAAATTCTAATAGCATAATTTCTTTTTGACAAAACAAACAATGAAAGTTTAGAGAATCGTTGCACCATCTAAACTGCTGTGAAATATTTTTTCAATAACCAAAATATTGTATTTCAGCTGTTTGTAGCTGCTGTAAAAAACAGAAAGTAAAAAAAAAAAACGAAATTTAAGAACAGGAAGCATAGAAATCTCACATAGAACCATCCTACTTCTTAGACCTGCGTTCAATGAGAATGACATCTATAACTCAAATGTATATGTGAATTTGGTTGTAACCAAAAAGTTACATATGCAGCTTTGACATTTTGAAATGGATCTAGTTGAACATAAATAATCACTTCAGTGCAACGTACCCATCATATAGGTTAGGTTAATAATCGCTTTCATATTTCATATTTTCAGAGTCCTTACAGGACAAAGCTGAAGGATAATGCCACACCAACCATCTTTGATTTAACAAGCCACCTCAATAATCCACAAAGTAGGCAACGCAAAAGGATTAAAGAGCTGGTATGGGTCTCTTCTTCATTTAATAAATCGCATGTCAAATACTCAATGTATTGAAATCTTCCCGTTTTTAAAGGCATCTTCTAACAGCTTGTTATTGACTCTCTCTTTCTGTTGTACAGAGTAAAGGTGAAGCAAGACAAATTAAAGAGAGGAAAAGTAAGTTGTGCATCCAATTTTACGTTGGAACAACATTTTATTTGTTGAGGCTGTTTTACAATGTACTACGATAATAATCAAGGTTTAAATTGATTGACGAGTAATGAAGGATGTCTTTCTCTCTTCATCATGACAATGCACGATCACAGGACCCACAAGCAAAAAGTTACAGTAATCCTCTTTTCTTAATATTGATTTCTTAGAGTTTATAGAGGACTCAGTGGACCAGTCAAAGACAAACAAAAATGATGCAGATCAAGATGACCCTGAGACAAACGACACCACCCAGCTGACCTCTGAGGAGAAGGAGCATAGAGAATACCTCAAATCACTATTTGAAGTTATTGTAGTGTTGGGCAAACAAAACATACCTCTGAATAGACATACAGAGGAGGTGCAGGAGAGCAAATGCCTTACTCTGGGCAACTTCAATGCATTGTTGGAGTACAGAATGAATGTTGGTGGTGATGAAGCTCTCAGGAAAAGGTTTGAGATGAGCGCTGTGAATGCAGAGTGCTGCACCTCCACCCAGCAGAGGCAGATGATGGAGGTCTGTGAGAGTTGCATCCGCGAGGAGCTCTTGCAGGAAGTCCGAGAGGGTCGCTTCTTCTCATTGGTCACTGACGATGTGGTTGAGATCTCTGGCGAGTGCCACCTCCCCATGTTCTTGCGTTTTTTGGACCAGGCCAACTGCTTGCGGGAGGAGTTTGTGGGATTCCTTCCATTTGAGGGAGATGATGAGACCCTAATGGCGAGGCTGCTGACTGAGGTGACAGAGAAGTGGGGTTTAAATATGGACTACTGCAGAGGGCAGGCCCACTTCAGCTCCGGTGTGCATTCTAGCAAAATGAAAGCCATCGCAACCAAACTCACAGAGATGTATCCCACAGCAGTGCACACGCCAAGATCCACCTGTGCCTTAAATGCCTCACTGGCAAGTGGAGTGGCTTTGACAGGCGTTCAGATTGTTATGTCTACTTTCAAGAAGATTGAGTCTTTTTTCAACGAGGCTTCTTCACTGCAATTGGAGTTGGAGAATGCCATCTCCATTTTCTACCAGGGCAATGAAGAGAAGGCCAATGATCTGAAAGAGGCCTGCCGTACCAACTGGACAGTGAGACATGATGCATTCGAGGTGGCAGTCGATGTCCTGGAGTCTCTACTGCTCTGCATGGATAGTGTTCATGACAATGAAGATCTGAGGTGGAGTGACCAAGTCACAAATGATGCCTTGGAGATATCAGAGGCTCTGGCTGATTTTGAGTTTGTTGCAACGTTGGTTGTGCTGAAAAACACCCTGTCATTCACAAGAGCCTTCGGCAAGAACTTGCAAGGGCCAACGATGGATGTCTACTTTGCTGCCAACAGCTTGACAGCTGTGTTGCACTCGCTGAACGAGGTCTCGGATAACATTGATGTGTACCATGAGTTCTGGTTTGAAGAGGCTGTTAACCTAGCCGCTGCACTGGAGATCCCGGTCAAGGTTCCCAGGCTCTACTTGAGAAAGCACCGCCCAGAAGCTGGAACAGAGATCCAGCCCGAGAGCTACTTCAAAGAGCACCTGACTGCGCCGGTGGTGAGCCACGTCATCAATGAACTGAACAACCTCTTCTCTGAAAACCACCTCAACGCCCTGAAATGTCTGACGCTCGTTCCTGCTGTCATGGGGCAGCTGAAGTTCAACACTTCTGAGGAGAACAACGTGGAGATGTACAGGAACGACCTTCCCAATGCAGACACTCTCCCTACTGAGCTGCACTGCTGGAGAGTGAAGTGGAAGCACAGGGGCAAGGTGACCCTGCCCTCCACTGTCCATGAGACACTGCAGCTGGCTGAAGTGAAGTTCTTCCCCAACGTGCTTGCCTTCTTGAAGGTGCTCGGCAACCTGCCAGTCCTGAGGCTTGAGGATATTAATGGCGACGCTTCTCATAAACGCTTTCATATGTACCTGGAGAACACACCTGACAAACACAGGTCCAAGAGTCTGGCTTTTCTGAACATACATTATAATGCTAGACATGACCTGGATGTCATGGTTGATAGTTACATTAAGATGTACCCTGAAAATTGAAGTTAAATCCGATTCATTTCTTGACCTCATGAGCAAGTATGCCAGCCTGTTGACTAAATGACTTGTTCTTTTATGTTAGTAATAGTCTGTCCTCAGCATTTGTGACCTGAGCTGACCTCTTATCTATTGGATGTTTGATATGTTGAAACCACTTATTTTGGCTGTATAAGTTTACCAATTAAATATATATATATATATATATATATATATATATATATATATATATATATATATATATTTTTTTTTTTTTGTAAGTACAGAACTGTCTAAAATGTAATTGTATGTTGTAGCGTTAAGCTTTCCCTTCACTGGAACTAAGGGGCCTAGCCCGAACCATGGAAAACAGGCCCACACCATTATTCCTCCTCCACCAAACTTTACAGTTGGCACTATACATTTGGGCAGGTAGCGTTCTGGCATCTGCCAAACCCAGATTCGTCCGTCGGAATACCAGATGGTGAAGTGTGATTCATCACTCCAGAGAATGGGCTTCCACTGCTCCAGAGTCCAATGGCGGCAGGTTTTACACCACTCCATCCGACACTTGGCATTGCGCATGGTGATCTTAGGCTTGTGTGCGGCTGCACGGCCACGGAAACCCATTTCATGAAGCTCATGACAAACAGTTCTTGTGCTGACGTTGCTTCCAGAGGCAGTTTGGGACTCTGTAGTGAGTGTTGCAACTGAGGACAGATGATTTTTACGCGCTTCAACACTCTGTGGTCCCGTTCTTTGAGCTTGTGTGGTCTACCACTTTGCTCCCAGACGTTTCCACTTCACAAAAACAGCACTTACAATTGACCGAGGCAGCTCTACTTACAATTGACTAACTTGTTGGAAAGGTGGTATCCTATGACGTTGCTGCGTTGAAAGTCACTGAGCTCTTCGGTAAGGCCGTTCTACTGCCAATATTTGTCTATGAAGATTGTATGTCTGTGTGCTCGATTTTATACACCTGTCGGCAATGGGTATGGCTGAAATAGCCAAATCCACTAATTTGAAGTGGTGTCCACATACTTTTGGCCAGGTAGTGTGTGTGAAATCTATTTAATCCATCTACACACAATACCTCATATTGACAAAGTGAAACATGTTTTTAGAAATATATATTTAAAATGAAATACATAAATATCTCATTTGCATAAGTATTCACACCCCTGAGTCAATACTTTGTAGAAACACCTTTGGCAGTGATTACAGCTGTGCATCTTTCTGGGTAAGTCTCTAAAGCCTTGTTCACACTGCAGGCCTTAATGCTCAAATCAGTTTTGTATTTTCAAATACGTTTAGGACTACTGACTGTCCAAACAGCAAGTTACAAGTGACCAAATCTGATTCATTTTTGTGTGTTCAAAAAGAGTCCTAGCTTTCTAGCACATTCAATAATTTTGTTAGTAAACAATTAACAAGCTAGTTAGCTACCACATGTCCATGTCAAACTGTCAAGTGTAGCTAGCAAGCAAGAAGATATGCCTAATAACAGTCTAAAAACCAAATAAATCAAATTTGACTGTTCAGGCACTAGTCACATGGCCAGGAATCAGATTTGTATCTGACTTCAAACCACCTACAAAAGTGGTTTGAAATGTGGCTTGAAATATCTGATTTAATGTGCCGTTTGGCAGGCTACAGGAGAAAGAACGGATAAGAAAGCTTTCATGCAAGAACTGAATCGGATATGCAAATAAATAGGATTTGAGTCACTTCAAACTGCCATTTTTTAAAAATTATTTTCCAAATTCATCAACATCCTTCAAATTGGTTGTTGATCATTGCTAGACAACAGTTTTCGGGTCTTGCCGTAGATTTTAAGTCAAAACTGTAACTGCCACTCCGGAACATTCACCGTCTTCTTGGTAAGCAACTCCAGTGTAGATTTGGCCTTTTTTTATGCTATTGTCCTGCTTAAAGGTACATTCTGATCCATTGTTTCTTTTTTAAAATCCTGAAACTCCCCAGTCCTTAACTATTACAAGCATACCTATAACGCGATGCAGCCACCACTATGCTTAAAAATGCTAAGTGGTACTCCGTATTGTGTTGCATTGGGTTTGCCCCAAACATAACACTTTGTCTAAGATACTGCTTGTTTGTGCAAGTAGAAAAACATGACACCCTACTTGTAGAGAAACACCAATGCCATCCTCTCTTTTTTTTGTTGACGAAACAGTCTATCACACTGTCATACAGTACACGGCCCGAGGCTACCTGGCTAAAATGCTTGCTAGCCTAACTTCCATTCATAGGCAACGTTAGCTAGTTAACATTAGCCTTTTACATCTAGCTACTGTACATACTGAATGTCCATCCTCTTAGGCCAGGGGCACAACATGTATGAATTAATGGTTGGATCAGAATCGCCATTATAATCATTGGCCAGTACTGAGAATTAAGTGAAACCACAAGTCCAAATCCATATCTCCGTCCATGGCTAATTTAGGAAAGGGCCAATTTTAGTTAGCTAGCTAGCCACCTGAGGACAACGACACGAGATTCAGCAATTCAAGTTGTTTCTGTTGATGATGTATGCTCTCAAAGCGATTTGATAGGAGAGATGCCAAATCCAAGCTGGCTTCCCTTGACGCTTTTCCCCGCCAGGACCATTCACAGTTGAGCTCGCTCAATTTAGCTCAACGCTGATTGGCTAATTTTGTATACTTTTTTTGTGACGGGAGGCCAAATGCTCGCTGGGTTCCCTTGCATTCAATGCTACGGGCGGCAACAATGTCATACTCGTTTGGACCAGAGAGTGGCCTACACGTAGAGAGACAGGGTCGCTGTTTCGCTTGCTCGTATGCTTTCTCCTGTGAGATACATTGTCTCTTGCGAATTGAAGGAAAATTATGAAAAGCAGAGAGACAAAATAAATTATTTCATTTATTTATGTTACATTTCTTGGGGAAGCATGGTTTCCTTTGGTGTCCATGAATACACACCATTGAATTTATGTATTGGTAATTTGTTTATACAACTGAAAATGTAATATGTATACTTGTCTTGTTCCCAGTAAACACAAACACCTTTGGCCGACTTATCAAAATGCTTAGGAAGTATGTAGTTTGCACATTGCAAGACATCACCAAGACATCAAAATAGCATGTTGATGCTTGGCAGAGAGAGAAACAGAATTGAAAATGTAGACATTATAAATACATCTGCAAGATGTCTTGACAATTAGCAAACCCTCTCCATACTGCAACTTGATGTGTCATGTATGCATCAGGCCTAAGTTTAGATGTACAGTATATGTGCAATCTGGGTTGAAGTGCTCGTAAGACCAATTAGATTGAAGTAGTGTTCATTTTGTAAGAATGATTATTAGAAATAAAGATAAAATAGTTTTTGGTTCAGTCTAATGAGAATTGCAATTATTGTGTCATTAATTTAATTACACCATTGTATTTGGGTTACCTGGTAGTTTGTGACAGCATTATCTCTGAAATAAATTGAATATTTTTCCTTATTGGCTTTGCATGTTTTTTGGCATTAATACGTGTCACTTATCAGTTTGCAAACGATGTAGAAAAATATAAATGTCATTGAGTTAATAAAGCCCCATACAAACAGGCAACTCCAAAATGCAGGTGTTTCAGCCTAGTTCAGTGCTTTCTGTGGTGGTGGGGCAGGCCTGCAGAAAATAGGAGCATTGCACCATGATTGGTTCAGTGTTCTGTCACTCATGGGTACACTGTCACCCGCCTTTAGTAAGGGTGGACATAAACAATGTAAGCCCTTTGGGTCCTTTCATAGACTTAAATTAGAAGTGCCCTTCCAAGAAGGCTCGAGGTCATTGGCCACAGATAAAATGACATCAAATCACGTTATATGTACAGTAGCTTTGTTTGGGCTGATCATGTCAACATCGTACTTTCAAAATCTTAGCTAGCAGTCATCATAAATTAAGTAGACAATCTACAACTAAATCCTTTTTAATCCTTGTCATATGAAGATAAATAATTACGATAAATTATAGATAAAACTTATCGGTGCTCATCGGCCATTGGACATAAACTACATAAGAAGTTGGAAATCGCAATTTCAACAATGGGTTGTTTAAGGAATCGTGACAGTGGCTAATCACAAGAATCGGAAGTCTGAATAAACAGCATACTAGGAAAATATGTTTTCAACGGTCATTCAACTCGGAATTGATGACAAAATTTGCCCACGAAGGACTGCCGTGCCACTTTCCTGTTCATCACAACAACGTGAGTCCAAAAATGTATTGTATACTGCTTCATAAATTATGTAATATGCCAGTGAGATATGTATACTGTAGCTAAGAAAGTGATACTAAATGTATGTTGTGTAGTAAGCTGTTAGTAGCCCATGTTCTGACTGTGATGCACATGTAGACTATAACCTGTTTTTGAGAAATGTAATCAAGAGCATTGTCTGCTTGTGTGCCTGCTTTATTAATCCTACGGTTCTGACTTTGGTGTACAGGGAGAACACTGTAAGAACGGCCCATGTTCTGAATTCTGTTACTGTACATTTCAAAAGTGCTTAACAAATGGTTATATTGACTACATCCGTCCTAGCTTGCTCATTAATGTCTTAATCAAAATTACGGATTGCCTCTTATCTGCATGTTGTCCCCTTATGCCATAGTTTGTACATCTCAATTGTCAGTATGTTATCCACATTTATTTAAGCAAGTCAGGCATATCAGCTCTGTTTTTTTAAAAGGCATTAAATGAGGCTGAATGAACCGTTTCGCTGCCAGTCAAGGCTCCGCTGATAGCCAGGTGTAGCAGTAGTAAGTTGTTGGGACTGCTGTTGCTTTTGGGACAGACCCTAACAGTTTGTGGGCACCGTTTGTCACTGTTATAGTGCACTTCATGTATTGTTTAGTGTTGTGTTGTGTTGTGTAGTGGCTTTGCTGGCATGCATCTAAAAAAAAGTTTTGGTGGGTTTGCCCCACCACAATGTAAATGCTAAAATCCATATTATTCAGAGCCCCATGAAATTACACCATATATAGATTCTACAGACCCTACTGAGTCTCTCCACCCCACATTTACATAGACACAAATAATGAGTTTGTTTCCCTCTTTAAGCCAATATGTAATGTATGCACGATTTGCTTTGGGGGCATTTATGTATATATATATATATATATATACCCAAAGTTTTTGCAAATGTAACTTAAATATGAACAAATAAGAATCATTGTTAATGTTAAGATTATTATTTTTCATACATCATGAATAAATACAGGTTAATGACATTGTTCTGCTATTAAGTAAGGAACTTTAAACAAAAAACAATCCGAAATTGCGTGACCCGGAAGTACCTTTTCATGTCGCGACAAGACTCCGATGTTCTTCCTGATTTATTAACACACAGGCAACTAACTACACCACGCAACAAATCAACTTTTTACATAATGAAATAATGAACTTAGCTACAAAGTTATTTTCAAGACTTTGTACTAATATTGAGCTAAAGATTCAACACGGGTGGATTTCTGATTAATTGCACGATGCACGACTTCTGAACGACCAGTGAGTGCATGGATCCCAAAATGCCCAAGCGCTGTGCCGCACCAAATTGCAATATCTACACAGATAAATCAGACGTCCCCTTTTTCAGATTCCCTTTGGACCCGGAGGGGTAAGTTGTGTTAAATGGTTTGCAATCCTTTATTAGCTCTAGCTACTTTTAAAGTTATGTTTATATTCATCATTGGCATTGAAACACTACCGAGCCTGCTAGCTAGCTAACCTAGCTTGTGCTAGCGTTGATGGTAATAGTTCATTTAAAAAATGGAACATGCCAGTTAGCTTGCTAAAAGGCTACATTCTGGTTGAGGAATCGGATGCAGTATTATTTATGAAAAGTCTGTTTTAGTGAGAGGGTAGTCCCTGGTGAGCCCACAATGTTATGAAAACTATCTTTAATATGACTACTTTCTCTTGCAATGTTGTAAATAACAAAATTGGCTAACAGGCTCTCTAGCTTTGATGTAGCTAGCAGGTAATAACACCCTCCCCATGTTGATTATGGTCCAAATATGCTGATATTGAGACAATGTATTTGAAGCCCATGAGTGTGAATTTCATTAATATTAAGCCCCGAAAATGGTGATTAGACATGGAATCTTACAGAAGTCAGTTCAGGAGACCAAGGTTTTCCGTTTTTTTCTATTAGTTTTTCTATTTTTATTTGAAATTCATTTTAGTTTCAGTTTGTTTTAAGAGCTGATTTGCTCGTTTTTATTTAGTTTCAGTTGTATAAAAATATGTATATTTAGTTTGAGTTTTAGTTGGGGACAAATCATGCGTGGGATAGCCCCAAGGTTTGCCAAAGTATAGACCAGGGATGGGCAACTGGCGGCCCCACTTTATGAAGGCCCTTGGATCAATAAAAAATAACAATTCCCTGTGTCATTTCACATTATTACACATAACTTAATTTCTGAACTTATTTGTTTTGGTTTCCTTCTGTATGTATGGATTACTTGGGTTGTTACCAACATTGGTGAAAATGTCATGTCAATAGCACCTTTGGAAATATATTTACTGAGAAAAATGGTGACGTGTTCAATACTTATTTCACCCTATGTATGTATGTATGTATGTATGTATGTATGTATGTATGTATGTATGTATGTATGTATGTATGTATATGTCCCTCCGTGCACCCTATGTGACTTCTAGGAAGATTTTAACCCAATTAACCTCAACATTTCTCTGTCATTGTAAAGCCGTAGTTATTTTGTTGATTTGAGTCATTTCTCAAGATTATTTGTTTGTGATTTGTGTTGCATTTACCTCTGTCCCTCATTTTAAAGTCAACCCTGTTATGTGAACTATTAAACTATTCCTTTTAAAATGTATTTTTTTAAAGAAACATTGAACATTTAATAGTCAAATCATAGTTTAAAAGCAGATGAGCTGGTTCTACTCTTTTTGGCAATTTTCTGGGGTTTTTTGGTGGAAAACTGAGCTTGTGTAGCATAACTCATCAACACTGTTAGTTTTACCCATAGATATTCAGGCTAGAAATGTTTTAACAATTTATATTTTTTTGTGAAGCATGCATTTAATTGCTACTCCCTGTTGCACACAACACTCTTCCATTAGCCATGTCAAAGGGGGATTTATGGGTGATTTTAAGAAGATACCTGTTACTTAATAAGCACTTACTATAGTACATTTTTTAAGAGATGGGAAACCTGTTTTTTTATGAAGTTTAACATGTTAAGGCATTAAATCCCCCTCTCATAAATACTCCATTATACCAACATTACAGTGCCTTCAGAAAGTATTCATACCCCTTGACATATTCCACATTTTGTTGTTACAGCCTGAATTTCCTCTCACCCATCTACACACAATACCCCATATTGACAAAGTGAATACATGTTTATTGCCCTTCCAAGAATATCTAACTGACATAAGTATTCACACCCCTGAGTCAATACATGTTAGAATCACCTTTGGCAGCGATTACAGTTTTGAGTCTTTCTGTGTAAGTCTCGAAGAGCTTTTCACACCTGAATTGTACAATATTATTATTTTCAAAATTCTGCAAGGTATGTCAAGCAGATTTAAGTCAAAACTGTGCAAAGCTGTCAAGGCAAAGGGTGGCTACTTTGAAGAATGAATCCATATGGGTTATTTCATAGTTTTGATGTCTTCACTATTATTCTACAAAGTAGAAAATAGTCAAAATAAATAAAAACCCTTGAATGAGTTGGTGTCCAAACTTTGGACTGGTGTTTACGTTCAAATGCCTCTCCTGTGAAGTCAGACTACATTGCAAGAACAGATCAGTCTGGAGTCAGATGTTAACAGAATGTGTAGTTTAGCCTGTTAAACACAGACTGTTTCTAGACAGAATTAGGCAGGTCTGATGCTGATAAAGAGAAGTAGTGCGTATTTCCAGTAGTTGGCTACACTATTACATGGCAACAAAGTAATTAATTATTGAAAACACTACCTAGATTAGAATATTTGTTTTTTCATTTGGGGAGAGGTAGCATCTTGGGCACTGCTCGGTGATGTAAAGGATGCCTTTTTAATCACAATGTTCTACCGATACGGATATACCTTCCATATCGCTGAACAGGTACATCGTTTGCTAGTGATATGCAGATAGACCTCGTTCATCAAGGTGTATAACATGGGCTAGGGGCAGGCCTGTCCATATTGCAGTTCTGAAATGTAATCCTGTGAATTCTTTCTTTCAGATGTAAACAATGGTTGAATAATTGTCATCGACCTGACTTGGAGCCAAAAACCCCAGAGGAGTTGCACAATTCCTTCAAAATTTGTGCCAATCATTTTGAGCCTTCCTTGATCAGTTGTGACGTAAGTATCTACTGAAGAAAACATTTTATATTTCCAAAAAGCATTCCTTTTACACTTTCGTTGAGTTGTTATATTGTTCAGGTATAGAGGGGGTCTTGAGTTACAGACTCTATTTAGGTGACTCATCTATGCATTAGCTAATAGACCCAATGAGCGGCTTTGGGTTGTAGGCTTGAATAGTGTGCAATCCCTTATTAACTGTACTTTTAAAGTTATGTTATTGCTCATTAGCATTAGCAAGCTAGCTAAGTTGCTGGCTTTTCCATTGAAAAACCTCCCGAACTTGCTAGTTATCCTAGCTTGAGCAATATATCATATTTGTTTTATGTTAATGACTCTCAGAAAAAACAAAACTCTTGCACACCCGAAATAACGTCTTGTCACGTGCTTAGGATAAGCAAAAACTTGAGTACAATATGTCTGCCACATATTGTCTGATGTGACTTTTAAGTCATGTATACCTTTTGTTGCGACTAGCTTAATCATAATGCACTCTTTTTTTTTTTTTTTTTTTTTTTTTTTTTTTCCCCCGAAGGTCGGCATTGAAAATAAGGTATTAACAGTATTAAAAGGCCATGCTTCTCCCTGGAGGTTCTTACTATCAGGCATGCAACATTGGCAATGAAATAGTCATAATAAGGATTTGCTTGTTTCTTTTTCAGAGCACTTTAAGAAAATCCTTGAAAGAGGGTGCTATGCCAACCATATTTGATTTTACAAGCCATTTGAACAATCCATCAGGTCGCAACAGGAATAAGAGAATAAGAGAACCTGTAAGTATTCTGTCATGTTTAAACCACACGGTGTTGTACCCAATATAGTCAACCTAACCTGATCTCAGTAAGTGTATGATCTTATACTATTGCATTCCAGTCTACATCTAATAATATATTGTGTTCCTTTAGACTGAGGCAGAGTTTGCATCCTTGAAGAAAGCTAAAGGTGATTGGTTTAATATATCAATTTATTTTTCTCATTTGTTGTTTTGTTTTACCACAACAATTTAAGATTTCCATATTTTCCTACCAAAAATGGCATGGTAATGTTTTCTCCTTTACTACAGAAGATTCTCCAGCTGAGGTGAAAGATAAGCCAGAAGAGAATAGTCCAACATGTGACTCACAGCAAGAGGACCAAAGGAGAGAGGATGTCTCCAACTCCAAAGCAAAGGAAATCCTTAAAGTCTACTTCAAGGAAACTCTTGCCTTCACTGGATTCAGCATAGGGAACGATGCAAACACAGATGAGCCGACGGGAGGCCACAGGGGACAACAGTCTCTCAACCCCACCTGTGTTGAAAGAATCGACCAGAAAGAAGTCCTCCAGTTCAGCGAGAACATCATGCGGGAGGAGATCCGGAACAGTTTAAGGCTGGCACGCTTTTTCTCCATTCTGCTGCAAGATGTCACAAACATTGAGGGAAAAGATCAGATCCCAGTTTTCATCAGGTCTGTCACTGTGGCAGGGTTCCCTCAGAAACACCTCATGGGATTCCTGCCCTGTGACGCAGATGCTGAGGGTCTGTTTTACATGCTTCTCTCAGAAATACGGAATAAGTGGGGGCTGCGGATGGAACATTGTCGAGGACTCACCTACCTGACCACAGGCAGACTATGTCAGAAAATGAAAGATCTCACCAGCAGGATTCTGCAGGAGTTTCCTCAGGTAGTGCTAGCACCTAGTGACCCATACGCCTTTAACATGTGGCTCATCCGCTCCATGCCCATGCCTTCCATCCAGAAGGTTGTAAACACTGTCGAGGAGGTCGCCACAATGCTTAGAGGTTCCCCAGATCTTTGGGAAAGACTGGAGGGGAAGATCAAGTCATCATACGGCCACCTTAAAGGTGAAGTGGACAGGATCTCAGAGGCTTGCCTGAACACCTGGGAGTATGGTGTTGATGCCTTCCAGACCATGTTGGACATTCTTGAGCCATTCCTCGCCTGCATCAACGAGGTGTGCTCGGCTGCGAACGCAGACACTGCTACTTGTGAGCAGATGGCCAAGCTCAAGCCGATCCTAAAGAACTTCAATTTCCTCATCACCCTGGTTGTTCTGAAGAATACCCTATGCTGCGTGAGCATCCTCAACCCGAGTCTCAGGGGAGCCATCAGCATCAGCAGCACCTTGCAGTACACGATCTCCAACGCCTTAAAGCTGGTCAACAAACATCTGCAGGAGATCGCAATATTCCACAGGAAGTGGTTTTCTGACGCAGTATGCAGGGCTAAAAAGCTAGGAGTGGAGGTTGCTAGGCCGGAGGAGAGCTCACCTGATTCTGGCGAGGCAGGTGCAATTGAAACCTCTCTGGAGGATTTCTACAGAGAGACTCTGAGCAGGCAGATCTTACAGTACCTTGTTGCGGAGGTGAAGAGGGTGTTTAGCACTGAGATGGTTAGGATTCTGAGATGGCTCTCATTGGTGCCGTCTTATATGGCTGACCACAATTTCAGTATCCGCAGGGATAAAGTGGCGGACGCGAACTTGAACAACCTCGCCCGGCCCGACACGTTTTACGATGAGCTTGGTTGCTGGGAGGTGAAGTGGAGACATGCTAGCAAGCGGAGGATTCTACCCACAACAGTGTTTGCAACATTGAAAATCCCAGACATTGCATTTTACCCAAATGTGCAGAGCCTGCTGAGGGTTCTGGGCACCATCCCCTGTGTGAACGCAGAGGCAGACGTGTATGGGCAGTACAACATGGTGCTGGAGAGGTACCAGTCCTACCTGAAAGCCACACCGGAGGATCAGAGAATGTGCAACATGGCATTTGTCTATGTCAATCAAGACGTGCACTTCAATGTTGAAGACATGGTGGAGTCCTATTTGGAGAAGCATCCTGACATATTGCAGTTGTTGCATATGGTACGTTTATTTTAATATAAAAGTTATTCATGTGTTTTTAATTTGAGTATTTGCTTAGCAATCACATAACCTGAAGATTTCAAATAATTTGAAAAACATAACAAAATTAACTTACCATAAGTTGATGTTGAATATTTCTTAACTTGTGTGTTATTTTACTAATATTTGCATTTGTAGGACTCCGTAACCGTAACTTTGCTATTTCTTTTATTTTCTACGTTCATAGGACGATGAGGTGATAGAGATGCACTCTGCAGCTGGTAAGGAAATCACATTATTAATATATATTATATCATATTTGTTGAACCATTGCGTATATCAAAATATTTGCCTTAATACCTACACTTCCGGTCAAAGGTTTTAGAACACCTACTCATTCAAGAGGTTTTCTTTATTTTTAATATTTTCTACACTCTACAGTCGTGGTCAAAAGTTTTGAGAATGACACAAGTGTTGGTCTCCACAAAGTTTGCTGCTTCAGTGTTCTTAGATCTTTGTCAGTAGTTACTATGGTACACTGAAGTATAGTTACAAGTATTCCATAACTGTCAAAGGCTTTCATTGACAATGACATTCAGTTTATGCAAAGAGTCCATATTTGCAGTGTTGACCCTTCTTTTTCAAGACCTCTGCAATCCGCCCTGGCACGCTGTCAATTAACTTCTGGGCCACATCCTGTCTGATGGTAGGCCATTCTTGCATAATAAATGCTTGGAGTTTGTCAGAAGTTGTGGGTTTTTGTTTGTCCACCCGCCTCTTGAGGATCGACCACAAGTTCTCAATGGGATTAAGGTCTGGGGAGTTTCCTGGCCATGGACCCAAAATGTCGATGTTTTGTTTCCCGAGCCACTTAGTTATCACTTTTGCCTTATGGCAAGGTGCTCCATCATGCTGGAAAAGGCATTGGTCGTCACCAAACTGTTCTTGGATGGTTGGGAGAAGTTCCTCTCGGAGGATGTGTTGGTACCATTCTTTATTCATGGCTGTGTTCTTAGGCAAAATTGTGAGTGAGCCCACTCCCTTGGCTGAGAAGCAACCCCACGCGCAAATGATCTGAGGATGCTTTACTGTTGGCATGACACAGGACTGATGGTAGCGCTCACCTTGTCTTCTCCGGACAAGGTGTTTTCCGGATGGCCCAAACAATCGGAAAGAGGATTCATCAGAGAAAATGACTCTACCACAGTACTCAGCAGTCCAGTCCCTGTACCTTTTGCACAATATCAGTCTGTCCCTGACGCCTTCTTCACAACAATTGAACCTCTCTCCTTGAAGTTCTTGATGATCCGATAAATGGTTGATTTAGGTGCAATCTTACCAGCAGCAATATCCTTGCCTGTGAAGCCCTTTTTGTGTTTCCTTGCAGGTAACCATGGTTGACAGAGGAAGAACAATGATTTCAAGCACCACCCTTCTTTTAAAACTTCCAGTCTGTTATTCTGACTCAATTAGCATGACGTCCTCGTCAACACTCTCACCTGTGTTAACGAGACAATCACTGACATGATGGCAGCTGGTCCTTTTGTGGCAGGGCTGAAATGCAGTGTAAATGCTTTTGGGGATTAAGTTCATTTTCATGGCAAATAGGGACTTTGCAATTCATCTGATCACTCTTCATGACATTCTGGAGTATATGCAAATTGCCATCAACACTGAGACAGCAAACCTTGGGGAGACCAATATCATTCTCAAAACGTTTGACCACGACTCTAGAATAATAGTGAAGACATCAAAACTATGAAATAACACACATGGAATCATGTAGTAAAAAACTAAATATATTTTATATTTGAGATTAAAATAGTCACCCTTTGCCTTGATAACAGCTTTGCACACTCTTGGCATTCTCTCAACCAGCTTCACCTGGAATGCTTTACCAAAAGTTTTGAAGGAGTTCCCACATATGCTGAGCACTTGTTGGGTGCTTTTTCTTCACTCTGCAGTCCAACACATCCCAAACCATCTCAATTTGGTTGAGACTCCATCACTCTCCTTCTTGGTAAAATAGCCCTTACACAGTGGCAGGTAGCCTAGCGGTTAGAGGGTTGGGCCAGTAACCAAAAGGTCGCTGGTTTGAATACCCGAGCCGACAAGGTGGAAAAACATGTAAATGTGTCCTTGAGCAAGGCACTTAACCCTAATTTGCTCCAGGGGTTGACCCTGTAGGTAGGCCTGTTCTTAACTAACTTGCCTAGTTAAATGGTTAAGTACAATTTTAAAAACCTGGAGGTGTGTTGGGTCATTGTCCTGTTGAAAAAAAAAAATAATGATAGTCCCACTAAGCCCAAACCAGATGGGATGGCGCATCGCTATAGAATGCTGTGGTAGCCATGCTGGTTAAGTGTGCCTTGAATTCTAAATAAATCACAGACAGTGTCACCAGCAAAGCACCCCACACCATAACACCTCCTCCTCCATGCTTCATGGTGGGAAATACACATGCAGAGATCATCCGTTCACCCACACCGCGTCTCACAAAGACACGGCGGTTAGAATAAAAAATCTCCTATTTGGATCCAGACCGTCTAATGTCCATTGCTCGTGTTTCTTGGCCCAAGTAAGTCTCTTCTTCTTATTGGTGTCCTTTAGTAGTGGTTTCTTTGTAGCAATTTGACCATGAAGGCCTGATTCACACAGTCTCCTCTGAACAGTTGATGTTGAGATGTGTCTGTTACTTGAACTCTGAAGCATTTATTTGGGTTGCAATTTCTGAGGCTGGTGACTAATGAACTTATCCTCTGCAGCAAAGGTATCTCGGTTCTTGAAATGTTCCATATTGACTGACCTTCATGTCTTAAAGTAATGATGGACTGTCATTTCTCTTCGCTTATTTGAGTTGTTCTTGCCATAATATGGACCTAGTCTTTTATCAAATAGGGCTATCTTCTGTATACCACTACTACCTTGTCACAACACATCTGATTTGGCTCAAACGCATTAAGATGGAAAGAAATTCCACAAATTAACTTTTAAGAAGGCACAACTGTTAATTGAAATGCTTTCCAGGTGACTGCCTCATGAAGCTGTTTGAGAGAATGCCAAGAGTGTGCAAAGCTGTCATCAAGGCAAAGGGTGGCTATTTGAATTATCTAAAATATAAACATGTTGGTTACTATATGATTCCATTTGTGTTATTTCATAGTTTTGATGTCTTCACTATTATTCTACAACGTGGAAAATAGTTAAAATAAAGGAAAACCCTTGAATGAGTAGGTGTTCTAAAACCGTTGACCGGTAGTGTATGTTTATTCATTCATCCTTCTTGGCTCATGCTTTTGACTGCTTTATTTCAGAACCAATCTCTGAGAATTATGGAAAACACACTCTAAAGGAGAATGTTGAAGAAGCACAAAAAGAACCACAGGACATGGCCTTTGAGATGGAGACGGAGAGAGTGGAGCAACCGAAATGCGCAGCCTCTGAGACTAATAAGGAGGCACTCAAATCTGCTCTGCAGGCTGCAGTGACCGCTGCATATAACAGGCAGAGCAGACAGCCTGGTGAGGCCTCTGCTGAACAGGATGGCGAGGTTGAAGACACATTGAAATATGTGTCCAAGTCTGAGATGAAAGAAGTTCTCAGAGTATGCGAGGACGCAGTCAGGGAGGGAATTCTTTTGGAGGTGGGCACTTCCTTTTTCTCTCTGTTCATCGACCGCGTTGTGAAATTAGGGGAGAAAAAACATCTACCCCTCTTCCTCAGGTTTGTGGACAGTTTTGATGTCATGCGATTGGAGCTCATGGGATTTCTGGATGTGGATCTTGACTGTGATGCCATGTCAGAGCGCATATTGGAAATTGTCACCAAAGAGTGGTGTCTCAATTTGTGTTACTGCAGAGGTCAAGCCTACCTAGGATCCGGTGATGTCTCCTACAAGCTGAAAGCCTTTGCCTGCAAAATCCAGGAAAAGTACCCCCTTGCAATATGCACACACAGCTCTTGTTACTCATTTAACACATGGTGGTCAAAATCTACCCCTGTGCCGTCAGTCAAACGGGCCCTGGATGTTTTTGAAGAGGTGTTGATGTTTTTTGGGAGCACGCCTATGCTTGAGAAACAGCTGGATCATGTCATTGCATTTGGTCTTAGGGAAAGCTATGAAAAGGTTCAAGAATTGCAGGGGAAATTCTGTACCATCTGGCAGGAGAAGCATGATTCTTATGAAGTCTTTGTGCAGATGCTGGAGCCCCTTGTTGAGTGTTTGGAGAAAATCAAGAGCAACCCACAGAGATGGAAATCCTCTCTCTCTCTAAAAGCTGGAGCACTGCTACGTTTGATAAGGGACTTTGATTTCATTGTGCCCATGGTAGCCCTGAAGAATGCCTCATCCTTCACCAGGGAGCTGAGTGCAGGACTCCAGAAGGATCATTTCAGCGCAGCATCCCAGCTCTGCCAGATCAGTGGTATAGTGGCTACTCTCAACAGGGTCAAAACAAACATTAAGGTCTTTCACCAGAATTGGTTCGACGAAGCCTGTGCCCTTGCCCAGAGTCTGGTTGTGCAAATAAAATTGCCTGATAATTCATCTGCGGCCAGGGATAGCATGATGAAGCCAGCTCTGTATTACAAAGATGCACTGAGTGTGCCCCTAGTGGACAACCTGACCAATGCTGTGAAGGATCATTTCTCTGAGGACCACAAAGAGGCCCTAAACTTCCTATCCCTGGTTCCCTGCTCTGTGACTGTGAGTTACATGTTTGAGATCCTGAGGTCAAAGCCTCCTCTCTATGCCAGTGATCTGCCTGACTCTGACAACTTCTTCACCGAGTTGTGCTGTTGGAGGGTGAAGTGGAAGACCAAAGTTGCGTCAGTGACCATCCCAGACACCATCTTTCAGACTCTCCGTCTGCCACTCATGCAATACTTTGGGAACATCAACACACTGCTGAGGATCATGTCTGTGTTACCCAGCACAGTACTGGAGAACTGTGGGGAAGCGATGCGCCACAAGATGTTCCAAGAATACCTGAGGAACACCAGCTCCAAGGACAGGTCCCCATGTCTGGCCATGCTGCAGGTGGGAACCAACTTCACCAGAGATTTGGACCGGATGGTGACGAAGTGCTTAAAGGTCACTCCCCAGGCTTTAGAGGGTATCTGCTTGGTAAGTTTTCAAAATACATTTCCATGATTATTGTTTTGTTTAATATGTTATGCAGTCTTTCAGAGCAGCCTATACTGAGATGTTGTCCTTTTTTAAATTAATTATTTTTGTTTTAATAAAGTCTATTGAAAAACACATTTGCAGGATAAGGAATCCAAAAGTCTGATGAAGAACTCTGAAGCCAACATGGAAGGTATGTGATAGCAAAGATTTGTTTCCATTTGATCATTAAATATTTATTAGCTAATAAATATGTAATAACACTGTTACCAATTAGTATTTGTTGGTAATATGGATGGGCCCAGGTTTTGTCAAGTGAAACACTTGTTCTCATTCACCTTTTATATATTTTCAGTGGATCATGACAAAGATGGAGCAGAGGAGCTTGAGAATCAACAGTCTTCTGACAAGAAAAAGGACCAGGAAATGAAAGCGGTGGATGAAAATGGGCACGCAGGAGATAATCGACAGAGTTTGGAAGCAGTGTTCAGACTGGCTGCACGTTTGGGGAAAAATAAGTGCCAGCTTTCCGAACTCTCCAAAGAAGATCAAGACCTTCTCATCCAGGATCTCGGCATGTGCCACTGGCTTGGAAGAGATGGCAAGTTCACGCTTAACGTAGGAGACGAGGAAATGGTACAGCTTCTTACAAAATCCATCAGGGAAGTCATACTCTCAGAAATACATGAGTCCCCCTTCTTTTCTCTTATCACAGATGCAATCGTTGTAATTGCTAATAAGAGCTATCTGCCCGTCTTTGTCAGATATGTTGGGGAATGTGCCCCGAAGGTAGAGCTCATTGGTTTTTTGCGATTTTTTGAAACCTGTGATGTTGATGTTCAAGCCAAGAATCTCTCTGCGACTCTAACTGAAGACTGGGGATTGCCGATGAGTCAGTGCCGTGGACAAGCATTCATGCGCATGGGCTCTGGTTGTCACAGCCTGAAGAAGATGTCTTTGGAGTTCCTCGAGAGCTATCCTCTGTCTGTAATCACACCCAGTGAGTCTTGTGGTCTTGCAGGTTGGTTAGCAGGAAGTGTACACTGCCCACCTGTCACAAAGATGCTGCGAATTGTGGAAGACCTCCTACTGTTTTTTGACCAGTCACCTGGGCTAGAGGCAGAGCTAGCACAGGCTGTGGATGGGTTACTGAATACACCTCGGGAGGCCTTGGAGGAGATTCCAGAAACCTGTTGCTCCAGGTGGAAGAAGAGGGAAGACTTTTATGATCTCCTAGTCGACACATTGGAGGGAGTCTTGAGTTGCCTGGATTTAGTTAGTGCCCGTGGTGCTGGAACTATGTCGCTACATGCACAGGTCCTCGCCACTGCTTTGAGAGATACAGATTTTGTCGTCACACTTGTGATCTTGAAGAATGTCTGTGCTCCTCTTCGGAACTGCAGCACTGTCTTCCGCTGTGGTAACCCTGCTGACATCATCTGTGAAGTGGAGAAGATTGTGCCAATCATAGAGACACTGAACAAGATGCTGGAGAACATTATCAATGTACATTCACCTTGGTTTGAGGAAGCATTCCAATTAGCATCCAAGGTGGCCTCACAGCAAGTGTGTTTCCCAGAGAAAGCTAACTCTTACGAGTCTCCAGAGATGTACTACAGGGACAACTTGAGTGTTCCTCTACTGAGCAGCCTCGTTGATGAAATGAAGTACAACTTCTCCGACAGTCACTTAAAAGCCCTGAAGATTTTGTCTCTGCTCCCCACCTGCAACCCACAGCCCATTTCAGAGCCAATCCGCGCAGAGTCCACAGAAAAGCTGTACAGTCTCTACCTGTCCGACCTCCCTGACCCCGACACAGTAGAGCAGGATATCAGTAACTGGGCCTCTGTCTGGAAAGAGAAATATCAAGATGTCTCACCCCCAGCTTCTATCTCGGAGATACTGCTTCACGCTGAGTCTCAACACCATCCCACAGTGACCAGGCTGCTCAGACTGGTGGCTGTTCTACCGAGCGTCAGTATGGAGTGGGACCTGATGAAGACCACCCTGAACTCCATGAGGGCTCTGCTGAAAAACACTATCTGCAAGGGCAGCAAAACAGACACTGTGATGCTTCTCATGCATTACCCAACTGTTCAAAGACTAGGGGAGGTCATTGAGAAGTGCATCGAAGTTGACCCAGAAAGCAGCCCATATCTTGAGCAGGTACATTAACAGCAATACTTCTTCTAGCATTCTAATGCTGATGTATTTATGATTGATTGTATTGGTATATTTATGCATAAAACATTTTATATTTAGTTTATAGATTTTTAGTTTTACAGACTGATAATAACAGGAAACAATACATCAACAACACCACTCACCCCTTGACAAGATGTACACATTACATGTATTGTGTTGTAAATGTACTGATTTCTGTTACATGATTTAGGTGAAGAAGCAAATTGAAGGTCTGAAGCTGGAAAGTGGTAAGTGAAAGTTTTAAATCGTATGAACATTCATAATGACATGCTATCATGTAGAATATGATGTCATAAAGATTTTTTTTTTTTTAGTAGAGTTAAAATGAGGCAAAGGGTGGAGGTGGTTTAATTAACTGTGTGTGTGTGTTCAGATTTTAGAGCTTTGGATGTAAACCCTGATGGAAGACATGAGCAGGCAGTTGAGGAACACCAAGCTGGCATGTCAGAGCAAATCCCTGCAGGAGAGCTGAAGGCAGAGGAGGAGGAGGAGGAGGAGGAGGAGGACGACAACGTGAAAGCGGAAGATGCTGTCATAAAGGAGGACATTGTGATCACAGAGGGCGGCGTGGTGGCAGAGGGCGGCGTGAAGGTAGACTGTGTGATAACAGAGGAAGTCGTGTTTGCAGAGGACGATGTGAAAGCAGTGGACATTGTGTATGCAGAGGACGATATGAAAGCAGTGGACATTGTGTTTGCAGAGGACGATGTGAAAGCAGTGGACATTGTGTTTGCAGAGGACGATGTGAAAGCAGTGGACATTGTGTTAGCCGAGGACGGCGTGAAGGCAGAGGACGGTGTTGTCATAGTAGAGGATGGGGTCGTAGGTCAGAAGCAGGCCATGTCTTTCTACGACCCACCTGTGCGTGAGGAAATCCTCAAGGAACTCTGGGACTCGCAGTTCTTTACAATAATAACGGAACGAGCGGTTGAGATCGAGGGACAGCTCTACGTCCCCCTGTGCATCAGGTACTTGGACAAACAGGACACCCAGTGCGAGGAGACTGTAGCTTTCATCCCGTTCAGCCAGGACACTGCTGTCTTGGCTGATGCAATTGAAACAGCCCTATCAGAGAAATTGGGGCTCAACATGGAGTACTGTAGAGGGCAGGCTTTGCTAAGTGTTGGTGAGGTAGGGTCTCAGATGAGGGCTGTCTCTGCTGTAATATCCCAGAAATACCCCCTGGCCATGAGAACAGTCAGCTCTGCGGTGTCTCTGAATGTGTGGCTAGCCAGGTCATCTCCTGCAGGGGCAGCAGCAGACTGTGCAGTGTCTGTAGAAAACCTGTTACAATGGCTCACAGAGGACACAGAACGACAGACCAAACTGGAAGACATGATCATTGCCATGTTCCAGCATGATGAGGGGAAGGGTAATGAGCTTAGGGACAAGCTTATCAAGAACTGGGAGAAGAGTCATGATATGCATGAGTTGATGGTCGAGCTTCTAGAAGTAGTCATGCTGTGCTTGAATGAGCTGAAAAGTGAGGAGACTAGCTCTGGGAATGGCCAAGCACTGCTGTACTTCAATAAAGTCAGAAGTTTTGAGTTAATCTTCTCGGCTGTCGTGCTGAAGAATGTCCTGAGTTTGACCAAAAAGCTGAGCCAATCTCTTCAGGGCAAGCCTCTAGATGTGTTGCTAGCTATGAGTAGCTTGCCCGACCTCCTAACTTCCCTCAATGAATTGAAGAGTGATATCGACACACATCACAAAGCCTGGTTTGAGGAAGCTGTCACTTTAGCTTCCAAGCTGCAGATAACGCTGTTGCACTCTGCGCTGCTAGAACCCCTGAGTCAGTTCTACAAAATGGCGGTGAGTCAGAAGGTGGTAGAGCACACCATTGTTGAGGTCAGTGAGCTCTTCACAGAGAAGGTCCTCAGTACCCTGAGGTGCCTGGAGATTGTGCCTTATGCCATGTCAAAGGTGGAAAACAGCAGTTTAAATGCCCACGTTTTCCGCATATACGAAGACGACATGCCTGACCTGGCCTCACTCCCCACAGAGATGAAGTCTTGGAGAGAGAAGTGGTTGGATCCCATGTCCGGGTATCTTCCAGCCACTGTGCTCGACACTCTGAAGGCATCAGACATTAGGAGCTTTAGTAACATTGAAACCCTCCTAAGGCTCCTTGTCATACTACCGTTTTCCCGGAGGGAGAGTACCTTCAGGCAGGGAAAGAGAAGCCTCCAGGGGTTTATACAGCAGGAGACCAGGTCCATTTCTGAACTTCATCCTCTGTAAAAAGTTGGTGTTTTCTCATGCTCCCATTAGCATAAAGCAGGTTTTTGAGTTGGTGTCCTATACTGCTGACCCACTGTACCCTTGAGTAAATATCCAAACTAATTTAGGTATGAATACAATTTTAAACTTAATAGAAGACATTTCCCTGCATACATGAATGATCTAAATCTTTTGGTCATTTTATTTGTTTTCCTACAAGCATATATATTTTTTGTTTAAGTTGTTTGGATAATTGTACTGCCTAATGGGACCAATGTCTTGCCAAAAAAAGCAATGCTCCCATGAGGGTTACCAATGCGTGTGTGCCTTTATGCATAAATAAGTCAACCCAATGAACCATAAGAATACAAATGTCTGAAAATGACACAGTCCCATTAGGCTTTTTGAAAGAACATTTATTTTTGTCAGCACCAAATAACATTGGACTGAATTTAATAATCACTTGCATCAATTCACTGTCAATTAATAAGTTATCATTCTCTTCCTTGGCACAAAATGAAATGGTTAGTTCTATCATGTAGATGTTTATGATGATTTCCTAGGTCTATTTAGGAGGGTTAATTTTCTGTAAAGAATTCTCCAATTACTGACTCCTTAAGAGTTAAACATTCATATGTATTTGTCCAAAAAAATTAATAAAAAGTTATAAAAAGACCCAATGTTCTTATTGTATACGACTTGTCACATTGCAGTATTAAGCCTACCATAATGAGTAAATAGATTTTCAAAAAAGTCACAAGAGGGCGCTATAAGCCTAAATTATTTTGCGAGGAAGTTCTATTGGCATTTTATTTGGGCTATGTTAAGAGTACCCTTGTCTTTATTAATATAGAAAATGTTTGTTTATAAAGCTGACAGTTCTGTTGAGGATTGGAGAATGTAAGAATTTCCACACCTTTAATATGGGATCCTAGGCCATATAAACATGAAGCTTGCTGTATATTTTACCGGTTTACAATCTTTAATGGGAATATCACAATCTTAGTGTTATGAAGGTGTTATATAGCTACACATTGCGTGATGGTGTCTACTACTTAATGGATATTATTAAAGACAAATCAATCAAACATAATGAACAAGTCTAGACAACTACAACGGAGGGAAATGTCTCTAATCTCATAATTGCTTATTGTACAGTAGGCCTATGCACTTCCACCTTCCAACTGTTTCTTCCCAGTGGTCACTTAATTCACTTCCTACATGGAGTTGTTCCTCCTGTGGCAATGACATGGTTAACATTTAAGTCTTGAACATGTTGAATGGTGAAGCCTGGCCTCGGAACCATACGAAGCATACTATACATATTTTATGTACCTCCAAGACATGATATGTACTCATGGTCTAGTTACGTTAAGTAAGGAGGTTGGTCGGGGAGGATGGGTGGGTGTATACCGCGACAGTCTCACAATCCAAAGGTTGAGTGTTGAGGTCGCGTTGAAGACAAATGTAGCGTTTTAGTTAACCCTTTTTCTAACTACCTAATTCTCCTTTTACAAACATTTTTCCTAACCTTTGTTGTTTTAGTTCTCCTAACCTCTTACGTAAAATACATTTTCCCAAAATGTTTAGGCACTGAGCAAATTTCAGGTCTGCTGAGCGCGAACTTGAATGTTGTGAAAATTCTTAGCAACTTCCGCCGCACGTTTACTGTGAACACTGAGGCTTTACACGCTTTAAGTTACAGTTTTGACAGTGGCGAAGTAAGCTACTGTGGCTATTTGATCCAAAACAATGGAGGAAAACGCATCCCATAACATTTTAACATGGAAATAGCTGTCCTATCATTGACCAAAGTAGCAATATGTGGCGTTCAATGACTACATTCCATGAGACTTTTGAAAAAGCGCTTGACATTAACCTGTTTATCCGCTTGGCCTTCAGACAAGGTGACTGAAAATGTTGTCTGATGCAAGAAACCACTTTACAGATAAAATGTATTAATATTCCCATACCGTTATTACAGCGAATCAGACCAATTATGCTGACTCGCTTTTCAAATGTGTCTAGAAATACACACATTTTATGCTCTTGTTGGAAGCCACTACTCCCCCATTGTTGACTAGAAAGTGGCTATAACTGGGTTAATATCTCACTAACTAGCAAAGAATATGAACAAATGTGCACACATGGCTACATGCAGCTCTCACTTTGATCTCAAAACCAGCACATCTACTTTGAATGCTCATACTGTAGCCTAAACACAGTCCAGGGGAGCTGCTTACCCGCACATGCTTGCAGCTTAGAGGGAACATTGTGTAAAATGTACCTACAAATTGCCCCGAGACCAGGTTGGATGGTGGGGTGAGTTTTTATTTTTAAGTTCCCTTTTGCCTGTTGATGATTTTCATTAAATCCTTAGGCTAGTCTCTGGACTGGGCATCCATCACTGGATAATTGTTTCCAAGCCGACATCTTCAAATCTTGAAGGGAGGCAATCAGTCTGTCTTCAGTTTGACCTTGGGCTCTGGGTCAGTTTAGGGCAATAACCTATGCTCTTTCTGGGGTTAGCTGTTGTGAGGAAGGCCCTTCGGCAGGGTTATAAACCAGTAAAACAACGCTATTATGCAATAATTGCTCCCACAAATCAACTATTTTATGGTCCTCAGTAATACAGTTGTTACATATGCAGCATTTTTGCAGAGGAATCATGAGCATTTCAAAATGTGGAACTATGTTGTAGACACTTTGAAAATACATACTGTGAAAGCAATTTTCTAATTTTGGGTGAGAGAAACCACTGTAGTATTCAGTTCTCTACATTGTATTTGTCATCTACAGGGAATAGCCTTCTTGAGTATATCTTGACAGCCATTTCTGATGTGCTAAGAATGTTTTGTGAAAAGATTGACGCTGTGCAAATGAGCCAAATCCTTGTTCCGTTCATCCTTGGGAGATTTTCCCAGTCATTTCTAAAGTTTTGGAGCTAGGGACTGACCACATTTTCCACAAGTAATAAATTATTGTTATTTGTGTGATCTTCGTGCCAGATTTTTGTCTTTAGTGTTCAGCACAAGGGGCAGCTTTGGACTGGGGTTCTTGTTTGCTCTCAGTACGTGTTCATATTTCAGACACCCAACTGACTTTGTAATTCCCATATAGGTATAATAGCATCCTTTCCTTTTTAATAAACTTTTGCGTTTCAAAGCTATTGTTTTGAGGGGAGCGTTTTGATTTGTTAAATAACTAATCTTAAGTAGATCCTGACTTAAAACCAACATCTCCGTATGTTTATGGAGTTGAAGTTACCACAATAAACCATTATCGTACGATGGTACTTTGGCAAAAACGACCTAATAATAAACTGGAAATATGTTTGTGACCCACTGATTCTTTCATCACAGTAAGACTCAAACACCCAGTAGAAGAAACTGTTTCTTTCCATCTATGCATTAAGAAGCAGTGCATCCCCATCTCAAAGAATGGGGATCTCCCCTAGTAGTAGTGTACAGTCGTGGTCAAAAGTTTTTAGAATGACACAAGTATTGGTCTCCACAAAGTTTGCTGCGTCAGTGTTCTTAGATCTTTGTTAGTAGTTACTATGGTACACTGAAGTATAATTACAAGTATTCCATAAGTGTCAAAGGCTTTCATTGACAATGACATTCAGTTTATGCAAAGAGTCCATATTTGCAGTGTTGACCCTTCTTTTTCAAGACCTCTGCAATCCGCCCTGGCACGCTGTCAATTAACATCTGGGCCACATCCTGACTGATGGCAGGCCATTCTTGCATAATCAATGCTTGGAGTTTGTCAGAAGTTGTGGGTTTTTGTTTGTCCAACCGCCTCTTGAGGATCGACCACAAGTTCTCAATGGGATTAAGGTCTGGGGAGTTTCCTGGCCATGGACCCAAAATGTCGATGTTTTGTTTCCCGAGCCACTTAGTTATCACTTTTGCCTTATGGCAAGCTGCTCCATCATGCTGGAAAAGGCATTGGTCGTCACAAAACTGTTCTTGGATGGTTGGGAGAAGTTCCTCTCGGAGGATGTGTTGGTACCATTCTTTATTCATGGCTGTGTTCTTAGGCAAAATTGTGAGTGAGCCCACTCCCTTGGCTGAGAAGCAACCCCACGCATGAATGGTCTGAGGATGCTTTACTGTTGGTATGACACAGGACTGATGGTAGCGCTCACCAAGGTGTTTTCCCGATGGCCCAAACAATCGGAAAGTGACTCTACCCCAGTCCAATCCCTGTACCTTTTGCACAATATCAGTCTGTCCCTGACGCCTTCTTCACAACAATTGAACCTCTCTCCTTGAAGTTCTTGATGATCCGATAAATGGTTGATTTAGGTGCAATCTTACCAGCAGCAATATCCTTGCTTGTGAAGCCCTTTTTGTGCAAAGCAATGATGACGGCATGTGTTTCCGTGCAGGTAACCATGGTTGACAGAGGAAGAACAATGATTTCAAGCACCACCCTCCTTTTAAAGCTTCCAGTCTGTTATTATGGATCAATCAGCATGACAGAGTGATCTCCAGCCTTGTCCTCGTCAACACTCTCACCTGTGTAAACGAGACAATCCCTGACATGATGGCAGCTGGTCCTTTTGTGGCAGGGCTGAAATTCAGTGGGAATGTTTTTGGGGGATTCATGGCAAAGAGGGACTTTGCAATTAATTGCAATTCATCTGATCACTCTTCATGACATTCTGGAGTATATGCAAATTGCCATCAACACTGAAGCAGCAAACTTTGGGTTGACCAATACTTGTGTAATTCTCAAAACGTTTGACCACGACTGTATGACAAGCAAGGTTGCAACTTTCACTGGGGACAGAAATTCTATTTTTTTATCATAGCAATGTGATACAAAAAGCGTCAACGGTGTGCTTTATGGCTATGCAGACACCGCCGAGCGGTCGGGTAGGCTGTTTGGAGTCTTCAGCTGGCTGGATTTAGGATCGCTGGCTGGACCAGCACCAGAGAGTTGAGCATAGTTCAGTGTGTATGCGTTGCGCTCTTTCTCCGAGTTGTAAAAGCAAGCAGAGCAGAAACTGTCTACTCTTTAGTTGACTGATGTAGCTGGCAAGGTAACTGCTGTTTAATTTAACAGAAAAAAAAAATACCTAGTGTTTATTCGTGGTGCTGAGCTAGTATTGTAACTGACATGTAACGTTAGGTGAATGAATAAGCTATGCTAGCTAGTCGCTACCACAGCCAGGTCAATAGGTGGCTATTATTACTATCTAACAACTGTCGTTTTTACGGAAATGTTTTGTAGCCTTGTTTTGTTCGTTTCAGAAGTAAATTAACTTGGCTAGCTTTCACCAGTTGATGTACCATTAGAGAGAGAGCTGGCCAAAAGTTGGCTAACATTAGCTATTATTTTTGCCTCAATCACACTTGACCTGAATCAAATGATGAAACCATTGGCCAAATTTTTGAGTATTGATATTCTGAATTTTTGTTTTATTAGTCAATATGGCAATGTAACGGGTTCAGGGTTTTACAAGCATTTCGCTACACACGCAATAACATCTGCTAACCACGTGCATGTGACCAATAAAATTTGATTTGATTTGATCTGTCAGTTTCCCTAGCTAATTCCCTACTTTTCACACTGACACAGTAATAAAAAGCTCTAACATTACAAGCTTCACTGTCATGATGCACAGTAGAGGTCTGCGCGGACCTATTTCTTCATCCTGCTCCCACCTTTCTGTCCGACTCCAACCCGCTACTGCAAGAACTGGTCCCAAACCCAACTGCAGTCCCACAATTTTATTTTAGGCGTATGTGACACAGGTCACTTGCCAGCCATGATCCCAGAAATTGTCAGACATAAATTACTGCAGTTTAAGGTAATCCATAGAACGTACTATATGCCAGTGAAACGGAATAACATTCACTCAGAAATGTAATTCCTCTGCTGGAGGTGTAAAACACAAAAAGGGACATATTTGCATATGTTATGGTCTTGTGAAGGCTGGTTGAATTCTGGCAAAGAGTATGTTCTTTTATCTCAGCATGTCTACAGATTCTCCCTTATCCCTGTTTTTGTTTGCTTGGAAATGTTGATACTGGAAACTGTTATCTGAAGAAACTGTGTAACCAAGCATTTATAGTGGCTAAGAAATGCATTGCCATTAATTGGAAGGTTGGCTATCCTCCCACAATGTCAACTTATGTATCACTAGATTTGATTTATTACAAGATTAAGGATATAGTATAGTACGACTAATCCCTAGCGGCTGGCTGGTCGGTCTGGCTGAAATTTGATTTAGAGGATGTCTTAATAAAGACAAATATATGTAATAAAGATATCTTACCTAGCTTGGTGACTGTGTTCTAAATAGAGACAGCATATTGGATTGTGTAAAAATGCAGGAAATTAGCTTTAGATGCCCAAAACAATTCTGGGGAGGAGCCCCCAGATCCCGCGCCAGGTTATGTCCCCCTCGACTTCTAAAGCCAAAGTGGTGCCCCTGACTACAAAGGAAATGTATTCTTCCTGTGAGCTGTAACAGTAGAACCCTCCTTGACAAAGAGTTGATTATTGGTGCTCAGCTCGGTGTGAAAGGAACATCTCCATGTCCTCAGTCAGCTGCTGAGCAAACAGATCAGTCTCTGTCTCTGCTGTGCTGTGGGTCGTCACCAACAAGCCAGGAGCCTTGTTTGCCTCCGCGATTACAGTCTACAGCCGAGGCCATTATCCTGGATGTGTCCAAGGGTTGGGGTCAATTATTTTTCAATTCAGGAAGTACAGTAAAATTCAAATTGTCCTCAATGCTTCTCTATGAGAAAATGTTTGGTTTACATCTTGAATTGACTGCCTTGAAATGCAAATTGCCCCAACCCTGGTGGCCCAACCTGGTCTCAGAGCATTTTGTATTATTCTGTATGTAAGTCCGAGACACTCTATTTAGTAACCCCTCTCATGCAGAAACAAAGGTGGAACTCATTTCAGGTCTGTTGTAGTCCTCTCTTGATCTCTAATGTTGAATATTTTTGGTTGGTTGTTTTTGATGCCCCTTGCTATACCAAGCAAGAAATGCCTTCTCAAATCAAAACAAGGAATTGCCATAATTGAACTTCTGCGCTGGTTTCCTGTTGAAAGTCAAGGTTCTGCACTGATGTAAGACCTGTGGCACTAATCATGTCCATACACTGCAAGTATTTTACTTCACTCTGAAGAGGAACGCAGACGGGCTTAACTGGATTTAATTTCAAGGTTACAGGGAAGAAATGGCAGCCCCTGACCAGAATTCAGAACCACCGACAAATAGACCATTTGGTTTGAGTTATTGCTACGCAACGTCTGACGATCAGACCCGGAAACACGTTTTTATGCACTGGACAGACACTGTTGAAATTCTATCTATGTGACATATATAAGAATACCATTGATGAACCTTTTGCTTCCAAAGCTGTGTGCAGTGCTAATATTTCCCTAAATCCACTCCCTCTCCAAAACGCCAGGGCAGGCATCAGCAATGGTTCACTGATTGCTCTTGTATGGAGGTTGGCCCAGTAAAAATGTGCCCTTTTACCAGCAGAGGGCAAGGAGGATTACCTTGTGATTTGAAGTGATTAGGTTACTGCTTTGGTATCCCCTTTTTATACTGCTGCTCCACTTTCAGAATTAAGCTTCACCCATTTATAAAGAGTGCTCCAGTACTCTGATACCCCTCCACCCATTCTGAGAAGGAGAATAAGAAACAGATGTATCTTTCTGTAATGTATCTATTGTGCTGCCCAGAGGCCTATGGTCCTGTGATGGCAATACTTGCCCCTGTTGGCTCCTCCATCTTTCTCTGGGTCAGTGTTCCTGAGAGGTGTTAGCAGAATGAATCTGATCTGTGAAGGGAAGCATAAGTCATCACCTCAACCAGGTGGTTTATCTCCATCTGGCCACTGCCCTTATCACCTGCAACACCTTGTCAGGCGTAATAATATTATGCTCTCATATGATGGTGGGCGTGTAGAAGCTGACACTGGCATCTCTTTTCATGTTACATGAAATGTCTCTCTGTCCCCTTTCAGTGTGCATGTGGCGAAAAAAGGCTTTTGATTTTCCAAACCTTGTGCCATAATACCCTAAAGAAACCAAGATTTAACTCTTAAGCGTCACGTCTGGGGGAAATCTGGCAACATCACTACGGTGAAGCATGGGGGTGGCAGCATCATGCTGTGGGTATGTTCTTCAGTGGCAGGGACTGGGAGACTAGTCAGGATCGAGGGAAAGATGAATGAGATCCTTGATGAAATCCTGCTCCAGAGCGCTCAGGATCTCAGACTGGGGCGAAGGTTCACCTTCCAACAAGACAACGACCCTAAGCACACAGCCAAGGCAACGCAGGAATGTCTCTGAATCTGATCGAACATCTCTGGAGAGACCTGAAAATAGCTGTGCAGCGACGCTCACCATCCAATCTGACAGAGGATCCTTATAGAAGAATTGGAGAAACTACCCAAATACAGGTGTGCCAAGCTTGTAGCGTCATACCCAAGAAGACTTGAGGCTGTAGTTGCTGCCAAAGGTGCTACAACAAAGTACTGAGTAAAGGGTCTGAATACTTATGTAAATGTGATATTTCAGTTAAACATTTCTTAACCTGCTTTTGCTTTGTCATTATGGGGAATTGTGTGTAGATTGATGAGTGAAAAAAAACGATTTAATCCATTTTAGAATAAGGCTGTAACATAACAAAATGTGAAAGATTTCAAGGGGTCTGAATATTTTCCGAATGTACCTTGTGCTTTATAAGCAGTTTTAAAAAAACTGACAGTTCCAGCAAAGCAAATCGAGAAATCTGTAAATATTTTGTGGCCAGATTGTAGTATGATACTATATCATACGTATCATCATATGTACATCCATTCCCTTTAGCCCTGGTTACACCTTGCATTAATATGTGGTTGTCGTCATCCAATCAAGATGACCCGATCACAATCTGATTGAGATTTGTTGCATCTACACATGGTAATAAAATGTGTCTCTTATCTGCCCACAGTGTCCATATTGTGACCAGATTCCCTGGTCCTTCCCTGTTTGCAAAGGAATCCAACCTGCCTCAAACCTTCCTTATGACACAAACTTTATAAATCGACAGAAAACAGCAACTTTTATAGTCAATAGTTTTACACTAATTATTACAGCCTATATTGGATATCCAACGATTTAAGACTGGGCTTAATATCCTCCACCTGTCCACAGCTGTACAAATAAATATTTCATATATCCTCCTGTTTTAAAAACAGTAAAACAGCTTTGTAGGCCTAGTTGCATTGATTTAGGTCTTAAGAAGAATTGGCATACCAAAAGTTTGTATTTTAAAGAACCTCTAACCCCAAGGCCCGGGCTCCCGCAAGACCGGGCGGGGGGTGCGGGACGCCTGCGTCGGTGGAGACTCCGGGTCAGGCGGAGGCTTCGGGCCTGCGCAGAACGTGGTACCCGGTCCGGCGGACCAAAGACCAGGCCCCACGAACAACCCAAAAGAACCCCCATACAGTTTTTTGGGGGTGGCTATGGAGGAGGGGCAAGGAGGAGGGCCCCTGCCCTACACTCGGGGGGTTCCATGAAGAGCCTCTGCCGCTACACTCATGGGGGTTCAGGGAGGAGCCCCTACAGCCATGGGTGGAGGAGGAGGAGGACGGTGACTGGTTCGAGAGTGGAAAGAGACTGTGGGCAGAGTGGCTGAGGATCTTATTCCCGGATGAAGAGACGGCGGAGGAGGCAAAGGCCAGCCAGGCGTCCCGTCCATGCCTGCAGGTCCCAGCACCCCAATCCCAGGTCTCCAGCCCGGAGCTCCCAGTGCGGGTCTCCAGCCCGGTACCGCGAGTGCGGAGCCCCAGTCTGGTAACACCAGTGCAGGTTCCAGGCACCAGGGCTCCTGTAGCGGTCCCCAGCCCGGTACCTCCAGTGCCGGCTCCTCTCACCCGGATCCCGGTGCCATTCCCCAGCCCGGTACCTGTCAGGTCCTGACTGTAGGGAGGCCTCTGGGCAACTCTATGTTGTCTTGGGGTTACGGTCAGGGCTTGACAGTAGGGATGTCTAGGCATCTCTATGTTTGGTTTTTGTTTGTCCCCAATTAGAGGCAGCTGCCCTACAGTGTCTCTAATTGGGATCCTATTTAAGTTGATTAGTTACCCACCTGCGTGTGGATCTTTGTTTGTGCAAAGTGCATATCAGTTTGTGGTTGAGTCCTCTCCTTTTTGTTGTTTTGTTCAAACAAATAAAGGAATGTTGATATATTATATATATATAACGTGGTCAAATTATGAAAATGGATGTAAAGCAAATACTATGGCTTTATAAAGGAATAAAGTGTAAATCTAAAACTAGTATAAAGAGTCCTTAATATTTTACATCAAATTGTACAGTGGCCTCGCTCATGCTTACAGAAAGCTATGCGCCTTTACGCATCAGTTTGAACATATTCTGCACGTTATTGCTATCAATTTGTTTGGAAAATGCTCAAAGACTCACAGAATGGAATAGAATAACATCGAAAAGGATTACATTATGTTCCAGGAGTCTGATTGTTATTTAGTATAGGCCTAAACAGTTTAACCAAAGAAAAATGCTACATGCTGGTAGAAAAAAGTGGTTTGGTTTCCTCCAAATTATTGATTAGTGATAATTCAGTAATGGAGTCTCTTTCACTTATAGAGGGTTGACAGACAGGTATACTATTATCACAGACTTTAAACTAAACTTATTGTGGGTGCATGGGACGGACTGATTGCAGCAGAAAAACGCAGTGCATGACAAGTGTATTGCAAGCAAGGTACTGTATAATGTGTAGGCCACATTTTCCACCTGTACCTTTAGATACTTCATTGATCCCCGAGGGGAAATTTCTTTGTCAAGTAGCTACGAAAAACACAGGGCAGGTGCAAAATGCCAGAACGAAATATACATAGGACAGATACACGATACATGATACATAGTGGGCAGTATGAAAAAGTATAAAAATACAAGAAGTCTGGAGTGCAAAAAGCTATAAAAAGGCATTGCATAGCATGAATGAATGACTGAATATGTACACTATACATTGTTATAGAGTGTTAGGTGAAAGATTCGATGGCAGAGAAAGATACTTAAATAGCTAAATGTGCGTATGATATAAGTGAGGGTAATAATAGTTTACTTAATATACAGTCTGGTTAAATCTACAGGTAAATTAATATTTGCATGGTTAAATTAACTGTACAGGTAAATGACAGTAAGAGATACTTAAATAGCTAAATGTTCGTATGATATAATTTAGGGTAATAATAATAGCACAGGGTTTAATTACAGATAAATGCACATATTGCACATTCAACATACTAAATGCAATGAAAAAAAGATACTACTGCAGGATACTAGTATACTGAGTGAATGACTACATAAGTTCAGTCCAAGAATTACTTACAATTTTGCACGGGATATGATATAACAACTGTACATGAATATGTATATACAGTCCTGAATGAATGAGTGCTGAATGAATAAGTCCTGAGTGAATGAGTGATAACAGACCAGAGAGTTACTCACGGATGGATGGATGCCTAATTGTTAAACAAGGTCCTAACACCCCAACAGTTCCAGGTCTATGTAGCCGACGGCACGGCACCCAGGTGAGGCCTTAAATAGTCTATTAGCCACCGGTAGGAAGGACATCCTGTAGCGCTCTCTGGCACACCGTGGTGGGATCAGTCTGTGACTGAAGATGCTCCTCTGCATCATAACCATGGCATGGGTGGGTGACGTTATCCATGATGACCAGCAGTTCGGCCAGGATCCTTCTCTCTGCCACCTCCTCTAGAGTGTCTAGGCTAATCCCCAGAACAGAGCTAGCCTTCCTGATCTGCTTATTTACCAGAGAAGCATCACCAGCCTTTATGTTGCACACCATTGCAAAAAACAGACTGGTAGAAAGTTTACTGCACACGTTGAAGGAACTGAGCCCCCTCAGAAAGTAGAGTCGGCTCTGGCCCTTTTTGTACAGGGCCCCGGTGTTACCAGCCCATTCCAGCCTGCTGTCCATATGGACTCCCAGGAACTTGTATGAACCAACCATTTCCACATCCATCCCCTGTATAGGGACTGCAATCGGTTGGGCCTTGGTTCTCCTGAAGTCCACAACCATCTCCTTTGTTTTGCTGATGTTGAGCTGAAGGTGGTTCTGCTCACACCACACCACAAAGTCATTGATTGTGCTAGATCTAGCCATAGGGTGTTTTTATATAATGTCCATAGAAAAGCCACTGTTATTACCACTATTATTTTCACATTTGATATAGCAACTGAATTAGACTTCACATTACCAAAAAAGTTGATGAAGCACCCAGCAGCTTTCCCTCAATATTGCCACAACACTGTCCGGACTACCTAATCACAATTCTTCGACTACCTAATCACAATCAGATCACAACGCGTCTTTTGATTGTTTACACCTGTCGACAAATGTGGCCACAATCAGAATGTGCACAAGATCAGGAAAACATACAAGAGGTATAAACGGGGGCTTTTGTGTCATTGTTCTGATGACCATTGATGGCCTAAACATTCATCTTTTTATTTGTATAAAACACTTTTTTAATGGTCACCGGGCATTCCGTCTTTTCCTTAGGAAATGTGTTCCCAAGAAACATATGTGGTCGTGTTTCAATGTAATTCAACGTATGAAATGATACAAATACAATCTCTTTCTAGACGAAGTTAGTTGTGGTCAATTTGCAGTGTACAAATTATTATAACTATGTTCCAAGCATCCGCTCCGTAAAAACAAAATCGTCCCACGGCTGAATCTAGTTGCCTACCCCGTTATAGGGAAATCTTAGTGCTTTCATTGGTTATGGTGTTGTGTTATGTAGGATGTCGTAGACACAAATGCTTTATATCAGTACAAACTGACAATAGTATCCTGATGTGTTTGGTGGTGGACATTTGATGAACAATTCAAACTAAACATTTTGTGGGTATGAAATCCATTGTTTCCACCTGTAGGCTCTTTTTAAAGTTTTTGTTTTGCTCGGTCAGATTTTTTAAATTTTGATAATTGATCTCTATGCTGTGAATCATAGTTGTGTTTTGAATAATATCTACTGGAGAAAGATAGCACAATAGAGTAATAATTTATTAATGTATTAATAGAAGAGCTACAGTATGTCCGTGTGTGTTAGAAAATGTTCTGGGAAAAAGATGGGACATATGCTTCTAACTTGTATCATCAACAAAGGGACACTTCATTCAGTTGCATTGAATATCAACTTTCAGATCTTTCTCAAAATAATGCAATGGCATTCACATTAGTGGCTTGATTTAACTAACAACAATCTTGTGAGCCAGTAGATGGGAGTATGTGAGCGTTAAAACACGTTTATGCAACACAATGATGAAACTTTCCAGTCTGATGCTGGTGCTTAGAAACATCGACCAGAGGGATAAAAGCCAAGTGCTGAATGGATGCCAGACAGGTAAATCTTTTCATGGGGTAGTTGGGTAGCTGTGACTCGGGACCAATTCAGGCATGGATCCCAGGAGGTGAAAGGTGGTCTTATCTTCTCCTGGCCAGCCTCCAGCCTCTTGATATATCTGATACTCTTGAGATAGGGGAGACAATGGGACAACATTGTTAGCTGGAAAAGCCGTTCCTCTCAAATGTTTAAGCATTTTTCCCTCCCAAACGTTTAAGCACTCTATTCAGATCACTTTAGGCTCTTTCTCTGGGGTAGAACAAGGCATTGTGAGTTTGTTTTACATATACAGAGAATAATTGTACAAAGGCAACCCACTGGGCACAGACGTCAATTCAATGTCTGTTCCACGTTGGTTCAACGTAATTTCATTGAAAAAACATTGATTCAACCAGTGTGTTCCCAGTGGGCAAGTTGTATCAACTTTAAATAGCATGAGGTTAACTAACTATGAGTAGCTAACTGATAAAACAAAAGTCATGCATGGGACGGACTGATGGAGTTGCAGCAGAAAAGCGCAGTGAATGACAAGTGTATTGCAAGGTAGTGTATAATGTGTAGGCCAATTATTTCACCTGTACCTTTAGATCTAGCCAGAGGGCCTAGTTTGAGAACACTCTCTCTCACCATTCTGGTTTGCAGGTGCTAAATCAAAACAAACAAACACACTTTTTGATGGTTTGGCTATTATCTGGTAAAAAAAACTAAGAGTTATTTAATTTGTGTCCAGTCAGAAGAGCCAAAAGGTTTCATTTCCCCTGTGTGTTGGTTAAAAAGTGAGATGGGAGATCATAGGCCTGTGTGTTGATCCTGGCTTAGACAGGAATGGAGAGACTCTGTGTAAAACAGTCAACCCTGTGAAGCTGCTATAGTGCTCTAGCAACAGTATGCTCTGCTGAAGCCCCCTCCTTCCCCACACACAGTACAACCCATGCCCAGTCACAGTTGACTGCAATAAAACACATTTCGCTCACTCTTTTGCCAGAACCAGAAACATGGCATAGTGCAGTCACACAACAAATAGGATATATGCTTAAAGGCCTATTGGAGTCAAAAACATGATGTTCCTGTGTTTTATATATATTTACACACTATGAGGTTGGAATAATATTGTGAAAATTATGATAATGCAATTTTAGTGTAAGAGCTGTTTGAAAAAAACGCATGCAATTTCAGCCTGTTTTGGTAGGATGGAGTTTTGGCCTGCCTGGCATCTCACCAGGTGGTATAAGTGTGTGTATTTATATATATATGTGTGTGTGTATATATATATATATATATATATATATATATATATACACTACCATTCAAAAGTTTGGGGTCACTTCGAAATGTCCTTGTTTTTGAAAGAAAAGCATTTTGTTGTCCATAAAATAACATCAAATTGATCAGAAATACAGTGTAGACATTGTTAATGTTGTAAATGACTATTGTAGTGCCTTTCTATAGCTTTTTGCACTCCAGACTTCCTGTATTTTTATACTTTTTCATACTGCTGCACTATGTATCATGTATCGTGTATCTGTCTTTTGTGTATTTCGTTTTGGCATTTTGCACCTGTCCTGTGTTTTCATAGCTGCTTGACAAAGAAATTTCCCCTCTGGGATCAATAAAGTATCTACAGTGGGGGAGAACAAGTATTTGATACACTGCCGATTTTGCAGGTTTTCCCACTTACAAAGCATGTAGAAGTCTGTAATTTTTATCATAGGTACTCTTCAACTGTGAGTGACGGAATCTAAAACAAAAATCCAGAAAATCACATTGTATGATTTTTAAATAATTAATTTGCATTTTATTGCATGACATAAGTATTTGATACATCAGAAAAGCATAACTTAATATTTGGTACAGAAACCTTTGTTTGCAATTACAGAGATCATACGTTTCCTGTAGTTCTTGACCAGGTTTGCACACACTGCAGCAGGGATTTTGGCCCACTCCTCCATTCAGATCCTTCAGGTTTCAGGGCTGTCGCTGGGCAATACGGACTTTCAGCTCCCTCCAAAGATTTTCTATTGGGTTCAGGTCTGGAGACTGGCTAGGCCACTCCAGGACCTTGAGATGCTTCTTACGGAGCCACTCCTTAGTTGCCCTGGCTGTGTGTTTCGGGTCGTTGTCATGCTGGAAGACCCAGCCACGACCCATCTTCAATGCTCTTACTGAGGGAAGGAGGTTGTTGGCCAAGATCTCGCAATACATGGCCCCATCCATTCTCCCCTCAATACGGTGCAGTCGTCCTGTCCCCTTTGCAGAAAAGCATCCCCAAAGAATGATGTTTCCACCTCCATGCTTCACGGTTGGGATGGTGTTCTTGGGGTTGTACTCATCCTTCTTCTTCCTCCAAACACGGCGAGTGGAGTTTAGACCAAAAAGCTCTATTTTTGTCTCATCAGACCACATGACCTTCTCCCATTCCTCCTCTGGATCATCCAGATGGTCATTGGCAAACTTCAGACGGGCCTGGACATGCGCTGGCTTGAGCAGGGGGACCTTGCGTGCGCTGCAGGATTTGAATCCATGACGGCGTAGTGTGTTACTAATGGTTTTCTTTAAAACTGTGGTCCCAGCTCTCTTCAGGTCATTGACCAGGTCCTGCCGTGTAGTTCTGGGCTGATCCCTCACCTTCCTCATGATCATTGATGCCCCACGAGGTGAGATCTTGCATGGTGCCCCAGACCGAGGGAGATTGACCATCATCTTGAACTTCTTCCATTTCCATTTTTAAAAAAACACACACATTTTTTTGGCGGGGAAATGTTGCCTATTGTCCTGTAGCCCATCCCAGCCTTGTGCAGGTCTACAATTTTATCTCTGATGTCCTTACACAGCTCTCTGGCCTTGGCCATTGTGTAGAGGTTGGAGTCTGTTTGATTGAGTGTGTGGAGAGGTGTCTTTTATACAGGTAACGAGTTCAAACAGGTGCAGTTAATACAGGTAATGAGTGGAGAACAGGAGGGCTTCTTAAAGAAAAACTAATAGGTCTGTAAGAGACGGAATTCTTACTGGATGGTAGGTGATCAAATACTTATGTCATGCAATAAAATGCAAATTAATTATTTAAAAATCATACAATGTGATTTTCTGGATTTTTGTTTTAGATTCCGTCTCTCACAGTTGAAGTGTACCTATGATAAAAATTACAGACCTCTACATGCTTTGTAAGTAGGAAAACCTGCAAAATTGGCAGTGTATCAAATACTTGTTCTCCCCACTGTATCTATCTATCTATCTATCTATCTATCTATCTATCTATCTATCTATCTATCTATCTATCTATCTATCTATCTATCTATCTATCTATCTATCTATCTATCTATCTATCTATCTATCTATCTATCTATCTATCTATCTATCTATCTATCTATCTATCTATCTATCTATCTATCTATCTATCTATCTATCTATCTATCTATCTATCTATCTGTAGCTGGAAACTGCTGATTTTTAATAGAATATCTACATAGGCGTACAGAGGCCCATTATCAGCAACCATCACTCCTGTGTTCCAATGGCAAGTTGTGTTAGCTAATCCAAGTTTATCATTTTAAAAGGCTAATTTATCATTAGAAAACCCTTTTGCAATTATGTTAGCACAGCTGAAAACTGTTGCGCTGATTAAAGAAGCAATAAAACTGGCCTTCTTTAGACTAGTTGAGTATCTGGAGCATCAGAATTTGTGGGTTCGATTACAGGCTCAAAATGGCCAGGAACAAAGAACCTTCTTCTGAAACTCGTCAGTCTATTCTTGTTCTAAGAAATGAAGGCTATTCCATGCGAGAAATTGACAAGAAACTGAAGATCTCATACAACGCTGTGTACAACTCCCTTCACAGAACAGCGCAAACTGTCTCCAACCAGAATAGAAAGTTGAATCAGCTTCGTGATATGCCACACCTGTCAGGTGGATGGATTATCTTGGCAAAGGAGAAATGCTAACTAACAGGGAGGTAAACAAATTTGTGCACAACATTTGAGAGAAGTAAGCTTTTTGTGCGTGTGGAACATTTCTGGAATCTTTTATTTCAGCTCATGAAGCATAGGATCAATACTACATGTTGAGTTATATATTTTTGTTGAGTTATATATTTTTGCTGATAATAGACCAATAACAATGAGGGTTTCAAACTTATTTTAATAACAGACATTTCCCAGGTTACAGATCCCTCCCATTAGGCTTATCCAATTATCACCCTCACCCAGACCACTCCCAGACAATTCTAGCAAATTTCTTGCTTGAGAAATTGCTCTTTGCTAAGATGCTAATTTTGTTTCTTTTTGGACCATTTTAATAATAAAACAACATTTCAGTAAGATACTTAATTGTTACCCAGAAATGATTTAATATTCAGATATAAACAGCTGCATTGAGCCTTTAATTCATGCTCCAACTGTTAACTAGATACATGTGACTGTCAAAGAACAACCTTGGATTGTACCGTTTGCCAAAGAGATTTGGGCCACAGAATCCCCCTGTACAGAGGGGAAGTGAGCATGTTCTGGTTCGTAAATGTGTCTACCCCACATGATGAAACCGGTGGTAAGAAACCCGGGATTAATCCTCCTTTCCCTCTGGAGCAGCCAGTAGAGGATCTGCTAGCATGTTGGGTGCGGGCGGGTAGCAATGTCAGTGGTTTAAAACATGTATGCAGGCCAGTCTGGAGCCCAGCCCACTCTACACAGGATCTTACTGGTGGTAGAACAGACAGTTTTGTGTAACATCCTCTTGTGTGTGTGTGTGTGTGTGTGTGTGTGTGTGTGTGTGTGTGTGTGTGTGTGTGTGTGTGTGTGTGTGTGTGTGTGTGTGTGTGTGTGTGTGTGTGTGTGTGTGTGTGTGTATGCTTGTGTGGATGGGGGTCTCTGTGAAACAATCCATTTATTTGCTTTCCCATAGTTGCCTTTAAAGCAAGTTTTATGATATCCGACCATAAAAGACAGAATATATCCATAGAGGACTCATGTTGAGTAAAAAAAAACATGGAGGGAGAAAAGTGGCTGTGATATTGTTAATGGTTTCTCTTTACAATATGACTTGGAAAACCCAAAATATACAGTCAGGTCCAAAATGATTGGTACCCTTCATAAAGATAATAAACTATATTGTATGTTAAATTAATATATCATTTTACACTAATACAATTCTCAGAGAGAGAGATTTTGTTTAACAAGTAATTTTAAAAAAATCTCAAAAAGATAGGTGTCAAAACTATTGCCACCCCTGTTCTCAAAAGTCCGGCACCCTCCCCTGCGAGTTCTAACTGTAGATTTTGAGACTTCTTGACCCGAATATGCGACCGAGTTCTGTAATTCTCCAACTCAGGCCCTTGGATTTTTATTTTTCTCCTGAACCATCTTCCTCAATGTGCGTGGGGACAAGATAGACCTACCAGGCAAGTGTAACACTGTTCCAACAGTTTTAAATTTCTTAAAGTTTGCCCTAATAGTGGTAAGTGGCATATTTCTAGGCAGAATTTAGCTATTTTTTTTGTACCCATTGCCTGATTTATGAAGGTCAACAACCATTTGTCTCTAGTTCTTTAGCTTTTTGCCTTTTCCAATGGTGATGAGTGACACAGGGGTTTTACATGCATGTTACCTCATTTTTATACCCCAGTGAAACAGGAAGCACAGCATTGTAAAATCTGAAGAATTGTGGTCTTGTTTTAATTAATATCATACAAATACTTTTCCAGTTTGTCTTTTGTTTTTGCCAAGACCGTATCAGGTTTTCAACATTGTTTTAGGCCTACACACTATTTGGCAAAGTGTCCCATACCATAACTGCTGTCCATACAAACTTGAATAAATACGTTTGAGTAATTGAATGAATAATAAAGTTTAATACTAAATGTTCAATTGTAACTGAATTAATTTAATTCTGGGCAGGCTACGCCAGGTAAATAAAATGTCATCCCTCTTTTTGATCTGTTTCATTAGGACCAAGCTTTCTGTACTTGAATTGTAGCCTATAGGTAGACTCGACATTGTCGTTCTCTCCTTTCTCTTATAAAGTTTTTTTCCCCATAAAAGAAAATCACACGCACTAATTACCAGCGCTGGTTCCCGCTCAGTCAGACAACACACTGGAACAGTGTTAACAGTGGAAACATTCTTAATGAATGTGTCTTAAATGCATCGTTATTATGGATCGTGGGTATGTGGTTGTTTTACTGTGGGGAGAGCACTGAGCGTTAAGGAATTCTCTGCAGGTGGTGAAGTGAGCAGAGAGAGCCAGGTAATAGAAAATGAACTTGGCGATGCATGGGAACATGGAGCTATAAAGAGAAACTATAAAGAAATACTTACCTGTCTTGCTTGTAAAAAATTATGAGGTGGCCATGGTGGAATCATATGTGCGTTACATATTTTCAATATGTTTTAGTTCATTATTATCGAATATATTTAAGAAAACTCAGCATATACAAATGAAATAATAATTTAATTAAAAACTGTTTTTAATTAGATAGATGATGCTGATAAGAAAACAATAGGGCCAATGAAGGTGATGATAGTATAACCAATAATAATAATAGGCAAATTAATTAATAAGGATAATAATAACAATAACAACAACAATAATAATACAACGCATAAGAATAACCATAATCATCACAATTATAATAACCATAATAATAATAATAGCCTACATTTTATTATTCGTGATTTCTATTATATATTAGCATCATTATTGTTAGCATTAGGCTATTGTTGTGGGCAACCTCGAAAATAATACAGCAAAAAAATATATATATATTACAAAACCTCACCTATAACACAATTGTCTATTATGTAGAACAAGATTGGACAATGAATATCTTACCCCTTTCTTTGGAAGTCCAAATCCAACGCGCGTTGTTATGCTAATTGTGCCTGACATCACCAGTGAGATCAAAGCGCTGCAGGAGTACTTAGGAGTTGAAGCTGCCCAACTGCCATGAGTCCGACACATTCAGCAGCTCGAAACACATCAACCCCGAAGAACCTGAGAGAGAAGAGAGACACTGCTGCTGGGGAGTAAACGATGCTTTCCTCTTTTTTGGATTCATTCGAATTGCGAAATTGTGGGATGTATACGTGTTTGTGGAAGATATTGAATTCAAAAGGATATTAAGCTACACGGAATTGATACTTAATCACCATTAAAGGTGAGGAGCAATGCTATAGTTGTCCATGTCATGACTATCATAGTCTAAAATTATCGATAACATGCTTTTTAGTCATTGTTTTAAAACTTGTTTTAACACGAGTTAGGCTATTTAAAGCTTATATTTATTTTAGTTTGGATAGATTGTATCCAATATATTGTTGCAATAACGAATCGATAGGACACTTCATGAAGTTGAACGTGACTCAAAGTATTTACATTTTAACTTTAACTTCATTTTATTTGCCTCGCAAAATAAAGCTCAGACGAAAAAGCTCTGACGAAGGCCTTGAGGCCGATAAGTAGAGCTTAATAAAGAACAGTGATACTAGCAAGAGCAGTGTGCGGGTTTCTCTTTCCTTTCGTGTTATTCGATTGTTACCATACACCTGCAACAAAGATAGCTCAGATGTGCAAGTGCCTTTTTGAATTATCCTTGCGTTCCCACAGGGACTGAATAGAAATAAAAGGCTTAATAATAAGAAGACAGCTTCAAATATGCGTTCATCGGGGAAATTGAAAGAGGACGATATGGGAAAAAGTTCCACCGCTTTAGGTCGAGTGGCTGATATAGCTACTAGAGATAATTTAATAGATATTTGTTAAAGGTGATCATAGAAAAACAATTAATTTAATTGACAGTTCCACCCCACATAAAATCCCAATTTAACCTCAGCATGTATAGAACAGTTTCCCTTGTATAAACCATATGCACCTTATTTAAAATGGGAGATCGGGATTAATGGAACTAGGCTACTAACCAACTACCACAACTGTAGGCGTCGGTTGTGAAATGTTAATGTCAAAGTTAAAGAAATCTTAACAATGTACAATCGGATTTTCTTCTCTAGTCTAAATTGATAGTTAATTGCTAGCGCGTAGAGACTACCACAAGCGCATACATTTACATTTTCAAAGTGTCTTGTTGCGCTCCTGTACACCTTATTTAGATGAAAACCCTAAACGGGTCTATAAACTAGGATGGATCATCATTACACACGGTTAAAGATGCTTATAAATATTTGGCCATAGTGATAATAGTGATATATGTCTTATTGTTTGTGGTTATAATAATTATTAAGTAACTACTCTTCCCACTTGAAATATCACTACAATCAGTCAGTGTTTTGTTTTACGCATAGATGTAAAGCTATGTTAAAAGAGATTCCTTATCATCACATGGACAATAAAAGACCATATCTGATGGCGGTAATGCCCTGTAGGCCTACAACTGTGTCCGCTGGAGGCTATAGGACACTGTGCTGGTTTGTATCTAAAATTCCTTCTGAGATTTCTCCAAAGTTAAGCAGAAATTACATTTCAGTTTGTGGTTATATCCTACTTAGCCTAAGTTACATTTGAATTGCTCATTTGTAAAAACAAACAAACAAAACATAACAGAAAAAATATTTAGTGCAGAATTGGTCGTAGTTGGGCAGTTGTGGGAGGGTATCATTTTATCAATAACGCAATTGTGAGCGTTTGTGAGATTCTGTCCACCTTCGCGAGAGTTTCTGTAACTTATATGATCAGTGTTTCCCAAATGTATCATTGGAATTCATGAGCAAACTCAAAGTTTATGTGCTGCTATAAACTTAGCTATGCTCAACATGTGTCTTGGTGTTGTTGTAGTGGGAAAGAGACTTCCATAATTCATACATTTATTGAAATAGAGTTTTAGATTTCTCTATTACTTTTCCACTATATTTAAAAAAAATGTGACAATGAACAAAACCAATCTAGCATAGATTATCTTTTGACATTTTGTTTTGAATATTTGCTGTGGAATGTTGCTTTAAAGTAAATGCCCAGTGTTTCTAGATTTGTATGAAATATGACCTATAATTAATGACAATATGAGTAAAAAAGTTGTCCTTCCAAAAAATGGTAATTCATTATGTTTAAATGAAGCTTTTCTGTGTTGGAATGGTGTGGGCATATACTGGTCATTAAAAATATTCACGCAAGTAGACCGCTGACATCATCCTCTATGAGGAAATAGAAAAATCTTGTAAGTCTGTTCAGTTTGAGTTTCTTTTTCATCTCCAATTTATGCTTTGGCCACGTATATGAGTATAGGATGAGTCAACAACATTATTTGGGTATGAGTTAACAGAATATTAACTTTTATAAGTGAGATTCTCACTGGAGGTGCATTTTAATGGTGCATTTTTCTATTCCACTTAACAGGGGATAGAGGATGAGACGGTGCCATGACAGTTGACTTGTGATTGCATCTAGAAGAGCCTAGAAGCCAACAGTCACCTGCATTTCCATCATCTCTAAGTTGGAACATTATCATCATGAAGAAAATGTCTAACACCCTACCACTCTGTCTGCTTACCGTTCTGCTGTTGTCCCAGATCTGCTCCGGCATCAAATGGCTGTAAGGATCTTTTCTTTTCTTGTTTTTGGGTCTGCATTTTTCCTTTATTGTGGACTATGTTGTACAGAAGATGGGGCTCTGAAAGTCCTTCTCGTTTTTTTTTACTTTATTGATTCTTATTCTGTTATAGGAAATAACAGAATATAATGGAACTTTATTGTCCATCTGAAGATGAAAATGTGCCATATTGTCTAAGAAAGGCAGGTTGTGTGTTTTAGTTCATGTTCTGACATTGAATGAGGTTCTCAATTTGTCCCCTGAGGAATGTTAATAATAACATGTGAACTGGAATAAGAGAGTAAAAATGAATGTTCTACAGCAGGGATGGCGGATCAATTATTCCCACCCAAAAAATAACAAATATATATATATACTACGTGACCAAAAGTATGTGGACATCTGCTCATCAATCATCTCATTTCAAAATCATGGGCATTCATGTGGAGCTGGTCCCCCCTTTGCTGCTATTCCAGCCTCCACTGTTCTGGGAACTTACTTCCATTCAGCTACAAGAGCATTAGTGAGGTCTGGAAATTAATTTGGGCGATTAGGCCTCACTCGCATTCAGCGTTCCAATTCATCCCAAAGGTGTTCAATGGGGTTGAGGTCAGGGCTCTGTGCAGGCCAGTCAAGTTCTTCCACACCAATCTTGACAAACAATGTCTGTATGGACCTCGCTTTGTGCACGGGGGCATTGTAATGCTGAAACATGAAAGGGCCTTCCCTTTCAAAGTTGGAAGCACAGAATCGTCTAGAATGTCATTGTAACAGCCCCAGACCATTATTCCTCCTCCACAAAACTTTACAGTTGGCACTATGCATTCGGGCAGATAGCGTTCTCCTGGCATGCCAAACCCAGATACGTCCGTCAGACTGCCAGATGGTGAAGCGTGATTCATCACTCCAGAGAATGCATTTCCACTGCTCCAGAGTCCAATGGCGGCAAGCTTTACACCACTTCGGCTGACGCTTGACATTGCACATGGTGATCCCATTTCATGAAGCTCCCGACAAACAGTTCTTGTGCTGACGTTGCTTCCAGAGGCAGTTTGGAACTCGGTAGTGAGTGTTGCAACCTAGGACCGACAATTTTTTACACGCTATGCGCTTCAGCACTCGGCGGTCCCGTTCTGTGAGCTTCTGTGGACTACCACTTTGCTGCTGAGCCATTGTTGCTCCTAGATGTTTCGACTTCACAATAACAGCACTTGCAGTTGACAGGGGCAGCTCTAGCAGGGGAGACATTTTGGAAAGGTGGCATCCTAATGCCAAGAGTGTGCAAAGATGTTATTAAGGCAATATATTTTGATTTGTTTAACACTTTTTTGGTTACTACATGATTGACTACATGTGTTATTTCATGTCGTCACTATTATTCTACAAGAAAAACCCTTGAATGAGTAGGTGTGTCCAAACCTTTGACTGGTACTGTATATACATATCAAATTCTTTGGAAACTCAGTGGATACTCACTGTTGAGTGTGAGAATAATAAAATACAGAAGATACAATTTCTAAATGTGGTTGTGCATCAGTAGTTTTTCTCTTGTTACTAACAGTCACTCAATTAGCCAGGACAGCTAACATTTCCTTAGATTGGTAAGTTAGTCTAGCAGCCAGCGATTTAAACTTAGCAGTAATCATGGCCGAATTAACGACCGGGGGGCCCCCAATGAATTTGTTAGTTAATCACTCTCACTCAGATATCATATTAAAAACTGCAAATATTTCTAAACACCCTATGACAAAATGTATAGAAATTATGGAAATTAGCACTTTTTTCTCAGAAGAAAAACCCATCGCAAAATTATAGAATTGTATGACATTTTTTATAAAATTGAATAATCTTCTTTCCGCCCCAGGGCAAAATGTGTAGAATTGTAGCAAACTTGCTTTAAAACTGCTAAAATGTTTGCTTAGGGACCCCAAAAGGCTAGGCCGGCTCTGACTGCATGTGTCGGTATGGATGTGGGTACGCAGACCCGCGAGCCTCTGCGGCCTCTCATGATGTGTTCTGAATTTTTGTGGCCCCAACCCCATCAAAGTGGCCCATCCCTGCCTTACAGAAACACTTGACTGCTTGACAGTTACTCATCCCTATAACCAAGAGTGACATCATTTGAATGTTTTTTTCTCAGATGTACAAATTCCTTAGTGATTTTGATACATATTTTTTCTCTGTTCATAGGCCTGCACATGATTTGGAATGGTTATTTAGCGTCTGTAGCATCTGAAACCTATAAGAGTGAGTTGTTGGTAATATTTCTCTAGGTTATAACCATTAGGCAGCAAATGTGCCTCAGAGAGAGAGCGAGAGAGAGAGATTGGGGATTGCATGACATTGTGCTAAATCCAATAGTATAAAGGGTATCTCCCAGCCTTGATATTGCTATGGGGCTTGGATTTGAACCAGATGGGGCTATAAACATTTGTGAGCACTGGGTTACCACGAGCACAGGGGAGTCACAGCTTATCATTGGGCATGGAGTGGCCTCCCCCTTCCTCCTAATCTCAAACAGGCCAAGGTGCAGGAGACGTTGGCTGGTTCTCACGGAACTCTCTCTCCCTCGCTCTGCTCCTGCAAGACATAGAAAACAGAGATCAGGAACTGACTGACTGACCAGGTTCTTTGGTGGTTTTTCTATGAACTAATCTTCTAATCAGTTCTAAGTGAAAACAATGTATGTGTGCCCCCCTTTTAGATTTCCATAATCAGATTACTTATGTCACAGTAAAGTCTCGGTAGAATGACATCCTTTAAACCAATGAAGAATATAAATGATGGTAGATGGATAGATGTAGTGCTCTCAGATCTATGATTAACTCCTTATTTGGCATGTTCTGGAACCTCCTCAAGTGAACTGAATCAGGAGAATAACCTGATGCCAAGCTGTGGTCTGTATTGTTTTACCTGTTCGTGACTTCTTGAGAAATTTCCATTGGCATTTCCATCGTATCTCATAAGTCAAGTGGTTCAAATGCCAAAAATGTTCCCCATTCCAAACAGCTCTGATTATGTGTTTGATTGGTTGAAAACATGTGGCTCAGTATATAGCATAAGAGAAAATGACTTTGTATTGGCTTTTGCATGTCTGTTTCTGTTCCAGGGCCCTATCACACACACCTGTGTCCTTACACATCAACCAGACCCACCACTGCAAGCTGCTGCCGGGCCTGGTGTCGTCACAAGCCCAGCTGTGTCGGAGCAACCTGGAGCTCATGCAGACCATCATCACTGCAGCCCGCGAGGTCAAGAAGACCTGCCAGAAGACCTTCTCTGACATGCGCTGGAACTGCTCCTCCATTGATATCCCCAGTGACTCCTCAAGGTATCGACCGGACCTTGACAGAGGTAGGCCTACAAGTACACAATCTACTATTTATGGTGGTTAGAACTAGGCGTAAAAGAATGAAAACAACTCCAGCACACTGGAGTAAACAATGTGAAGATCTGTTGACTGAAATGGTGGTGTGAGATCCATTGTGCTGGGTGTGCATACTGTATGTTTTCTTCAATAGAACTAGGAGTGATCATCTCTGACCAAATTATTAGCACAGTAGAAACTCTGTGTCCTTTGTGGGATTCAAAAAGCTAACCTAAATGTCGCAGGAGATTATTTACAAGAGAGAGTTTAAAGCTTTAATCATCGTCCTTGGTGGTCTTTTGCGCTCTGAGGGCAGAGCGGACTGTGACAAGCAAAGGCTACCATTCCCCTTGAAAGAAAGAAAATCGTCCACTATCACCTTATCCACTCACCCCAATTTTATTCCTTGCTAAAAAGTTATTCTGTTTAAGTTCCAAGTACTTGATGTGGTCTTCATAGCTTAGTTACAGATAATCTTCAAATATATCTGTAACTTGTGACACTTTGTCTTTTGTGTGTATTTTGTATTCATTTTTTATATATATATATAATATTTTATGTACACGCTGCTATTTCCCTGTTTTGCCTTCTTGCCAGGTCACCCTAGCAAAAGAGGTTTTTAACCTCAATGGATCTTACCTGGTTAAATAAAGGTTAAATAATTATTTTCTGTTGCACAATAGATATATTGAGTTGAACAGTGACTATTAGAAGGAATTTAGACCTATTTTTTGTGGCATCTCATCTTTCTCAGTTTTAAATCCATTTTACGGCAGACGTTACCTACATGCATCTGTTTTTCTATAGTAAAGCATGATGTGAAATATTGCCAGTGATCTCTGCGGAACATAAGTCTTATGAATAGGCAGGCTCTAAGTTGCTCCCTTCAGTACAAAGCATTAGTAATGTACACAGTGCGTGCCTGACATATATATATTTTTTGTGATCCTCGTTTCATTAAATGCACACTCCTTGCAGTGTTTTGAGAGTCTTTCTGTGTTCTGGACTTGTACTTTGATGGGTTTATTTCCATTGGCAAAAGGATCTTTGCTGAGCCGGACAGACCCAATGCCAGTTCCAGTTTTACTGAGTTTGGGTGAAGATGTAAAAAACCCACAACAAAGAGCTGGCTCCTAATCAAAAGCTCCACAATGATGCGTCTGAAAAGAAGACAGGCTCCATCTGTCAACTGTTAGGCCAGTCTTAAGAAGCCCCTGGCAGACTCTATACTAGTGCTCTTATTCCTACAGGGATGTCTTTGATGAACTGTCTCCTACCTCCATCATCGAGCATTGAAATATCTGCACTCTGTGTGTACACACTTCATTACCTATACACTGAGTGTAGAAAACATTAGGAACACCTTCCTAACGTTAAGTTGCACCCGGCCTTTTGCCCTCAGAACAGCCTCAGTTCGTCTGGGCATGGACTCTACAAGTCGTCGAAAGTGTTCCACATGGATGCTGGCCCAGGTTGGCTTCAAGTTGGCTGGATGTCCTTTGGGTGGTGGACCATTCTTGATACACATGGGAAACTGTTGAGAGTGAAAAACCCAGCAGCGTTGTAGTTCTTGACACACTCAAATTGGTGCGCCTGGCACCTACTACCATACCCCGTTCAAAGGCACTTCAATCTTTTGTCTTGCCCATTCACCCTCTGAATGGTACACATACAATCCATGTCTCAATTGTCTCAAGGCTTGAAAATCATTCTTTAACCTGTCTCTTCCCCTTCATCTACATTGATTGAAGTGGATTTAACAAGTGATATCAATAAGGGATCACAGCGTTCACCTGGATTCACATGGTCAGTCTGTCATGGAAAGGGTTCCTAATGTTTTGTACACTCAGTGTATAACATCCATATTATTCACACTGGCTGTATAACCATATCTGTATAGTGACTTTCTCATGTTAACCTCACTGAATGTACAGGTTAGGGCTAAATGAGGGTTACATGAAAAATTGAAAAAAAAACAGTTAATCCACAGAAGTCAGTTCCCACACTTACAAGGATTTGTCTTGTGGTTTTCGACAGGCACGAGGGAGTCGGCGTTCGTGTACGCCCTGTCCGCGGCAGCCATCAGCCACACCATCGCGCGGGCTTGCACATCGGGGGACCTGCGGCTGTGTTCGTGCGGCCCCATCCCTGGAGAGATCCCTGAGCCAGGCTACCGCTGGGGTGGCTGTGCAGACAACCTGCACTACGGCCTGGTCATGGGCTCCAAGTTCTCTGACGCCCCCATGAAGATGAAGAAGGCAGGCTCCCATGCCAACAAGCTGATGCACCTGCACAACAGTGAAGTGGGGAGACAGGTAGTTACACACGCTGATCATGGATATACTCACTGTTTATGTTAATCAGATGTAGTGGTAGTGGTAGTAGTGGTTGTGGTAGTGGTAGTAGTAGTATTGGTAGTGGTAGTGGTAGTAGTGGTAGCGGTAGTGGTAGTAGTGGTAGTAGTAGTAGTAGTGGTAGTGGTAGTAGTGGTAGTAGTAGTAGTAGTAGTATTGGTAGTGGTAGTGGTAGTAGTGGTAGCGATAGTGGTAGTAGTAGTGGTAGTGGTAGTGGTGGCAGTAGTGGTGGTAGTGGTAGTGGTGGTGATAGTGGTAGTGGTGGTGGTAGTAGTAGTGGTAATGGTAGTGGTAGTGGTAGTGGTAGTGGTAGCGGTAGTGGTAGTGGTAGTGGTAGCGGTAGCGGTAGTGGTAGTAGTAGTGGTAGTGGTAGTGGTAGTGGTAGTGGTAGCGGTAGTGGTAGTGGTAGTGGTAGTGGAAGCGGTAGTGGTAGTAGTAATAGTAGTAGTAGTAATGGTAGTGGAAGTAGTAGTATTGGTAATGGTAGTGGTAGTGGTAGTGGTACTAGTAGTGGTAGCGGTAGTTGTAGCGGTAGTAGTAGTAGTGGTAGTGGTGGTGATAGTGGTAGTGCTAATAGTAGTGGTAGCGCTAGTAGTAATGGTAGTGGTAGTAGTTGTAGTGGTAGTGGTAGTAGTAGTGGTGGTGATAGTGGTAGTAGTAGTGGTAGTAGTTGTAGTGGTAGTGGTAGTAGTAGTGGTGGTGATAGTGGTAGTAGTAGTGGTAGTAGTTGTAGTGGTAGTGGTAGTAGTAGTAGTAGTAGTAGTAGTAGTAGTAGTAGTAGTAGTAGTAGTAGTGGTAGTAGTAGTAGTAGTAGTAGTAGTAGTGGTAGTGGTAGTAGTGGTAGTAGTAGTAGTAGTAGTATTGGTAGTGGTAGTGGTAGTAGTGGTAGCGATAGTGGTAGTAGTAGTGGTAGTGGTAGTGGTGGTGGTAGTGGTGGTAGTAGAAGTAGTAGTAGTAGTATTGGTAGTGGTAGTGGTAGTAGTAGTTAGTGGTAGTAGTATGTTAATCAGATGTAGTGGTAGTGGTAGTAGTGGTTGTGGTAGTGGTAGTAGAAGTAGTAGTAGTAGTATTGGTAGTGGTAGTGGTAGTAGTGGTAGCGGTAGTGGTAGTAGTGGTAGTAGTAGTAGTAGTGGTAGTGGTAGTAGTGGTAGTAGTAGTAGTAGTAGTATTGGTAGTGGTAGTGGTAGTGGTAGTAGTGGTAGCGATAGTGGTAGTAGTAGTGGTAGTGGTAGTGGTGGTGGTAGTGGTGGTGATAGTGGTAGTGGTGGTGGTAGTAGTAGTGGTAATGGTAGTGGTAGTGGTAGTGGTAGTGGTAGTGGTAGTGGTAGCGGTAGTGGTAGTGGTAGCGGTAGCGGTAGCGGTAGCGGTAGCGGTAGCGGTAGCGGTAGTGGTAGTGGTAGTGGAAGCGGTAGTGGTAGTAGTAATAGTAGTAGTAGTAATGGTAGTGGAAGTAGTAGTATTGGTAATGGTAGTGGTAGTGGTAGTGGTACTAGTAGTGGTAGCGGTAGTTGTAGCGGTAGTAGTAGTAGTGGTAGTGGTGGTGATAGTGGTAGTGCTAATAGTAGTGGTAGCGCTAGTAGTAATGGTAGTGGTAGTAGTTGTAGTGGTAGTGGTAGTAGTAGTGGTGGTGATAGTGGTAGTAGTAGTGGTAGTAGTTGTAGTGGTAGTGGTAGTAGTAGTGGTGGTGATAGTGGTAGTAGTAGTGGTAGTAGTTGTAGTGGTAGTGGTAGTAGTAGTAGTAGTAGTAGTAGTAGTAGTAGTAGTAGTAGTAGTAGTGGTAGTAGTAGTAGTGGTAGTGGTAGTAGTAGTAGTAGTAGTAGTAGTGGCAGTGGTAGTCTGGCTTGAAAGAGGGTGATATGAATGTATGGGTGGACATATGAGTAGGGCTCTGGCAGTCATGAAATTTTGTCAGCCATGAATTTTTGTCAGCATGTGATTTATTTATTTATTTAACCAGAGGGAAACTAATTGAGACCCAGGTCTCATTTACAAGTGTGTCCTGGGAACACAACCAAACAAATGGCACACATACATTCAGAGCATCACAGATTAATAGACATACATAGTTAGTTAAAACAAACACATTCATCAGAATAAAAGCCTTTAGCCAATACAACAAACCAACCCATAGGCACTAAGGCATCCAAAGAGAGAACCGACTGGATATTATTCCAAACATTAGGCGCTAAACATGTAAAAGCAGATCTACCAAGCTCTGTGTTTACCAAGGGAGTCATTAAAGTTAACCATGCATGTGACCTAATATTATAATCAGGGACTCTAACCTTCAACAGAGATGACAAATACATTGGAAGTTTATGGAGAAGGGCTTTATAGACAAACAAAGAGTAGTGCAATAATCTACAGGTTTTTTAATGAGGTCCAGCCAACCCTTATAAAATGCAGTGATGGGTATTAAAGCTGGCAACGAAGGGCATTATGATAAACAGAGTAGAGGTCTCTTAAGGTGGTTACTGTTGCACTTTGGTATATAGTATCTCCATAATCAAGAACAGGTAAAAAAGTTGAATGAACAATTAACTTCCTACTAGACAGGTAGAAGCAGGATTTATTTCTATAAAATAACCCAACCTTACATTTAAGTTTCTTAACAAGCTCAGCTATGTGTTTCTTGAAGGATAGATCACTGTCTATCCAAATGCCAAGATATTTGCAAGCAGGTACAAGTTCAATCATAGCACCATTCATTGAATGAAGATGCATCATATTTGCAATAGGTTTATGAGAAAATCATGTATTTCGTTTTCCCAGTATTTAAAACAAGCTTTAAATTTGAAAGGGCGACTTGAACAGCTATAAAATCAGACTGCAAGCTCGATACTGCTAGGTCAATAGTCAGAGCAGTAACATAAAAAATAGCATCGTCAGCATACAGGTGATGAGCACAGGTTTTGACAGTTTGCCCAATATCATTTATATATTGTCAAGCAAATAACTGCCGTCTCACGGTAATTGACCGTTAATTATCATAAACACATTTAGCATCTCCTGGCTTCCACACATAGCCTACAAGCCACTGATGCAGACCTTTGGAACATCTACATTTTAAAGTCTAATAAATAAATTTAATATAGTCTACACCTTCACAATAAATACATTATTTATTTTAGACAGGTCTAAAGAAACATGATATGAAGAAAATGTCTATTTCAGAAGAACAGTATACCGTACTCTGAGTTGTCCTTATGTTAGGCCCTGGCCTGACTATGCCAAATGGCTGTGGGCTACACTAGTTCATTTAGCAGACAAGATTTGCTTAGAATTCTGTGGCATTATTTTATATTATTTTATAGTATGAAGAATACAATTGAACATAGCTGAATAAAATAGAAAGCATATTTTCTCCAAATGAGGGAGTGCACACGTGGCTTTTCTGTGTTGAGCGGTTAACCAAGAAACAGGTAGTCTTGTATGCTATATGTTTTGATTTTTAATACATTGTAAGGCTGCATGATGCGACTCTAATGATGATTTGAAAAATGTTGCATGAAAGGCATGAGCTCTGCTTCGTTTTTTTTGCGCAGACTGTACACACTTCATCAGTCTCTTGATATAATCTATGCACTTAAATAGCGAATGGAGTATGCTTTTCACGTGGTTCATTTTCATGTTGTAAAGAGGGCAATGTGCTTAATATTAGGAAAGTTGAGAAATAAATATAGTGTAACTAGCCTATAGAAAGCTGATGGGATCCTCCTCTTTTTAATAGAGGCCAACATTATGTTTTCTCACGCAATTGCATAGCCTATAGAAATGTTGCTCAACATGAGCTAATGGGCTCTCATGAAGTGTTTGATTAGATTTTCAATTACATTTGCATTGATGTCAGAGTGATTAGAGGGACAATAGAGTGCTGAGTACCAGGCAGTTAGCAAGTTTGGTAGGCTACTAATGACCATGAGCAGCATCAGAGCTTGGAGAAGCCTAATTACTGTGACTAAACAGTCACGTGGAAATTGACTGCCGTCATGACTCCTGGCCGTCAGTTTGACGTATTTCTGCTATAGCATTAGCCTCAGTAGTAACAGTGTTTGACATTCACGTCCTCTATCTCTCCCCCAGGCCCTGAGAGATGCGCTGGTGATGAAGTGTAAGTGTCACGGTGTGTCTGGCTCCTGCTCCATACGAACCTGCTGGAGAGGCCTGCAGGACCTGAAGGATATCGCCATGGACCTGAAGACCAAGTACCTGTCAGCCACCAAGGTGGTGCACAGACCCATGGGTACGCGCAAGCAGCTGGTCCCCAAGGACATCGACATCAGGCCTGTCAGGGAGAATGAGCTGGTCTACTTGCAGAGCTCCCCGGACTTCTGCGCCAAGAACGACAAGCTTGGCTCCGTTGGCACCCAGGACAGGTGAGACTGTTACAGGAGCTGTGTGTATGTATGCGTGTGTGTGTGTGTGTGTGTGTGTGTGTGTGTGTGCCTTATGTTCATAAAAGCAGGGTGTCCTGGGTGGCACATTGTGGAAGTATATAGGACCGTACAAAATCATCCTCAAGCGGGTAGTTCATCCAGGATGTTGATTTAATTAGCTGCCACCCACTCTGGTAGCAGACACCATTATGTTTTGAGAATCTCTGATAAAGAAAGTGGTCCCGGAGATTGGTCTGTCTGTGGTATGTCTGAGCACGTGTCCCTGACATGACCATTGTGACTTGGGCCCTTGTGTTGCTATCAGACAGGGGTAGGTAATGCGGTTATTCTTAGGCCCTGAGTGCATTCAGCTGATATCAATTTGAGAGCACAACACAGGGAAACAGGTTATGTTCCCCAAAGATAAAACAAGATATCTGTTTTATTAGGAATTAGAAACTGGTTAGTTCGTGCCCTGAATGCTGATTGGCTGACAGGTACCATTGGTATGACAAAATATGTATTTATACTGCTCTAATTATAATATCAATAAGGCACCTCAGGGGTTTGTGGTATACGGCCAATATACCACGGCTAAGGCTTGTATTCAGGCACTCCGCGTTGCGTCGTATCTAATGCCGTGTCTTGACTATCATTAAAAGTGAAGACTATTATATTATCAAATCAATTTAATTATTACGTGATTACCTTAATCATGTAAACATTAACTAGGAAGTCGGGGCACCACGGAAGAATGTTGTTTATAGAGTTACTATCTCACAAATTTTAACTCTCTTCAGATTACTTTCTTATCATAACTGTCGCTTTTAATGGATTTTACCTCGGTCAGTCTCATTCTTGAACGTCGCAATTCCTGGTCTGCACGAACCCTAACATTTGTTGATGAATCATCCATACACAAATCGGATCAATTATTTATTTACTAGCTAATTAAACAATTATAGAATATACAAAACATCCTGACATTATACAGTAAATACCGTCCCTAGAGGACTTAACAAAACATGACAGCTTGGTTATAACACGATAGATTCAGAGAGAAGTGGGGGGGGGGGGATGGTTGGAAGGAAGAGACAAAGGAATGGGTCTCTATTGGACATTTATGCTCACATAAATACAAATACATACGTATGCCAATGACAATCGCTCATTCAAAAAAGTTATGCATTGTATTTACGTGAAGCTGGCTTCGATAGTTGGTCGATGAGGTAAGCCTCTGGTTTGCCCAGAAGAGATCGCCATTGTTCTTTGTTGAGTCTTCTGGGTCGTAGTGGGGTGAGAGTTTCATCTCACTTTGTAGATGCTTCCGCAATGTCGTCAGTGTTCTCGGACTAGACTTTCGCACATTTTCAGTCTCCACGTTATTTGGACTGCTGTGACTTTCGTCTTGAGGGCTTTTATCCTTGAGAGGGAAGGGGGGTGTTTCATCCTCCTCACCCAATGTCTGTGTTCCCTTGGGCGGGGCTACTGACTGTGCATAAGATACCATAAAACAACCAATTCTAATTTAGAAGACTAAATCACATTGTTATCTTTTCAAAAGTATTCTTATACTTAATCATTCACCTTATACAACATTCAGCTGCAAAGCTAATAACTGAGAGATGTACACTTTAAAAGATAGACTTTCATTACACCCTTAGCCGTGGTATACTGGCCATATACCACACCTCCTCAGGTCTTATTGCTTAAATACACCCCCGGTTAAAAGTTTGGAATATTACTCATTCAATGGTTTTTCTTTATTTTTTACATTGTTGAATAAAATTGAAGACATAAAAACTATGACATAACACATATGGAATCATGTAGTAACCAAAAAAGTTTTAAACAAATCAAAATATATTTTATATTTGAGATTCTTCAAATAGCCACCCTTTGCCTTGATGACAGCTTTGCACACTCTTGGCATCCTGAAGACATTTTATGCGCCAGGTGCACGCATCTGCAGCCCCCAAGGGTCCCACCACACGCGGCCTATAGCATATACAGTATTTAGTCCTTTATGCCGAGTCTCAAGGCACCATCACTCGTTGGTGGCAGTCTGCAAGGGGACGTGTGACACTGATGTGGCGTGTGGTGTGTGCTTTCATGAGGGTCCCAGAGGTCTAGGGATGTTTTAATCGCCCCATCCCATACCTCCTCCTCCACATCACATGGCCTCATCACAGCGCCATACTCCTCACTCCCATGATCCCTAGACACTCCGCAAGAGCTAGTGGGAGACCCTGGCGGAGCCGTGTTCAGTTGTGTACACTTCAGGATGGCCTTATCTGTGTTTACCCTTCAAGTGAGTTCTAATCTCACTACTCCTCGCCATGGATAGCTTTGACCCCATTGATAATACCTGGAGTGGAGTAGCAGCAAACATGAAGCCTACTCAGTTAGGGACAGAAATGTTGGACGGCTCTTCTGTAGAAAGCTGTCCTTTGTCTTTCCATTGATTTACACTTGTACTGCTGTGAGCCTTGTAGCGACGTTCGTTGTGGGGTTAGAATGTGTTCTGTAATAATAAGAAATGCATAACAAGTTAGGGATTATCTATCTCAAAGGCAACAAGCACTGTGGGTTTCACTTGTGATGGCACCATCGAATGAAGTATTTTAATTCCGAATGAGATGAATAGCTCTGACTGTGAGTGACAGCTGTGTGAGAGTGATGTGGCGTTAACAGACTGTGATGTCATTTTGATTCATTAACTTGCACCAGATAGGGCAGAGCTATTTTTAATTGCCCAATCCCAAAGGCCATTATTGTAAGGAGCCAGTCCTCCCCTCCCTCCTCCCCCCCCTCCCTCCCTCCCTCCCTCCCTCCCTCCCTCCCTCTCTACCCGCCATCCCTTTCCTCCTTTTCCCTCCTCTGTGTCAACAGCCTTCAACCATCCTCTCAGTCTCTCTATTCTCTCACCCCTCTGGCCATTAACACTCTGCTATTATTAAACAATGCAATTATGTGGAGAGAGAGAGGGTTAAATAGAGGGAGGGCTCCCCTGTGTATTCACTGTGATTTATGATAGAGCTCTTCTATAAATTAAAGGGTCCCAAGCGAAGCATCTGCTGCCCTCAGACAAAACACAAGGGAGATTGTTTGGGTGAATGCACAATAAGCACTCGTCAAGCTCCGCCTTTTAAATACCTTTGTGAGGCTTGGATTGGACTCAGAGTTGTCCAAAACGTTGGGCAAAAACGTTTTTGGTGTTTGATATTAGAGGAACTATTCTAAGATCAATGGGATTGTTTGAGCGAGGAATTAATTGGAGAGACAGTGTGTATGTGTGTGTGTGTGTGTGTGCGTGCGTGTGTGTGAATATGTTGGGGACATTGAGGACTTTCCAGAGACCAAAATGTATTACCAGTGTCATTTAGGGACGCAAAAAAATATTAAACCTAGTTTTAACTCACTCGCTCGCACTCTCTGTCCATTCCAGGCAGTGCAACAAGACGTCCATCGGCAGCGACAGCTGCGACCTGATGTGCTGTGGGCGAGGCTACAACCCCTACACAGAGAAGCTGGTGGAGCGCTGCCACTGCAAGTACCACTGGTGCTGCTACGTCACGTGTAAGAAGTGTGAGAGGATTGTGGAGAGATACGTCTGCAAATGAGTCCATGTTATCTACTTCATCCATCCGTCCACCCACCCACCTAAGCGCCCTACGTTTCTAAACTGGGGCCACAGATAACCAAAGCACTATGTTTCCAAGATGGCTTACTTTTGTCTTAAGCTTTAGCATGAATATTTTGACAAGAAACAGTTTATTATTGTTCATAATTTTTTTATTAAACTCACAAGCTGGACTAAAACGTTTTAACATTTTACAAAACGTGGACAAATGGGTGTTGTGACAATGTCTATCGGTTTACGTGAAGACCACCGTCCTCAAGGGGTTTTTCTTTCCTTACACTTGCCATACTCGGATATCAAAAGTCTATTTTCGTATACCTTTATTAAAATAAATGATATTGGATGTTTGTTTTTTTTGTACTTCTGGTCACGCTCCGATGTTGACGTTCACCGTTTCCACGGAATTCAAAGGGTTCAAATGGTACTTGTTTTTTCAAGAGAGAAAGAGACGGAAAGAAAGACAGGATGAAAGGTGCTAAACACACAAAGGGAACTTCAGGTACTTTCAGTCGTGGAACTTTTTTAGTAACTGGTTTTGAACTCTGGACACTTGAGCACTGGAGCTCGACTGGGGACTCGCCTGCGGACAGAAAGTTCTGTGTGCATCCTCAGAAAAAGGATAACTATCTCCCATTGTTATAAACAGCACATTAGCCCTATAATGTCTGACATGCAGGTAGTCCAAAGCCTAATGATCAGAGCATGTGAACGGAACACATGGGTCTCATAATCCTGTGTTATTATGAACCACTCTTGTGTAGATGTACATACTGTCTTTTTGTATGCTGAATTAAATAATTAAATATTTATAAACTGATTAAAGAATCTTTACCAAGCTCTTTAGAAATATCATGTTTTTCCTTTCCTAAAACCGCACATCATCATGGTGAAAAACATGTTGGTTATTTAGAAAAAAACTTGGCAAGAGAACTAAATTACATGCTGAAGTTTTTGGAATAGACTAGCTATATTTCTTCCCCTCAAAACATTACTTTTTTAATCTCCAAGTGTTGAGAAAATAACAATTTCAGACAATGTTCTGTAATATGAAGTAGTGTTCAATCTAAAGGCCAATTGGGATCAACCTCTCAATTACAAAAAAACTGAGAAAGTGTTTGTTTGGACATTCGTCACTGTCACAAAGACCATTCAAAGAGACCTTTAATTCTATAACAGGTTTCGCCTAACGCTCATATGAGTAAGGAGAGATCTTGGAAATGGTTAAACCTCCTATTAAAAAACAAAATCAATTGAATTTATTTTAATACAAAGGGTTAGGTTGTTAATAAAAGGAACAGAACTTGTCAATTGGCACTCTGTAAGTCCTAAGTATTACCCTCTGAACAAACCTTGTATTGCCTTGTGGTTCTCATGATTCTAAACAGACACAAATAGCTAGTAAGGGCTTGAAGCTAAGCATCTTGACCAATGCTCTGACACATTGATGCTCCGACCTGCACAAGCCAAACACATGTACCACTATTGACCTAGCCTGCCCATGGGGGCATAGATGCTGCCAACACAGCTAGAACAGTATAAAACTGCAGGGGAGGTATGTTTAATAGAACGCAATCATTGTTACATTAGCTTTTTATGAGCTCGGTTTGTGTTTGCAGCCACCAATTACTGCTAACAAATTGGTTGATAGGCATGTTTTAACTGATTAAAGTCCATTTTAGGAATTATGAGAAATGTACAGTGGAATGGATTCCAGATACACTTTGCGCGTTTGAGTGGTAAAGCAAAAGTAGCCGGCTGTAAATGGAAGTCGATGAGTAAAGTCGGGGGAGGAAAGTCGGACAACTTCTGCTGTTTCTAGGAAATGTGACTATGGGAGACATGGCAATCACCTTTGTTACTGCAGGTAAAGTTGATATCAAAATTCCACTTCTACACAAAGCTAAACGTGATAAACAAATAAGATACCAGCCCAAGCTCTTTCTAACGTTCACAAGACTTGTTTTGTATTTTTGTGATGGTTTTCTCAAAATATAACCAGGTAGTGAGTGAATAGGCTACTAGAATGAGAACATACAGTGCCCTCCATAATTATTGGTACAGTGAAGCATTTTGTCTTCTTTTGGCTCTGTACTCCAGCACTTTTGATTTGAAATGATACAAGGCTATAGTGCAGACTGTCAGCTTGAATTTAATTAATCCATATAGGGTCAACCGTTTAGGAATGACAGCACTTTTTATACATAGTCCACCCATTTTAGGGGACCAAATAATTCGCTTTTGTGTATTAAAGTAGTCAAAAGTTTTGTATTTGGTCCCATATTCCTAGCATGCAATGATTGCACTAAGCTTGTGACTCTACAAACTTGTTGGATGCATTTGCTGTTTGTTTTGCGTTGTGTTTCAGATTCTTTTGTGCCCAATAGAAATTAATGCTAAATAATGGAGTCATTTTGGAGTCATTTATATTGTAAATTAGAATAGCATTTGTTTCTAAACACTTCTACATTAATGTGGATGCTACCATGATTACGGATAGTCCTGAATTAATCGTCAATAATGATGAGTGAGAAAGTTACAGACGCACAAATGTCATACACCCCCAAAAATGCTAACCTCCCATGTTACTTCATGCCTTCCTCATTATTATTTGTGATTGTGCAACATGGAATTATAACAGATGTGATTAAATGGAGTCCATATCCTTCCTGTATGGTAATTGATTGCATGTCAGCATCACTATACTCTACAGTGTATTTCTTTAATTCTCAACCTCTATGTTGCTTTTGTCAGTAAGCATGTAAAGAACAGAATTTGATTCAGTCACACTCACTGTACAGTATACGTTACTGTGTAAAAAACATGAAAATAATTATACTACACATGTACATATAAATTAGTTCACATAAGGTATTGGGTAAACAATACGCAAAGTAATATACCAAGCACTCAAATGCACTTGAACCCACGACTGGTTTCTGGGGTATTTCAAATCTAATATATGGTTTTATATGTCACATGCTTCGTAAACAACAGGTGTGGACTAACAGTTAAATGCTTACTTACGGGCCCTTCCCAAGTATGCAGAGAGAAAAATAATAGAAAAATATTAACACAAGGAATAAATACACAATGAGTAACGATAACTACAAGGGATACCAGTACAGAGTCAATGTACAGGGGTATGAGGTAATGGAGTTAGATATGTACATTTAACTATGAATAAAGTGACAGATAGTAAACAGTAGCAGCAGCTTATGTGATGAGTCAAACATGTTTGTGCAAAAAGGGTCAATGCAGATAGTCTGGGTAGCTATTTGGTTAACTAACTATTTAGCAGTCTTATGGCTTGGGGGTATAAATGCTCGGGGTCCTGTTGGTTCCAGACTTGGTGCATCAGTACAGCTTGCCATGTGGTAGCAGAGAGAACAGTCTATGACATAGGTGGCTGGAGTCTTAAACAATTTTTAGGGCCTTCCTCTGACACCACCTGGTATAGAGGTTCTGGATGGCAGGGAGCTCAGCCCCAGTGATGTACTGGGCCGCACGCACTACCTTCTGTAGCGCCTTGCAGTCGGATGCCAAGCGGTTGTCATACCAAGCAGTGATGCAGCCAGTCAAGATACTCTCAATGGGGTAGGTGTACAACCTGTGTTGAGGGTCAGTGTGGCGGATGTGTTGAAGCCTACCCTCAACACCTGGGGGTGTCCCATCAGGAAGTCCAGGATCCAGTTGCAGAGGGAGTTGTTCAGTCCCATGATCCTTAGCTTAGTTATGAGCTTGGAGGGAACTATAGTGTTGAACGCTGAGCTGTAGTCAATAAACAGCATTCTCACATACTGTAGGTGTTCCTTTTGCCAAGTTGGAAAGGGCAGTGTGCAATAAAGATTGAATCATCTGCAGATCTGTTGGGGCGGTACGCGAATTGGAGTGGGTCCAGGGTGTCTGGGATAATGGTGTTGAGCCATGACCAGCCTTTCAACACATTTCATGGCTATTGATGTGAGTGCTAGGGGGGGATAGTCATTTAGGCAGGTTACCTTGACATTCTTGGGCACAGGGTCTATGGTGGTCTGCTTGAAACATGTAGGTATTACAGACTGGGTCAGGGAGAGGTTGAAAATGTCACTGAAGACACTTGCTAGCTGGTCAGCGCATGTTCCGAGTACGCATCCTGGTAATCTCTCTGCTCATTAAGGGACTATAAGAATAAAGTTGTATTTAAACTCTAAATAGTCATCCACCCAAAACAGTGAACATTGCTTTGATAATAGCCAATGATAGGCGGCGACTTCAACCATTTATGAGCATGTAGTGCCTTTTGCTTCAAAAGAAACAGAATAAGGTTGTCACCCACAATGCTTTGGTTCCAACTTCAAGTTGCAGTTGGTGAGGAGCAACTGCAGAAATCTCCAGATCAACGTTCATGACCGTTGATCACATGGTTGTTGTAAAGGTCATGCAGTTGACATGTAGTGGCAAGTCAGACAATTTTTATACCCATAATGCAACACACTGTGAAAGGAGGTGACCAACATTGGTCAACGTTTTGACAAAAGTGATCCGCTTGAACGCGCCCACAATGTTGCCTGTAATCCAGCCAAGCCAATGTCATGGATACATAACCCTCTTTACATGATGTGTTAGATCATCAGCCAATGAAACCACAGGTAGTAAATACATAGAAACACAGTGTAGAAGGAGTGAACAATGGACACTAACCTTCAAAGGGTGTCCTATCTGTCAGCATTCTAAAAGCAGTGCCAGCAAGTAAGGATGGACACAATCTGTCGTGATGGGGAATGGGTGTGGGGGTAAATGGGTGTTGGAGGAGGAGGGTGGGGAATGGAGGGTTAGAGGTCTGGGAGAAATAATAGTGAGCAGCACTCTGTGAGGCCACAGAGTGAGTCCACTAAAGCCATGCAGTCATAGACTGTGTGCAGGCTGGTATCAGACGTAACATAGAAAACAGAAATCAGTGACACTCAAATTAGTATGATATGTTACGTTTGGTATGGTTACATAAGACAGAAGGTTTTTTAATGCAAAAACAAAAGGAGGGTGGTTGGTCGGCGTGGATGGGTAGACGTATAATGCGAATGTCTAGCAACCTAAAGGTTGTGTGTAATTAGCAACTTACTACTCTTCAGCTACTTTGCAACTACTTAGCATGTAAGCTAGCACTTCCCCTAACCCTCAGCTTAACCCTTAAATCTAACTCCTAACCCTTAGCCAGTGATTACACTGTTGATAATTTTTTAGAGCAGTTTAAATTGATAGATATAGAGTTAACAACAATATGTAAACACAATACTGAATTCAGCATAATAATAGTCTTGTTGAAAATCATTCTCTATCTGACCTATCTACATCTGATTGAACAATGTGGTTGAAATATCTCACAGAAACACAGAAATTAAGAAGATTTGACTAATACTTTCACTCTGCGAAACAATTCAGATAATCCATGAAAGCATGGTTGATTCTACCAACATGAAAAAATACTATAGTTTACTATAGTATAAATAGTGTAGTATTACTATAGTTAAACTGTAGTGTTTTGCGGACTGTAGTGTTTTTACGGACAGCAGTATACTGTAGTATTTACTATAGTATTCTAAAGTATACTACAAAATTCTATAGTAAGTACTACACACATTCAGGGATACTGTGTAGTTTACTGTAGAATACTATAGTAAGTACTGTAGTATTCTATAGTAAACTGTAGTATTTTTTCATGTGGGTATCCATTTTAGAGAAGACCAGTTAAACGCAAATAAACTTGTTGCACATTCTGTCTGTTCTCTTTCTTTCCACACAGAGTCCAGTGAGAAGCGGAAGAGGAACTGTGAGCAAATGTAAACAGAATGGCCAGGAAGTTTTGTTGCTCAGCCTTTTACCATCACAGCAGCTTTAGAACACCGATAGTCCCAAGCCATTAAAAATCAACACGGAACTAATTGTCGCTAAAGTTAACGTTTCTATTTATTTTCCAGAGATATCTGTTTAGCCAGAGTGGTGGCAGTGTAGTCAGTATGGCCCTGGCTCTGTGGGAATTGGCCTGTAATCGACAGAGGAAGGGAGAGTTTAATGGACAGCAGTGAAAATCTCTTGGGGTTGATGTCATCCAAGACCATAATAATGACAATTGCCTTTGTGTACCCTCTGGTCTAGATACTTGCTGTGAATGAAGGAGACAAAGAATTTGAATGGAGTGGTAAATGCTTTGAGATGTACTGACCCGTACTGTAAATTGACTTTTGTGAGCCACTCCCCACCCACCCTTCAGCCCCTTGTAAATAGGGTCCAGCAGTGTGTGCTGTTAAATGCAGTTTTTGTTGTTTTCTGTGATCAGGCAGCTGACCTGTGTTCCGGGGCAGTTAGGATGTGTCCTGAGGCATCTTGCCTGGGAGATAGCACAGCAACATCCCAGATAACTGGTATGATGGGTGAGATGGGGGATCAGGGTAACTGGTGAAGGAAGGTTATGGATGTCGGTTTAGTGGAGAAATATGTAGATATAACGGGTACTTGCCAGAGAAATATATATGTTCCAATTGAAATGTATAAATATATATATATACATTTGCTAAAATAAAATAAAAACTGTTTTCGGGCCTCCAGAGTGGCGCAGCGGTCTAAGGCACTGGATCGCAGTACTAGCTGTGTCACTACAGTTCCTGGTTTGATCTCAGGCTGTGTCGCAGCCGGCCGCGACCGGGAGACCCATGAGGCGGCGCACAATTGGCCCGGCGTCGTCTGGGTTAGGGGAGGGTTTGGCCAGCTTGGATGTCCTTGTCCAATCGCGCTCTAGCGACTCCTGTGGCGGGCTGGGCGCATGCACGCTGACACGGTCACCAGGTGTACGGTGTTTCCTCCGACACATTGGTGCGGCTGGCTTTTGGTTTAAGCGAGCATTGTGTCAAGAAGCAGTGTGGCTTGGCGGAGTTGTGTTTCGGCTCTCGACCTTCGCCTCTCCCGAGTCCGTATGGGAGTTGCAATTGGGTAGAAAAATAATAATAAATAATTTAAAACCTGATTTCGCTTCGTCATTATGGGGTATTGTGTGTAGATTGATGAGGAAAAACATTTATTTAATCAATTTTAGAATAAGGCTGTAACGTAACAAAATGTGGAAAAAGGGAAGGGGTCTGAATACTTTCCGAATGCACTGTAAGATCACATATGATCACATGAAAGCATATGTTTTTGGAACACTTAACGTGTTCACGTGAAATTCATGTGGCTTTTCCGTAAGGGTATTTCTATAATGGAAAAAAAAATGCATTACAAAAAGTTAACTAAAACTGACAACCATATATTGCCTCCTTTTATAATAATGCTTGTTGACACTGTTACGATGAAACTTAAAAAGTTTACATAAATCTCCATGCATTAGAACATCCATGTCTTTTAAAGGTGTGAGTCAATGGAGAGCAAGACAAAAAGAAAGGGAGCGAGGTTGAAAGAGGCATAGAGAGCTAAGTACTCTGGGAAAAGTAAACAGCGAGCCATGTAATCACAGTGGATCTGAACAGAAGGCCTACGGAAAAGTCTGCACCCTGAGGAGTCAACAAACCCAGGGGGAAAATGGCTAACTAATTGACATTACTGAGCAAGGTTGAGGACACACACACACACACACACACACACACACACCACACACACACACACACACACACACACACACACACACACACACACACACACACACACACACACACACACACACACAGTTATAAAGCCCCTGTAAGTTTGTTGTGTGTCTTTTGACGACTCACCACATTGTTATCCTGAAGTACTTTGGCTAAACATTGTTGTTATGCTATCTCAGGAACGTGAGCATGTTAGAGTGATAGCTATACTCTTAGAAAAAAGGGTTCCAAAAGGGTTCTCTGGCTGTTCTACCTAGAACGAATAACCCTTTTAGGTTCTAAATAGCACCTTTTATTCTAAGAGTGTAATAAACCCAAGCCTTTATAAAGAACAAAATCTCATTCTTCCAACACAATACTGCCATTTCAGCACCATGTGCAATGTATTTATCCTGATGATATTATAATGTGATATGCAGCTGGAATGGGCCTTTACTGTTAAGACTGGCACAAGCCTACTGCTCTCAGGAATCTGACACATATTATTCTTGGGCTGAAACACAGATGTTCAATTGACTGCAGTTTTTCCCTTACTCGTTGCTATGTTCATACATTGCTATGTTTACCAGGCTAATAACTTCATATGGCATGATAAGGGTTTTACTATCTGCAGTAGCTAATTGGATAGGTAAGGAACCATACTATAACTGCCACTGCCTTGGTAGGAATCCTGTACACTGCTAAACAATATGGGTGCTTTGCTGTTCTAAGAACCTTTTTGAAGACCATTTATGAAGCAAGCTATTGAACCCCTTTGGTTTTATATAGCACCCTTTATTCTAGTAGTGTACAGTACATAGTGCCAGGTGCCGTACTGCCAGGACTTTAAGTGGGTTACCCTCATGAGCTCACTACATGACCCAGTCAGTCCCAGTCCTCTTCGATCAGGTTATTATTTGGCCACTTTCTCTGGTTCCCAAATGAATGGCTGAGGTGTAGAATTGAGACGTCCCCCCTCCTTACTTAAAATCAAGCGCATCACAGTAAATTAATCAACGGGCCCTCCGAATCTTTCAACTTGTGCTCTGTTTTCATAACCTTTTGTAGAGTAATACAAATAAAGGATTTTAGGGGGAAATTAAATATATATACACACACATTTATTTAAATGTATCTTCTCATCCAACGTATGGGTAAGTTGGAGTGGTAGCCAGATTCCCCCCTTACTTTAATTGCTTCCATATTTATTTCAGTGGATGAGGTAATGGCATCTATTTAGTGAAGATTGAGTAGGAATGGCAGTCTGTGAAGCCATTATGTGTGATTGTGAGTGTTTGCAGTAGTAATTTCTACTGAGGATCTTGTGAATTGTCTGATTAGAGACACACTAAAAAATACAAATCTCTCAGTATAGATTTGTATGATTTGGTAACCAAATATGAACATCAATCATTTGATCATTAATCATAGAAAATAGTAGTACACTGAACAAAAATATAAATGCATTATGTAAAGTGTTGGTCCACTCACCTATCCACATCGAAGGGGACCGCAGTGGAGAAGGTGGAAAGTTCCTCGGCATACACATCACTGACAAACTGAAATGGTCCACCCACACAGACATTGTGGTGAAGAAGGCGCAACCTCAGGAGACTGAAGAAATTTGGCTTGGCACCTAAAACCCTCACAAACCTTTACAGATGCACAATTGAGAGCATCCTGTCGGGCTGACTCACCACATGGTACGGCATATGCACCGCACGCAACCGCAGGGCTCTCCAGAGGGTGGTGCGGTCTGCCCAATGCATCACCGGGGGCAAACTTCCCGTCCTCCATGACACCAACAGCACCCGATGTCACAGGAGGCCAAAAAGATCATCAAATACAACAACCACCCGAGCCACTGCCTGTTCACCCCGCTATCATTCAGAAGGCGAGGTCAGTACAGGTGCATCAAAGCTGGGACCGGGAGACTGAAAAACAGCTTCTATCTCAAGGTCATCAGACCGTTAAATAGCCATCACTAGCACTTTAGAGGCTGCTGCCCTATATAGATAGACTTGAAATCACTGGCCACTTTAATAATGGAGCACTAGTCACTTTAATAATGTTTACATATTTTGCATTACTCATCTCATATGTACAGTGGGGAGAACAAGTATTTGATACACTGCCGATTTTGCAGGTTTTCCCACTTACAAAGCATGTAGAAGTCTGTAATTTTTATCATAGGTACTCTTCAACTGTGAGTGACGGAATCTAAAACAAAAATCCAGAAAATCACATTGTATGATTTTTAAGTAATTAATTAGCATTTTATTGCATGACATAAGTATTTGATACATCAGAAAAGCAGAACTTAATATTTGGTAGAGAAACCTTTGTTTGCAATTACAGAGATCATACGTTTCCTGTAGTTCTTGACCAGGTTTGCACACACTGCAGCAGGGATTTTGGCCCACTCCTCCATCCAGATCCTTCAGGTTTCGGGGCTGTCGCTGGGCAATACGGACTTTCAGCTCCCTCCAAAGATTTTCTATTGGGTTCAGGTCTGGAGACTGGCTAGGCCACTCCAGGACCTTGAGATGCTTCTTACGGAGCCACTCCTTAGTTGCCCTGGCTGTGTGTTTTGGGTCGTTGTCATGCTGGAAGACCCAGCCACGACCCATCTTCAATGCTCTTACTGAGGGAAGGAGGTTGTTGGCCAAGATCTCGCGATACATGGCCCCATCCATTCTCCCCTCAATACGGTGCAGTCGTCCTGTCCCCTTTGCAGAAAAGCATCCCCAAAGAATGATGTTTCCAACTCCATGCTTCACGGTTGGGATGGTGTTCTTGGGGTTGTACTCATCCTTCTTCTTCCTCCAAACACGGCGAGTGGAGTTTAGACCAAAAAGCTCTATTTTTGTCTCATCAGACCACATGACCTTCTCCCATTCCTCCTCTGGATCATCCAGATGGTCATTGGCAAACTTCAGACGGGCCTGGACATGCGCTGGCTTGAGCAGGGGGACCTTGCGTGCGCTGCAGGATTTGAATCCATGACGGCGCAGTGTGTTACTAATGGTTTTCTTTGAGACTGTGGTCCCAGCTCTCTTCAGGTCATTGACCAGGTCCTGCCGTGTAGTTCTGGGCTGATCCCTCACCTTCCTCATGATCATTGATGCCCCACGAGGTGAGATCTTGCATGGTGCCCCAGACCAAGGGAGATTGACCGTCATCTTGAACTTCTTCCATTTTCTAATAATTGCGCCAACAGTTGTTGCCTTCTCACCAAGCTGCTTGCCTATTGTCCTGTAGCCCATCCCAGCCTTGTGCAGGTCTTCAATTTTATCCCTGATGTCCTTACACAGCTGTTTGATTGAGTGTGTGGAGTCTGTTTGATTGAGTGTGTGGACAGGTGTCTTTTATACAGGTAACGAGTTCAAACAGGTGCAGTTAATACAGGTAATGAGTGGAGAACAGGAGGGCTTCTTAAAGAAAAACTAACAGGTCTGTGAGAGCCGGAATTCTTACTGGTTGGTAGGTGATCAAATACTTATGTCATGCAATAAAATGCAAATTAATTATTTAAAAATCATACAATGTGATTTTCTGGATTTTTGTTTTAGATTCCTTCACTCACAGTTGAAGAGTACCTATGATAAAAATTACAGACCTCTACATGCTTTGTAAGTAGGAAAACCTGCAAAATCGGCAGTGTATCAAATACTTGTTCTCCCCACTGTATATGCAGTATTCTATTCTGCTCTACTGTATCTTTGTCTATGCCACTCTGACATTGCTCGTCCAAATATTTATACATTTTTGATTCCATTCCTTTACTTTAGATTAGTGTATATTGTGTGTATTGTTGTGAAATTGTTATATATTACTTGTTAGATATTACTGCACTGTTGGAGCTAGAAACACAAGCATTTCGCTACACCCGCAATAGCATCTGCTAAAAACGTGTATGTGACGTGAATTTGATTTGATTTGATTGTCTGGGGGGGGTGGCGGGTTGTATTATTTCTATATTAAAGCCCTTTTGTGGGGAAAAACGTATTCTGACTGGCTGGGCCTCACTCCCCAGTGGGTGGGCATGGCTCCCCAGCGGCTGGGCTTATACTCTCCCAGGCCCAACCATGGCTGCGCTCTTGCCCAGTCATGTGAAATCCATAGATTAGGGCCCAATGAATTTATTTCAATTGACAGATTTCCTTATATGTAACTCAGCAAAAAATGTAAATTGTTGTATGTTGCGTTTATATTTTTTTTCAGAATAGGTCTGGTGAAGGTTCTGAAATCTCTGACTCTAAAGTTTGCGGTAGAATTAAGTGGTCCTTAGGCACAGATCTAGGATCAGTTTACTCAGCCTACATCCTAACCTTACTCATTAGGATGCGGAAATTATAAAACTGACCTTAAATCAGTGTTTAAGTTCAGGCTACCTGAGAGTGGGGTTGTGACTGAGGGGCTTCCTGCAAGGAGCAGCCCATCCCTCCTACTGCCACTGACCCTTTTCACAGGCCACTGGTCCACTATATCATACCTGTGTCTGATGTGACTCTGATTTACTGAGCCATATTGAACATGTTTGGAAATTAAAACCAAATAAACAGGTGAAGCTGGATGCACACTAAGCAGCTAGCAGACCCACTCTCATTACTCTCTCATTACAGATCTTTTAATCTTTTAATAAAAGAGAGGTGCCTATGATCGCACAGCAACCCTCTCTCTCTGAGTCTGAACACTGCAATGAATCGGCCAATGTAACAAAAACGTACAGATATAAATTAATGTAATTATTCCACTGGTGAGAATGCCCTTACAGAATTCCGATTTGGAAAACATATGCTTTTGGAAGACTTCACACGTGTTCACATGTGAAATTCATGTGTTTTTTCCCGTAAGGGTGAGTATGGATAATGTGATATCTAATGCATGAGTACTTGTCTTTATTTCGGAGGATAACACTAAGGCCTAGATGACAAATGCGGTGCTCCATCTTAATTTGGCCGGGTATGTTATTCTAGAGAGGGTCTGTGTTTGCTGAGGCAGGGGTTCGCTGTGTGGTGGTGGGGGTGGAACAGAGGATACTGAGGAGAGACGGGGGAGGGGATGGTACAGGCCAGAGGGCTTAAGTGGAGATGGTGAAATAAAATCAGGGGCTTCATTCTGAGTGTGGCTCTTTGTTTCCATCCCCAGTCCTTGGCTGATTAGACTTTCCCAACCCTCTCCGCTCTGTGCTCCTATAATACCCAGCTACTCAGCGCCCCCAGGGAGGCATGGAAGCCATTTTGGGCTCGACCTCTCATTACAACAAGCAAATATTTCCCCCCATTTTGGATTGACCTATCATTACGACAAGCAAATATTTCCCCCCAAACGGTCATCCCCATTACGCCCCCATAAGTGTCTAATCATCCAGAGGAGCAAGAGGTCTGGATGCTGCTTACCTATCCTGACCCCCCATCCAGCCTCTTGTCTACCCCTGCCCTGAACGTTATCTGCCCTTCTCATGCCCCCATCACGGCCTGCATGTTTCCTGCCCCTCTAAATAGCACGTCCTAATATTTACTTCCCTTTTCAAGGCCAGGCAGAGTAGGAGCTGACCTGGTGAAGTCAGTCTGTTGGGGGGGAGAAATTGATGCTCTCATTAATTCTGCTGAGGGAAACAAACATCTATCCTTTCAAAGCCTGTGTGACTTTGATGAGGGGGAGGGAGGGAGGGGAGAAGGAGGGAGACGGGGGAATTAACAGCGGCAGCTTTGTTGGCCAGGTTCTTGTTTATGTTATGAAGCACAGTGCGTGATTGATCACCCTCAGCTCTGTGCTTACAAAGAGAGAGCCATAACGCCAATGGTGGGAGACCAACCTCAAGACTATGCATGCATAGTATACGTCTTAGCAGTACATGTACAGATATGTGTATGTTTGTGAATGCTGGCCACGTACTTTACGTGTGTGTGAGTACTGTTGTTTATGTGTATTGATATGTCTGTGTGGAAGCCATCTAAATAATTTGGATCGGATCCTAACAGCAACAACCATTGACCCAGTTTGTGTGTGTGGCATTTGGTCACACACTAGCTTTGTTTAAAGACAGTCAATTAATAAAGAAAGATCTTGTCTCCAAAATGCTGGGCTGTCAGCTGCAGCCAAGGCTGTATGACTGTATCCAATAGTTATTAAATAAACACAGGCAATCCAAAATAAATCTGCTGTGTTCAAAAGGTCAGAGTAGTCTGATCGATGGTAAAGCAGCAGAACGCCACTCTCTAGAGAGGCTGTTAGATTGGATTGGACTTCATATTGGGTAAAAAATACATCAACAAGATGTGTATTTGATCTAAGAGGATAACACATTAAACACTTCTTTCCAAAGCGGTCCTCTGTGTTAAAGCTGCATGGAGGATCCAGGTAGTGTCCTGACGGGGCAGGGTGAGGGAGTTATGTGTATTACCACGCTCTGAGACACTGCTCTTTCCCCCTTGACTACAGTTAAATTAGACAGATGAAGATTTAGACAGATGATTAATCACTTTAGGCCAAGGAATGCTTTATTTATTGCTCTATTTTTCTTCACAGCCCTCCATATTTTCTTTTCCACTTTCTCTTCCTTCTCTTTCCTCTTCTGTGGTGGAACCAGATTGTTGTGAATTGTTGGGTATTGTCTCCAATCGGTGGAACCAGATTGTTGGGTATTGTCTCCAATCTCCAGGGAGTTTTGATCCTGGTGCACAGCACATTCCAACATGAACTCCTTTCCCCTTTGGAATTGACATTGCTACCCACATAATCAGTGTCATGTTCATAATTCATGGCTTTGCTGCATGCAGAGAGACAACTGCATTCCCACAGGCCATGATGATATGACTAAGGCTTACTAGAATTTTATTTTTGACGCTGTTACTGATAAAGAAATAACTCAGTTTTAGTGTTTTTACATCACTGCATATTCAAGCAAGGACTGGTATCAAGTGCATGGTTCTCCTCTTTGGAGGGCAGCTTCCATTAAAACTAACACTTAGAAATAAAACAAATTTGGTGTCAGTTCTCTGCAACATCAAAGGGACGATGGTTGAGAAACACTGAACTAGCTCGACCGTAAACCTCTCGTTAAAGATCCTTGAGACTGGAACCAAGGTTCCATGGCCCGTTGACATGAGGTTGACAGAGCAGACCCATACCACTTCAGCCTGTGATGGAAGGCCTCAGCACATAATCACTCACATCACTACAGCCTCGGCTCCTGCCCCCAACTCCCCCAATCACCCTCCAACCTCCCAACCTCCGAACCACTGATACCACCCCAACCCTTCCTCAACCTATCCTCCCTCCAAACCAAGCATGCTGCCTCAGTCTACAACAATCTGCGCTGCATTACATGGCTCCCAGCCCGTCTGACGGTGCTGTTCTGGGCAAAGGGATTCGGGGGCCCGGCGGCTGGTACCAACATTCCAGCCTGGCGGGTGTTTTGTTGGAGGGATTTCCTGAAGGCTTTCATGCCAATGTGGCACTTGTGATCCACAATCGCTGCTGCTCTGCTTCTGCAATCTCTACCCGTGACAGGCGGAAACGACCAGGGGAATTCCAGTAATGGACCCTGCAAACAATGGCTGTTCTAACCTGGCTTTCAGATACCACTCCACTCGCCCACTACTGTCAACGATCACTGTGAGGTGCTGCCTGTTTCTGCATCTAGGCTTGGACGTCTTCTTGGCAAACCTTTGGTTAAATTATTTATGGTGGATACATTTTGGCCCTATCAAGCAGGAAGGGATAGCAGATAAAGATTTCAGCGATTTAGCTACAATGTTATTGAATATGTTTTATTGCTAGGTATTATTGCACTGTTGGAGCTAGAAACACAACCATGTCGCTGCACCTGCAAAACATCTGCAAAGCTGTGTACGCGACCAATAAACTTTGATTTGAACTGTCTGAGGGACAAGAACAGACTTCACTGACTAGACTACAGGATGCTGAGGAACAGGACTCCCGTTGGCCCTAGCGCCACAGCCAGTTCACTCTAGTTTATATAGCGAATTGAGATCACAGCTTTCAAGCAAATACATTAAGCAACACTTGCAGATGTCGTCGTCAACCCTGTTAGATACGTCAGGGCCAAAGCTTTGAGATAAGTGTGATCGTCTGAAACAAGGGAGTCTCTCTCTCTCTCTCTCTCTCTCTCTCTCTCTCTCTAGTGTGTGTATGAGTCTCCCTCTCTCTCTCTAGTGTGTGTATGAGTCTCTCTCTCTCTCTCTCTCTAGTGTGTGTATGAGTCTCTCTCTCTCTAGTGTGTGTATGAGTCTCTCTCTCTCTCTCTCGCTCTAGTGTGTGTATGAGTCTTTTTCTCTCTCTCTAGTGTGTGTATGAGTCTCTCTCTCTCTCTCTCGCTCTAATTTGTATATGAGTCTCTCTCTTTCTCTCTCTGCTCTAGGTGTGTGTATGAGTCTCTCTCTCTCTCGCTCTGTGTGTATGAGTCTCTCTCTCTCTCTCTCTCGCTCGAATGTGTGTATGAGTCTCTCTCTCTCTCTTGTCTTGCACTTGACTTTTCATACTAGCACTGACTTTGCTGATAACTGCTTTATTGAGGAAAAATGTACTACGACTGTGGTATATGGTTGTCTCACTTGGCAATCTTAAGATGAATGCACTAAGTTGCTCTGGATAACAGCATCTGCTAAATGACTAAAATGTAATTGTAAAATGTACACACACTTCTCTCTATCCTCTCTTATCCCTCTCTTTATTCTGTCACCTGGTTTGCATTGGGTGGGTGTCAGAGCACAGATGCCAGTTACATGGCCTTAAGAAAGCCTGATTAGCAGCGGACAAAAAACAGGTCTGGAGATGATTTGGACCCTGATGATAGAACAAGGGGGATAATCCTGGGCTTCATTCATGCATAGATTTCCAAGCCTACACGCTCAAACCACAAAAATCTATTTCAATGGTACCGTCTTCCATATGAGATAGCTAATGGATTTGTAGCTGCTCTGTTGTTCTAGGAATATATCCACACTCATTTCTCAGCTGGTACTGGGTCATTGTGCATTTTGTTTGACGTTTTAAGAATAAGAGATTATTCAGATTAGGTAAATGTGTGACTATGGGTAATTTTGTTTAGCAATGCCAGAGAACTCAAGACCTTCAGCCTGGAGGCAAATAAAAGCAAGCCAAACTCTCATAGGTAAATGTTCCTCTCCGTCAATAGTACTGTCAAGCGCCAAAGGTTCAATTGCTCACAGAATGTTATCTCTCCCTAACCTCCCAGAGGAGTGCAGGCAGGTTACTGAGTGCACTGAGAGAGATTGATAGCACATGGCTGCAATGGCTACATCGATGGGGCCGCAGTGGAGTGGGTAAAAAGCTTAAAGTTCCTAGGCGCACACATCACTGAGGACATGAAATCTTCTCACCACACTGACACCGTGGTGAAGGCGCAACAGCGCCTCTTCAACTTCAGGCAGCTGAATAAATTTGTCATGGCCACTAGATTCCTTCCAATGTGTTCTCCAACTCATAAATCATTTGAGAAAAAGGCTCAGTGCCACTATCCTTGCAAGGTGAGGTATTGAAAGGTATTGAAAACAGGGGTGTCAATAATTTTGACCCCTACTTTTTGGAGAAAAAAAAACTGAGGTTGAAAACTGTTTCACTGAGCAATTGTATTAGTATAAAATAATATAATTTCCATAGAACATAGATCAGTATTTGAATTATTTATTTTATACAGTCATTTCTGCTCATCTTTATTAAGGGTGTCAATAATTTCAGACCCCACTGTACATAAACAGTGAGTAAACAACAGGATAAAAACAGTATATGAAGTTACCAGTGTTCAATGTGTTTATATACATGTGGCTTTAGACTCAAGATGCAGGGCAGAGTACCGGGCAGGTAGCCGGCTAGTGATGGCTGTTCAACAGTCTGATGGCCTGGTGATAGAAGTTGTTTCTCACTCTCTCGGTCCCGGCTCTGATGCACCTCTGTCTGCTAGATGGTAGCAGAGTGAACAGACCGTGGCTCGGGTGGCTGAGGTCCTTAATGATCTTCTTGGCCTTCCTTTGACACCAGGTGCTATAAATGTCCTGGAGTGCGTTGGGCTGACCTCACCACCCTCTGGAGAGCCATGCGGTTGAGGGCGGTGCAGTTGCGGTACCAGGCAGTGATGTAGCCCAACAGAATGTTCTCAATGGTGCAACTGTAGAAGTTTGTGAGAGTCTTAGGAACATTCCAAGTCCGGAGACTGAGATGGCCTTTGAAAAAATTTTGAATTTTGATTTTAATGTGTTCTTGGGATTATTGTCTTTCTGGAAGTTTCCACTTGTGGCCAAGTTTCAGCCTCCTGGCAGAGGCAACCCGGTTTTTGGCTAAACTGTCCTAGGGACTGGCAAAGTTAATTATGCCGTTGACCTTAACAAGGGCCCCAGGACCAGTGGAAACAAAATAGCGACATAACATCAACGATCCACCACCATATTTTACAGTAGGTATGGGTTTATCTTCTGCTTATGCATTCTCATTTCGACACCAAAACCAGCACTGGTGTGTGTGGGCAAAGATACCAGCGGAAAGAAAGGTGAGAGCATTGGACATTTGATCCTCTGCCATCAGAGATAGAGGGAGGTGGAGAGGGGGAGAGAGAGAGAGAGAGTGTGTGTGTGTGTGTGTGTGTGTGTGTGGTTCTGTGTGTGTGTGTGTGTGTGTGTGTGTGTGTGTGTGTGTGTGTGTGTGTGTGTGTGTATGTGTGTGTGTGTGTGTGTGTGTGTGTGTGTGTGTGTGTGTGTGTGTGTGTGTGTGTGTGTGTGTGTGTGTGTGTGTGTGTGTGTGTGTGTGTGTGTGTGTGTGTGTGTGTGTGTGAGTGAGAGAAAGCCGCAGAGGGTACATGATGGTCCTGGTCCCACATGAAAGGATCTGGTTGTTCTATCATTGTCCGCTTTTTCTGAATAACCCTTTTGAACTCTACACTTTTGATTTTGATATGCCATGTTTATTTGTTTGTTTCTTGGCTTGTGTTTTGATGCTGATAGCTGAGTTTGCTAGTGGATGTTGTATTATTTCTCATCTCTCCTCCGACATGTATGACGTACTTGAATGGAGTGTTTAGATTGGAATGTATGAAGTAAGTCTCCTTTTCAATAACATTATCGGGTATGTATTACTGATGGTCAGCAGGCACTGTCAGACTCAATTAGCAAACGTATGATTGTTGTGGCTAATAAAAAGAGCAATGATTCGGAAAACACCTTTTTAAAACTCTGACTTCACAGGACAGGATGGGCCTCATCACCAAACTGCCGCATTTTCTCCAACACATGCCTGAGCAATGACTTTCCTCCACCAGCACATATGGCTAATGACCATTCATGCGCAGCTTCCCTGCACCCACCAAATGCCCCCACCGCTCCCCCCACCCTCTGCCTGCCAAACACAGCCAAGAGGATACGTCAGACAGACATCAAATCCACAGGCATTTCTCATCTCTCTCAATGAAAATACCCCAGAGGGAAGAGAACTGAGTCTGGGCATTCAAAAGGTACTGTAGGAAACAAGGGAGCAATCCAATATTTTCAAAGATGGTCGTTCTTTTTACTTAAAGCAGTTGTTTCCTTTTCTCTCCATGTGATGGCCTCTGGTATCTATTTCTTTTTTGTTTACATGTGCTCTCACTAACGCTCTACTGACCTTGCCCTTTACTTTATTCCCCCAGTGCTGGGTTGGTATTCGAGCTGGACTCTTCTGCACTGCCTCCTGCCTTTATGCACATAGATCATTTCCTGTGGACCTCTCATGCCTTTCTTTGTCTGACAGTGCCTCAAATCCCCTTGGCTGCGTACTGCAGCTCACTGCAGCTCCAGTGCCGGTCCTATCACTCTGCCCTAACCCCCTATGCCAGGTATCAACATTGCTCTCCAGCTGGAAATAACCACTGCCTAAACCCGGCCCCAGCCCCCGTCAACCCAACACTGAGAGAGAAGAAGAAAGTACTCAGTAGGATGTGGTTCTGACATCTGTGTATGTGTGTATGTGTGTATGTGTGTATGTGTGTATGTGTGTATGTGTGTATGTGTGTATGTGTGTGTGTGTGTGTGTGTGTGTGTGTGTGTGTTTACTAGGGGAGCAAGACATTACATCTCCCAGAGAGATAGAACTCTCACAGGCTATGAACACCACCCCTAAAAAAAGTGATCTGATACTGTATATACAACAGTATAACCCGGTAAAGAAGTCTAATAGACACATGAACTCTCTATAGGCTAATCCACAGTGACATGTTAACGCTACAGTATCTCCCTTCCCTCTCAGTGAGAGAGGGTTTCCCTAGCGCTGGGCAGCAGGGTGCGGTACAATGCCTAATTTACTGCCACCCTAATCTGGAGCAGAGCTCAAAGAGAGACTCAAAGGGGGGCTGGGATGCACCCTAACCCTATTCCCCTTCTCTCCCCTTCTATCTCTTCATCTGAGAGAACACTAACACTGGTCAGGAGTGGCAGTTCCCCTACTGTAATACATTAGGCTGGTGTCAGGTGCCTAGAGCAGACACGTGGCCATTCTGGGTCAGCTTGTTCGTTTACTTTGGGTAGTTGATCAATGAAATAAGGATGTTGGGCCTCAACGCTGACAGACACCAAGGTCAAAGAGATGTGTTTGTTTGTGTGTGAAGTACAGCAATGAATTATCAAAGTACACATGTAGGATCTTAATTTTAGCCAGTTTGCTACAGCAGGAAAATAATTCTGCAGCAACAGGACATTTAAATTATTTTGTGGATTATAATGAATGAAAAACATTTGTAGGAGTTTATACATTTTTCGTTAGGGCAAATCAAGTCCGACATTTTAAAGTGCAAACTTTAAAAGCCTTTTTAAACCTTGAATACACAACAAGTTAGCATTTCCTGCTGTGCAGGAAAGTTCTCAGCAACAAAAGAGTGATCAAATTAAGATCCTACATTTGTATCAATGTTTTAATGTAAACCTTGTCCTTTTTTCGAATAAAATCCACATTAATGTACACAGAGAGATTTGATGGCGGCTTTGATATAGCCTATGCCGTAAACATTTATACCACCAATTAAAACCATATTTCATTTCACACACAATTTGTTTAGGGTGGGTAACGCTGGAGTCACACACCAAGCCATGCAATCTCCCCCGTCTCTTCATCCATCTGCTGTGACAGCTAGACTCAGCATAGCACAAAGACGGACCAAATATTTACTCTCCTTATTGTTCCTTGTGGTGGCCTCCTCTTCCTCTCATCTGACTCTCTCTCAGCAGGAGGGAATAGGTTCATTTCAGGAATCATGAACAAATGTTATTTGGCAAGAGTGCTTGCTTGACTTTTATTCACTTTATGTCATGACACCTCTTAATACTGTACTTCCAGTTCAATGGTGTTTATGTTAAAACTGTGTATTGCTGTGGTTATCCAGTTCAGAATATTCATACATTCATACAGGGCTCCCAAGTGGTGCAGTGGTCTAAGTCACTGCATCTCAGTGCTAGAGGTGTCACTACAGACAACCTGGTTTGAATCCAGACTGTATCACAATCGGCCATTATTGGGCGGCGCACAATTGGCCCAGTGTCGTCTGAGTTTGGCCGGTGTAGGCCGTCATTGTAAATAAGAATTTGTTCTTAACTGACTTGCCTAGTTAAATAAAGGTTCAATAAAATACATAGATTTCACTTCGTTTGAGATAGTTGGCATGATAGAAGAAAGAAGCTTAACTCAGGGGAGAAATGTTCTGGCATAATTCATGTTGACAATTCTACTTCTTCTCCAGTTTCCAAGTATCAAATCTGTTTCCAAGTATTGCAGAAATGCTACTTGGAAGAGTTGAAACATGTTTTCCCTAAAGAGAAAAACCCAGACTGTTGGTAGGGATGCATAAAAAAGTTAATGTCCATGGCAACTTCAAGATGGCCATTCAGTAAGGAGAATTCATAATCACATGACCTGACATGACCACCTCTCCCCAAAGACCCTCATCCTGAAGAGACTGCTCTGAAAGTTGGGCACTCAATAAAATGACATCAGAGAACATTACTGCCACCAAATATTGCAGCGAACACAGGAAATACACAGACTATTCTGGCATTTCCAGATGTGTCAATTGCTCAAGAAACATTTACATTAACCCTATTCTAAAATGCCTGAACTCAATTCTGGACTCAACTCAAGTCATATCTAGAAGAATTTGGTTTCTATTTTTTCTTTGCGATTGCATCAATGATTGTAAAGAGTGCATTGGGATCATTAAATGGCAGAAAGAATTATACTGGTGGGACCATGCTGAACAAAACAAACAGAGATCTCATCTACTTCTGAGCAAAACACAACACGCCAACTCCATAACACTCCTTCTTCTAAAGAGTTTCCTTTCAAGTGTTTGTGCACTTCACTGGAATAAAGGATAAGGCCTAATTTCATAGGGAGTTCACAAGATCATTTTAATCAAATAAATATTTCACAATAATATACTCTCCTCCACAAAGACCTCAATAAATCTCACCTATTTCCTATTTTCCTTCCTAACAGCAATTGGAGGACAGCCAGCCACAGGGGGGTTTGTTTCCCTGTGACCCAGTTTCATAGCATTTAATGTTGGCCTGAGATGTGACGTTAGCCTAGTGGTCAACTCACCTCACAACAAAGAGGCTTTATTGGAGTCACCTCCCTACAGGTAGTTTCTCCTTTTATAGTGGGAGAGCTGAGATTAGCTGGTCTGGTCACTGTACTTTTGTCCTGTTGCGATTACAAGGTGAGGGCCTAACCCTAACCCAACAGGCTCTGAGGGGTCAGTCCTACCCAGCAGGGTGGGACAGTGGCAGGCCAACACATTTCTCCTAGTTAGGTTCTATATGCTGGGGTTGTGGCTGAGAGTAACCATCTCTGGTTACTGATCAAAGCCAGGTCTGGTCCCCAGCCAGGCCTGTTCATGGCACACAGCAGGAGAAAGGCAGCAGGGTCACACTGAGGTGCTCAGAAAAGCCCAGGTGTGCCTGGGTTTGTCAGCTGACTACAGATTTTTTAAAACAAAAACACCATGGGTATGTGTGTGTGTGCATGTGTGTCTATGTCAGGGTTTGTGTGTGTTTGTGTCAGGGTTTGTGTGTGATTGTATGTCTGTGAGCGAGAGAGAGAGAGAGAGAGAGAGAGAGAGAGAGAGAGAGAGTATGCCAGACAGTGGAACAAGCAACAGATCAGAGACTCCTTGACATTTTGTTCAATGGCATTAAGAAAATTTAAGCCCCGTTTACATCCTTTTACCTGATCTTGTCCACATTCTGAATGTGCCCACATTTTTAGACAGGTGTAAACAATCAAAAGATACATTGTGATTATCCTGCCCACCTCCGAAGGTAGTCAGACACGCATTGTCACGGATATCTTACAAGGGTAGACAGATGTGGACAGATAATCCATTTAAATCATCATTATTCCGCACTCTAAAATCATTGACAGGTGGCACCATTGACTGATTACATCAATATGTGTTCTACAATAAATACATATTATTTAGAAAAAATTGCTGTTATACAATATACATAAAGGAGATCACAATGCAGACACAGCGGATGGATAACAGAGACATTTTAATACAGAAAGTACATAACTATTCACACCCCTGAGTCAATACTTTGTAGAAGCACCTTTGGCGGTGATTACAGCTTTAAGTCATCTTGGGTATGTGTGTATAAACTTTACACATCTGGATTTGGGGATTTCTCAAGCTCTGTTAAGTTACATGGGGAGCGGCAGGGAACAGCAAACTTCAAGTCTTTTCGCAGATTTTCAATGAGATTCAAGTTTGGGCTTTGGCTGGGCTACTCAAGGACATTTTAGTTTGGAAGTCATTCCAGCGTTGCTTTGGCTATAATCTTGGAACGTAAATCTTCGGCCCTCCCCAGTCCAAGGTCGTTTGCACTTTGAAGCAGGTTCTCATCAAGGATTTGCCTGTATTTGGCTCCATTCATTGTTCCATCTATCCTTACCAGTCTCCCAGTCCCTGCCGCTGAAAAGCATCCCCATAGCATAATGCTGCCAACACCATGCTTCACGGTAGGGATGGGGTTAGATGGGTGATGAGCTGTGCCTGGTTTTCTCCAGAAATAGCACTTTGCAGAGATACATTTTTGTCTCATCAGACAACAGAATATTTTGCCTTATGCTCTCAGAGTCTTTCACGTGCCTCCAGGCGTGCTGTCATGTGCCTTTTTCTCAAGAGTGGCTCCATCTGGTCACTCTCCCATAACGCCCAGATTGGTGAAGTGCTGTAGAGACAGTTGTCCTTCTCCCATCTCAGCCAAGGAACTCTGTAGTTCTGACAGAGTGGTCATTGGGTTCTTGGTCACCTCCCAAGCCATATCTTCCTCTGTCCAGTGTCTGTGTTATTTTGCCCATCTTAATCTTTTCTTTTTATTAGCCAGTCTGAGATATGGCTTTTTCTTTGCAATTCTGCCTAGAAGGCCAGCATCCCGGAGCCGCCTCTTCACTGTTGACATTGAGACTGGTGTTTTGGGGGTACTACTTAATGAAGCTGCCAGTTGAGGACTTGTGAGGCATCTGTTTCTCAAACTAGACACTCTAATGTACTTGTCCTCTTGCTCAGTTGTGCACCGGGGCCTCCCACTCCTCTTTCTATTCTGGTTAGAGACAGTTTGCGCTGTTCTGTGAAGGGAGTAGTACACAGCGTTGTATGAGATCTTCAGTTTCTTGGCAATTTCTGACAGTGAATAGCCTTCATTTCTTTGAAAAATAATAGACTGAAGAAGTTCCAGAAGACAGTTCTTAGTTTCTGGCCATTTTGAGTCTGTAATGGAACCCTCCAGATACTCAACTTCAGTAGTCTAAAGTAGGCCAGTTTTATTGCTTCTTTAATCAGCACAAAAGTTTTCAGATGTGCTGACATAATTGCAAAAGGGTTTTCTAATGATACATTAGCTTTTTAAGATGATAAACTTGGATTAGCTAACACAACGTGCCATTGGAACACAGGAGTGATGGTTGCTGATAATGGGCATCTGTATGCCTATGTAGATATGCCATAAAAAAACAGCTGTTTCCTGTTACAATAGTCATTTACAACATTAGCAATGTCAACACTGTATTTCTGATCAATTTGATGTTATTTTAATGGACAAAAAATTTGCTTTTCATTCAAAAACAAGGACATTTCTAAGTGACCCCAAACTTTTGAATGGTAGTGTACATTTAAATTGCTTTTGGATTACTGTTACAGTGCTATTTGGGTTGTTAACTGGATTCATTCCGACATTTCTTGATCATTTTGTATTACTATTATTTGTGTACTTGTTTGACATTATACTGCATTGTTATGAGCTAGTAACATAAGCGTTTAGCTGAACCGGCTAGAACTGAACAGCGGCCTGCGGTCACGGAATTGTGCTCTGCTGCCTTGGGCATGTTGTGTTGCTAAAGACACAGCTAATTGGTGTCATCAAACCAAATGTATGGGTCCTAATGGTATGGTAGAAATTATGCCTCATAAATCAGGCAGGGCGGGATGAGAAGAATGTTATCCCTGCATGACATGGCAGGCGTTCAGAATATTCACAAGATTTTCAAGGGGAATGTTGGAAACCGCAACCTGAATGATATCATTCTGCTGTAAAACTGGTTTGACGTTTGTTTGAGTTGAGTGTGCATGTACGATTCACAAGAAGCACTTTTTGGGGATATGTGTTTCTTTTCTAAAAGCTGTAATGGAAAGAGTTTACTTCTTGTGGCTAGACTCAGTGTGATTGTGTCGCTGTGTGGTTATAACCAGATGGCTAGAGTCAGTGTGTCTGTTTGAGGGGTGACTTCTCTAAGTCTATTGGTGGGTAAAAGGCTTGTGTTAAGTACATTACAGTACATACAGTGAGTTTCAGAAAGTATTTACACTCCTTGACTTTTTCCACATTTTGTTGTTTTACAGCCTGAATTTAAAATGGATTAAAATTAGATTGTATCACTGATCTACACACAATACCCCATAATGTCAAAGTGGAAAGTATTCAATCCTCTGCTATAAGACTGGAAATTGAGCTCAGGTGAATCCTGTTTCCATTAATCATCCTTGAGATGTTTCTACAACTTGATTGAGTCCACCTGTGGTAAATTCAATTGATTGGACATGATTTGGAAAGGCACACACCTGTCTAAATAAGGTCCCACAAAAAAACTAAGCCATGAGGTCGAAGGAATTGTCATTAGAGCTCAGAGACAGGATTGTGTCGAGGCACAGATCTGGGGAAGGGTACCAAAAAATGTCTGCAGCACTGGAGGTCCCACGAAAAAGAACATAGTGACCTCCATCATTCTTAAATGGAAGAATTTTGGAACCTCCAAGACTCTTCCAAGAGCTGGCCGTCCGGCAAAAACTGAGAAATCGGGGGAGAAGGGCCATGGTCAGGGAGATGACCAAGAACGCGATGGCCACTCTGACAGAGCTCCAGAGTTCCTCTGTGGAGATGGGAGAACCTTCCAGAAGGACAGCCATCTCTGCAGCACTCCACCAATAAGGACTTTATGGTAGAGTGGTCAGACGGAAGCCACTCCTCAGTAAAAGGCACAAGACAACCCGCTTGGAGTTTGCCAAAAGGCACCTAAGGGACTCTAAGACCATGAGAAACAAGATTCTCTGGTCTGATGAAACCAAGATTGAACACTTTGGCCTGAATGCCAAGCGTCACGTCTGGAGGAAACCTGTCACCATCACTACGGTGAAGCATGGTGGTGGCAGCATCATGATTTGGGGATGTTTGTCAGCGGCAGGGACTGGGAGACTAGTCAGAATCGAGGCAAAGATGAATGCAGCAAAGCACAGAGAGATCCTTGATGAAAACGTGCTCCAGAGTGCTCAGGACTGGGGTGAAAGTTCACCTTCCAACAGGACAAGGACCCTAAGCACACAGCCAAGACAACACAGGAGTGGCTTTCACTTACCCGGTTCACTTCCATGCCAGTGATAATGCTGTTACAGCATCCACTTTGAGAAGAAACGTCTTACTGAAGCCCTCCTTCCATTGCTGATAGCCGTGGAAGTTCTCAGGGTTGAAATGTGCCCTGCAGATTGACAAGTAGACACCTTATTCGTCTGCCTCCTTCTCTCAAATGTATCCTGCTTTTTACAACGTTTTACCTTCACCTTGTGACACTGACCCCAGGGCGTTGTGGGATTGTTTCTGAAGTTAGAGCTGATTTGGATAAAAACCAGTAGTTTAAATGCATGTACAGCAGAAAGAGTATCGGGTTAACATGGAGACGGCCTGATTCACCAATTCTAAACATCTCGTCAAAGAGATCGCATTTATTTTGTGAGATGGCAAAATATAAATTTTACAACCCAAGACAGGATAACCAAATTGCTTCAGAAGATAATAAAACATGTTTCTTGTTACTATTACTTTCTAGCATGGCAATCTAGCTTACAGAGTAGCTAGCTAGCTAGCTAACTTGCCAGCTTTGTAGCCATGGATTGTGCACCTTCCATGGTTTATCTAGCTAAGTAGCTGGAAACCAACATTTACCTCCACAAATGCTGTTTACATATCCATATTGAATGAAGTGACCTCATAGGGCACCCTTAACTTTTTCAGTTAATTTAAGGGGGAAATTCACCTTTAAATGTTTTGTGTGACTGACTTAAAGTTAAGGAAACATTAAGGGAAAAGATAAGGGGAACATTTTATTAAGGGGTTTTATGCAACTGACACTCAAATATGTAGCTGGTACAACTCAACCTAGGATCCAAGTCAGGGTTGTGTGTTGACATAAGGCTCAGTAAAATAAGCCTGGTTTGTTTATAATGCTACTCGGAGAGGGCGATGAGGATGATGTCCCATGGTTGCCAGGGTAACCAATCCTAATGAGCGTACCATTTCTCAAGAAAGGTTTGTCCTACACTTCAGGGGACAGTTGCAACATTTGGGCATAACAAAGTTGGTCTTAAATGCTAGGTTGGGTGCAGCTACGTCCGACTTTGGGATAATTTACACCGGTTGCACCAACCAAAAATAAGTCTATGTCCTTCGTAAGCAATGAACGTTCATGAGATTTGATGCTTCATAATGATGGTTGCTAGACAGCACCCATTACTAGGTTGTTACCATCCTTGTGGCAGTTCTAAACTTTGTGAGGCATGTCCCATCCCTTCGCAAAGCCCACCACAATGCATGCACATTTTTTTAACCACAACTGAACAATCAATAATTACTGTTGGAATAGATATCTCTGAATGACCAAAATATTGGAATAAAGTATGCTAATGCCATTGAAGGAATATATCATATTGTTGCTTACTGAAATTCCTAACTGTTTTAAATACTTTAAAGCAATAGCCATGCGTGGTCAACTATAACTTCAGCATCGTTAAAATTGGGACAGCGTTATCATTCTGCTTTGAGACACGTGTGGGGATTCGTCTTGATAAATCAATCAATGTCAGATTTTAGATTTCATAGAATCTCCGTTTGGATATTTGGTTACAATTAGGCTGGTAAAAATGTTAGCCAAATTCAGGTGTGTTCATGATGATAATCTTATTCTAGTTTGCTCGTCTAACAGTGTTATTAGAACAAATATAACAGGTGGATTATTTTTTCTATTCACTCGTGTAATAGCCTAGGCTATATCCCGACTAAAAGCCCTTGACTTGTCTGATAATCAATCAATGTGATTTTGTTTCACTGAATCTCTATCTGTATATTTGGTTATTTTAACTCTGTCTGGGCAAATGAGTGGAGTTGGCAGCTCATCTGTTCTTTTACTAATATATATTCTCAAAAAGCCTGCGGAGGTTGTGAAATATGATAAGGAGACATAATTTAGAAAATATAGATTGTTATTATTTTCTGTGCATATCATGTAAGGAGATCCCAATTTGACACCCTATACATGCTCACTACTAGGCATAGAATCTATGCCCATACATAGCTCATAGAAGGGCTTACGCCCAGGTGGTCCAACAGGTATAATTTTTTGGTCTGGTGTAGAGTAATGTTGAGCTAAATGTAAAAAAAAAAGGAACAGAAAGGAACGATATAAACCAGTACTTTGTTGGGGTTCGAACCGGATCAGATCTTTATTTGGTGGCCGGAACAGTGGATGGAACAAAAAAGAGAGAATGCCATGAGTGTGCAAATCTGTCATCAAGGCAAAGGGTGGCTACTTTGAAGAATCTCAAATATAAAATATATTTTGATTTTTTGGTTACCTCATGATTCCATATGTGTTATGTCATAGTTTTGATGTCTTCACTTTTATTCTACAATGTAAAAAATAGTGCAAATAAAGAAAAACCCTTGAATGAATAATATTCCAATCTTTTGTCCCCCAGTGTATATGTAAAATATTGATATGTATTTTTGTAACAACATGCTTTCAGCACATGAAAACGCACAAGCAATACTGCTCATTCAGCCTGTAATTATGGGGTTTGTATGTTTAAGGTTCTACTGTAATTCTATCTGCAGACAGACTGCCAGGGGAGACAGGCTCCATGCTCTCAGTCAGCCTCTCAGCGGTTGTGACCCTCAGCTAGCAGGGGCCTGGCAGAGTAAGGCAGGGGCTCCTTTGAAGCCCCAGGGCCATAGCCGCCGCGGGAAGTAGTTTGGGGGTGGGGATGCTGCAGAAAATAATATACTGTATATCGGTCTAACTCTTACAATTCCAACTATTGAATCCTGCAAGATACAGGTTTTAATTATAAAACTTCCTTTTTTTTGCCAAAGCAGAGATGCAGAAAAACATTTTTTGCCTGCACTACAGACGTCTATATAGGTCTGCTAATACTAGTAAAGGTTTTAAAAAATATATATATTTAGCCTTAATCTGGCCTCTACTACTGTGGACCATGCAATCTCCAGCCAACCAATCCTGTCCCGTCTGCCTCTTGTATTCACCCTGCAGCCCTGTTGCCTTGCCTTTTCTCAGTTCACTGCTGGCTGAGAGGAGATCTTATTAATATAATTACTACAACAGGAATTACCTTTCAAGTCAGATATCTGACAATGAAAGAATGAGAGAGAACCATGAGCATCTTCACATTAGTTTGTATTAAAACAAGATCACAACAGTCAAAGTGAATTGTCTGATAACATTAAAAGCTTGTCTGAAATGCCTCAACTTTATCCCCTGTTCCACAACAACACCATGTGAAACTGATCGACAGAAGCAATTGTGCCTCACAGCTGCATAAGTGAGAACTGGCCTCAACTGTTTTTCACAAAAGGCTCTAAAGTTTTGAAACACTTTGAAATGTTCGGTCTCACACTAAGCCTGGAAAATGCTACTTCTGTAACTGGAAGTTCTTGAGAAACGTATTTTAAATGTGTATTTTCAGACCAAAACCGTTTGTTAACGTGGCTCCAAGCTGTCTAACCTCTTTCTCTATGATTGTCAAAGTAAAGCCTGTTTTATGAAACCCACTCTTGTCACTTTTAAACTGTTGGTCATACATCAAAATCAATCAACAATAATGGAGAGGATATAGCTGAGTGAAAATGCAATAAAATGTCCTGTGGACACATCGCTGCCCTTAATGTCTGAACATATCATGTTTGTGGCTTGTCATTACTGTCCCCTAACAAGTAGGCATTCATCCCACCACTTGACCTCAAGAAGAAACTGCTTTCTTCTCACTCAACATCAACCCAAACTGTCATTGGCCCCTATGGGTTCCGGCAGCCAGATCCTTCCCTGCCATTGGCCCTCATGGGTTCCCCCCATGTTACAGAATCTGTTAATAATTAGCAGGACGCACAAAAGTCAATCACCAAAACACAAATGCAAAGCCATGAAACCATGCAGTGGCAACCCATCATTTAGGGCAGGTGGGATAGAGCTCCACCTGTTTTGAGCCCCACATTTTTATCAAAACATTTTTTTGCATGTTATTTTGCCATTAATAAGTGTCACATATCAGTTTGCAAACAATGTAAAAAATAATAATTGAGTTAATAAAGCCGCATACAAACATATGTTTTCTTGAGTAAGGCAGCTCCAAAATGCAGGTGTTTCAGCCTAGCTCAGTGCTTTCTGTGGTGGTGGGGCAATCAGTGGGAAAGACTGAGCTTTGTGCCGTGATTGTCTCAGTATTCTGTCACTCATGGGAACAATACGTCACAAGTCTAAGGGTAGAGCTCGAGAATTCAAGCCCCTTTAATTCAGAGGGGTTGGGTTAAATGTGGAAGACACTTTTAAGTTGAATGCATTAATTTGTACAACGGACTAGTATTACCCTTTCCCTTTCCCTTGGGTGCTGCCATAGAGTTACATTAGAAGTTCCCTTCCAAGAAGGCTCAAGGTCATTGGCCAACTTCAAATCACCTTATATCTACAGTAGCTTTGATTGGACTGATCATGTCAACATCATACTTTCAAAATCTTAGCTAGCAGTCATCATCATGAATCAAGTCGACAATCTACTGTCAATCCTTTTTAATCCTTGTGACATGAAGATAAATAATGAAGAGAAATTATAGATAAAACGTATCGGTGCTCATCGGCCATTGGACATAAAAATTACACAATAAGTTGGAATTCGCAAATTCAACAATGAGTGGTTTGGAAGCATTGCAAAGCAATCACTAGCCTGCTATTCAGTGAGTGGCTGTGTGGTCCCAAGTCTAGGATTAAGGGTCTCTTTTTAGATACGGAACCCAGGCCTCTTTCTAGAGCTACGACCTGAAGATCATTGACACCATCATGATTCTACCTTGTTTTTTTCAGAGTTCCCGCTTGTCTTGAAAGCACCATAAATCCAGAGAATGCCAGACTTTGATGACAAAATTAGCCAATGAAGGACCGCCACTCCACCTTCCTGTTCAAGTGAGCACAGCAAAAGGTGAGTCCAAAAATGTATTGTATGCTGCTGCATATATTATGTAATATGCCAGGGAAATATGTATACCGTAGCTAAGAAAGTAATACTAAGTGTATGTTGTGTAGTAAGCTGTTAGTATCCTAAGTGCCTCACCCTAATAATTTGGTCTATTTTCACCTCTTAATTTGCCTACTGTTCTGACCTTGTGGTGCACATGTAGCCTATAACCTGTTTTAGAGAAATGTAATCATTGAATATTGTGCTTTCATTGTCTGCTTATATGCCCCCTTTATATATCCTACGGTTCTGACTTGGTGTACGGGGAGAACACTGTAAGAACGGTCCATGTTCTGAATTCTGTCTCTGTACATTTCAAAAGTGCTAAACAAATAGTTATACTGACTAACGTTACGTCCGTCCTAGCTCGCTCATTAATGTCTTAATCGAAATTACAGATGGCCTCTTATTCGCTTGTCGTTCCCTTATGACATAGTTTGTACATCTCAATTGTCAGTAGAAACCACATTTGTTTTAGCAAGTCAGCCATATCAGCTATGTTTTCTTGAAAGGCATTAAATGAGGCTTAATGAACTGTTTCGCTGCCAAAAAAAGGCTCTGCTGATAGCCAGGTGTAACAGTGGTAAGATGTTGAGCAGATATGGGCATTCAATTTCACAACCATTCTACTATTGAGCTTTATAAGGCACATTACAAAAATATGATGATGATGTGTGGGTCATGCAATCTCATACAACAAAGGACAGCTCTGATCGATAAAAGTCAAACGTTTATAGGTCGCAGTTCGCTTGTGGTGGCCAACCATTTCACACGAACACAATAACCAGACCTCAATACTGTTCTCTTCTTACATGACCTGTTGGACATACTGCAGCCCATTGAGCCAAGTGGGGAAGAAATGGCTATGATGGAATATATATATACACAGTACCAGTCAAAGGTTTGGACACACCTACTCATTCGAGGGTTATCATTCAGTCAACAGAACTGGCTCTCCATCTAATGAACTCAGTTGGTTCCATTACCTGTCTCAGTGACAAATAGCAGCACGCGCTCAGCTAATGGCCAGAAGAACCAGCTACTGTATTACCTGTCTACACAACACGTCATCCTCTCATTAAAGCCATTTATCTGACCAGATTTACCACTGATACAGAACACAATATGGCCAGTAGAAGCATGGCTCTGTGGAAGATTCAAACATACTGTTCATAGGAACTGCGGTGAATAATAAAGCAATACAATATATTATATTCCTTGTTTTTTAAAACATAAAACCCAAAAATGTTGCGTGCTGTGTTTCATATTTACAATGTGGTCCAATTCGTTTCATCATGTAGTATTTTTCATGTGTGGAGGGCATTACCATTATTGACAAAGACATTTTCCAAGGGCAACATTTATTTGATTTGATTGTGTAATAATTATTTTAATCGTGAAGAAAATTTACAGTGAAGCCATTCTGTATTTGTTCATTGCACATTAGCCTTCCATCAATTAATCGAAGGGACTCATAACGTAATTCCCATAATGCCATTCACAAACATTTAACACCACATTAAGATCCTATCACAGCTGGCTGGCACCTACTTATTAAACACAGTCTTTACTTATGAAATCTGTTCCACAAAGGGTTACATCATTATTTTCCTTGTCTGTGAAAACCCAGGGAAAGAGGTGCTTATTTCTGTACTGATTGTTTTACAAGTATAAGATGATAAGCTTGAGGACTCAGGTGGGATTTTGCACCAGGCCCGGTTGTGCCAGCAAGGTGGCACACAAGAATGGTCAGCTAAATTCTCATTTTGTACGGCCTCTACTCTGGACTAGGATGGTGAGGAGTTGGAGCAACAGGGGTGGCAGGCTGTGGACAAAAATAAAGCTATGCTGTCTCCACTGACCTCTGGCAAAAACCAGACAATTTTTTCTGAGCACAATATAAATATTTTGACTAGGCAATTCACAAGCTTTCTCCTCTTATGGTTATTAAAACTCTAATCGCCTTCAATAAATAGGTTGGGTTTATATATGAATAAGGACTTGTTCAGGGAGAAACAGAAAGGATGGGGCATGTTATTTGTTTTTCTGGTTGCCGATGCAGAATATGATGGGGTGAGCTCGAGTGGGATTGAAACGGAGGCTGATAAAAAAAATATTAACTGACCTCATATTTTACATGAGCTGGCCAAGTATGGCGCTTGAAATGATGGCCTCAATAGAATCAACAAATACATACCCTGTTTTATTTGCACCTACTGTACAGTGTATGAATTCACAGTTTTCAGAGAAGATCCTAATATACGGGTGTTAATGAGCACGCAGAACTCCAGAGCTCACAGTTTTACAGAATAGTGATAATGGTGATGTTGATGTTAATTATGATGATGAGGACGGGGAGCGCTGAGAAAGTTGAATGAAAGTCAGTGTGTCATTTTGACAAATATAGCATAAAAACAATGAAAACCTGTTCATAGTGATGTTCTTTGGCCCTTTGGTGCCTAAGGGTCTCTTGGCCTTTTGATGCACCACACACCTTCTCTGTAAGCCTGGTGGGTTGGTGGGATAAACAAGATCAGAAACCGGGGGTGGAGGTACAAATATGTGGTTTGATATGCTTGTTTTAATTTATTCCCAGCACTGGACTCTGAAATATGAAATTATAGGCCTAGTGCTTTCTCGGTCAGCCCTTGATGAACAAAATTACATCTTATTACTGCTATTTGGGTAAACAAGTTTTAAAATATCTACATGGCGGTCACATAGATTTGCAGAGGTAGCTGACCCATCAAATACTTTATATCTCAATTAATCGTATTAAGATAAACAAGCTTGGCAGTTGTGGACGTCTGGACATTTTTGTTGTTTATTTATATAAGCTATAACCAGGTTCATGGTCATTACATCTGTAAAAAAAAAAAAAAAAAAGATCTAATGACATTTACATTCAGAGTCTAAAGTGCACAGCCATTTTCCGCTACCAAGCCTCTATACTCACAGTCACAGCGTATTCCTGTTAGGGGTCTTGCGAGTCTATCTGTCCCTTTTTTCATGGTTATTTATGGGGCTGCTGAACTGTATGTAGGGTAATTAATAATGGTTTAATTCATCCCAGGCCAAGTGTACACAGACAGCTGAGGCCTTCTTCGGAACAGAGCCATTCACTGAATCAGTAATAAAACAAAAACACCCGGCTATAATTCTGACACCTGAAACATTGTATCTATTGTCCTTATCACATGTAAACAAAGGACGCCAAGACATTCATTCTCTGGGACGGTGTCTATAAGACCAGCGCTCATCTCTTCCAATCGTTTCCAGGGTCTGTCAGGAGTCTTGGGGGCAAGCCTGTTCACTTTCTTGTTTTTGCATGGCCTGCCTCCGAATGAACTGCGTGTCAGGTGTTAGAGAAAAGGGAGATGGTTAAAAAAATAAGAAGAAAAAACATATTGAAAGCAGGGATGCATTAGGCAGGAAAACATCTTGTTCTGAGTTTGGCTAAAGGTTAAGGTTTTACAGACTGTAAAATATGTTGCTCCTTTTTTCTCTCTAAAGTGTGCTGCTCCAGTAGCTTGGGTAACGCCACTAATAACGCCACATTTTGTAAATTACTCGGAGGGGTGGGGGCTGCTCTTAGCTGAGATAGGGGACAGGACCCAGGGGGGACATATAGCTCTCCTCACAGTCACTCCCTATAGGCCACCTGGGAGACACATCACAGAGACAGCATTTCCTCTCCTGGAGAGCCCAACATCCCCGTGACCAGACCAGCATGCCTTTCATTTAATCTGACCTACTTTGGTCTGTCTGGCAGAGCACGGCAGGAATGCTTCCTTATTTTTGAGGATTCTGTTAATGGAATTATACATGAAATACTATTGTGATTAACTACTTTTGATGATTAAGAAATGAGTTATATGAAAAGTTTTGTTTATTTCTTTTCTCGAATATATCAGAAGAAAATACTCTACCTCAGATGAGAGGAATCCTGAGAGAATGTTATTTTATTCAGCTCTTCTGCTGACGGAGATGGAAACTTTGTGTTCTTCTGCTTGGGTGGCTCTCTGGCTGAGGCTCAGCCTCACTCAGCAGACATGATGATCTGTTAGCTGTGTGTGATGATTTTTACCACTACTTTTTGTCTCCCATGTCCAGCCAAATTGAAAATTCTAAATTCTGATTCAAAACACCATGTTCAGCTGCCCACCAGAGCTTTCCAACATGACTTGGTGATAGAATGGAATGGTAGAAATGACTTTGCCAATCTGACCAATCAATTCAAACAATCCTCTTGAAGATCCTCTTGAAGGAATCGTTTGTCTGAAACATTGAATGAAATAAAAGAAGAAACATCACATTCCTGATATGTATCCAGAGTTTAAAATAACTGTATAAAGGCTAGGGATGATAATAGCGAAGCAAACTACAAGCCAATGTGAAGGTATTCGCTGTGGTGTTATTTTGTGTTTTGGTGGACGAAATCTAGTTGCATGTTTGATATTCTAGATAGTGCACACTAGATACAGTAGGTTGTCCTTAATAAAGCAGTTGGCTAAGAAATAAAGCATTGATTGAGAAATAACTTCTCAGCACGTACAGTACCTCCCTTCATTTCAATTACAAATGATTGCTTTAACACTGACCATTGTTCCCTTCACCACAGCCATACTATGACCTGTGCCAGTTGTCACTATGATAAGCTCACATAACTGTAGAGAGTCATACAGTTGAGCTACAGGGTTTAATCTCCTCGTGTAAACATGATCTGTGTGCGTGTGTACAGTATGTGTCCAGGGTTGACTTTATACCTAACTTGGTAAATACCCTTGGGCACGTAGTAGGGTTTATATGCAGGGCACACACTCATGCCTGTGTGCGTGTTTTTTTGAGTTGTCCAAAAGAACACACACCCTCAGCACATAAAACCTCCAGGTCAGAGAGGGTGGTTTATTTGTATTTACTACAGGGCTGGCAGGGGGGGGGAAAGGTGTGGCAACATTTTCCCACCAACAGACAGAATGACCGAGGGTGTGCTGCTTTGATTAAAGGGGCATTAGTTACTCTGCCTTCACAGACTAGCCATGCAAACACACACACACACACACACACACACACACACACACACACACACACACACACACACACACACACACACACACACACACACACACACACACACACACACACACACACACGGTCCGGGGCTTTACAAGTGTCATCCAGAGCTCTGATGAAATAATGACACAAGGCCTTTTCCACTTCGCCCATAATACCAGAGGTCTCGTCTTTCCAGCAGCCCCACTGGCTAAACCCATCGACGGGCCCGTAAAGCTGCCCTGCCGTGCCCTGCCCTGGAGAGGACAGCCCGTTCTCACTGAGCAGACCACTTAGATCTCATTACACGCTATTAGCTTCTAAAGCCCACCAAGTGTTGCACCTACAGTGGAAAATGTCTGTTCTTGTCAGGTGTGATGGGTGTGAATGAGATTGGTTCCAACGGGAGTGTAGTTTAATGAGAGCAAAACGCACAAGCGTGAGGCGACAACAGCCTATAGAATAGGCATCAAGAATAGGCCTGGGAAAGGAACACGGGTGAAAAAACTACCCGGAATATGTCAGGCGAATATACACGAATACACCCTGGATACGGCCTGGAAAAGAACACGGGTGTACAAAACCCGGAGAACAACAATGTATAATACACGACTCCGACATGAAACAATCACACACAAAGGACATGGGGGAACAGAGGGTATATATATATACAGACAATGATGAGGGAATCTAAACCAGGTGTGAAGGGGACAAGACAAAACAAGTGGAGCGGCAGTGGCTAGAAGGCCGGTGACGTCGACCGCCGAACGAGGAGAAGGGACGACTTCGGAGGGAGTCGTGACAGTTCTGTTTTCCCTTAGGAACAGACTGAAAACCGTAAATCCCCCTCTCCCCTCAGCCATCCCATAACCACCCACAAAAACACTGAAAACATCGAGGGTGGTGAGAAGATGCCACCTGCATAGCGGATGGATGGGATTCCTCTTCCTATGAGCTATGAGTTGGGGCCTGCCAGAGGGTCAGGGGCTACATCGCTCAGCTCACTGAAGGCAGAAGTAGCCTTGACCTGGCCGGCGGCGGCCTGAGAAATGGTAGTCCATTTCCACTCAGAAGTGAAAAGAAAAGTGAGATATTCTGAGGAAATCTAACCTCCTGGGACTAAAGAACCTCCAGCAGCATAGTAGAGAAGGGAGGTACTAAATCAAAAGTGTCAGGGGTTCATTAATACTTTTTTTGTTTTTCTCTTGGTGTCAACACTGTTATTTTTAGAGCAAACGGAGAGTGTCTCACTTAACAGCTGTGACCCACTTGGGACATGGACGCCGTGGAGGAAAGTAAGTCAGGGGTAAATGCAGTAATAAGCCCATGGTCACTTCCCAGGGCCAGTAGAGCTGCATGGCAATGACAGTGGGCTGGGTTGTGAAGCGGAGACAGGCAGATATACTCCTCATATAAACTTGGCTCATCTTGGGCCCCCCTACTGGGTCATGTCTAGATGGGATTCACATCTATATATACATACACACACACACACACACACACACACACACACACACACACACACACACACACACACACACACACACACACACACACGGCCTCTGACACACTATACAGGCGCACATGTTCATCACACACACACCAAAGCGTGCGCACATGATGAAACACGTGCTAAATGTGTTCCAGTATGCTCAGAGAGGAGCTCAGAGTGATGTACTGTACTGTGTGGCAGGGCTGTGGACTGCAGACACCCGATCCCACCCTTGTGTCTGATACAGTTTATGCCGGCTATTTATATTACAGAAATTATTTCAGACTGGGACCAGTAAGCCAAACATTTAATCTCATTCAGCACATGGTAAGCAGAACGATAAGAAGTAGGGAGTGTAGAGCTACGCGTTTCTGAGAATAATAATAATAATAATAATAATAATAATAACTTTATAGCTACCACCGTGTTGAAACCTCAGCTCGCCGCCATTACAGGAGGCAAAAATGAATTCCTGTCTCGAGATGCCAAAAGCTGTTAGAGTTATCGCTCGCCCCTCCGGCGGTCTTCAATGAGAAGAGAACGGGGAGTGAAAATGATGGTTATATTATGGAAGGAGCAGCTTGCACCCAAACTACAGTGCACCAAAGAAAGGGAGGGTAGAGGAGAAAAATGTCTGAATGTTTTCATTGAAGACTGAGGAATTGATTAAATCAGGGAAGATAAACATGTCCCTTGGAGATGGGCCTTAGCAACGCAACAATGCATCTCTACTGCGACATAAAGAGGCATTCGGTAGGAGGAAGAGATGAGGAAAGGAGAGCAGCTTTTTGTCATTCCCCTGACTGGCCTGGCATGTCAGGAGCCCAGGCTAACACCATTCACATCTACTCTCATACCTTTGATAAAACAGGCAAGAAAGCTGAGGAGTTTTAGTTACGTCTACTCAGCGACAGGTTTGCAACGCTGCTTTTCTTCCACTGAAGGGTTGTTGAGAACTGTGGTCGATGTGGATACAGTTAAAGTTACAGCAGCAGATGGAAAAAACGTTACCTAGCTCACAAGCCCCTAACATAGCACAGTGTTTTTGTTCAACAGCTGTTCAGTGACAGTTTTTTAAAGCCCACAATATTTTAGCTATGAACACATTCTGGGACACTGAGCATGATGGTTCTCCAACATCTCTCTCTCCTCTTGCATTTACCTCAGTGACAAGCTCCCCCTCCCTCCCCTCTCTCTCTCTGCCGTTCAACACCTCTGAGCTGTCATCACCACATGCTGACAGGGTCCCATGTTTCCGACACGGGGCTAGGGTAAAGGATGTGTGTGTTCTCCTCTTTCAGTGGTGCTCGGGCTGTATGTAAGACTGTCACCTTAGCAACTGTGCTAACCACACAGCCCGGCCCCTACCCTGCTCTACTCCACGCCACTCCACTCCAGGGCACCTTGTGGTCCACATTGTCACCTCGTAGCCCCGATGTCACTGTTGAAATCCATACGAATACCCACATACTTTTCCCTTCAAAATGGATGATCGCATTACCATCCTGAGACAGAAAACAGACTGAAGAGAAACAGCAACCTGGTCCTAGGCTCCTGCTCCTGTTCCAGGCCGGGTTGTTGTTTATGCCTGCTAGCCTGAGGGAGATCCCCAGTGAGCACAAGGCATTCTGGGGTTAATGGGAAATCCTCCTTATTTCGCTCATTCAGGGTGATTTATTCTGCCGACTTAAGTTGTAGCACATGTGTCTCGCATTGGACATAACAGGATATTATCGGATATGACTGCTGCCACTATGCCATAGGATTAATTTGTTAGGGAATGGAGGGGAATTGGGGGGCCCATTCAGTGGTCTGCCAACCCTTGTACTGTACACAGACGGGTACAGCACTGAAGCTTAACATTATCTCCCACATGTCACTAATGCCAGGTGTACTAGTCAATGTACTGTATGTGTTTCTAGACAATAACTGTCTGACAAGTGTATGTAAAAACAGCATCTGCCTTTGTAAAATCTCACTAGAATTCTTCAGAACTTAAAGTTAGAAGGACAAATCTGTTGGATGTATTAACCTCTTATGGATAGGACCCTTCATCTCAATTTCCGCCTAAAATGACATAGCCACATTTTTTACATAATCTTTGAAATGCTAAATAAAGGCCATACATTGAGATAGGAAGCTGGGGATGTTGTCCACTACAGGGCAACAGTGTGTGTGCAAAGTTTCTGACTGATACATTCAAGAATGAGAGCGCTACATAATATTTAGTATGAAGTCTCCCAGGTGACCCTCACGTATTTGCCCAAATGTACTCAAGTGGCCTCCAAGTGGTCGAATTGGTCAATTGATAAATGTTCAAATACATAACTATAGAGAACATATAAAAATGCTATGGTAATAATGAATGTAAGTTTACACAGACGAAGGGGGCTGTAATTTCCAGTCATGTCCAGCTAAGGTCCTGGCTGTCTCGGTGGTAGTTGCCGCTGGTGCACTGGCCCTCCTCCGCTTCTGGCCTGGCCTATTCACACCTCTAGATGGCCGGGCGGGGGTGGGTGTGGAGCCAGAGACAGCAGCAGGGGTCAGACTGGAGGAACTGGTTCCTACGTTTGAATGAGTTTGGGATGAAGGACTTGAATGTGGTCTCTTTGGAATTGCCTCCCAGAGGTCATCTCTGCCACTACTGAGGATAAAAAAAATATCTGTTAGAACTCAAGTTTACTATTACTTATTTGATTGAACCTTTATTTTATGCTAATACATTGTATGCCTAAGGTATATAAACGTATCTATCTATCTATCTATCTATCTATCTATATCTATATCTATATCAGGGGAAAAGGGCCTTGGTCAGGGAGGTGACCAAGAACCCGATGGTCACTCTGACAGAGCTCCAGAGTTCCTCTGTGGAGATGGGAGAACCTTCCAGAAGACAACCATCTGTGAAGCACTCCACCAATCAGGCCTTTGTGGTAGAGTGACCATACGGAAGCCACTTCTAAGTAAAAGGCACATGGCAGCCCGCTTGGATTCTCTGGTCTGATGAAACCAAGATTGAAATCCAAGCGTCATGTCTGGAGGAAACTTGGCACCATCCCTATGGTGAAGCATGGTGGTGGCAGCATCATGCTGTGGGGACGCTTTTCAGTGGCAGGGACTGGAAGACTAGTCAGGATCGAGTCAAAGATGAACAGAGCAAAGTACAGAGATCCTTGATGAAAACCTGCTCCAGAGCACTCAGGACCTCAGTCTGGGGCGAAGGTTCACCTTCCAACAGGTGAACGATCCTAAGAACACAGCCAAGACAAGGCAGGAGTGGCTTCGGGAGTCTCTGAATGTCCTTGAGTAGCCCAGCCAGAGCTCAGACTTGAACGCTATCGAACATCTCTGGAGAGACCTGAAAATAGCTGTGTAGCAACGATCCCCATCCAACCTGACAGAGCTTGAGAGGATCTGCAGAGAAGAATGGGAGAAACTCCCAAAATACAGGTCTACCAAGCTTGTAGCGTCATACCCAAGAAGACTTGAGGCTGTAATCGCTGCATAAGATGCTTTAACAAAGTACTGATTAAAGGGTCTGAATACTTACGTATGTAAATGTGACAAAGTTTTTAATTAATAATAAACTAGCAGAATTTCGAAAAAATGGTTTGTGCTTTGTCATTATAGTGTACTGTGTGTACGTTGATGAGGAGAAAACATCTAAATGTGGAAAAAGTCAAGGGGTCTGAATACTTTCCGAAGGCACTGTATATATACAGTACCAGTCAAAAGTTTGGACACACCTACTCATTCAAGGGTTTTTCTTTATTTTTACTATTTTCTACATTGTAGAACAATAGTGAAGACATTAAAACAATGAAATGACACATATTGAATCATGTAGTAACCAAAGAAGTGTTAAACAAGTCAAAATATATTTGATATATTAGCCACCCTTTGCCTTGATGACAGCTTTGCACACTCTTGGCATTCTCTTAACCAGCTTTACCTGGAATGCTTTTCCAACAGGAGTTCCCACATATACTGAGCACTTGTTGGATACTTTTCCTTCACTCTGCGGTCCAACTCATCCCAAACCATCTCAATTGGGTTGAGGTTGAGTGATTGTGGAGGCCAGGTCATCTGATGCAGCCCTCCATCACTCTCCTTGGTCAAATAACCTGTACACAGCCTGGAGGTGTGTTTTGTGTCATTGTTCTCTTGAAAAAACAATGATAGTTCCACAAAGCGCAAACCAGACGGGATGGAGTATCGCTGCAGAATGCTGTGGTAGCCATGCTGGTTAAGTGTGCCTTGAATTCTAAATTAATCACATTATGTCACGAGCAAAGCACCCCTCACACCATCACACCTCCTCCTCCATACTTCACAGTGGGACCCACACATGCAGAGATTATCCGTTCACCTACTCTGTGTCTCACAAAGACACGGCGGTTGGAACCAATAATCTCAAATGTGGACACATCAGACCAAAGGACATAATTCCACCGGTCTAATGTTCGTTGTTCATGTTTCTTAGCCCAAGCAAGTCTCTTTTTCTTATTGGTGTCCTTTAGTAGTGGTTTCATTGCAGCAACTCGGCCATGAAGGCCTGATTCACGCAGTCTCCTCTGAACAGTTGATGTTGAGCTGTATCTCTGAACTCTGAAGCATTTATTTGGGCTGTAACTCTCATGAACTTCCTCTGCAGCAGAGGTAACTCTGGGTCTTCCTTTCCTGTGGCGGTCCTCATGAGAGCCAGTTTCACCATAGCGCTTGATGGTTTTTGCGACTGCACTTGAAGAAACTTTCAAAGTAATGGACTGTCGTTTCTCTTTGCTTATTTGAGCTGTTCTTGCCATAATATGGACTTGGTCTTTTACCAAATGGGGCTATCTTCTGTATACCAACCCTACCTTGTCACAACACAACTGATTGGCTCAAACGCACTAAGAAGGAAAGAAATTCCACAAATTAACTTTTGACAAGGCACACCTGTTAATTGAAATCCATTCCAGGTGACTACCTCATGAATCTTGTTGAGAGAATGCCAAGAGTGTGCAAAGCTGTCATCAAGGTAAAGGGTGGCTACTTTGGACTGGTATTGTATATATATAGAAATCAAAGAAAAATATCTCAAATTAATATGCAACCATTTAAATAACTGCATTAGCATGAGAAGCAAAAACATATTTTACTTACTGATCCAAAAGTGGATATTTTCCTTCCCCAAAAAATGTATTCTGCGCTGAAATCAAAACTGTGCTCACTCACAGAGTCCTCATCCATTTGTTCTGTGTCACTTTCCCGGTCAATTTCTGCAATAATCTCATCCAAATGTGTATACTTGGACTTCGATTTAGCTATTCCACTCTTAGTAGCCATGTTTTACTTTTTCAGTTTTGAGAAAAGTGTGTAGAAGAGAACGAACCACTGCGTAACGTAAACTACCGTACGTCCTGTTTGCTTTCCCCTTGAGAATGAACACTGTTGCGCACTGCTCTAGCATGATGGCTGTTTGTCGTACAAAGGGTGTTCACATACTGCGGGAAAGCCCAGCTATCTAGCTAGCTAAGTTTCAAAACGATAGGTGGTCATTGGACCAAGACACTGTCAATCAAGTGAATACTGCTCGTCTCATTGGTGCGTAATTATGGCCGACCTTCATGGGCTAATTGACGTGTTATGTAGACAATACATAATGTAGAATGATGAAAAAGTTTGGTTGCCTGAGAATTGGACAGAAACCGAACTTGACCGGGTTCAACGTTTTGCCGATTATATTTCATAAATAGTTTTGTTGCCAGTTGAAAGAGTCGGAATTCATGCAAAATGCTGTATACAACATGGATCATGTTAGGAAATAAATATAGATTTTATCAAACAAAATTATGCTACATTTTATCTCTGGGACCCTCAGGATGACAGTAAGATTACTGAATGTAAGTACATTACCTACCGTCAGAGGGGAATGTATCAAACCAGTTGCCTTGATAAAAGTATTTTGTTATTGTGCACTTTCCTCAAACAATAGCATGGTATTTCTTTTCACTGTAATAGCTACTATAAATGGTTAACAATCATTTAAGCTTTCTGACAATATAAGACAGTCGCGGAAAGTTGGCTGTTGTTTACAAAGCCATTCTAGTCACATATCGCATATTAAGCAGCAACTGTCCCAATTTCGGGACACTGATTATGTAAAAACAGCATCTGCCTTTGTAAAATCTCACTATGATTCTTCAGAACTTGAAGTTAGAAGGACAAATCTGTTGGATGTATTAAGATTCATAGAAAGGTCAACAATCAGGATTTTACAACTTTAAGGACTACAATGTCTTTCTGGCCTCCCTTTCTATTGTTCATCCCCTTATCCAGTATCGACTTTGTGTCTATTCTTAGTTATATTGTCCGTGGGATTATGGTGACATGTTTTCTTTTATCGCTGCTACAGCTCCTTCAGTGTCCGTCGCCTCCAGGCAACTGGAGATCACCCAGTGCAACACGATCTATCTAATACTATCTACCACTATAACACAATCTATCACCTTAGCTTTAGCACTACCTATGGGCACATTCATCTTCTGTGACAGTAAATGGTCATCCTGAAGTTGTTGGTCTCCTTAGAGAAAGAAAACAAACGTCTTTTAATCCAGCTGTTGTGGACATTCAAGCTTTCTTTCTTGTGTTTGTCAATACTTTCAAGAGTTTATTTGTCCTTGAATGTATCAGCACATATATTTCTGTAGCAGGTCTTATCTGAAAAGTGTGAGACTTCCTGAGAAGATGAAGGCTAGTTAGATAATAGAGAAAGTATTGATATACTTCCACTAATGAGAAACGTCTTGATCCACTATTCCAGTGGTCTCCAGTGTCACTGATGGGAGGATAAAGATAAAGAGGTAAAGACAGTATATACAATGTGACATGGGGTTGTTGTGGCTACAGTGGAACAGCTAAATAATCAGAGTATTTGAAGTCAATCTGAGCAGAAGTCATGTCACGTGTGTCTTCATGCTAATCAGGTTATGCTAAGTAAGACCTGGTAGGAACACAACTGAAACAGCTGTTGCGTTTCCTATAAGGAAGGAGGGACCGATTTTGACAGCGCACACACACATATGCATCCAATCAAACCCGGAGGTAGAGGGTTTAAATTTGAGGCTGCTAAAACCAACAAAACATCTGAGGGTGGAGATATAAATCTGGCAAAGGCAATATTAGTCAGAGAAGGATAAATGGGACCTTTCAAAGAGGAGAATGTGAAGGCATCTCTCCACAGGCCAGTGCAGTACCCCCTTGGGGGTTGAGCTCAGCTCTGGATCCCCCACCCCCAGGACTGGATCACTCCTTTAGCTGATCTATCTCTCATTTAGACCAATCCTGTTAGGGCCATGCTCTGTGGTGCTGCTCTCTGATCCTCACCCAGCAGCTTCTACAGGAACCCACACAGCAGAGCTCCTTCCCTTCCCTCCCTCCCATCCATCCACCCCACCACCACAACAAATAACTCACCTCAGCTGACAAGTGAAACATGAGGTGCTACAGTACGTCTCATCTTCCTCAAGGTGATGTGAATGAGAATCAAATTAACTTTGATGCACAACAAAAAATAATTTTACAAAACTTTGTGACTGTCAAACGAGATTAAACATTGGTATTTACTATAATTTTCATAATATTTATTTGTAATAAGATAACTCTTAGGATTTAGTGTATTAGTTACACTGGTACGTAGCTCGGTCTTGGCAGTCCTCAAAATATAATGTGCCACGTAACAGTATTGCATAAATAAACCAGCAGCACATCCAGAAGAAGAAGGCAGTCGTCGGCCGCCCTTACAAAGCAATTTATGATCTCTACGTGACCCGCTGCAGTTAGTACAGGCCGATATTAAATCACACCATTCGTAATTGATTCATTTCAGACGGCTCCCTAATCGTGCCATAGACTGGATCCTGGCAGACAGACCTTATGTTAGGCCGTAACCCCAAGAGGCCTCTCATATACCCCTCAGTGATAAAGGTCCCCAGTGGGAGCAGAGCTGGGATTAAGGAGGCTTTATGCTTCGTGTTTGTCAGACGTACAGCTCAGGCAGCTAAGGAGCGATTCTTCATAAATCTCCCTCTGGCCTGCCTGGGACCTGGCTGGCTCAGAGCTCTGGATGGGGATTCCTCCTGTCTTGATCAGCCACATCCTCTATTTTCTCAGCTCTAAACCAACCTGCCTCCTGTCTTACTTATAATAACAAAAAAACCATTCTCAGACAGGCAGTCTGTGCTCTGCTTTGGAGTGCAAAGCAATATAACGCACACATAGGCCAAGGGAAGATTTGATTGGATTTATCAATCACTATTAGGAGGCCATCTGCACATTGACACATACAGCCAATGAAATGGGAACGCCCACCTGGTACGATTTCAGACAATGTTTATCCTATTTATGATTTAACGAGACACTCCTGACATTGCACAATAAAATTAAGTCCAATAATGTCTGGCTATGTCTGTAGCAAGCCGTTTCAATTTAGCCCCCTGTTCCATTTCCGTAGGAATTCCACAGTAGGGGAAGACTGGAAACACATGTGCTCACTGGAGCTTCAGGAGATGCTACTGCCTGCTGAGCAGATGGATGCTCTGATGCTCTGCTCTTAACGTGGGCCAGACCAGGAACCAACACAGGCCTTGCTTTCATCACCCCTACCTGTCTGGTTTATCTTTAGGGCTTCTGGAGAACATAATGGAGAGGTGCGGAGCAGAGGGGAGCCAAAATCAGAGTTAGTAGGGAAGACAAGGAAAGAGACTGCTGTGGGTCTCCCAAGGATACTAGCTGTCAATCACAGGTGGGAAAGGCTTTGACATTTACACTCACACCTCACCTGGATGTCAGTCGTCAGGCTTTGATGCCGACCCCTCCATGTGAGACTACCAATGAGGTCTGATTTGACATTTCACGCTGTCGCTCAAGATTACATTACATGCTGTCTGTCTGTGGATGTACAGTAACGATAATGGAAGATGTCCAGGAACAGATCCAGAAAAAAATCCCCTCACATAAGTTAAGACACTTCACTGAAGCCTCAGTTGCTAAACCTATATACCACCTGCACTGATGGAGAGGCTGGGCAGGGACAGTGTTGGGTAAAGAAGTGGGGCCAGATGTAAAGGAGTGCAGAACCGTAGGTGAGAACAGAGGCGGTGGCGTCTGTTGTCTGGGATTGTTGTAGTCCAAAGGCCTCTGCTCTGTAACTCAGAGAAGTGTGGGTTCTTAATCCTAGGGTCGGATCTCCCTTTCAGCAGGGCTTTGCAGCATAACAGCAGAGGTGAGCTGGAGCTGGGACTGATTCCCAAGGCTTGGGCTGATATCTAGTACCGTAAACCACCAAATATAATACACATTATGGAGTGTCTGCCTGCCTCCAAGAGTTAACCTGCGCTCTGAAGTCACCTCTGATTGAGTAAACTTCCAGAGTCAAATCTTTAAAGGTGTAGTCCACACCGTTTCCCATACACTCCCTCCAGGGGATCATTAAAGGTGCAGACCATTAGGTTCCCTCACACTCCTCTACATGTTCCTGTTTTGGAGGCACTGTCTGTATACCATAAATAGTTTCCTGACTGACTCTCTGTTGCCATATTTACATGTGCCGTTGTGGTTTGTCAGTCAACAACAGGTCTGTTTAATTGTTTGTCCTCTGTGGACAGAATGTGTTGTTGGAAAACATGACTAATGTAGACAAGAGTTCGTTGCCAGGGCTGTCAGTGATGAATAGCATGAATCCATTGAGTCAGAGCGGATGTTAGGATGGCAAGCCTAACGTTTACCCATCCTGTTATGCCAGGAGCACAATGTATGTCTTTCAGACCTTCAGTTCTATTAGAACAAAAAGTTAACCCAAAGGCTACATATCTTATTATCGTATTTGTGTCAACATCAATGTTCCCTCTAAGCTGCGTGCGTGCACAGGCTCACAGTTCCACTAGACTGCCAAGCAGAAGAAATATCAGCCCACAGAGAGAAGCACGAGATTGAACTTCACTCAACTTTCGAGAGTTTTCTCTGTTAGTTAACACTATCAACGTCTCAATTTACTGTGACAATTGTGATCGAATCAACGCAATGTTAGCCACTTTAAAAGCAACATTCTGAAACAAAACAAACTATGCAAGACATAGCATGCAAAACTATGCAAGTGATTTTGTTGTAGGCAGAACGCATCAGAGTAGGATTCTATTGGATGCAATATGCAAGATGCAAGACTCAGGCCTTACTCTACACAGAGCTCTGTGGCATAACCAATCAGAGCTGCAGTAGGCTAATATGCAAATAGATCATATACTCTTTTAAGGTGTGCACCAAAATTATGACTCTGTTTTATAGAACTTTTATTGAGTCGGTGCTGACGTTTTGTGTTGTGGTGTGGTTCGGGAATCTACATTGGGCTAATAAGAACAGGCTTGATCGGCAGAGTGGCCAGTAAAGTTATTGGGGTGAACCAAATTCAGCTCTCCAATCTTTACGTTAGGCAGGTCGTAAGGAAGACCCAGGCCATATTGGCCTGCACTGACCATCCTATGAAGGGGGAGTTTGAGCTCTTGCCTTCAGGTAGGAGGTATAGAGTTCCTAACCACAGAACGAAAAGACTTAAGGACTCTTTTGTTTGTTTTGCTATTGGGAGGCTAAATTTGCATAAATGAATGCCACTAAGCATTTTTGTATTGAGAAACTTATTCTCTTGGATTTCAACATGAAGTGATCCTTGTACTGTATTGTATTGTACTGTTGTCTCTGTGTCCTGTCGGGTATGCTGTTTTTTATGTAGTATTTATGATGGATTGAATGTGTTTTAATACCTGTCTGCAACCAAATTTCCCCTAGTGGGATAAATAAATTGACTTGACTATATGGATCTGTTCCATTTAAACTGGACTGTTTACAGATGTGCGGTCGTGAGTAGATGTGTTTGTTTTGAGATCAAAGCGAGAGCTGCATGTAGCCACGTGCGCACAATTATTTCATATCCTTTGCTAGTTAGTGAGTTATTAGCCCACTTATAGATAATTTGTAGTCAGCAATAGGGGATTGATTGCGTCCTACAAGAGCACAAAATGTATATATTTCTAGACTTTGTCTTAAAAGGGACAGTGTTGTATTTTAAGACAGGCTTGAAAAAGCTAAGTAGCCAATAGGCAGAGGGCAGCTAGCATAAATTGTCTGATTCTCTGTAATAATGGTATGGAATAATAATGCATTTTATTTTGTAAAGTGGTTTCTTGCATCAAACAACACAACATGTTTTGTCACCTCCTTGGAATGTAGGCCTACATTGAACACCACACATTGGCTGCTACTGTGGGCTGAATGATAGCACAGCTATTTCCATGTTCAAATGTTATGGGATCCATTTTCTCCATTGTTTTTGATGGTAGGCAACTTTGGTAGGCCTACATTATGATCAAATAGCCACAGTAGCCTACATGGCCACTGTTAAAAGATGTAACTTAAAGAGGGTACAGCCTCAGTGTTCACAGTAAATGATCGCTGGAAGTTGCACAGAATCTTGCGCTCTGCAGATCTGAAACTTGCTCAGCACCAATTTTTTTGGGGGGGAACATTGGTCAACATATATAGTCATTTGTGTCAAAATAATGAATTTGCTTATCATGAATTATCAGGTCAAAGCCTTGTCTCCCTATGTGATTGCTTCCCCAAGATGTAGAAAGAGCACTCCTCTAACCAACACCGAAAGTGCGAGCAAAGTGTTTCCAGAGGATCTAGGATCTATTACAAACACACATTCCATAGTCCATATCCCTATCAAAGGCAGCTGTGAGGACATTCTATGGAATACAGTAACACTATCAGACATCTTTATCGAAAACAACAATGATATAATAGCATCCTATCCTACCGAGAAATAGCTTTCCTCAGATTATTGCAAAACTAAATCATACAAAGGGAGCAGGGGGATACAGTAGGAGAAGATCAGAATGTATACAGTAGGAGAAGATCAGACTGTATACAGTAGGAGAAGATCAGACTCTATACAGTAGGAGAAGATCAGAATGTATACAGTAGGAGAAGATCAGAATGTATACAGTAGGAGAAGATCAGAATGTATACAGTAGGAGAAGATCAGAATGTATACAGTAGGAGAAGATCAGACTCTATACAGTAGGAGAAGATCAGACTCTATACAGTAGGAGAAGATCAGAATGTATACAGTAGGAGAAGATCAGACTGTATACAGTAGGAGAAGATCAGACTCTATACAGTAGAGGAAGATCAGACTCTATACAGTAGGAGAAGATCAGACTCTATACAGTAGGAGAAGATCAGACTGTATACAGTAGGAGAAGATCAGACTGTATACAGTAGGAGAAGATCAGACTCTATACAGTAGGAGAAAATCAGAATGTATACAGTAGGAGAAGATCAGAATGTATACAGTAGGAGAAGATCAGAATGTATACAGTAGGAGAAGATCAGAATGTATACAGTAGGAGAAGATCAGAATGTATACAGTAGTGGAAGATCAGACTGTATACAGTAGGAGAAGATCAGACTCTATACAGTAGGAGAAGATCAGACTCTATACAGTAGGAGAAGATCAGACTCTATACAGTAGGAGAAGATCAGACTCTATACAGTAGGAGAAGATCAGACTCTATACAGTAGGAGAAGATCAGACTCTATACAGTAGGAGAAGATCAGACTCTATACAGTAGGAGAAGATCAGACTCTATACAGTAGAAGGGAGGAAGCAAGATGTGAGAATCTTGTCTGTGACTTTTAATAAGGAGCCACACAGTGACAGACAAAAGCAAGTATTTCTCAATACTCTTTAAAAGGCCCCAAAACTCCTTTCTTCCCTTATTCTGTTTTATCACATGTGCGGTGTCTTTCAATCTCTCTCTCTTACTTTCTTTCCATCTTTGTATCACAGAGGCCTTTATTGCTGTCTCATCCCCCTTATGCAATGCTGCTGGATTTCATAAGTTCTTGAATAACAACAATTTGTCGGGGTTCGTCTCTTTGAAAAGTTGGTCAGAGAAGTGAGGGTGAACATAACGTGTGGAATGAGGTGGTGTCTGTAGAACGAGTAGCCGCAGAGCAGAGCAGAACAGGAGCCAAGAAGAAAATCGCTGGAAGGGTCCAAAGTTACAGAGCCATGGCATGTTCTCCCCCTGATGGAAACTAGGCCATATGGAACTCGAGATTGATATGGAATGCATGGACCACAGAGCCTTCTCAACCTCCCTAGTACCCAAAAGAGGGTGTGTAGGGTGTGTAGAGTGTGTATGTGTGTGTGTGTGTGTGTGTGTGTGTGTGTGTGTGTGTGTGTGTGTGTGTGTGTGTGTGTGTGTGTGTGTGTGTGTGTGTGTGTGTGTGTGTATATGTGATTGATATGAATGAGGGAAAATAAAAAAGGGTTCGATACGGACTGCCATGAAAGTTGCAACTGAAGGGTAACACAATGTGGATTACACAACTTTCCTCTGCTTGCTCAAATGCCTTGTAAAATACACTGTACATTAAACAAATCACAGGTTTATCTTTGCTGGATGCTTAGTGAGTCTTAGATGTACTGTTATGCACCATTACACAAAGCTGAATCAATAAAATACAACATGATATTTTTCCTTCAATGTCTCTAGGTCTATGTCTAATGTTATAGCTTTCCAATGGCAAGAAAACCTACCTTTTTATCCAGCATATGATTTGATTCAAGATGAATGAGCGGTGATGTGACTTGACCCCGATGAACCTCACAGAATGAAATAGAACACTATTTTCTATTTTCTATTAATATATTATATTTCATCTCTATGGCGAACCTTGGCTTCGAAAGAGCACGTTTCCCCCCAAACAGACCACAAGCCTGATCTGATTGGATTCCTGACTACTATTAATGGAGCCCTATCAGATCCAACTGCACTCTGAGGCCCAGAGGATACTGGGCTGGCTGAACCCCTTGTGGAAGTTGAATACCTGGGGATGGATACTCGGCTTCATTTGTGTGCACATTGAGAATGCTGTTGAAGATCTTAGCGATGACAATGTTTCCTTACTTAAATCTCTTATTTTAGCCTAAGAAGCAGCATGTCTAAAATTATAGTAAGCTCTCAGATTTGGTGGTTGAATACAGAGAGCATGTCCCAGGATGACTTGGCCACTGAATTGTGCTTTCACAGAGACGTTTGACAAGTCTGAAAGAAGACTAGAGAGGTTTGTAAGAAATTAAGCTGACATTGCTGAAAATAATAATCCCAGATACATATCTTAAACCAACTGTTGGGTTTGGCCATCTAGGGCGGTCTGCCGCTGCCAATAGATATGCATAGCAACCGGGAGCAAAAAAATGTTTTGGCGATTCACCGCAGATTTATCTGCCAAAGGTACGGGGGAAAAGGGCGAAAAGTTATCCAGACCGATACATCTGCACATTCAGTAGAGGAGAGTGGTGTATGTTGAGCACTTTATCCAGAACAATACATCTGCACATTCAGTAGAGGAGAGTGGGGTATGTTGAGCCATTTTTTGCATTCAAGGGAAGTATTGTATTCTTTCTAACAAAGATATCTACATATTTTTCAGGATGTTGTGTATAAATAACAGTTTTGAAAAGATAGGTTGTCCCCAAAAAGTGGTCTATTGGCACAACTTACCTTGAATATGGGCTTAGTTGAATACAGGGACAGGGTAAGTTGAACCCCCTTGGGGTAAGTGGGTAATGGTGTCCTGTGGCAGTGGCGGGTGAAAGTCAAAGATTAACTCATGGAATGGGGGTGTTCAATATTACTGTTCAATATCCTTGCTGACAGTGTCCATGTGTGTCTTATTAAAAGATGTGCTCTGACTTAATCGTCTTCGTCTTCAGGCCTTTCGAGAGACAGTTTTGCCCAGGGGAGAAGCTGTCCAGAGTTGGTTCTAACTGCTCTGTCTAGGCAGTTGAGGAAGTCTGCAGTAAAGCAGAAAAGAGGGGCTTTAGAATGTTGATAGATACTTACAAATGACGTGTGTGTGGGTTATACACTGAGTAGGAACACCTGCTCTTTCTATGACATACACTGGCCATGTGAATCCAGTTGAATTATTATTGATGTCACTTGTTCCACTTCAATCAGTGTAGATGGGGAGGAGAAAGGTTAAAGAAGGATTAAAACATGGATTGTGAATGTGTGCCATTCAGAAGTTGAATGGGAAAGAGTAAAATATTGATGTGCCTTTGAACGGGGTATGTTAGTAGGTGCCAGGCGCACTGGTTTGAGTGTGTCAAGTACTGCAACACTGCTGGGTTTTTCACACTCAACAGTTTCCCCGTGGGTATCAAGAATGGTCCACCATCCAAAGGACATCCAGCCAACTTAACACTGTGAGAAGCATTGTAGTCAAAATGGGCCAGAATCCCTGTGGATTGCCTTCAACACCTTGTAGAGTCTGTGCCCCGACGAGTTGAGGCTGTTCTGAGGGCAAAAGAGGGTCCAACTCAATATAACTGCACTTTCCTCTCCCCATTTACATCCATGTATGTATATAGTCTTAATTCATTACTTACTTAGATTTATGTGTATTTGGGTATATGTTTTGAAACTGTTAGATATTACTTGTTAGATATTACTGCACTGTCGGAGCTAGAAGCACAAGCATTTCACTACACCCGCAATAACATCTGCTAAACACGTGTATGTGACCAATACAATTTGATTTGATTTGATGTATATTTTAACAGAACTGACACATTAGGTCTACTAATCCTCTCAGTGAGGTCTGCTGCCTGCTAAATGTGTCTGGGTAGACATGATTGAAAGGGTCACTGTCAACCACAAGAGGTTGGTGGCATCTTAATTGGGGAGAACGGGCTCGTGTTAATGACTGGAGCAGAATGAGTGGAATGCTATCAAATACATCAAACACATGATTTCCAGGTGTTTTATGTCATTCCATTTGCTCTGTTCCGGCCGTTATTATGGGCCGTTCTCCATTCAGCAGCCTCCTGCGCTGCCAACATATAGCTACTCTCTCCTCTCCTCATGCATATTCCATCAGAATTTATGCAAATCCTAATCCCCTAAGAAAGGTCTACAGGCTGCCATTGTTGTGAAGAGTATGGTGAGAGGATGGTCATCCATCCTCTCACCATTCCTTTGGTTTAGTGAGAGGGCTTTTGGTGATATTTGTTACCTATTGTTAGCCGAAAGAGACTGTTGCAAAAAATGTATTGTGTATTTCTCTCTCCCCCTCCATATGTCAGGTGTCAATTACGCTTGTAAAGGGAATTATAGAACGCCATAAGAGTTAATTTAACACACAGTGTTCATATGAGCTTGTTAGCTCGCTCGCACTGCGCTGACGTCAGCCCTAAACGATTGTGTCCTACGGTTTTAATCTCACAAAGGTCCACAAAGGAACCATCACGGTCACTGCAATGTTATTTTTCGCCCAGAATATTCCACTGACATCTCTCCAATCCCAATATTGATATATCTCCAATGAAATCAGTTCCACACCAATTCGTTTCATGAGGCTCATCATGTGGCTGTGGAGAGAAGCGAGTTAGCCCCATAAAAGTCAGGTTTGCGGAGAGGGAGGGAAAGATTAGTAAAAAAAAACACTGGAGGGGTGATTCTTATGAATAAAGCGTTACTGCTGGAGAGATTGCGGACGCCAGCTGGGCAGGAAGATTCCAGGCAGACGGACCAGACTGGACCGGGTGGCTGATGGGTGAAACAGCTGACGGGGCTGCAATGCGGCGTGGCATGGCCTGGACATGCTCACACAGTCCACAGTCAAAGGGCCAGACTCCAGGAGAGGAGGAGAGATATTATAAAATGTTCATTCATTGAGCTTTTATTTTCTAGTACTCTTTTATTTACTTAATGACTTTTTTTTATTTTATTGTTGTTGCATTGTCGAGAGGTGAACCTGCAAGTCAGTCCACGTACAGTATATCATGTGTACATGACTAATAATTAAACCTGAACTTGATACAACACACCATGGCTTGGCCATGTATTTCTCAGACATGTGGACCAGAGCAGAGCGTTTTCCCTCCATGCTCGTAACCTATTCCCCTTCTCCTTGTATTATGACAATAATCCAGCTATAATAAAGAATTATGGTCCCAGTATGAGGTACCTGTTCGCTAATGAATTAAAAACTCGCCTGCACTTTCCTCTCTCTGTGTAGACTTAAATCTATACTGTTGAACATCTGCCAGATCAGATTTTTTACTCAAGCTCTCATCGCGTCTGATTAGCCTTAAATGGACCGTTGATGGGGCGAGGCAAATAGCATTACTCATACAGTAGGCCACACTCTGCCTGCATTACATTGAACTCTATGACAGTGAGGTAATGTTGATGGAATGGAGCATTCGGAATGGAGTTTTCTATAGATGGTCCCGCAAACTGCCGTTGTTTTAAATAAGGCAAGGTGCTGTATGTGTGTTGTAATGAACGTGTAGGAAACACCATGGGGGGAAGGGGTATTCTCATATTAATCCATATATAGACACACACACAGCTATAAAGTGAGCTGTGCACTGATTTGGACAGTGTGTATTTTGTGAGGTGGCGCTGATGGTGAACAGCCCAGCAGGTCTGACACAATGGCCATTATGAGCTTTCAAGCTGTGCTCCACGTTTCACACATACATAGATGGCTTTATAGATGGGAGGATAGAGTGAGGCCAGCTCACTCTCACTGTTCTAAAAAGCCCATACACATTAAGCCCATACACATTACATAGAGCCTTCGCAGTATGCATACCAACTTCCCCTTGCTATTACAGAGCATACACCTGTACATGACCATATTAAGTCACCCATAACTCCTTATCTGGGTTTCTAAGGCGACAGGTGACATCATCTCCCTCTCTAGTGTCGCTGTGATTGGCTGAGTTGACATTCCCAGCTCTGTGTCTGAGGCACCTGTACAGGATTAGGTCTAAGTAGACAGACACACTGTAACAGTGAGAGAGAGTTTATAGAACTGTGGAAACAGGAAACAGCCTTATGTAACCTGGACACAGAAAACACTGAGGGACAGATATAATATATATATTTAAAATAACATTAAATTGAACAGAAATACAGTGAAGACACTGATAATGTTGTAAATCACTATTAGCAGCTGGAAACAATTTTTTTAATGTAATATCTACATCGGCGTACAGAGGCCCATTATCAGCAACCATCACTCTTGTGTTCCAATGGCACGTTGTTAGCTAAGTTTATCATTTTAAAAGGCTAATTTATCATTAGAAAACCCTTTTGTAATTATGTTAGCACAGCTGAAAACTGTTGTGCTGATTAAAGAAGCAATACAACTCGCCTTCTTTAGACTAGTTGAGTATCTGGAGCATCAGCATTTGTGGGTTCGATTACAGGCTCAAAATGGCCAGAAACAAATAACGTTCTTCTGAAACTCGTCAGTCTATTCTTGTTCTGAGAAATGAAGGCTATTCCATGCGAGAAATTGCCAAGAAACTGAAGATCTCATACAACGCTGTGTACAGCCTCACAAGTCCTCAACTGGCAGCTTCATTAAATAGTACCCGCAAAACACTAGTCTCAACGTCAACAGTGAAGAGACGACTCCGGAATGCTTGCCTTCTAGGCAGAGTTGCAAAGAAAAAGCCATATCTCAGACTGGCCAATAAAAATAAAAGATTAAGGGCAAAAGAACACAGACACTGGACAGAGGAAAATATGGCATTTTCTCTTCGTTGCCAGGCGCTAAAATAGAAGTTGATTCTAATTCTGACGCAGAATGCGCTACAAGTCCTGCCTCTCCCATCTCCTCATTGGTTTTTAGGAACTTATACTCACGTTGGTGATTGAAAGATGAACGGAGGTCGGTTGTGGTAATGGACGTTATTATAGAAGTTAGTTGCTAATCGCCAAAAAGTCCCAAAGAAGAAAAAGAAACCTGGAAGGAGGAGAGATGACTAGAAATTACTTGGTTGACCGTTTTATCTGTGGATTAATTGTCGGAGTAGAGGACCTTGTGCATTTCAGTTAAAATAACAACCCAATGTTTATATCCCAGGACAAATTAGATAGCAACAGCAAGCTAAATAGGACAAATTAGATAGCAACAACAAGCTAGCTAGCTAAATTGCCATAAATGTTTAATGCTTTTTGACCTGTCCCCAAATTAATATAATTGGTTCAGTTTGTTTTGATTTTTCTACCTGCGTGTCATGATCGCGTTTGGTGTGGGGGAACAAAATCAACTTGCGCGTGTGGTTTGGGCACAGTGTTACAGAAAGGCTTTCTAAGGACAAGACCGCTGAACCTGAAAGCCCTGAAAGTTGAGTTCTTACGTGACCATTGTATTTTCAGCACCATTTTGAATGTATGTCAGCTATGGACTGGACAAACACTGATTTCCTTTATGCCGTGGGATGATTGGCTGGAATTTAAGGTGCTCATTGGCCATCTCTTCACCTCAGGTCGTTTGCTTTATTTTATTTTATTTATTTATTTACCTTTATTTTACTAGGCAAGTCAGTTAAGAACACATTCTTATTTTCAATGACAGCCTAGGAACAAGGTTAACTGCCTTGTTCAGGGGCAGAACGACATATTTTTACCTTGTCAGCTCGGAGATTCGATCCAGCAACCTTTCGGTTATGGGCCCAACACTCTAACCACTGGGCTACCTGCCCAGTCGTTGCTCTGTGGAAATTTCCAAAGAAAAGTCCAGTGCGGGAATGGCTTAGCACACACCTTGTCAAAAGTTTGGAATATTACTCATTCGAGGGTTTTTCTTTATTTGCACTATTTTTTACCTTGTAGAATAAAAGTGAATATATGGAATCATGTAGTAACCAAAACAGTGTCAAACAAATCAAAATATATTTTATATTTGAGATTCTTCAAATAGCCACCCTTTGCCTTGATGACAGCTTTGCACACTCATGCCATTCTCTCAACCAGCTTCATGAGGATCGCCACAGGAATGGAAGACCCAAAAATACCTCTGCTGCAGAGGATAAGTTCATTAGAGTTACCAGCCTCAGATTGCAGCCCAAATAAATGCTTCACAGAGTTCAAGTAACAGACAGATCTCAACATCAACTGTTCAGAGGAGACTGTGTGAATCAGGCCTTCATGGTCAAATTGCTGCCAAGAAACCACTACTAAAGGACACCAATAAGAAGAAGAGACTTGCTTGGGCCAAGGAACACGAGCAATGGACATTAGACCGGTGGAAAGTTGTCCTTTGGTCTGGAGTCCAGATTTTAGATTATTGTTCCAACCTCAACCAAATTTAGATGAGTCAGACCGCAGTGAAGGAAAAGCAGCCAACAAGTGCTCAGCATATGTGGGAACATCTTCAAGACTGATGGAAAAGCATTCCAGGTGAAGCTGGTTGAGAGAATGCCAAGTGTGCAAAGCTGTCATCAAGGCAAAGGGTGGCTACTTTGAAGAATCTCAAATATAAAATAGATTTAGATTTCTTTTTTGGTTACTACATGATTCCATATGTGTTATGTCATAGTTCTGATGTCTTCACTTTTATTCTACAATGTAAAAAATATTGCAAATAAAGAAAAACCCTTGAATGAGTAATATTCAAAACTTTTGACCGGGGGTGTATATGATAAACACTCCCAAAACTATGGATGCTCGCCTGAAGTGCAGTAATTAATTGGTAATCCATGTCATTGTTGTCAAGGGTGCAGTAACTAAGGCAATAAACAGCCACACACTAGAACATTGTTGTTATCTTTTAATTGTTTATTTATTTGTTGGAGCTCCAAAACATAACTGGACCCTGTCTTAGCAAACATGTTGAATCAAAGTCAATATCACAGTTATTCATGTTTAAAAGGCATTTCTAAAGGATAAAAACTGTACATACAATAGCAAACAAATTCACAGTGACAAATTCATAACATTGCTATGCAGTAATACAGTATGAAGACTTGCCTGAGTCCTGTTTTTCCAGTGAGCAGGTCCCCTTGTTCTTGCGCTCATGAGGGGAGTAGTTCAAGTCAGTGTGCCGAGGGTGAGCTTTGTTGTGCGCCCTAACCTCAGCAAAGGTTCCCTATTCATTCAAAATGATTCAGTTGGATTAGAATTCCCTCCCTCTAGTTCCGAAGTACATTTTAATGTAAGCATAGATCGTAATGATACATTTTACTGTCTTGACAGAGACAAGAATAAAACACTTTCAAGTATACAGTACCTTCGGAAAGTATTCAGACACCTTGACTTTTCCCACATTTTGTTACGTTACAGCCTTATTCTAAAATTGATAAAAATATAGATATATCCTCAAAAATCTACACACAATACCCTATAATGACAAAACTAAAACAGGTTTTTAGAAATGCTTGCTAATTTATAAAAAGAAAAACAGAAATACCTTACTTACATTAGTATTCAGAGATCTTGCTACGAGACTCAAAATTGAGCTCAGGTACATCCTGTTTCCGTGGATCATCCTTGAACTTGATTGGAGTCCACCTGTTATAAATTAAATTGATTGGACATGATTTGGAAAGGCACACACCTGTCTATATAAGGTTCCACAGTTGACAGTGCATGTAAGAGCAAAAACCAAGCCATGAGGTCGAAGGAATTGTCCATAGACAGGATTGTGTCGAGGCACAGATCCGGGGAAGGGTACCAAAACATTTCTGCAGCATTGCAGGTCCCCAGGAACACAGTGGCCTCCATCATTCTTAAATGGAAGTTTGGAACCACCACATGACAGCCGGCTTGAAGTTTGCCAAAAGTCACCTAACGACTCTCAGACCATGAGAAACAAGATTATCTGGTCTGATGAAACCTAGATTGAACTCTTTGGCCTGAATGCCAAGCGCCACGTCTGGAGGAAACCCGGCACCATCCCTACGGTCAAGCATTGTGGTGGCAGCATCATGCTGTGGGGATGTTTTTCAGCGGCAGGGACTGGGAGGCTAATCAGGATCGAGGAAAAGATGAACGCAGCACAGTACAGAGAGATCCTTGATAAAAACCTGCTCCAGAGCGTTCAGACAAATCGCTCAGACTGGGCAACGACCCTAAGCACACAGCCATGACAACGCAGGAATGGCTTCGGGACAAGTCTCTGAATGTCCTTGAGTAGCCCAGCCAGAGCCCAGACTTGAACCCGATCGAACATCTCTGGAGAGACCTGAAAATAGCTGTGCAGCAACGCTCCCCTTCCAACCTGACAGAGCTTGAGAGGATCTGCAGAGAAGAATGGGAGAAACTCCCCAAATACAGGTGTGCCAAGCTTGTAGCGTCATACCCAAGAAGAAACAAGGCTGTAATCGCTGCCAAAGGTGCTTTAACAAAGTACTTAGTAAACAGTCTGAATACTTATGTAAATGTGATATTTCAGTTTTTTATTTTTTATAAATTAGCAAACATTTCTAAAAACCTGTTTTTGCTTTGTCATTATGGGCTATTGTGTGTAGATTGATGTGGGATAAAAAAAATATAATACATTTTACAATAAGTCTGTAACCTAACAAAATGTGGAAAAAGTCCAGGGGTCTGTAGGCACTGTATAAAAGTATGCGTCAGTGTATTTGAGTACGTGCCATCTAACTCATGTTGCAACAGGGTCCAGTTATGTGTTTAGTGCTCCAACAAAGAAATCAACTATTCAAAGACAACACCAATGTTCTAGTGTGTGGCTGTTTTTTGCCGTAGTTACTGCACTCTTCACAACAATGACATGGATTACCAATTAATTACTGTACTTCAGACGAGCATCCATAGTTTTGGGAGTGTTTAAAATATACTAAGCGTGACACGTAGTCCGCTCAGACCCTGATTGGCTAACTATACTTTGTTGTTCAACGCACGTTCTAGTGCCATTCAGAAATTGATGCTGTGGCTTCTGCTACCTAGCATGAGGACGAAAAGGGGAGTTTTTCCATTCAATCTTCTCAGGTTGGGAAAATGGGACAATTGAGAATCAACACCATTTCTCATCTACCGAGCCATACCTAGCACCGGCTCCTTGGTGTCTTAATTTAAACAAACTGCCTGTCCGACCCTGTAGTGCAGCAATAAGCAAGAGTAAGGTGTCGATATGTTTTGTCCTATATTTTCTATATAATTTATTTATATTTTGAATCCCAGCCCCCATCCCTGCAGAAGGCCTTTTGCCTTTTGGTAGGCAGTCATTGTAAATAAGAATGAGTTCTTAACTGACTTGCCTAGTTAAATAAAGGTTACATAAATAAACATGAAATACAAAAATAAAGATAGTTACCTAATAAAGACAAATCTAATCAATATGTCTTACAAGCGTTTACAAAATGCAGCTTCATTGACTTCTTTATAGACCATTCTGAAGACATCTGGCTGCAGACATAAACATTGAACGAAACAGTTAATAAAGGTGTTCTATTTGTCTCCGTGAAAGGGAAAGAGGCTTGGATATCTGGCGATTAAATAAAATAAACTGAAATTAAGAAACATGTAATCTATGAAGCAGATTGAGTAGTCTTTCGTTTAGAACAAGTAAGAGTGTTTGCAGTTTGAATTCTAGCTAATGAGGTGTGCGTGTGTGATCCAGGAGGGGGACTGAGGGATCTGGACTGGATTGCCGGGCCTGACTGCACCATTATGCTGCTGACAGAACTACACCTCCCTCATTAATTTACACAATCAAAAATACATACACACCATCCCTGACTCAATATGGCCGATTACATAATGCACACTCACACACATGCATTCACACATGCATTGGTCTCTCATACAAAATAGATTTGATTTTAATGACTGCGTTTAGACAGGCAGCCCAATTCTGATCTTTTTTTCCACTAATTGGGCTATGTGAAAAGACCTGATCTGGTTGGTCCAAAGACCAATTGGTGTAAAAAATATCAGAATTCGGCTGCCTGTCTAAACGCAGCCTAATCTCAGAAACCCAGAACTAAAATCTTGCGTAATTGCATCAGATACTCGACTATGGGCTAAATGTTCCTTCCTCTTCCGAAATTCAAAAGATGCAAACAACTGGGAAATAGTGATTTGTCCAAAGAAATCTACGCACCAGAACAAAGTTACTCCACGAGAGATTACAACGAGCCTAACCTGGATAAATAAAAAGTTAAATAAAAGGCACACACACACACCTCCGAAACAAACACAGGTAGACCACAGTGTAAAGGGGGCTACATACATCCATGCTTTTGGACAGTAAGTCTTTAATAATAAAACTCTCCATACAAAAGTATATGTACAAGGTCACATGCTGTATTGCAATTTATGGAAATCTACAATGGTTCACTCTCATCTTAAATACAATAGATTTCAGCAGTCACCCACCACAGTACTAGATCATAATACAAAAATGTTGGATGTTTTTAGGGGCTTGTTGCGAGTCCATCTCTGTTGTATACAGTGGGCAGTATGCAAATCAGTTGACCATATCAGCTTCTGTCAACAGGGAACTCTGTGGTCCTTTCCAGAGCAATACACAAGGGACACAGTTAGATCCAAAATGTGTGTAAGCATTTGAAAGATTTGAACCCAGGTCTGATGACCGTTAACACTTGACAATACCAATGACTGACTGACTGCTCATGAGGGGGAAAAATGAACCATGATTTCCTTTAAAACAAACTAATTCAGTGAGAGACATAAATAATGCACATAGTTGCCAATGGACACCAGTGCAAGAAAACAAAAAGTAGTTCAACAGGGAAATGTAATAAAAGAAAGAGGACTAAACAGACAAGAGGACTAAACAGACAAGAGGACTAAACAGACAAGAGGACTAAACAGACAAGAGGACTAAACAGACAAGAGGACTAAACAGATAAGAGGACTAAACCGATAAGAGGATGTAAAATGTAAAAGGTCATTATGTGTCATTAACATGTAGGGCCTGAGTGAAACATTTCAACATCATACAGTACACATCATTAATGTTTTGGTCTATTGAATAATATATGGATTATTGGATTTGAATACTTATATTAATGGTGCTTATTAAAATAGTACAAAAATGGAGGGGAAATTCAGAAACATTGCACTGTATCCCTGCCGTGTGCCGGCCTCGCTCCTCTCTTTTCTCTTAGATAGATAGATAGATAGATAGGTACTTTATTGATCCCTGTGGAGAAATTACTACAACCTTCTCGTCCTCAAGCAGAACAGAACAGTGACGGCCCCTGGGGATACAGACAGGGCAGCCCTGTCCAATGGCTGGTGGAATTGTTGGACCTGGAGGTGCAGGGTGTAACAGTAACGGAGTATCTGATTGGGCCAAAGGTCTAAGCTGCCCTGGCCTAGTGACTGGTCGGTTTCCTAATAAATGAGAGGTCAAAGGCGGGATAGGTCTTTGCTGTAACTCCTTTCCTCTGTCAGCCCTGGCTCTGTTCTAATGAACCTCTCCCTCCCCCTTCCCTTGAAGTCATTACTGATAACAGGACTGGAGAGGTACAAGTAAAGACTCCACTATAGCTTTCATGAACCCACTCATGTTAGATCACTGCTTACTTCAAGGGAGGAAGGATGCATTTTATGTGTGTCGAGGTGGTTACCGCACGCACGCACGCACGCACGCACGCACGCACGCACGCACACACCTTCCATCCATCCATCTCACAACACTGCCATGCACCCTGAAAGAAAAAGGCCTGGGGAGTGTTTCAACCACAAACATTCGCTTTATTTCATTGAAAGGATTATATAAATGTTTTTCGGGAAGAAGTGCAAATTGGCCATCATTCCAGATACTGTAGCGCCTATGTTTGTTTTTCTATTGATGCTTGGGGAGAGGGACACACACAGGACCACCCCCCCTCCTCTACACTTCATGCCCCTGACTCATGTGCCATGTGAGTCCTGTCCTGTCCTCACCCCTGCCCGGTCCTGCCATCACCCCGCCCCTAAGGTCCCACCTGTCCTCACTTCTCAGTGTTCTTGCGCGGCCTGCGGAAGCTGGACATGTTCTCGTTTAGTGCATAGATGCGGCGGGAGAACTCCTCGAAGCCGGCGGCGTCCAGCTCGCCCAGAACCTGCTCGTCACACTCCACGGCCACGGCGTGCTCCACAGGGATGCAGGGGTAGTCCTCCAGCCTGGCCCCATCCCCCAGGCCCATCCCTAAACCCAGGCCTGTGGCCTCCGTCCCCATAATCTCCTCTGCCTGCTCCACCGAGCAGCACATCTCTGGGTTTAATGCCATGGTCAACATTATCCCTGTTGGGGGCCCAGCCAGCTCCTCGCCTGGCACTACTGAGCCGTTCATGGTATGATCTGCATGCTGCTCGCTGGCGGGTGCCACCTCCTCCACTTGCTCACTGGACGGCTGTTGCATGTGCTCCTCCACAACCTCCTTTACCCCTCTTCCTACCTCTCCTTCTCCAACTCCCTCTACCACTCGATCTCCCTCCCCCAGGGCTGGTGCCTGTGCCTGAACCTCAAGAGTCTTGGCCAGGTCAATGCTAGAGTCCAGGGAGGAGGACAAGTGCTTGGGGTCAGGGTCGGGTGGTGCACTCTGGGGCTGGTCCATGGCCATGCTGATGTTGTAGCTGGGAGGAGGGGAGGCCTTGTACTTCTGCTTGTCTGCCTCAGAGCTGGCCCTTTTCCTCAGTGAGCCCCGGTCTGGAGAGCTGGTGTGGGTGGGGAAGCTCACTTCGAAAGCAGCTGAGACACTGAGCTGAGACTTGGCTCCTGTCGGGACTGGGATGGAGCTGGAGACATGGTGCCGGTCACTGTGGGAGAGGAGAGAGGGAGGTAGGTAGGGAGAGAAAGAAAGAAAGATTATGGATATGCTCATAAGTCTTTTACATTCAACAAGGGTCATGGAGAGAGGGAGGGAGGCCCCCCCTCCCGTGCCCAGCTCCCAGGCCTCTCTGATCGGACATGGTTCTGTATTGATCTCATCTCTCCCACTCCTGATCCAGAGCCCAGACAGCTGGCCCACTGCAAATCACTCCCCATTATTACATTAAAAAACATTTGCTCAGCTCATGTGACAGCATGGGCCTGCAGAGTAGAAGCTCACAGCATGCCTCCTAGAAAGTATCCAAGACATTTTTGCGGAATAACAGATAACGGACACGGCAGAGCAGATCTCATCTGTAGACGGCAACCACCATTTGTCCCATGCAAACCCAAACTGTAAATTAACTTAAACAATGGGGCCATAGCCAGGCCAATGTCACCACCCTGTTTAGCCATACTTAACCTGTTAATTCAGGTATGAGAGGAGTCATTGGTGGCATATCTCACTGGGTCAAAGGTGAAATTGGGCCCCTGTGCTGTCAGAGGTCCACCTGTGGCTGGTTAGAGAACAGAGGAGCCTGGGTAAGTGATCCTGGGTAGTTAAATGGCTTAATGGGGTGGTGAGGTCACTGAGTGGTGATGTCCCTGTATCAGACGCCTGTTTGTCTGTCAGATAGTCTAGTCTAGCATGTGACAGCAGGACACACACAGAGGACATAGAGGCCTTCGCCAGGGGATGTTTCAAACACACAGCGACTGACTGTGTGATGGAGTGCTTCAGGACTCAACATATGTTAGCTTGTAAAGAGGGTCCTGACTGTGGCCCCTGCCCCCTGTGGAGACAGCAGAGCACAGGGCATTGACGCAGGGTTCACAGACATGGTTTAAAAACACACACACGTGCGCAGCTCACTACTGATGAGGGAGTCATAGACACGAGACAAGACAGCGGTTCTCACCCAGTCCACAGACTGCTCTATAAAAGACGGACCCATAGAGTACACACACATGCACACAGTGGACGGCCCATGTCATACCTGATAATAATTACAGCTCACGGACAGCATTTAATAAGGCGCATACAGGAACACATAAGATGAGGTCAAACGTAGATAAGGAGTTGAGATAATCTGGCATGAGTGCTCTTCCTTTGAGTCATAGCAGGGGATGTACAGTGCTGCACTTTTTCACAGTCTATCTGAAAACATCTAATGCAATTGCCTTCACGACGATATATCCCATAACCGGGGCTAAATAGAAACAACATGCTGTTCAAAACTCTTGATCAGTTTCCTCCAAGACAAAGACAAATGGTTTGCCATTAGTGACTTGTATCTGTGAACTCTTAAACAAAATCATTCTGGTGTGTTTTGAGCACGCTCCAAAAATAAAAACACAAACTGATTTGGAAGCCAGGAATAAAAACAGCTCCCCCAGGCCTCCCGAGTGGTGCAGCGGTCTAAGGCAGGGCTGAGGCACCACTAGAGCCTTGGGTTCGATCCCAGGCTGTGTCACAGCTGGCCGTGACCGGGAGAACCATGGGGTGCCGTACAATTGGCCCTGCTTCGTCCGGGTTAGGGGAGGGTTTGGCCGGACGAGATTTCCTTGTCTCATCGTGCTCTAGCAACTCATTGTGGCGGGCGGGGCGCCTGCAAGCTGACTTTGGTCGTTGGATGGTGTTTCCTCCGACACATTGGTGCGGCCGGTTTCCGGGTTAAGCGAGCTGTCAAGAAGTAGTGCGGCTTGGCAGGGTCATGTTTCGGAGGACGCATGGCTTTCCATCTCTCCTGAGTCTGTAGGGGAGTTGCCGCGATGAGACAAGATCGTAACTACCAATTGGATATTACGAAATTGGGGAGAAAAAGGGGGTATACACATTTTTTAAGTAAAAATGTGTATATACTGTATATATCAATAAAAAAATAAAAATAAATAAGACCTTCCATTGGAACTGATTTATCATTCCAGCAAGCGAAACCAAACCGTGGGCCGGGCACCTACCAAACAGAGGACAGGTTGGAGCTGACTGTTTATTAAGCAGGAGTTTCAAACGTTCCATCCGTCATTTATAACAAGCTAATGACTGCCTTCAGTCCGTTATTCGCTGAGTGACGTCCTCAGACTGATCCCATCACTGATTTGAATTAATATCAGGCCTCCTAGTTTCTCCCTGGCTCTCCCCCAGTGCCCCTACCACACAGAAATCCATATCCGCTTTAGGACAACCTAGGTTTGGAGCCAGGAGAGAGCTCGCCAACACAGATGCCTGCATGTGTTTCGGCCTCGTCCCAGAAACACAGGGACATAATATACAACCAGACTGTGTAAAACATATGGCCGCTTCTTCTTCTCTGGGAGTGTTTAGATGTCACAATTCCCCTGCCTTGGATAAAAGAGAATTTCTTGTTTGTTAGTTAAATTAAGTTACCCTCCAAATTGGTTCCTTTAAACATGTGTCAAATTAAGCACCTTAATCAAGAGTGTAGTAGAGAGGATGAGGAGTGGCGGAGTGGGGAGTAGACATGACGGCGGCTAGCCCAGACAAATCTCCTGCAATGGGCTGTCATAATATTTATTTATGCAGCACATTTGACATTGCTTTTTATTCTGGCAAATTAGGCTGTCCCCATCCTTGCACCAGTCCCCAATCCCCATAGTGTAATGGAAGTGTTGCTCTGCTCAGAAGACAGAAGAGCAACAGTACACTTCCTAAAGACTGTTGAGAAATCTAGTATCCATAGAGCGGGAGGAAGGTTAGGGATGGAGGGAATATTGGCGGAATTACAGGAGAACTCCTCTCCTTTGGAAGGAAGCACTCTATAGTCTAGTTCACACAATAGCCTATTTTCCCTATAAACAATTATATTTTTTATTAATATTATGTTTGGACCAAGTTTAAATGTAAAAAGAATATTGTTTTGTACGGTAGGTTCAGTGGTGAAAAAAGTACTCAATTGTCATACTTGAGTAAAAGTAAAGATACCTTAATAGAAAATGACTTGAGTAAAACACTACTTGAGTAAAGTCCTAAAGTATCTAGTTTTAAATATCCTTAAGTACAGTGGTGGAAAAAGTACTCAATTGTCATACTTGAGTAAAGTAAAAAGTAAAAGTAAATTATATAAATCAAATTCCTTATATTAAGTAAAACAGACAAGGGCACAATCCAACACTAAGACAAAATTTACAAACGCAGTATTTGTGTTTAGTGCGTCCGCCAGATCAGAGGCAGTAGGGATGACAACGAGTTCTATTGGTAGGTGCGTGAATTGGACTATTGCTATTCTGCCTGAGCATTCCAAATGTACTCTTGGGTGTTAGGGAAAATGTATGGGAGTAAAAAGTACATATGTTCTTCAGGAATGTAGTGGAGTAAAAGTAGTCAAAAATATAAATAGTAAAGTAAAAGTACAGATACCACAAAAAACAACTTATGTAGCATAAGTACACTACATTACCAAAAGTATGTGGACACATGCTCATCGAACATGTCATTCCAAATTCATGGCCATTACTATGGAGTTGGTCCCCCCTTTGCTGCTATAACAGCCTCCACTCTTCTGGGAAGGATTCCACTAGATGTTGGAACATTGCTATGGGGACTTGCTTCAATTCAGCCACAAGACCATTCTTGAGGTCGGGCACTGATGTTGGGTGATTAGGCCTGGCTCGCAGTCGGCGTTCCAATTCATCCCAAAGATGTTCGATGTTTTAAAGGGGGTCTCTCTTCCTCTCTGCCCGTGTCAGACTCAGACCTGGATATTCCAGGCAGGCCAGGAATTTACTAAACCAAATACCTTTAAAAATTAAATACTAAACCAATTTACTAAACCAAACATTTGCCACTGTTTTATCCTCAGACAGGCCTCAATTCATCTTCCAGGCATAGCTCTTTTCATATACAATTCCTGTTAAGGAGCCGTGATCAGGGCCAAAACACACAATGACAGATAAGATTCGGGCTTTGATGTCATCGCAACTGAAAATCCCACAGGAAGTACAAAACCAAAATGTTATACCTGAAATATTGTAATACTCACTAATATGTATAAGATATTGTGCTAGTAAGTTGATAGTATAAACACTAACACTGTTGCCAATAGTGACTACATTGTAGTTTACTTTATTCTCAGCAGTTTTGTATGGCACAGAGATAAGACATAGCCTAGCTATAACAACCCATTCCAAATAGAGGTGAGAACAGATAGTGTGACTGTCCACATTCCGTTAACTTGCGACATCTCACATTACAATGACATGGCTGCCGGGAGTCAATGCAGTATCTCAACGAATGGCAACTAATAATGATATTGGTTGGCCTTGTTAGTACAATACTCTGCACCTCAGTGATACATAGACGACAGCAGGTCTGTTGTGTGCCGGGCTGGGGTGTCTGATTCATAGAGAGGCCTGGTGGTGGGGAGTGTTCCTCCAGATGTGACCTCATCCATTAGGACCACTGTACAGCTAACACGCACACAGACAAACACATGCACACACACACACACACCCTGCAACTCACAGCCAAGTGTGTGTGTGTGTCAGTGTGTCAGTGTGTGCGCTCATACCTCATCCAAGCACATTAGTTTTATTTGATTCATTATACTGCATGAGTTCCTCCCCAACTTTAGGCGTTTGCTATTACTATCTCAACAATTACTATCCCTATGACTTTACTGGAACAATAATCTTCACATAATGAAACACCTACTGTGCTGTATGTGACATTTAACAGCTTCACCGCAATGCATGTTCAGTTTCTTACTGATACAGATCAGTACCAGTATTGCTGACCCTGTTATTGGTCATTTTGTCTGAACCTGCTTGGTTGTTTCAGGTCGACATTTGGCGTGGACACACACACACACACACACACACACACACACACACACACACACACACACACACAACACACACAACACACACAACACACAGGACCGAGCCAGGCTAAACACTTCCTTGTGTGTGTTATGTGAGTGTGTGTGTGTGTGGGCACACATTTGTGTCTGAAAGTTTAAAGGTAGCAGGGAGGGGTCACTGTTATCACTGTACTATCACCAGGGGTTTTGGAGGGGTTCTTCAAAACATCTAGGGGGAGCAGCCGGAGCCTGGACTGTGTCCAATAAGCCAGCCCCGGTACACCGGCCTGGGCAGAGAACATGTGAACTTCTGCCAAGGCCTCTGCGATGTGGAGCCGGGAATATGAGCTTAACGCATTTGTTTTAAACCGGAACCTGTCTAATGTTTAACACTGTCTTTTCACTCCCTCCATTTTGGTTTAGCATTCACTCTAAAGTAACTGTCTCCTTTAACCACATGCTTGGTTCTGTAACATTAGGGGGCTAGGTTTGGGGCTCCCGAGTGGCGCAGTGGTCTAAGGCACTGCATCTCAGTGCAAGAGGCGTCACTACAGACCCTTGTTCGATTCCGGGCTGTATCACAATCCGGCTGTGATTGGGAGTCTCATAGGGCGGCGCACAATTGGCCCAGCGTCGTCCGGGTTTGGCCAGGGTAGGTCGTCATTGTGAATAAGAATTTGTTCTTAACGGACTTGCCTAGTTAAATAAAGGTTAATACAAATAAAAGGTTTACAAGCCCTTCCACTTCTATACACCTGTGTCTACAATGACACAGATCTACAGACGGCTTGACTCTGTTTGCAACTGTTTTAGTAGGAAGGGATCAGTGTAGAAACAAAGTCTCTTGTAAAATACAAACCCTGAACACACCCATAAATTTCCCAATGAAGTCCCCTGGATAAAGCCCATGTACCCATGCATGAGGAGCCCTCCTAGTCAGCTTATTGTGCATGCTGAATTAGCAATATATGGAGGGGGAAACATCTCTCGAGTTCATGGATGGAAACGGCTCCCTTGGACATGCCCTCGCCCCACCACCACCCCCGTATAGAGGGGAGGAAAGGGGAACGGATATCAAACCTCTCTCCCTCTCACAGTCTACCGGTTAACTCCCTGCAGCTGCCGCACAGCATTTTTATGCGTCCATATTTCATACGCTTGGCACCTCCGCTGGAAATATTATCTGAATTGAGGATTTTTCAGGCAGGGGGAACTGGAAGTGATACAGTGGGGAGGAGGGTCAATAAAAGAAGTCCCATGCAAAAGGAGAGTAGAATTTAAAGCATGTCCTCCCTGTTTCAGTGTTTCACTACTGCAGTGTGGAGCCCCAGAGTCAGGCCACCTTCCTGTCCCCGAGTACCTGCTGTGTCTGAGTCAGTTAGAGGGGAGAACTATGTGGGTCCTGTGACGAGGGGAGAACTATGTGGGTCCTGTGACGAGGACCGAACTTATGCCCTGTTAAGACTAAAGGTGCTCACACAGACAGTCTGAGCTTAGTGTGAGTAGCCAGCCACCGCCCCCTGACGAATGTTTCAGCCCTGTGTGTGTGTGTGTGTGTGTGTATGTGGTTTCCCTGAATTGCATTGTGAAAGCCTAACACTGTAATATCATATTTTATAATTTAGCTAGTCACGTTGGCAAAAGAGTAAGCTTTCAAATGATGCCCACGTGACCCAAATTACATGTAAAAACGGGCGCCCTCGCATTTTCCAGCACTAACGCCAGGTTCGGCAGTTGACCTGTCTTATATCAGCTCCTTGCGCTCAGATGGGCGGGATGGAAATATTTGAGGAGTGTCATTAAAAACATGATCCAAATTGCTAATTTCAGGCAGCGCTGATAGGGATATTTAAGACCAACCAAAAGCTGATTTTAGCAGTAACGCAGTTACGGCATGAATTTTGACAACGGAAACGCAGCCTATGACGCACACTTCCCATGGAAAAAAAGTAACCTAATGTGCTTTTGGTGCCTGTATACTTCATATTTAGAAACATCATGAAACGACAGATGAAAACCTTGGTGAATACTTGTGAGCCTCGTATTTAGACGTTATCTGTAAAAACCATACGTTCAAAACCCAAGCCCTCCCTTAGGCCTACTATAACGAAGGCCGGCTCAATGGCAATGCATGTTTTTTATCCTGGCGATTTATACTATCATTACATTTTACATGTATTTATTGTTTTATATATATATATATTTTTTTTTTTTTCATTTCATTTTATTACAACCAAATTTATTACAATGTCCGTGGCGCGCTTGCAATGCAACTTCTGGAGATGTGTGAATGCGATCTGACCTGTAAGATGGTTCCAATTAGGTTCATAAAACATAGGTCTATTTGGGAGCAGTATAACGGTGAGTGGACATTCTCCCCTTCTATTAATATTGGATCTTTGTCCAGCTACTGTGAAAAGTTTGCAGTAGCTGGACAAAGTCTGCATTGTTTTAATATTATATGCCCACAGGGAAAAATGATGGTGCCTGTAACTGTGACATAGCCTCTTTAAAACAAGTTGTTGTTTCATTTTGTTTAGAATTTGATTAAAAGTATTGGTTCTCTTTTAAGGCCTTATCAATCATTTATTTAATCTTGCTTATTGACTATGTCTGGCATGTCCATGCTCAGCCATAATGCAATTTACAGTAGGCCTAGTCACTATATCAGTGTGAATGATATTGAAGACATGTACCCACATGTAGGCCTATCTTTGCTAAATACATTCACTTGAACCCATGCAGTCCACAATGTTCTAAGTAATTGCATGGGTTCAAGTGAATGTATTTAGCAAAGATAGGCCTACATGTGGGTATTTCGTTTCTGTAAGCCATTTAACAAAGTATAACGGATTAACATTGGAATTCGAGTTGATTCCAAGGCAATACATAAAAGACCTTAAAAACACAACTTGAAGCAACCACATATTTTACCATGGAGCACGTTCTTATTGGCCAGTGAGGGGCCAAGCCTCGACACACCCACAACTTGTAAATTCATCAAAACCCAGCCCTTACGCGCCAACGCCAGCAAGTGCACCGATAATTGTTATAGTGAAAATAGCTAAAATATTTCTGACACACCCCTGAACCTAGAGCGCTAACGCCTGCGCTTAGATTTACCATTTCGTTAGGTTTGTTAAAATAGAGCACCAATTGTGTGATGGGCTGTGTTCCAAACAAAACATATACAAGTGTGCTTGATCTAGTTCCTCAACGGCAACTTATAGTTGAAGACACTTTGGAGAGGTGTGTGGCCACTTTGAGACACCAGTTAGTCCTCTCACTCAAACCCTTGTAAGAACTGTTTGTCTTATGTTGGACCTACACACATTTTTCCAGCAATATTCTTATCATGTTACTGAATGTATCCAGATTATTTTCAGATTTCAGTATCAACAAATGCAGCGAAAAGTACAGTAAATGTAAAAAAAATGCTAGTGTAATGTTTGGATTCGGTCTTGTGTCAGGTGAACAGTAACCTTCACCTTTGGTTTAATAACTTTCCTATAACCTCTAAACTGTTCCCTTTCAATTGCTACCATTGTTATGCATCTGCTTTTCATTTTTCTTCAGTTTGAAACATTTCAATTCAGCCCTGTCCATATAGGCCAATTCCCATGAGTGTAAAGAGTTAAGGGCTTCCACTTCCCATTAGGAGGAGAAGGAAGGGGCAAGGATTCAATTGCTTTGCTTTAACATGGCCTCTTTCCTTTCAAAACAAAAGGTTATTCAATTAAGGTTGTAAAGCACATTTTCCCCTTTTGCTGACCCTGGGAGAGCAGAGCAGATCAAAGAAGATATTTTCCTCTTTTATAGGGCTGTGTGCTGGATGGTTGGAGTCGGAGTCATAGAATTAGAATTACTAGAACAGGTATCCCAATTCAAGTAAATGTTCTGTGATGCGTGGACCGGCAGCTGTTGTCCGGGAAAGTCTCTAGTCTCTACTATGGGCTGATTCTCAGGTTCTATGGTGGGGTCATTCAATGCCTGCGGCCTGAGGCTCAGGAGATCTGAATGAATGTCTGACGTCTATCATACCCAATGAAATAGCTGCACACAAACAGTAGGCTGGTTTTGAAGATCCCTAAGAAACGTACACTGCTGTATTCACCAATATGAAACCATCTGAAGTGAAAAAATATGTAGAGTAGATATAGTGAGACCAAGAGTGCTATGTGGGGTGGCCTAATACTACTAAGACACTGGGAGAAGGAGAGTGGACTTATACAGGTGCTTACCATCGGACTAGAAGGCCGTGCTCCAGGAAGTTCTTGAGGTTGGGCAGGGTCTGGCGGAGGTCTGGAGTGGACAGACCATGCTGGTATCTCAGCTGGGAAGAAAAAACAAAGCATACATTAGCAACGACCAGAGCTTTCTTTACCATATCATATTGAACCGTACCATAACCTAGCATATCGCTTTTATTCGCCCGTTTCCATGTTTCTCTAGTTTTTTATGTATCTGGACAAGGCAGATAATTACTACCCTACAGTGAAACTGAAGCAAATCTGAAGCATTCAAACGTCTCCCTTTGGATTATTCTTCACAGAATGGTTATCCTCCTGCCATGCTAACAGACGTCTGTGATAATGTAAGGCGAGAGAAGAAAAGGCAGGATGCCAAACATCTGTAAGAGCTGGGGTAAAACCACACCGAGCAATCTCTTCCTCAGTCTCTCTATAGCTCTCTCCAAGTAACTCCAGATCCCCCATTGGTTTGATGACGCTCCTTCTCTCCAGTCCTTTAACCTCCCTCTCGCCAGTCCTCATTCATCCGTCATAAAATCAACGTCAACTTACAACTGACGGGGATATGGAGCCAAAGTCAGTGGACAGGTCGTTCAATTTCTAAATACAGTATATGGAGACAAGACAGCATCCCACCAAGGCAGTCAGGGAGGGAGAATAGTCCTAGCCTCCCCTGCTCTGTCCTCTGTTTACTTAACCTAGCTCGTATCTCTCCCCAACAGCAGAGCACCATCATGCACCACGTCAGCCATATATCTCACTAGGTCCTGTGTCACTGACACCCACCGGTCAGTCTACATCTGTTTTCTCTCCTCCACTGCATTATACTGCGACACCCATTCTTCTCTACACACACCGCCGTCCCTGGATACATCCCGCTCTCCCTCCCTGGCCATCCCTTGCTCTGCGTGTTACACTACAGTGAGTGATGAGGCATGTGATTCTAATTAGGCCAGACACAGTACCAGTGTATTGATCCCAGTCCCAGCCTCACTCATTATATACAACTGCATACACCACATATACACACAAACTTGGCCCACATGGGAGGTCAGGAAGGAAGTAGCCTCTGCTCTCAAAAAAGAATATCAAGACACAACTGACTTTTGCCAGACAACACCTGGGTAAAGTCAGTTGTGTCTTGATATTCTTTTTTGAGAGCAGAGGCTTCTTCCTTCCTGACCTCCCATGTAGGCCAAGTTGGTGCAGTCTCTTTCTGACAGTGTACCCATGCAATTCGACATTGATTGTGGCAAGAGAGGCCTGTAGATCCCTTGATGTTACCCTGTGGTTCTTAGAGACATCTATGAGCATCTTTCGGTCAGCTCTTGGGCTGACTTTGGTGGGACGACCTGTCCTAGGTAATTTGCCAGTGGTCTGGAATTTTCGTCGGACAGTGGAATGATGTACTTCGAATTGCTTGGGAATGAAATGATGTACTTCGAATTGCTTGGAAATGGATTTGTAACCCCTCCCAGACTCATGGGCATCACTAATCTTTCTTCTGAGGGCCTCGGGTAGGTCTTTTGATCTTTGAATGATGTGTTACCACACACCCAATTTTCTTATCTTTATGGAAGGCTGGACCCTCCTATGTTTCTCTCTAATGTTTTCTAATCATTTGCACTTGTTTTGGTACACCTAATTCTAATTTGAGCCATTTTATGTGATGGTAAAGGTAGGGTTGTACTAACCTTTTCCCCATAAGGAAAAGGCATTTTTGTTTATTTTAATTGCATAACATTTTCAATTGGTTTTTTTTGTGTGTGTGATTTGTTGGGTAACCTTTATCTGTCAATAGTGTTTAAGTGAAGATTACATATCCATCTGTCCAAATATATATAAAAAAGAGATAACTTTCCAGGGGGTTTACTTACTTTTTCACATGACTGTATATATAGTCATGTGAAAATACAGCCTCAAGTTTTCTTGAGTACGACGTTACAAGCTTGGCACACCTATATTTGGGGAGTTTCTCCCATTCTTCTATGCAGATCCTTTCAAGCTCTGTCAGGTTGGTTGGGGAGCATCGCTGGGTTCAAGTCCGAGCTCTGGGTGGGCCCCTCCAGGACATTCTGAGACTAGAGCCACTCCTGTGTTGTCTTGGCTGTGTGCTTGTCGTTGTCCTGTTGGAAGGTGAACCTTCGCCCCAGTCTGAGGTCCTGAGTGCTCTGAAGCAGGTTTCCATCAAGGATCTTTCCCTCGATCCTGACTAGTCTCCCAGTCCCTGCTGCTGAAAAACATCCCCACAGCATGATGCTGCCACCACCATGCTTCACCGTAGGGATGGTGCCAGGTTTCCTCCAGACGTGACGTTTGGCATTCAAGCCAAAGTTTTCTACCATAAAGGCCTGATTGGTGGTGTGCTGCAGAGATGGTTGTCCTTCTGGAAGGTGCTCCTATCTCCACAGAGGAGCTTTGGAGCTCTGTCAAAGGGACCATCGGGTTCTTGGTCACCTCCCTGAATGATGGAGGCAACTGTGTTCTTGTGAACCTTCAATTCTGCAGAAATGTTTTGGTACCATTCCCCAGATCTGTGTGTTGACACAATCCTGTCTTGGAGCTCTACGGACAATTCCTTCGACCTCATGGCTTGGTTTTAGCTCTGACATGCACTGTCAGCTGTGGGACCTTATATAGATAGGTGTGTGCCTTTCCAAATCATGTCAAATCAACTGAATTTTCCACAGGTGGACTCCAATCAAGTTACAGAAACATCTCATGGATGATCAATGGAAACAGGATGCACCGGAGCTCAATTTCGAGTCTCATAGCAAACGGTCTGAATACTTATATAAATAAGACATCTTAAAAAAGAAAAAAACGTTTTTCACTGTCATTATGGGCTACTGTGCGCCAAACATTAATTTAATACATTTTAGAATAAGGCTGTAACGTAACAAAATGTGGAAAATGTCAAAGGGTCTGAATACTTTCCGAAAGCAATGTATATGAAAACGTTGGGGAGAAGTACAACGATAACAGAGGAATTACAGAGAAGTAAATGTTGGAGCCCCGGGGGCCAAAGGTCACGTTTCCCAGTTTGTGTTTAAAGTTAGAGGAAAATAATGGTTTCTGGGATCAGCAGTCATCTCAACACATTCATCGAAGTCTGTTTTTTTGTGGCCTGGGCTGTAATATTTTGTCAGGACTGTAATGCTGTACGGTGGTTCTAGTAAAGCTTGACTAATGGCATGAGGAGTGGCATAAGTATTAACACATGGGTCCCTGCTGCCACTGCCAGAGCACACAGTACAGGAGGGTGTGTGTGTGAGAGAGATAGCGTGTGTATGCATGTGTGAGAAAGAGAGAGTGTGTGTATGTCAGTACGTATACTGTAAATATGCTCATGCCCATGTCTATCTTTGGCTCGGTATACCCCTATCTCCCCTCTGGGGGACCCATAGAACCAGAGTTCTCTATGTTATCTGCACAGATCCCCCGATCTCTGTGGTAGGTTTTGTGTTTGATCAAAAGCAGCACAGATTGAGCCAGGCAGGGAGAGGAGTGTACAGTATGTAGCTACAAACCCCTATTGGTGATGAAATGCTCTAAGCCATACTAGAACACTGGGATACATTCATGGTTTTAAGTAAACCTTTGGGTCTGACCAAATGACGATGTAGCGGTCCACAAGGCAGAACAAAAGGAATCGGTTTTTAAATGGTCGGCCAAGATCAATATTTCCTCAATTTTAAAACCCAGAAAGAATAGAACTACGTTTGGCAGGGGGCCTTGAAGATACTGATGAGATATAAGCATAGAGTAAATGTCATGTTTCAAGCGTAAGTCAACTTATTTAGATCAGCCTTGTTACGTAGTCAAGGACAACAAACTCACGGCCAAGTTACAAGGCTTAGCAAAACACCTTTTTAATCCCCACTCTTTGTTAGTGACTGAATGGGGCTCGGCTCAGAGGTGCACGTGATGTGAGCCTTCTGACATGCTATTGTGTGTGTGAGCATGAATGCATGTACGTGTGGCCACTATCATTTCACTCCCCCAGGCTGTGTTGAAACTCTGTCAAGTGTGCAGCACAGAAATGGGATAGGTTCAAAGAAAAGAATGAGGGGTGACATCACTGGATGGTTCCGCGCACACTCTACTGTTGGGGGATAAAGGGGACAGGATCCTGAGTGTGTGAATGCTCAGAGGACTGAGAGATGACTCTCCTGGAACCTGGACAAAAGTATGTCTTACTGCTGAAGCCTTCGAGAAAGATACAAGATATGACAAAAGTTCTATCGTGCTCCCACAGGTCTGTGCTAACTCTCTGCCAATGAGCGCTACACAACACTTGACCAATATGGCCTGATTTGGCTAGCTTCCATGTCATGGTGTCTACCTAAACCATATAAAATGTCATCTGTGCCATGTCCTTAAGACCACCACCATATGTGGTAGGCTAGTTGCAATGCTCTCTGCTGTCTCTGGAGTCTGGACTGAGGTGTGTAGGACTCAGGTTCTCTGTTGAGGTAGTGAATGCTTGGCCATGGACTGGTTTCCCTGCTGTTAATTTACATTCAGTTATCCATCAGAGCACAGAATCGGCTGTGTGTGGTGCGTGCATGGACGGCTTTTGGCTCTGGACTTAGAGAGGGAAGGATTACATCCTGGCCCTTCACTGCTGTCTAAGCAAACAACTGCCCTTTCTTCTGAGGGAGAAATAGAAAAACATTCAATGTGCTGGCCACATAAAGAGTGTTGGGAAAACATAACAGGGAAGCTGTGAGTGTGAAAGAGAGAAATGTGAGGCAGCTTTGCCTGACAAAGCTGGATGTCGCTTTCAATTAAAAGCAACAACACAGCCTTGAACACAGAGAGAAACAAACCACTCAGAGGGAGGGAGGGAGGGAGGGAGGGTCTGGCTTGATAAATAGACAGACCTATTGTTTAGGAAAGTGTCATAACTGACAAGGCGAGAAATAAACTCTGATTTTGTTCTCTTACGATATTAAAATCACATGGCCTCTCTTTTGATTATTTGAGACGGTTGACTGAATAACAAAGTAAATAAATATTATCGTAAACATGAACATTTCTAGGTCAATAATTAGCAAGTTTGTAAGTAATACAAATATTCATACAAATTGCTTATGAGCACAACCTAGGTCAGCCTGTCATTTCACATTTTTGACTGAAACAGATCCAGCACAGCTCCTCTCTTCAGGTCTCCTCTCACACACATTTGTGTCTGTCCCCTCCCGGCCATTCAGACACCTGCATTTAGCCACTTCAAAGACTCCTGTACCGAGCACTGGTAGAACACAGGAAGCTGTGCTAGTGTTTTGATACCGCATTAGGGCTGGGCAGGATGTGTGAACGGAGTTCTAACCACGACTAGAAGAGTCAAAGATCCCTCCCAGTCCCATCCACCACAGCAGGGCCTGAGAGCCAGAGGAATGCAGCGTCTGTGTACAGTTCAGCTCCTTCAATCCAACCGGGCCCAACAAAACACACTTCAGCTGAATAAAGCATCCCAACCCGCTGGTTTACATGCCACCCATCACTTTGTGAGGCCTGTTTGTTTTCGACTCAGGCTCTGCCGCAGCTACGTAAACATGCAGGCTCATGCCATGTATTATTGTTTGCATTGTTTTTTTGTCATAGTCAATCGCCCTCAAATCGGACAATGCCTTGACGGGGGCCTCTTGCCCGTTCTGAGGTTAATTGCTGGTGACCTTCCATACCAGAACCGCCGGGCTGGGCGGCATTCGTAATGAAGCGCTCCCTATTCACCAAGAGATCACTTGACACGCTGTTTGTCCGCACAGAAGTCACAACAGTTCAAGCGGTTATTAGCAATCCCTGACAAGTGGTGTGCCTAGACGTCCACCAGGGATGGGGAGCAGACTCACTACAGGAAACCTGTAATGTGGTTAGGTTTTCATCAGGAGGGTTATTTTTCATGTCACAAGGTTATAGAGACTCAACTCAACCTTCTCATTAGCAACGGAAATGGTTAAAAGGTTACAAAAACTAGTCTAATAAATGCAACAGCTGGACAATGGATGAAGATACTCCAAACTTTTTTTTTTGTATAATTCATCAGATATTGATGAAATTATAGCACATGAATGGAGTACAGGGATGTGTGTGCGAATTCAGGGATTTATTATAAAAAAAATGTATGCAGTCCCCCAAAAAATAATCTGTTAAAATAAAGAAAATGATATGCCTCATTTACATAAATACAGCGGGTGTGTCTGCATACAGTATATTAATGAATTAACATAAAGGGGTGGAACAGGGCTGCAACCACCAAACACTTGCTCTGTCTACCCTACCAGCGCTAAATTACATTTATCTAAAAATACTTTACATTGTTTGCAAAATCAGACATTATATCGCTATAATCTGAGCGTTCATTTTTGGAAGTTGTGATGTATGTTTTGAGATGGTGTGTTAAATCCCAGTGAGATTTAAGTGACAAGTGCATTTTGCACCCCTCAAACACAGGAAATAGATGGCTGAAAAAGACAGACCCTCAGGAGGGAGGGGCATGCGCATTGCTACTCTCATTACCATCTGGATGTCAGTTGACTCCACCATCGACAATTAGGCCTACTCATGAATTCCAATCAGAATAGTACTAAATACTAATCCTGATGGTAAATGCTGGGGTTCTGTCCCCTATGCTAAACATTTAAATAGTATTAGAGTTTCTCATAATACATGAGGGAGAGTAGGCTTAGTTCTTTTCGACTCCCTAAGGACGGCAATCAGGGGCCCTCTGTTGGCTTGACTTCAGCCCACTTTAGAGGGGCCCTAGCAGGTGTGGCCTCCCAGGCCAATCCCAGGTCAATAACAGGGCCTCCAGTAGAGGTCAGGATAATATGTAGTGGTGGTCCATATATCTCCATACAGTCTCTAATGAGAGTCTCTGGCTGTTACGGGAACAGCACTATGGCTATGGGAGAAGGCTGTCATCAACAATATTTCAAGTGCTTTTTCTTTATAAAACTGTGCCATGTGTGTTAACCATTACTGGGTTTGGTTGGGTCACTCATAAATCTGTATCATATAACAGTAGCTAGATAATGTAATGAAAATGCAAAAACAACTTTCCTTGATCGGAGACCATAGTAACAAAAAAAGAGCAACATAATCTTCCATCTGCCACATAAATTAAGACAAGAAACAAGCCTTGGATGAGTAAGCAATTCATCCTTTTGGACCAGTGCCTTCCTCTCTCTTTATGCATCATAACTCCTCCTCCTCCACAACATCAGGTCCACATGTTGTGTTGATAAGCGGGCCAGTGTCCACTGCTATCATTAGCCCGTTTCCTCTAGATTCCAGCTGACGCTGCCAAAGCATATCTTAAAGACACGTGGGCACAGACCAGACTGCTTGGAACACAGCAACGAGAATGGACCTGCTTTTGTAAAACTGAATAACCAGAAACGGTTAGCAGGTTAGCATTTTTCGTCATGAATCTTGTTCTGGAGGCAGCTTTGCAGAGTCATCACTAGCTGGCACAGCCACAAAGTAATTAAATCAGATTTGAAAACTAACCACACTGCTAACCCTAATGGCTAAGACAAACCTTAAATTAAGACCAAAAGCACATTTTTGTTTTTATGAATTTTTACAATATAGTAAATTTTGACTTTGCAGCTGGTCTATCTAAGGGGAAATCGCTCAATTCTACCTCCAGGCAGTAGCGGACTGGCTGGTCAACCTCTGGTGGGCCACCTGCCTTCTACATTTTTTACTACTAATAAAGGCCCGTTGGTCTATTCCAAACGAACGTCTATGCATCCCTTAGCCCCGCCCCCATTGTCTCGCTCACTCTCACACACACATTGACAGCTCCAAAACTAGCTACAATAGGAAATGGAAAAGCAGAGTAAAAAAACGTAAGGGTGGGGCTGAAAAGTTAAGAGACAAAAGTCTTCACTCAAATGCAAGTAAATGTAAAAAACGAACCAACTTATTCGGTAGTAGTAGTACTAGTACCAGTGCCACCGACGCTAACATCGAAGTGCTAGACCGGCAAGAGGAAGATGCCACAACCTGGTTCGCGGGTAAAGAAGTAGACGGAGAGAACAGCGAAGCCAAAGATAGCAGTAGATATGTGCCTAAATGTGTTACAAATACAACATGTTATATCAGAATTTATGAGTGAAATGCAAATACTATTGGTCAGCTACTGCTGTGTAAATGTACCAGAAAGAAAGAATTGAGGTAAAGACGTACAGTAACTGGGTGTTCAAACCGGCTAGTGGAAAAACTAAAATTGATGCCTAGCAAAGCTCCGAACCTAGATTTCACCGTCTTGTGGGGATTTTGTGGGAAATGGCAATCACTTGAATATGATTTACTGTCGTATAATTTTACTTAGCTAAAATAAGCATTTTCATTTGATTCTGATTGATTTTGCCTTGTCGTTCTAAACACTAAATTGCATTAGACATATACAGTTGAAGTCGGAAGTTTACATACACTTAGGTTGAAGTCAATAAAACTCATTTTTCACTCCACAGATTACATGTTAACAAACTATAGTTTCGGCAATCTACTTTGTGCATGACACAAGTAATTCTTTCAAAATTGTTTATAGACAGATTATTGAATTTCTAATTCACTATATCACAATTCCAGTGGGTCAGAAGTTTACATACACTAAGTTGACTGTGCCTTTATACAGCTTGGAAAATTTCAGAAAATGGCGTCATGGCTTTAGAAGCTTCTGATAGGCTAATTGACATCATTGGATGTATTTCAAGGCCTACCTTCAAACTCAGTGCCTCTTTGCTCGACATCATGGGAAAATCATAGCTAGAATTGAATTGATGTTGATGACAGGCCCAGTCCAGTTTCAGTGGAAGTGAGAATTGATGTTGATGACAGGCCCAGTCCAGTTTCAGTGGAAGTGAGCATTGATGTTGATGACAGGCCCAGTCCAGTTTCAGTGGAAGAGAGCATTGAGGTTGATGACAGGCCCAGTCCAGTTTCAGTGGAAGGGAGAGTCAGGGAATGCCAGGATGCCAGACCAACTTTTGGATTATTTCAGACCCAAGTCAGATGACCTAAAAAAAAAGTTTTTGTTTCCAACCTATGCAGGAATCTGTTTTAAAGACGGCACCAATCGAAAATGCCTGTTATACAATGAAGAAAGCAATGTTCACTAAAGGGTAGAAGAACATGAGAAGAGCAACATTCACAGAAGTAGTGCTGAGGCATAGTTTTTAAGGTCCTCCAAAGCAGACATTCAAAGTCTGCTCACTGGCAGTCAGGTGTCTGCTCACAGAGAGAAGGTACGCAGGAGAAGGCAAGTGCTGGAACGTATCGTAGACATAGTAAAAGTCATTGGCAAGAGGGGGCTCTGTTACAGGGGGACGCAGTCTGAGGCTGCGTAGACATTAGAGGACACCAGTATTGATCACGGTAATTTCTTGGAGATGGTAATACTGCTGGGAAAGTATTACGTCTGCTTGAAAGAACATCTCACCGAATGCACTGAGAAAAGCAAGAGCCTACATCAGTCTGGGGCAAGAGGCAGAGGCTCTCTAATCACACTCCTCTCCAAAAATACTGTCAACACCGTCATTCACACAATTCAGAACATTATCCAAGAGACCATGTCAAGTGAAATTGAGCAAGCTGGAATGTTCTCTGTCCAGATCGACACAACTCAGGACATAAGTTCTCAAGACCAGTGCTCTGTCATTGTGAGATATGTAACAGACGTCGTACAAGAGAGGCTTGTGGCTGTTGTGACGTGTGAGGCATCCACTGGACAATAATTTGTCCAGTTGTTGACAGATGTCGTGGATAAACTAAAATTAGACATGAGCAAGTGCATTGGCAATGCTATGGATGGAGCATCCAATATGCAGGGCAAATATAAGGGTTTCTCTACTCTGTTATACTCAAAGTCCCCCAATCAAGTGCATGTATGGTGCAATGCACATGTCCTTAATCTGGTTTTGTCTGACACAACTGAAATTGTCTTAGGAAGTGGGTCACTGTTTGCTCTCGTTAACGACATTACTGTGTTACTCCATGAATCCTACCAAAGGATGGATGTGTGGGAGAAGAAGAACCAGGACACGCGACCAAGAGGCCTGCCTATCTCCAATCGGAGAAACCCGCTGGTGGGCTAAGGATAGTGCTTTGAAGAAAACCAGACCAGGGTCTCTATGTTGAAGTACTCCTCACACTATCAGCCGTACAAGGATAGCCCAACATGAAGACAACTGTTCGGGTGAAGGCAAGAGGATTTACTGAGGCTCTTCTCCGGTATGAGACGATACTGACAGTTCAAATATTTCTTTGGATATTTGAGAACATGTCACCACTGTCCAAATACCTGCAGACAAGTGGTATGGACATCCTGTCTGCCGATCAAATGGTTGTGACTACATAGGAAACCCTGAAAGGCATGTCAAGAGACTTTGACACCATTAAGGCAGCTACAGACACATTTGTTCAGTTTGCAAATAAGAAGATCAAATAACAGGATGAGGACACAGAGCTGGAGGAGGTGGAAGCCACTCTGCCACAGATAAGGGCAAGAAAGAAGAAAATCATGTCTGGAGAGATGGCTCAAGATGAAGTTTTGATAGAGGCAGAGTGCCTATAAAGTTCAAGTCAACAATCAAATTATGGATACAGTCACATAGTATCCACAGGCGTTTTCTGTCTCATGGCACTCTATATGCTAACCTAGCCCTTCTGGACCCTAGAAACGTCTCCCAAATAACATCCAATGGTCTTCCAGAGACAGCCCTTCAAGAGCTCAGCAAATGTTTGCTTCGATTTGACAGCCGAGCAACTGTTGACAATTTGCAGTGTGAGCTGAGGAGCCTCGCTGTACAGTGGAAAAGACTGACAAGTTCAGGATTGGAAGAATACATGACCAGGACAGTGGAGGACGGCCCTGATGGAAATGAAGATGAGGTGGAAAGAATAAATGCTGCTCATCCTGCAAAGAATGTCCACTGTGTTTTTACCAGATGCTGAGACGGTACAACCTGCTGACTGATGCACACCATAGCCTTGGCCTTGGATAAAAGTTCCTACTCACCCTCTCAGTTACCCAGGTAGCTTGTGAGCGAAGTTTCTCTACCTTAAAGTATATCAAGAGCAGACTCAGGAGCACTCTCTCACAAGAACACCTAGAGGCCTTCATGCTGATGGCCACCGAGAAGGACATCCTAATGGCCCTGGATACTGACATTGTGATCGATAGAGTCGCAGAGAAAAGCGAGCTGTTGAGAAAATTGCTCCTCCAATAAGGTAGTTGCAACATATTTCCTATAACTTTCTTACTTATCATTATTTTCCTGTCTGTAATGTTGCTGTCCAGTACTTTGAGTGAAGCCAGCCAGCTGACCCTTAGCAGCAGTTAGACAGTTCTAAGTATTGTGGATATTTTAGCATCTCTTTTTTACTCTAGGCTTCAGGTGCTGTGATGTAGTTCAATCATGACTCATTATTGCTTGTGCTGCTCTCTTACAGGTTACATTCTGTTTGGAGAGGTGTTCAACCATTGTTTTTTAGAAAGTGTACTCCCATGACATAAAGCTAGCCAGCTGACCCTGAGCAGCAGTTCTAGATCTCAGTGAGTATTGTGGATATTATAGCATCTCTTTTTAGACTCGTGACAATAAATGCCACCCTGCAAAAAACCATGGGTTGTTACAGCAGAAACTATGCATACCTTAGGCATCCAACTCATACATAGAGCCTTCTAGTATATAGGAAGGTGTGTAAAAGCTCTGTTTAATTCGACAAGAGGCCCTGTTGAAACTGCCATTATCATGGTACGTCCTGCACCAAAACGAGGAATTAAGTTTTACAGTACATAAACAACACAAGTGTTTCTGTTTATGAGATATCTCTCTACATTTACCAGAATTCCCGCTGTCTTCACTCCATGGTTAAAAAATAACAGCAGTTAGGGATGAGTCAGATTCCAGATTCCATCCTTCCATGTTTCCCAGGGTTTATAATCCACTAGGCAAATTAGCGTTATGGACACTTCTACACCTCTATGAGATTAGCTTGGTAAATATATAATGGTAAAGATTATCTAGTGCCTTGTGGCAGACTGTTACATAGTGCAAAATTTGGTTCTGGGAGCCGAGATGAAAGATCATGAGCATTCAAATGTAATTATTGATGGTGGCAGTGACCTTATCACAGTAAGAAACTAGCCAAACCTAAACACTGGACATAGGCAGCTCCTGGACCAAGCAAAATATGATATTTATACTGTAGACTGTTTTTGCATTTCCCTTCTAAGCATGAATACGTAATAACACATTAAATCGACTACAAAATATTTACTTGATTGTGGACAGATTTTTCAGCGTGTAAGGAGCTTGTTTGTACTGTAGACAACCCTGACTCTTTGGGCCAGTGTCGGCTCAGTCTGTTGGCTCACGCTAACCAAACCACAGCCACTTCTAGTGAACATATGCCATCGGTCAATAGCACTATGATGGAGATGGTAAGTTAATTATGTCTGAATAGCCAATGGAGCTGTAGCCAAGAGCTTTCTGCCCCATCTAGTCTGCCATTTTCTGAGGTCTCGTAAATAGCATTGTAGGCGAACCAAACCACACACCTGTATGAAGCCAGGATAACTGACAGGTCTTAATGCAGAAATGTTTTTATGAGGCGCTCAAGCATCAACAGCCTTATCAATCACTGTGAGGCACCATGGGATATGAAGTCCAGGTTCATTCAACAGTGGAGCCTCCTAATGTGCTTTACTACTACAGAGCATGACTGACTGCAATGCTCTCTTCTGACTGATAACATGCATCCCTGACAGTTACCACACCTGGGTTCAAAAAGTATTTGTTTTCTTTGTTTTGTTTTCGCTCAATGAGTTTGCATGGTGAAATGGAACCAATGGAATAGGATCAAAAGTGCAAAGCCTGCCAATCTGGCACTATAGAAGTATTTTACTATTTTAACCCCGCCTTACATTTGTGGAAATTGGCCGATATGTATAAAAACCAGATGCATCCCCATGGAAGCAATCGAAAGAGAACACTTATGTATTATGGTGAAATTATCATATGAAAGGTGAGGACACAAGAGTTTAGCTGAGACAAGACTGAATCCACTTACACTGTTGATTTTATGTGCATTTTACATTTACTGTACTTTCGCTGCATTTCTCAATAATTAAATCTGAAAATACTCTGGATACATTCAGTAACATAATAGGAAAATGTATTGACATTTTAGAGTAGGTGCAAGTATGAAAAAAATGAGGGTTGGCGAGGTGGCCACACACCTCTCCAAACTGTGCACAGTTCTTAAGTAATTTCAATGCACTTTTATGACTCAAGAAAAGAGCCTCAACTATGAGGTGCTTTTTTGAGCTCTCCTAGCTTTGCCAATGAGGAACTGAAACAAGCGCACTTGTAGTTTTTTGATTGGAACGCAGCCCTGCTTCCCCACCATCACACAATTACTGTTGCTGTTTACGCAATCCAAAAACGTTATAATTATAAAGCACAATCTTGGTCAGGTTGGTATAATTTGAAAGCTTATTCTATTGCCAACATGGCTAGCTAAGTAAAAAAAAAATAAGATCTTACAGTGTTAGGCTTTCAAAAGCCAATTAAGACAAACAGATTGGTGCGGATAGAACAGAGTAATGAGTGCATTCAAGTGCGTGTTCCGCGGCAATTCTGGGTTCATTCTGTTCAGGACAACCCAGGGTAATAACGCATCAAATAAAATGTGTCTTATGCTTCGTAAACAACAAATGTAGACTAACAGTGAAATGTTTAGAGTTAAAGATTAAAACGGTGATACAAGGAATAAATACACACTGAATAACGAATAACAATAATGAGTAAACACATGGTTATATACAGGAAGTACCAGTACTGAGTCGATGTGCAGGGGTACGAGGTAATTGAGGTAGCTATGTACATATAGGTAGGGGTAAAGTGACTAGGCAACAGGATACATAAGCGGTGAGTGTGAAAGTGTGAAGTCAGCATGCATGTGTGCGCATGTTATGTGTGTGTGTGTGTGTGTGTGTGTGTGTGTCACCGCCTGGGCGCAGCCCGTCAGGGAGTCCAGTTGCAGAGGGAGGTGTTCAGTCCCTGGGTCCTGAGCTTGGTGGTGAGCTTGGAGGGGATTATGGTGTTAAATGCTGTGAGGTAGTCAATTAACAGCATTCTTATATAGGTATTGCTTTTGTCCATGTCATCCTGGATAAAAAAAATAGCCAGGGTTGGGGAGTAAGGGATTACAAAAAAACGGTAACTGTAACTGCAAAAATATTGTAATCAGATTACAGACATTTTAGAAAAACTAGATGATTACTTCAAGGATTACTTTTAAATTCAGAAAGGATGATTGCGGGAAAAAAATCTTTGAGACTTCTCTGTTTTCTCAATGATGTTCAAATCAGCATTGAAAAAAGGCGCAAGTTTAAGTTTGTTCCACCTGAGCGAGTCTGACCACAAGTCAGAGACCACTATGATGACACACCAAATGTGTTTGATGGATCGTGGTTAAAGAGCAGGAACAGGCTTTGTAGGCTACAGTCCAAGCTATGTCTTCCAATGGTGCGACTGCTGTCGGCATCCAAAGATTATCCAACTTGAATAAACGCTTCGAGGTAAGGATGACGGCGATACGGTTATCACTTATTATTGATCTACATAGCGGATTGATGTGAATCACACTTAGCTATTTGAGCCTTACGGATTGTGGTTGTTGTGGATGGCTGTTCACAAATCAAAATGTGTATTTGAACCCAATAATGGTTGAATTCAAGTAGTTTAAACTGCCTATCCATCTTTGTTTTTTAAATCAGCGGACAGCCAGTGAAAAATGCGCACTTGCAACAGCTGCATAGTGCGGATCCAAGCCTATGGAATAAAAGAAGGGCTTTTATTGCTCAAACTTTTTATAGACTTAAAGGGGCAATCTGTAGTTGCTACATCCATTTTTGGGCTTATAAATTATATATACACACAGTACCTGTCAAAAGTTTGGACACACATACTTATTCAAGGGTTTTTCTTAATGTTTTACTATTTTCTACATAGAATGTAGAAATAAAATTGAAGACATCACAACTATGCAATAACACATATGGAATCATGTAGTAACCAAAAAAGTGTTAAACAAATAAACATATATTTAATATTTTAGATTCTTCAAAGTAGCCACCCTTTGCCTTGATGACAGCTTTGAACACTCTTGGCAAAGCATGCAATTCCATGAGCGCAGCATTCAAATCAATGAGCCCAATTAGTCCTCCATGACAACAAAATCATAAACAACAGAGTAGGGCTGGATAATAAGTCCTTAGTTTTGGGATCATGCTCAGGTAAAAACAATTTAGCTCATCTATACATCTATACCATATTTCCAAGTCCTATTCTTGACGATCAAGGGGTATAACATTTATTGGAATGACTGGAATTCTGATAGACTTTGGTCTTTAATGTAAAGATACAATTTAATCGTATTATTATATGTAGTAAAAAGCAATGGGTTAGAAGAAGCATACATAACCAACCCATAAAGTAACATTTAACATCCATACATGGCCAGCTATGTAAACTTAAACCTTGATTTATCCTGCAATAGACGCCGTTCCATTGGTCACATACACGTTTGCCTTCTTCTAACGCCTCTAAAGGGGAAAGTAATCTAAAAGTAACATAACGTAATCTGATTACGTTACGGAGTTTGGGTAATCCAAAAGTTACACTACTGATAAAATGTTTTGACAGGTAACTTGTAACTAATGGAATATATTTAGAAAGTAACCTAACCAACCCTGAAAATAGCAATCATATAAGCGTTGATACTGTTACATAAAAGCATTATTTATTATAATCCTCAACGTCTCATCTTTCAGAACACATCGACTCCTCGATTTAGAGCATTTCCCTCACTCAGACAACTACACATGCAGTCCAAGTAGCCCAATTAGCGGGGGTTAAAACCAGGTCTGCCGTAATATAAAAGCTCCTTTAAATCCGACAAGAGGCCCTGTTGAAACTGCCATTACCATTACCATGGTACGTCCTGCACCAAAACAAGGACTGAAATTTTACAGTACATAAACAACACAAGTGTTTCTGTTTATGAGATATCTCTCCACATTTATCAGAATTCCCGCTGTCTTCACTCCATGGTTAAAAAATAGTAGCAGTTAGGGATGAGTCAGATTCCAGATTCCATCCTTCCATGTTTCCCAGGGTTTATACTCCACTAGACCCATCAGCTATATGGACTCTTCTACACCTCTAGTAGATTAGCTTGGTAAATATATATGGTAAAGATTATCTAGTCCCTCGTGGCAGACTGTAACATAGTGCAAGATTTGGTTCTGAGAGCAGAGATGAAAGATGAGCATTCAAAATGTAATTATTGATGTTGGCAGTGACCTTATCACTGTAAGAAGTTTATGAAACTAGCCAAACCTAAAGAAACATTGGCCATAGGCAGCTTTTATGCATTCCTTGAAACAGCTCCTGGACCAAGCAAAATCTGATATTTCCTGTACCTATTGCCCTTACAAACACATTGCACTTAATAGTCCATAGAGTACATCCCACTACTTTCTTTACCATCCTAAATGTACACCATCTGTCCTCCTCCTTCTCTCAGTCCCCTCTCCTCCACTCTTCCTTCTCTCCCTGTGGTAATTCATCCCAGGTGTGATGCGTTCACTGCAGTGCCATCTCTAATTTAAACCAGCCCGGCTCTCTCCTTATTGTTAAACATTATTGAGAATTGTAGTGCCGCCAAATCCAGTCAACAGATTTACATAATTATTCAGTTAGGAGACCACCGGTGACAAGAGCCAATGTTATTCCCCATTGACCCCGACCACTGGAGGGTAGGATGGGGGCTAGACCTCCATGCGCAACCATACAGAGCCTCACAAACAAACTATAGGGGTTGTTTGTGTGTGTTTGAGTAGCAATAACAGATGGTTATTATATAGTAACAACATGTTGTGCTATAGTGACACCTATTGGAAGAGCCACCGTCTGTCTGTCCATGGGGTTGGGATGAGGGTCTGTCTGGTCTCGTCCTAAGGAGGAGTGGTGAACTCTTATCCACTGTAACACTAGATCTAGGTTACAGTAGAGAAGGGAAATCCAACACCCACACTGTCTCTTTTACTGAACACACACAGGGGTAAAAATGTAGGCAAACTAGCAGGAGCATCATTTATCCTCCGTGTTGAGTTTATGGCAGTTAAGTTTTCTTGGTGACTCTGTCCGGAACTCCTTAAACAGTTTGACGAGGCTGACTTCACAGTCACAGTACATTCCACTTTCAAAGGATTCTGGTTAAATCCTTGAAGGCCGCTTCAAACCTTTGTAGGCTAAAGGTATATGGAACCTAGCAGGAATAGGGCTTGGAACACACTCACTATGGCTGTTGAATTGATGGGGAGGAAGGGCAGGTTGTTTTGGCTTGAGCCAGCACGGGTCTAAAGTCTCCTACTTAGCATGGAAAGATGTATTAATGGAAGAAATTGTTCTTCAAGAAACAAAACAAACTTTGCGGCCTTTCATATGGCACTGCCAAATATAACTATTAAAACATTAATTTAATTTTAGCCAAAGTCTGGTTGGTCACATAAATTGTTTTATTTTTAGAGAAAGTGTTGTTGTATTTTACTAGGAACATTTTTCTTCTTTATTTTTTAAGCATGCATGTATCCACAGGGCCTCTAAAAACAGCGCACCGTGCAGCTTGGGAATATACAAATCGGTCTGTGGTCAGGAGCCTATCCTGGCCCTGCTGGCCAACCACAGCTCCTCTAATACTCTTCCACTGACTCCCTGTCTCTGAAAGGGTCAATTGTTTAATTTTCTCTTTTTTAATGGAGGGCTTTTAAAGTAAATTACGACCAGGCTCTTTTGTATTAGTCGTTACTACAGGTCACAGTGAAAGCCTGGCTAGTTACACCAAACACATCCTTCAAAGTCTCCCATGATAACGATGAACCTGGGATTTTTTGCCACTATGTTTTGGTGGGTGAGAGCTAAGAGCTATAGTCCAAACAGCCTCATTTATAGTGATGGGGGGGATCAATACAGTTACATATCGAGATATTATTATTGACGATATATCGTATCATATTGTTTTAACAATATTGTAATATTATATTTGCACTAATTGGCTGTACCTGAACCAAAGCGCCAGTATTTTTCCTTCTTAGCTTGTTCTCCATCTTCTTTTTAAATAGTGAGGCAATTTGTTTTCAGCACTTATTTCCATGATTGAGCAAAACTTGTTTTCTCATGGCTCTCTTTTGTCCCTCTGCAGCAGTCATATGGTGAAGGGAAAGGGGATACTAGTCAGTTGTACAACTGAATGCATTCAACTGAAATGTGTCTTCTGCATTTAACCCAACCAAGGTGCAGTGAGTGGCCTTAATCGACGTCCACGTCATCAGTGCCCGGGGAGCAGTTGTTGTTCGGGGTTAACTGCCTTGCTCTAGGGCAGAATGGCAGATTTTTCTACCTTTCGGTTACTGGCCCAACACTCTTAACCGCTAGGCTACCTGCCACATATGGTGAGCAATATTTTTGGAACAAAGAAATTAAAACAGACACGGCACTTCAGACAAATGGAAGGTTTTGAGGAAAACTACAAGGAAAGTAATAAGCTATAACAAGTAAATTAGTTACTTTTTATGATCTTTATCATTACAGCGTCTACCATGCCCAAAAAAAAAAGTGAAAAAGGCCTAGAGTTCTCTCTCACTGACAACAGTTGGCTAGAGCTTTCATAAAGAAACAGAGTTCCACAACTGTGTGTATGTGTATTATTCAAACCTCCATATTAGCTGGCGCGATATAGCCTATAGTTAGATAACATCAGCCTATCACTGTTATAACTGACTATGCAAATAGGATCAAAACACTAACTACAGAGGAGGGCTGGTCAAATCTCTACATCCACTATTTCACACACTTTTACCCTAAATCCTTTTACCTACGGTAATCGCTTCAGAAACGAGTTGTCTTTCTCTCATACAGTATATCTGACTACAATTGCGTGTGTGTATGTCTAACTGCTATATACAGTGCATATGGAAAGTATTCTTACCCCTAGACTATTTCTACATTTTGTTACAATGGTCTTACTTAAAAATTATTAAATTAAAAATGTCTTATAAATCTACACACAATAGCCCATAATGAAAGCAAAAACAGTAATGAAGTCAGTTATGAACAAATTCTTATTTACAATGACTGCCTACCTACAGGGTCATTCCCTGGAGCAAATTAGGTTTAAGTGCCTTGCTCAAGGACACAGGCAGGTTTTTTTTTACCTTGTCGGCTCGGATATTCGAACCAGCAACCTTTCGGTTACTGGCACAATGCTCTAACTGCTAGGCTACATGCCGCTCTAAAACACAAGTATTCAGACCCTATGCTATGAGACTCAAAATTGAGCTCAGGTGCATCCTGTTTCCAATGATCATCCTTGAAATGTTTTTACAACTCGATTGGAGTCCACCTATAGTAAATTCAATTGTTTGGACATGATTTGGAAAGGCACACACCTCTCTATATAAGGTCCCACAGTTGACACTGCATGTCAGAGCAAAACCCAAGCCATGAGGCCGAAGGAATTGTCCGTAGAGCTCAGAGACAGGATTGCGTCGAGGCACAGATCTGGGGAAGGGTACCAAAATATTTCTGCAGCATTGAAGGTCCCCAAGAATACAGTTGCCTCCATTACTCTTAAATGGAAGTTTGGAACCACCAAGACTCTTCCTAGAGCTGGCCGCCCGGCCAAACTGAGCAATCGGGGGAGAAGGGCCATGGTCATAACCAAGAAACTGATGGTCACTCTGACAGAGCTCCAGAGTTCCTCTGTGGAGTTGGGAGAACCTCCCAGAAGGACAATCAGGCCTTTATGGTAGAGTGGCGAGACTGAAGCCACTCCTCAGTAAAAGGCACACGACAGCCCGCTTTGAGTTTGCCAAAAGGCACCTAAAGGACTCTCAGACCATGAGATTCAAGATTCTCTGGTCTAATGAAACGAAGATTGAACTCTTTGGCCTGAATGCCAAGCGTCACGTCTGTAGAAAACCTGCCACCATCCCTACGGTGAAAACATGGCAGCATCATCCTGTGAGGATGTCTTTCAACGGCATGGACTGGGAGACTAGTCAGGATCGAGGGAAAGATGAACGGAGCAAAGTACAGAGAGATCCTTGATGATCTCCAGAGCGAAGGTTTACCTTCCAACAAGACAACAACCCTAAGCACACAGCAAAGACAACGCAGGAGTGGATTCGGGACAAGTCTCTGAATGTCCTTGAGTGGCCCAGCCAGAGCCCGGTCTTGAACCCGATTGAACATATCTGGAGAGACCTGAAAATAGCTATGCAGTGACACTGCCCATCCAACCTGAGCTTGAGAGGATCTGCAGAGAACAAATTGGAGAATACAGGTGTGCCAAGCTTGTAGCGTCATACCCAAGAAGACTCAAGGCTGTAATCGCTGCCAAAGGTGCTGCAGCAAAGTACTGAGTAAAGGGTCTGAATACTGATGTAAATGTAATATTTCAGTTTTTTATACATTTGCCAAAATGTCTAAAAACCTGTTTTTGCTTTGCCACTTTGAGGTATTGTGTGTAGCTTGATGAGGGGGAAAAACAATTTAATCAAATTTAGAATAAGACAATAAGGTAACAAAATGTGGAAAAAGTGAAGGGGTCTGAATACTTTCCCAATGCACTGTAAGTGAGTGAGAAAGTGTGTGTGTGTGTGTGTGTGTGTGTGTGTGTGTGTGTGTGTGTGTGTGTACACTCACACACATGCATCTATGTGTTCGCATGTGCGTGTGTAAGAGAGGAAAGGAACCAAAAGGATAGGCTTGTGAACATATTAATTATTAGTAGACCTTCTAGCCATAAGCCATATCTAAGATAAGCCACTCCTGAGCTCCAGTATCATAAAGCCTCAGATTGTGGTCAGCTTCTCAAGGGCCAAACAGGCAGGGAGTGAAACAGACAAAGTCCACATTATGCCTCACAATGAATAACACCAGAGGTTTTCATATCAGAAATACAAAAAAGAAGATGAAAGTATAAATAGGGAAAGGGATTATAATTTCAATGTTTTCCTGGACAAAATGGACCGACTCAGCAATTATGCCTAATGCTATAGTAAAAATCAGAAAACTTACTATTGAATTGAAATATGGTGGCCAACCACAGTAAATACCCATGCAGTGGTAGATAGAGAAACAAGCAGGCAGGCCAGCTCAATGTCCCCAGTGGAAGGCCCTGGAGAAGGCATGCCAGCTCAATGTCCCCAGTGGAAGGCCCTGGTGAAGGCTTTCAAGAAAAAAACAGATTTACTCACATCTTAAATTACAAATGAACAAATGCCCCTTGACACAGAGACAATAGGAAGGAGGGAGAGAGACAGCAGGCGAAAGAGAGAGAAAGAAAGAGAGAAGTGGATTACTGGACTGAGGGTAATGGAGAGTAACGAATAAACCTCACAGGGCAGCCATGGTTGAGAAATAACAGTTCAAAGGGAAACAAATCCATACCCCAATTATAATCCAGATGTTGTTTTTGTTGAGTATCAAAATTAGACTGTGCGGTGTTAGGGCAGTACAGTACAGATTCTGCTGTTCTATCGTGCGTGCAATGATGTCCAAGGGAAAGAAAGAGTGTTGTTTGCAGTAACTTCTTTGTTGTTGTAATATCCCAAACGGATGTGGCAGTATCACCATTAAGGATTCCAGCTTTAAGGACATAAAGATCTCTCTCAACACTGTGCCATGGCTAGGGGAAAGAGACCAAAGCCCAGGCAGACGTACACTAACGTTCAAAAGTATGTGGTCACTTAGAAATTGACTTGTTAAAAAATTGATCAGAAATACAGTGAAGAGGCGACTTGGGGATGCTGGCCTTCTAGGCAGAGTTGCAGAGAAAAAGCCTTATCTTCCTCTGTCCAGTGTCTGTGTTCTTTTGACCTTAACCTTTTCTTTTTATTGGCTGAGATATGGCTTTTTCTTTGCAACTCCAAGAAGGCCAGCATCCCGGAGCCGCCTCTTCACTGTTGACGTTGAGACTGGTGTTTTGTGGGTACTATTTAATGAAGCTGCCAGTTGAGGACTTGTGAGGCGTCGGTTTCTCAAACTAGACACTCTAATGTCCTTGTTCTCTTGCTCAGTTGTGCACCGGGGCCTCCCACTCCTCTTTCTATTCTGGTTAGAGCCAGTTTGCGCTGTTCTGTGAAGGGAGTAGTACACAGCGCTGTACGAGATCTTCAGTTTCTTGGCAATTTCTCGAATGGAATAGCCTTCATTTCTCAGAACAAGAATAGACTGACGAGTTTCAGAAGAAAGTTCTTTGTTTCTGGCCATTTTGAGCCTGTAATCGAACCCACAAATGCTTATGCTCCAGATACTCAACTAGTCTAAAGAAGGCCAGTTTTATTGCTTCTTTAATCAGCACAACAGTTTTCAGCTGTGCTAACATAACTGCAAAAGGGTTTTCTAATGATCAATTAGCCTTTTAAAATGATAAACTTGGATTAGCTAAGACAACGTGCCATTGGAACACAGGAGTGATGGTTGCTGATAATGGGCCTCTGTACGCCTATGTAGATATTACATAAGAAATCTGCTGTTTCCAGCTACAATAGTCATTTACAACATTAGCAATGTCTACACTGTATTTCTGATCAATTTGATATTTAATGGACAAAAAAAAGAGCTTTTCTTCTTCTAAAAAAAAAGGACATTTCTATGTGACCCCAAACTTTTGAACGGTAGTGTTTGTGTGAACCAAGAAAGATTTCTCACAATGGATAATTGATAAGAATCGAGGGCTAAACTAATCTCAATAGCATTCCATCAAACAATTCCAAACGGATTTGTTCTGCAGCGGCAAACTCCCAAAATATAAAATTGTATTCCAAGGGCCCTGCAGCCAATTCTTGTTGCCAAACTCACATATTGTGTATGCCCCCTTAGTTTTTTTTTTCCAGATAAAGGAGGAGTAATCTTCGACTAGACGAGCGAATCCAAATAAGCTGGTTATGCTCCCTCTATATCAAAGCCTGCCCAGAATTCACCCTGTTCTGAACCTTTAAACTCCATTTGTAATAACTCATAACTACGTTTGCCTAGCTATCACTGATTGCATTCATTTTCTCGAATTCCTCTCCAGTCACTCCCTGCCAGCCCTCATTTTAACCGGCCAAAACCAGGCACAAGAAAAACGTATTCTAATATCAGACTGGTATAATCTCTCCCCTCAAGATCACACCATTGACAACGATGATATCCCTTTCTGCAACACTGCTGCCCTGTGTGTGTGTGTGCGCACTTGAACCTCCACATTATCCATGTATGCCATTCAATTCTACAACTGGGGGGGGGGTAACCTAAACCTTTTTCCAGTTTGTTCCATTTGTTCTAAGAGATGGAATAGAGAAAGAAGTTGTGTGTTTCTAACGAGGAAATAGAGAAGGGGGTTCTGTAACTAATGAGCTGGTACAGGAACTGGGCTGCGACAGTCTCTCATGCTCCTAACTGTATGTGACTTTTTATTTCAAACTCTTTTAAGTAAGTGTGTAGGCAGCTGAATCGTCCATACAAAGGAAGTCATTAAAAACATGTAAATAAGTAAATTGGGCTAAACTTTAGCTCAAACAATCTGGGATGGGAGGCGATATCTTGTCCAGAGCACTAAGGTAGAGAGGAGACCCAACTCCCCAGTATGTCTGCAGGAATGGAAACATTAAGAGTCATGGCTGGGCTGTTGACAGGTGGCCCTTTCCTCCTCTCCTGCCCTACAGCCCCTAGAGATGCAGCTCTCTCCACTCTCTACCCCTGAAAGGAAGGCTGTGCTCCAAACTACTTCACGGTGACTGTTGTAACTGGTGTATTTATTTGTGTCGAGGCTAACAACAGAAAAGGCACAAATACTAGTAACATAACACGTATGATGTACAGTGCATTCGGAAAGTATTTAGACCCCTTCCCTTTTCTCACATTTTGTTTCATTACAGCCTTATTCTAAAATGGATTACATATTTTTTCCCCCTCATCAATCTACACACAATACCCCATAATGAAAAAGCAAAAACAGGTTTTTAGAAATGTTAACAAATGTATATAATTTTTTTTCAGACCCTTTACTCTGTACTTCGTTAAAGCACCTTTGGCAGTGATTACAGCCTTGAGTCTTCTTGGGTATGACACTATAAGCTTGGCACACATGTATTTGGGGAGTTTCTCCCATTCTTCTCTGCAGATCCTCTCAAGCTCTGTCAGGTTGGATGGGGAGCGTTGCTGCACAGCTAATTTCAAGTCTCTCCAGAGATGTTTGATCGGGTTAAAGTCCAGGCTCTGGCTGGGCCACTCAAGGGCATTCAGAGACTTGTCCCGAAGCCACTCCTGCATTGTCTTGGCTGTGTGCTTAGGGTCGTTGTACTGTTGGAAGTTGAACCTTCATACCAGTCTGAGGTCCTGAGCGCTCTGGAGCAGGTTTTCATCAAGGATCTCTCTGTACTTTGCTTTGTTCATCTTTCCCTCGACTAGTCTCCCAGTCCCTGAAAAACATCCCCACAGCATGATGCTGCCACCACCATGCTTCACCTTAGGGATGGTGCCAGGTTTCCTCCAAGCGTGACGCTTGGCATTCAGGCCAAAGAGTTCAAGCTTGATTTCATCAGACCTGAGAATCTTGTTTCTCATGGTCTGAGAGTATTTCTCAACTTTTACTAAAGAATTACAATTGGGTAGTTTTTCCACCACTGGTGTAGATTGTTTTTAGAATAAGGCTGTAACGTAACAAAATGTGGAAAATGTCCTTGAGCAAGGCACTTAACCCTAATTTGCTCCAGGGGCTGACCCTGTAGGTAGGCTGTCATTGTAAATAAGAATGTGTTCTTAACTGACTTGCCTAGTTAAATAAAGGTTAAATAAATGTATATATGTCTGTAGTCAAACACTACCTTACCTACTTTTTAGAATTTTTATTTATTTATCTTTTTTAACTACTTAGCCACATGTTTGTTTAAGTATTGGCACTGGGTGGCACCTTTGGGCACCGTGAAGGCAGCTCTTGTGGGACAAGGGGGACAATTATTCTCCACCCAGACAAGCTGTAGCCAGCCCAACAACCGAACTAACGTGTTTAAACCAAAGAGAGGTGTTTCCATGGCAACCTGCAGCCCCACGCCCTGAGTGGCAGCCTAGACCAATTAGTGTAGTTTTGTGGGAGGGAGGGTGGCGAAGATGGAGGCAATTTCTCTCAAACCCCAATCAAATGCAAAAAAAACAACAACAGACATCCCATTTAAAGCAAGGCAGTGTTTCATTAGCTCTTAAGAAAAACTCTTTCATTAGCCACTTAACTCTTCTTTCTCAAACAACTTTGAAACAATTATGTGAGCCCTGGGACAGTCAGGGACCCTGCAGCCCAGCTACAGCTCAGCTCATCACAGACACTTCATTAATAAGACTTGGGAATGGGTTTGGCTCGAAGGGGAGGGATTACATGACAGTAAGGGCTGACACCATCCATAACACTCACTCTCCCAGTCAGAGTAACGCAGCCTGACATCAGGGGTGCTGGGAGGGAGCCTCCCTAATGGGGTGAGATTATAATTATTTTATTTGATGGGGAGGGGAGGGAGGGGAGTGTGGAGAGAGTCTGACATTCCCACAACATCGGTGTTTGTGGGATACGTGTTTGAGGGGGAGAGAGACAATGAGATTGATTCTGCTGGGATTTCTTCACAATTGGTAGAGTTTGAGGAGCAGATCTGTTAAGTCCGATGAAAAAAAGACTGCCGCTCTGGGGAGAGAGGAGTAAAAAAAGATCTGAATGAGATCCACAGGAGAGGAGGGAAAAGGCGAGGAGGAGTGATTAGTGATGGAGAGAGAGAGAGAGAGAGAGAGAGAGAGAGAGAGAGAGAGAGAGAGAGAGACTTGACACGGCCCAGCCAGAATGGTTTATATTTTTTTAAATACCGACCAGATGGGGCCAGCATTGTTTTATTCCAAAAGTTGTTTCATTTCATTGAGGCGGAATAGGCCTTGCAGATGATGAAAAGCTATTCAGCCAGAACGCACATGAGAAAGGCAAGGCGCTCAGTTTTTTTTTATGAATTAACTACAACAACAAGTTTTCTAAACTTGCTGACAAAATATACTAGGTCTCTGCCCCTCGCCGATTCACACGACTAGAGGGAGAAAAGCGAGATTTGTGCGAGGATAAATGGAAAACAATGTTGAGCTGAAAAACAACCGGTCAGTTTTACACGTTATGACACGGCTCTGATAAGAGGACCAATCTAATCCCAGCAGACGCAGGGAAACAGGAACTTAATAAAAACAAACCTGCCACTGACTATGTGAAGTCTTTACATCTTCTACTACTTATCATACAGTTGTATTATTACTTTCCCTCTGCCCCTAACCCTCCCCCCGCCATTGCTCAGATATTATGAACATTTATTTTGAAGTGGGACTGGCTGGGAGAGAGGGTTAGGGGCAGAGGGAAAGTTGTTGTAGAAAAAGTTTTGGAATGTCTATGTGCTTAGAGACGGACCTAAACTGTAACCTAGCGGCTGGGTTACAGAGGACAACAGACCCCACATGGGTTCAAATAGTATTTAAAATAGCTCAAACACATGAGCTGTGTTTGATTGAGCTTGCCTGGTGAAAGGGAACCAACTAGAGTAGTCCCAAAAGTGCAAACCCTGTGCATCTGGCACTCCGGGCAGGTTAAATCAAACGCTCAAAACATTTGAAAGATTTCAAACATTATTTGAACCTAGGTCTGTCTGGAGCAAGACTCCAGCAAACAAACAGCCTCAGCTACAAATCTCAAGCAGCTGGAAACTTCAGCCACACTTATTAAGTTAAATGACAGAGCATTGGAGCCAACACTTTCCGAACACCCATAACCCCTAGCTAGAACCATTGTTGTTGTGTTCTCCTCTCCCAATCCAAACTGTGGAGGGGACATTAAAAACACACAGATAAACACTTTGATAATGATTTTACTACAGCTTTGCACTGAGGATGCAACATGACACAGGTCATAACGGTTTCATCAGATTAGAACACATGTGTTCAATATTTAGGGTCCAATATTGTGAAGAGACTGCAATCCATCAATTCCTCTTGATGTAGGAATTCCAATTGGCAAGAAAAAAAAGAGCATGACTAGGAACCAACTCTCTCCACTGATCTCTTTGTCCTCATCAATCTTTTTAACTTTGCAACAATTGTGTTGCCGTCTCCCTTGCAAAGACAGCAAATAACCCACACACACGAGAAAGAGTGTGAGTATGGGGAAACAGTATGCAGGATTAGGCCTTTTTCCACCCATATATTAAGTGTAGCGGGCTGCTCTGGCACCTCTTTGCGGTGATAGGCAAACCCTGAGCTACTGACCTCAAACCATGGAAATTCAATTAGAGGAATTTAAGTGTTTCACAAAGCCATAGGTGGCTGTCCAGAGGAATGCCTGTAAAACCTGGCAGCCCATGCAGCCCAGGCGTAATCGCAGCTTGCTGATGGCCCCGCTCCCCGCTCCAGTCACAGGCCCTAAATTGGAAACCACAGGACGGTGATATGCGTATGTACACTGAACAAAAACGCAACATGCCACAATTTCAAAGATTTTACTGAGTTGCAGTTCATATAAGGAAATCTGTCAAATTAAATAAATGCATTAGGCCCTAATTGATTTGATTTAATCATGGATTTCACATGACTGGGAATACAGATATGCATCTGTTGGTCACAGATACCTGTGACCAACACAGGTATGCATCTGTGGATCAGATCTGGTATGACCATCATTTGCCTTATGCGGTGTGACATCTCCTTCAACTAGAGTTGATCAATCTTCAATGGCTGTGCAAAGTTGTGGACACGCTGTAGTACACGTTGATCCAGAGCATCCCAAACATGCTCAATAGGTGACATTTCTGGTGAGTATGCAGGCCATGGATGAACTGGGCCATTTTTACTTGCAGGAATTGTGTATAGATCCTTGCGACATGGGGCCGTACATTATCATGCTGAAACATGAGATGATGGCGGCAGATGAATGGCACGACAATGGCCCTCAGGTTCTCGTCACGGCATCTCTTGCATTTTATTGATGGCAATTTTAATGCACATTGTGTATGTTGTCCAAAGTTCATGCCTGCCCATACCTTAACCTCACTGCAACCATGGGGCACTCTGTTCACAACATTGACATCAGCACACAACACTATACACGCTGTCTGTCAACTGCACAGTACAGCTGAAACCGGGATTCATCCATGAAGAACTGCAGTCATGTCAAGACCCTGGTGAAGACAATGAGCACGCAGGTGAGCTTCCCTGAGATGGTGTCTGACAGTTTGTGCAGAAATTCTTAGGTTGTGCAAACCCACAGTTTTATCAGCTGTCCGGGTGGCTGGTCTCAGACGATCCCGCAGGTGAAGCCAATTCTCTGGCAACAACTCTGGTGGACATTCCTCAACATTCCTGCAGTCAGCACGCCACAACTTGAGACATCTGTGGCATTGTGTTGTGTGACATTTTAGAGTGGCCTTTTATTGTCCCCAATTATCTTGGCAAAAGGAAAAATGCTCACTAACAGGGATGTAAACAAATTTTGTGCACAACATTTGAGAGAAATAAGCTTTTTGTGCGTATGGATCATTTCTAGGATCTTTTATTTCAGCTCATGAAACATGGGACCAACAATTTACATATTGCGTTCATATTTTTGTTTAGTATATACACAGTGGGGAGAACAAGTATTTGATACACTGCCGATTTTGCAGGTTTTCCCACTTACAAAGCATGTAGAAGTCTGTAATTTTTATCATAGGTACTCTTCAACTGAGTGACGGAATCTAAAACAAAAATCCAGAAAATCACATTGTATGATTTTTAAGTAATTTATTTGCATTTTATTGCATGACATAAGTATTTGATACATCAGAAAAGCAGAACTTAATATTTGGTACAGAAACCTTTGTTTGCAATTACAGAGATCATACGTTTCCTGTAGTTCTTGACCAGGTTTGCACACACTGCAGCAGGGATTTTGGCCCACTCCTCCATACAGATCCTTCAGGTTTCGGGGCTGTCGCTGGGCAATACAGACTTTCAGCTCCCTCCAAAGATTTTCTATTGGGTTCAGGTCTGGAGACTGGCTAGGCCACTCCAGGACCTTGAGATGCTTCTTACGGAGCCACTCCTTAGTTGCCCTGGCTGTGTGTTTCGGGTCGTTGTCATGCTGGAAGACCCAGCCACGACCCATCTTCAATGCTCTTACTGAGGGAAGGAGGTTGTTGGCCAAGATCTCGCGATACATGGCCCCATCCATCCTCCCCTCAATACGGTGCAGTCGTCCTGTCCCCTTTGCAGAAAAGCATCCCCAAAGAATGATTTTTCCAACTCCATGCTTCACGGTTGGGATGGTGTTCTTGGGGTTGTACTCATCCTTCTTTTTCCTCCAAACACGGCGAGTGGAGTTTAGACCAAAAAGCTCTATTTTTGTCTCATCAGACCACATGACCTTCTCCCATTCCTCCTCTGGATCATCCAGATGGTCATTGGCAAACTTCAGACGGGCCAGGACATGCGCTGGCTTGAGCAGTGGGACCTTGCGTGCACTGCAGGATTTTAATCCATGACGGCGCAGTGTGTTACTAATGGTTTTCTTTGAGACTGTGGTCCCAGCTCTCTTCAGGTCATTGACCAGGTCCTGCCATGTAGTTCTGGGATGATCCCTCACCTTCCTCATGATCATTGATGCCCCACGAGGTGAGATCTTGCATGGTGCCCCAGACCGAGGGAGATTGAACGTCATCTTGAACTTCTTACATTTTCTAATAATTGCGCCAACAGTTGTTGCCTTCTCACCAAGCTGCTTGCCTATTGTCCTGTAGCCCATCCCAGCCTTGTGCAGGTCTATAATGTTATCCCTGATGTCCTTACACAGCTCTCTGGCCTTGGCCATTGTGGAGAGGTTGGAGTCTGTTTGATTGAGTGTGTGGAGAGGTGTATTTTATACAGGTAACGAGTTCAAACAGGTGCTGTTAATACAGGTAATGAGTGGAGAACAGGAGGGCTTCTTAAAGAAAAACTAACAAGTCTGTAAGAGCCGGAATTCTTACTGGTTGGTAGGTGATCAAATACTTATGTCATGCAATAAAATGCAAATTAATTATTTAAAAATCATACAATGTGATTTTCTGGATTTTTGTTTTAGATTCCGTCTCTCACAGTTAAAGTGTACCTATGATAGAAATTACAGACCTCTACATGCTTTGTAAGTAGGAAAACCTACTGTAAAATCAGCAGTGTATCAAATACTTGTTCTCCCCACTGTATAACTGCAGTCCCAGAGCGTTCTATAAATCACATGCCTGGTCTGGACCTGGCTGTCATTCTAACAGAAGGGATTGACAGTGTTACTCTGTTTCAGCTGGACGGACATACAAAAAAGAACAAAAAGTAAAAGGTTGTATCGACAACCTACGTTAGCTTTGGGTGCCACAGTTGGGCCGAGCTCCAAGATCCAGTGGTGCCACTACTCTCTCAAGCGTTAACTGCCTTCCCATATCAGGGAAAGCAGTTAACGCTTACGACGGTAACATTGGGCACACTACCACTCATACACCTCTAATTTCTGAAGTTTTAAGGGAAACGGGTGCTCTTGGTCCCGGTTGTAAAAGGTTCCACCATGGACTGACCCAATGTACCCAATAAGTGTCTCTGGATGTGTACCGACCGTAGCTAGCAACAAAGTCTGTGATGGAAAATGGAACAAGAACACAAAATGAAAGGCTATGAAAAGCCCTGGGAAAGAGGGGTGTTTTTGTGAACTATGTGTTTCTAGCTCCTAGATGACTTGGGTTCAAATAGTATTTTACATCTTTCAAATAGTTTGAGTGTTTGCTTGAGCCTACCTGGAGTACGAAATGGACAGGGTTTGCACTTTTGTGACTATTCCATTTGTTCCATTGCGCCACACGAGCTCGATAAAGCACATGTAAAGTCATTGAAAGACTTCTAATACTATTTGAAAACGGGTCCTAGACTGCCGCTGCTACAGAGGCCCAGTGATCCACAGGGAACTATACCACAGCCCTGAGAGCTGTTTTTCCACCTCCAGGCCCATCCAGACCAGAGCAGAGCATCATGGTTTATCAGCAGCAGTATGACACACTTTCTCCCTCAAGTAGCAGCGGGCAGCTAGCGGTTCTGGCCTCCCCTCTCCTCCAGACTCCCCACACATCTCCTGCTCTTCAGACTTGGCAAGAGAACAGTAAACTAAACTCTGGGAGGGAGGCTGGGGGAGACCTTGGCTGTTCCTATTCCTCTCCCCCATAACCCTCCATGTCTGGATACATTTGTCACTACACTCAGTGAGGAAAGAAAATGTATTCATTTATTTAAACAATAAAATACTGAAGCTGTGTGATAACGGAGGACCTGCTGCAAGTGCCTGATTTCTTCCAGCTCCATGTGTGGTAGGTTCATATAGAGAGAACAGAATTATGTGATATACAGTGTGTTGCTGCTGCTGAAAAACACTCCAGAGGGTGGTGCGGTCTACCCAACGCATTACAGGGGGCAAACTACCCGCCCTCCAGGACACCTACAGCACCCGATGTCACAGGAAGGCCAAAAAGATAATCAAGGACATCAATCACCCGAGCCACTGCCTGTTCACCCTGCTATCATCCAGAAGGCGAGGTCAGTACAGGTGCATCAAAGCTGGGACTGAGACTGAAAAACAGTTTCTATCTCAAGGCCATCAGACAGCTAAACAGCCATCACTAGCACATTAGAGGCTGCTGCCTAAAGGCACAGACTAGAAATCACTGGTCACTTTAAGGTACCGAACACTAGTCACTTTAATAATGTTAATGTTTACATATCCGGCATCACCCATCTCATATGTATATACTGTACTCTATACTATTCTATTGTATCTTAGTCCATGCCGCTCTGACGTCGCTCATCCATATTTGTATATATTCTTAATTACATTCCTTACTTAGATGTGTGTATTGGGTATATGTTGTGAAATTGTTAGATATTACTTGTTAGATATTACTGCATGGTCGGAGCTAGAAGCATTTCGCTACAACGGCAACAACATCTGCTAAACACGTGTATGTGACAAACACAATTTGATTTGCGCAGGTGGGATACTAAAAGGACATACAGTACATAACGTACAACCTCAAGCAAGAATACAACAGCGATCCACTCAATTACAAACTCACCACAGTTCTATGCCTGCCCATATACAGTATAAACACATTTCCAACATGGGCAGTCATGTACTTACACACTTTAAAAAGCAGGACATTAAAGGCTTGGTGTGGCCAGAATACTCTGAGGTAGACTGGAGTCTGACACACTGACAGATCTCTGACTTGACTCTGTGAGAACAGAGTAACTCTACCCTCCAAACCTGGGTTCAAATTGTATCTGTTTTTCTTTTAAATACGTCATATGTGCTTGATTGAGCTTGCCTAACACAACAAAACCAATGGAACAGTCCAAAAAGTGAAAACCCATCCCATCTAGGGACCCTCAAACGCAGAAAGTGTTTGAAAGAAAACAAATCCTATTTGGACCCAGGTGTGGGAAGTTCATAAATCATGTGAGAGAGGGTTGGACAGCTGTCAGAGCTCTCCCTCTCTGGTGCTGTTATTCCTAGACTGTTAACAATCTCTCAATCTAGCGGGTATCACTCCTCTCTCTACCCTACCCGTTTACTTAACCCACTTACACTCTGCCAAAAACAATTTCTTGCTTGAAATGTGACAAATAAAGTTGGCTAATGATGTGCTTTTTACTGTCTGAGAAGTTAGAGAGAAGTGGCAGCTTAAGGCCATTACAATGTAAAACACATTGTCAGAGGCAGGGGTGTGGAGCGGGCCTCGTATTAGATGTAAAGGGCCTATAACCCAGCCAGTTATTCCTCCGCATGCGGACATATGGGACATTGCTTTGAGGATCGCAGCTATTCTTCACCACCAGGCTAAAACAAAAACAGACACATGTTTATGACCCTTCCTGCAGTCTCAAAGAGAACTTGACTTGTTCCCTAACCTCCCATCCATCCCTCCCTCCTCAAAGGGAGGTGGCGGGGGGGAAATGTAAAGTAACGTGCAGTACATTGAGAGGCTGTATCTTCGAGCGTGTCTGTCCGGTCCATCACGCCACAGGTTTACCACATCAAGCCGGGTGAAATTGAAAACTGATGTTGCCTTTGTGGCGGAAGAGTAGATCGGCGAGGGAGTGAGAGTGGCAGCAGGCAGTTTGGTTTGGGAAGCTGATTAAATCCAGGTACTGCTGTCCCTCTTGATGAGGTGTGTGTCTGAGTGTGTGTGTGTGTGTGTGTGTGTGTGTGTGTGTGTGTGTGTGTGTGTGTGTGTGTGTGTGTGTGTGTGTGTGTGTGTGTGTGTGTGTGTGTGTGTGTGTGTGTGTGTGTGTGTGTGTGTGTGCGTGTGTGTGTGTGTGCGTGTGTGCGTGTGTGCGTGTGTGTGTGTGTGTGTGTGCGCGCGCGCGTAATGGGGGTGGGGATGGGATCAGGGTTGGGTAAACAAACAGGGTACAGTGTGTTGCTGCCTTCGGGGTTTGGGAGGACACAGAAGCCTGTTTGTGACATTTTGCGGAGGCGGACGTACGGAACAGAAGACAGAGGCTGGTTGTTTAAGAGGGGACAGTGCAGACTGACATGATCACTTGGCTCCTTCGGGACCCTGGACAGACCAGCCGAATGGGTTGAGTCACGGCTCTGCTGTCTCTGCTGACTGGATGGACAGACCGGGAGAGAAAGAGAGCGAGAGCGAGAGCGAGAGCGAGAGCGAGAGCGAGAGAGAGAGAGAGAGAGAGAGAGAGAGAGAGAGAGAGAGAGAGAGAGAGAGAGAGAGTTTCTAGGAGAAAACTGGAATAGGTCCTTCTAAATCTAAAGCCTCCTCTCCTATGAAGGCCCAAATGGCTCAGGGGCACCAATGCTCCTCTTTTTAAATGTCTCTCTCTCTCTTAATACTTGCCTCATCTTAATTAAAGAGAAGGATAAGAAACACGGCAGCATATATACATCCAGTCCAACCTCTTGTGCTCGCTGCACTGCCTTAAGTTCAATGACACTGTTAGTTTCAATTATGCATGGGAGATCTTTGTCAGCCCTGGGAGAGTTTGGGATTCAGGAAGGAGGGTCTGAATACTTACATAAATGTGATATTTTTTATTTTTAATACATTTGCAAACATTTCTAAAAACCTGTTTCTCCTTTGTCATTATGGGGTAGTGTGTGTAGATTGATGAGGGAAAAAAACTATTTAATACATTTTAGAATAAGGCTGTAATGTAACAACATTTGAGCAACACAGTCAATGATGTATATAACCCCTGGATTGCTAATGCTATTTATTGGCCAATGAAGCCACCGATCGACCATATTGGCACTCCCCAGAAGAAGCAGTCTTCCATAGGAATGAATGGAATTCTACAGTATTTTAATCAAATGTTTCAAGGACATATTTTTTTGTTGTAGTGTGGACAGTATCATTACAAACTTGTTGATGTTTTATATATTTTTTCATTCTAAATGTTTATGTTTAGCTCACATAATATCATTTAAAAGTATGCATTAAGGGGTCTGCACTAGAATAAATGTGGCAAAAACAAATGTAGACATTAATAAATGCATTTCTATCGCTTCCAAAATATGTTTTTAATTGGTGGGATAGTGCCAAGATGGCAGCAAGGTGGCTTCAAAACAGCACCCCCTGTCAGTCATCTAGTGTATATATAAATCATTGGGTATAGACAGTACATAACATACTGTGGTGAACAGGGAGTTAACACACAACTGTTCAGGGAAATGCCAACATGCGTCCATGGAAACCCTGACATAATGTGTGAAAAATTTAACCATCCTCTTAATTTCTGTGATAAATCATTGCCAGCTTATTCAGGTCACAAAGCCCCATTCTGGGCCTGGCTGAAATCCGTCCGTAATAAAGAAAATAACCAACCAAGGAAATAAGGTAATAGCTGGAGATAATTGTCACAGGGGGGTTGTGAACATTCTTGACTTGCACTGTGCCCAGGCAGTGCACATGCTATGCAGCTCTGACTGGGTTCCAAAGAAAGGAAAGGAAAAGCAGGCGATATTGAGGAAGGGTCTGGGTAGTTTCTAACTCTTTAACACGCTGCCCTGAGACAGGCTCATATGGTTTCTATCCACAGTGAACATCTTCAAGTGAGATAGACACAGAAGGCTCTCCTGCCAAGAAGTTCTCACACCACTCCCGTTGGGGTTCAAAAGGACATTTGTCAGAGTGGTGATGGGTGGAAGGTAGGTAAAGGGGAGAAAGACTCAAATACTAAGCATGGAGGATAGAAAAGAGAGAGTAGATGATGGCGGAACAAGGAGGGTGGAAAGAGAGGAAGGGAAAGAGACAGAGTTGTAACACTGGTGCATTCTATACACATGGATGGCTAGGATACGTAAACAAATAAACCACCAAAAATAGCTGACGGCATCTCCACCACTCCACATCATTATTTTCATTGGTTAAGATCAGTCTCCAATCGGACATCCTGCCAACCAAGCTAGAACACCTTCTGCCTTCTTTTCCAACCGCTGGGCTCCACCAATAACAATTATCTTCATTATTATGATTCATTGGTTAAGATCACTATTCAATCAGGCTAGAACACCTGCCATTTCCAACCACTGGGCTCCAGCAATAAAACCTAGCTACGTCCCAGCTTCTGCTCCTGTTCCCAGCGCAGCATGCTGGCAGCCCAGCCAGGCACCTCCACTAACCACTCTTAACCACTAAACACAGTGGCTCCCTCATGAGTCATAGCCTTGTTTTATGGAGCCACTGTTGCCACTCTCTCTCTCAACGGCTGGTGCATTACTTTGACGTACGCTCCAGACCACCAGCATGGCCAGAGGCACCGCTAGGGGTGCATTGTGGGTAATGCGGTTGCGCTCAGCCAGGGCCCTGGAGGCTGGAGTTGAGGTTGACAGAGACGAGCAAGTGGAAGGTTTCCCCCATGGAACTCGGTGCTAGGCACAGTGGTGTGCCCATGCCTTCTGCCCCCCCCCCCCCTACGTCAGCTAGCTCTGGGTCGGTCCGTTTTAATTCCTGTGCAACACTGAGCTTCCCGCTCTCAGACCAGGAAAATTTGATACCCCTGGCTTAGTGACTCAGAGCTAATTGTTGTGCCACCCCCTACCCTCGTTCCCCCACCACTTCAACCTTTATATAGCATCTTTTAGAGTCTAAACAGGCCCACATGCCTGTTTCACAAATGAGCGTACGGATAACACAGGGAGGAGAGAGCGAGATAAAAAGAGAGGGAGAGAGAAGAGAAGAGAGAGAACACAGCAGCATGGCAGAGATCCAGTCTCACTAACTTGGCTAATTTGTCTGTGTGTAACCCAGGATTTGAGGCTTCAGTGATTCTGCCCCCTGCAAAGATACTTTCAACACCTGTGGCATCCTGCTCTCCTGCTTCACTACGTAGCAACGCTTAAATCATGTTACTGGGGTGCAAATAGGGAGCAGAGTGCAAAGACGCATGTTAACAAACTTGGAAATGTCTCCACTTCAAATCCTACAATCCATTTGGGAGTTGTTTGTGTTGCAACATGCCATTTGCAGACCACACAAGGAAGGGAAAAGGAGGGCAAAAAGGGTTCTGTCTAAGTAGCTTCTAGACAACTTTGCAGTATTTGTTTTTTTTGTGTATTTTTTACATTATTTGCTCAGAACATTTCTTGTATTATTACCTACGGCCGGATATAACTTTTGGATATTAGATCAGCGGTCACACCAGAAATTGTAGCAGAAATTCGACTTTCCTGATCTGGATCCTTTGTTTGAACTTCCAAATGCAGCTCTATTCAACCCAGGGGCTGCCCCAAAATGTCAACGTCGGAGAAGAGGTAGAAGGAGTAGGGCTCTAGTCAGCGTGCATACCATCCACCGCTTCCGAGTATATTACTCACTAACGTTGTCCTTTGACAATAAAGCAGACAAGCTCAAGGCGAGGATCTCCTTCCAGAGAGACATTGGGGACTGTAACATACTCTGTTTTACGGAATCAAGGCTCTCTCCAGATATATTGTCCCCGTCCATTCAACCAGCGGGGTTCTCCCTCCATTGCGCGGATAGGAATAAAGTAACTCTCCGGGAAATAGAAGGGGGAGGGGTTTGTTTCATGATTAACAACCCATGGTGTGATTGTGGTAACGTACAGGAACTCAAGTCCTTTTGTATTTCGATCTGGAATACCTCACAATCAAAGGCATAGAAAATGTTCTTTGGTCATTGTCACTTCTGTGTATATTCCCCCCCAAGCAAACTCCACGACGGCTCTCAAGGAACTACAGTATGTGCAAACTGGAAACCGCAAATCCTGAGGCCGCATTTATTGTAGCTGGGGACTTTAATAAAAGAAAACACTACCAAAATCCTTTCTATCAACACATCTCCTGTGCTACACGTGCAACACGGACCCTGGATCATTGCTACTCTCACTTCCGGGACAGCTACAAGGCCTTCCTCCGCCCTCCCTTTGGCAAATCAGCTCATGCCTCCAATCTGCTCCTCACCCCCCTATAGGCAGAAGCTCCCTTGGTGAGGACTGTTCAACATTGGTCTGACTAATCGGAATCTATGCTTCAAGATTGTTTTGATCATGCGGACTGTGAAATGTTATGGATCGCCTCAGAATAGTATCAATGTATACACTGACTCTGTGACTGGGTTCTTCAGGAAGTGCATAGAGGATGTTGTTCCCACTAGTACGATTAGAATTTATACAAACAAAAACTGTGGATAGATGGCAGAATATGCGCAAAACTGAAAGCTCGAACCACCGCATTTAAACATGGCAAAGTAACAGGGAACATGGACGTGTTTAAACAGTCCAGCTATGACCTCTGTAAGGCAATCAAACAGGCAAAACGACAGTACAGGGACAAAGTGGAGGCGCAATTCAACGGCTGAGACACGAGACATACGTGGACACCGACGCCTCGCTCCCGGATGAGCTAAACACCTTCGCCGGCAACAAAGAAAACAACACTGAGCCGCCAACGCAGGCCCCCGACACTCACAGGGACTGTGTGCTCTCGTTCTCCATGGCCGACGTAAGTTATTTAAGCGTGTTAACCCTCGCAAGGCTGCCGGCACAGACAACAACAAGTCGCTTCCTCAGAGCATGTGCAGACCAGCTGGCTGGAGTGTTTATGGACATATTCAATCTCGCCAAACTCTCTGTTGTTCCCACTTGCTTCAAGATGTCCACAATTGTTCATGTATCCAATAAAGCGAAGGTAACTGAACTAGATGAATATTTCCCACCAGGACATATAAATGCCTACAGTTGAAGTCATACACTTAGGTTGAAGTCATTAAAACACATTTCTCAACCACTCTACAGAGTTTATGTTAACAAACTATGGTTTTGGCAAGTCGGTTAGGACATCTACTTTGTGCATGACACAAGTAATTTTTCCAACAATTGTTTACAGACAGATTATTTCACTTATAATTCACTATATCACAATTCCAGTGGGTCAGAAGTTTACATACACTAAGTTGACTGTGCTTTTAAACAGTTTGGAAAATTCCTGAACATTTTGTCATGGCTTTAGAAGCTTCTGATAGGCTAATTTACATAATTTGAGTCAATTAGAGGTGTACCTGTGGATGTATTTCAAGGCCTACCTTCAAACTCAGTGCCTTCTTGCTCGACATCATGGGGAAGTCAAAGAACTCAGCCAACACCTCAGAAAAAGAATTGTAGACCTCTACAAGTCTGGTTCATTCTTGGGAGCAATTTCCAAATGCATGAAGGTACCACGTTCATCTGTTCAAACAATAGTACACCAGTATAAACACCATGGGACCACACAGCCGTCATACCGCTCAGGAAGGAGATGCGTTCTGTCTCCTAGAGATGAACGTACTTTGGTGTGAAAAGTGCAAATCAATCCCAGAACAACAGTAAAGGACCTTGTGAAGATGCTGGAGGAAACAGGTACAAAAATATCTATATTCACAGTAAAACGAGTCCTATATCGACATAACCTGTAAGGCTGCTCAGCAAGGAAGAAGTCACTGCTACAAAACCGCCATAAAAAAGCCAGACTACGGTTTGCAACTGCACATGGGGACAAAGATCATACTTTTTGGAGAAATGTCCTCTGGTCTGATGAAACAAAAATAGAACTGTTTGGCCATAATGACCATCGTTATGTTTGGAGGAAAAAGGGAGAGGCTTGCAAGCCGAAGCACGAGGGGTGGCAGCATCATGTTGTGGGGGTGCTTTGCTGCAGGAGGGGCTGGTGCACTTCACAAAATAGCTGGCATCATGAGGAAGGAAAATTATGTGAATATATTGAAGCAACATCTCATGACATCAGTCAGGAAGTTAAAGCTTAGTCACAAATGGGCCTTCCAAATGGACAATGACCCCAAGCATACTTCCAAAATTGTGGCAAAATGACACCAAAGGCAATGTATTGGAGTGGCCATCACAAAGCCCTGACCTCAATCCTATAGAACATTTGTGGGCAGAACTGAAAAAGCGTGTGCGAGCAAGGAGGCCTACAAACCTGACTCAGTTACACCAGTTCTGTCAGGAGGAATGGGCCAAAATTCACCCAACTTATTGTGGGAAGCTTGTGGAAGGCTACCCGAAACGTTTGACCCAAGTTAAACAATTTAAAGGCAATGCTACCAAATACTAATTGAGTGTATGTAAACTTCTGACCCACTGGGAATGTAATGAAAGAAAGAAAAGCTTAAATAAATAATTCTCTCTACTATTATTCTGACATTTCACATTCTTAAAATAAAGTGGTGATCATAACTGACCTAAGACAGGGAATTTTTACTAGGATTAAATGTCAGGAATTGTGAAAAACTGAGTTTAAATGTATTTGGCTAAGGTGCATGTACATTTCCGACTTCAACTGTATGTAATAATGCTGTTCAACGACTACAGCTTAGCCTTTAATACCATAGTGCCCCCCAAGCTCAACCCCTCCCTGTGCAACTGGGTCCTGGACATCCTGACGAGACGACCCCAAGTGGTGAAGGCACGCAACAACAACCTGAAATGGTCCCTTCACACAGACAGCGTGGTGATGGAGGTTCAATAGCGCCTCTTAAACCTCAGGAGGCTTAAGAAATTTGTCTTGGCCCCTAAGACCCTCACAATCTTCTAAAGACGCACCATTGAGAGCATCCTGTCAGGCTGTATCTCCGCCTGGTATGACATTTGCACAGTCCGCAACCGCAGGGTTCTCCAGAGGGTGGTGCAGTGAGCCCAATGCTTCATCGGGGGCACACTGTCTGCCTTCCAGGACATCTACAGCACCCAGTGTCACAGGAAGGCCAAGAAGATCTTCAAGGACTGAGCCACAGCCTGTTCACCCCGCTACCATCCAGAATGCGGAGACAGTACAGGTGCATCAAAGCTGGGACCAATAGACTGAGAAACAGCTTCTATCCCCAGGCCAACAGACTCTTAAAACAGTCACCACTAGCCGGCCTCTGCCCAGTACCCTGTCCTGAACCTTAGTCACTGTTAAATAGCCACTACCTAGTGCCGCACCTTAAAGACTGCTGCCCTATGTACATAGTGTCATTGAATACTGGTCACTTTAATAAAAAGTTTACATAGGGTTTTACCCACTTTATATGTATATACTGTATTCTAGTCATGACTCATCCTATATAACTACTGCTGTACACACCTTTTCTATTCATATACTGTCCATACACAACATTTTATGAATATATATTTATATTCCAGTCTGACATTGTTTGTTCTGATATTTCTTAATAAAAACATTTTTATGTGTGTATTGTTTTTTTATTGGCAGGTATTACTGCACTGTTGGAGCTAGAAACACAAGCATGTCGCTGCACCTGCTAATCTGTGTACGCAACCAATAAACATAGATTTTCTTTGAAACTTTTTCTCTCTCTCTTCTTGACAGACAAAGGAAGCTGAAAGGGAGCCCTTATTGCCACCTGACATCCAATGCACCCCACTACACACACCTACACACAAACCCCGCCCTCCTGACACGAGGCCTAAATAAAAACGACATATTGCCACTTCAAAGCTGGCCCTCCTACTGCGCACTGATCCCTCGCCAGGTTTGCCATATCACTTTCCACCCCAGCCAACTTAATAAGAGATGGACATATAATGTCTCCCATCCACCACTGGCCCAGTGTGTCTGTGTGTGTGCGTAGCTGTGTAACCTGAGCTCTGCTTTGTGTCAGCAGCCAGACGATACACACCGTGGCAGTGCAGCCCCGTCCGGGCGCAACGTAAGGAGCAGATTAAATCACTAAAGAGAAGAACTTAAAAAAAAAAAACTAACAATAATAACAACCAGCCTGCGAAGAAACACAAAGCTCTATTGGTAAATTATATTAGTGAGAGGAAAAGCTAGTCTCAGTGTTTCTAATATGATGGGGGGTCATGAAAGCAGCCATTTCCTAATAAAGCCTTCAGATTATTAACAAGAACCATACCGTGGTATCTACTCTAGCGTCGCTGGGACGCAAACCAGGTCTCCCAGATAAAGTGGTCTGAAATGGCCAGGGTTGGGGGAAACCCATATTCACTTTAAAAAGGAGGAAATTACATGTAGCGTGACAGTGTTGCGTCGGTCGCTTCATGCATTCCCCCAAACTACTGGAACACGTGTAATGGCAGCGGAACAGAGTGATCAGACACAGAAGTCATGCGGAGTACAGCAATTCCCCATAGATGGTTGGAAAACTGTCTTTGTGGTGGGTTCTGCTATATCTACTATGACATGTTAACAACTTTCACTGCTCTGGAACAATGTTTCACTACCGTTGTCAGCTGCAGGGAGCGGATCCATGCGGTGCATTTAAGTTGATTTTGAGACGGCCCCGTAACTCATCCTAAACATCACTCCAGTCACATATGGAACGCATAAGATGCAGGTGGGTGAGGCTAGGCAACAACATATCCACAACGCTAACCCTCAACACGGGAGCCCCTCAGGGGTGTGTGCTTAGTCCGCTCCTGTACTCCCTGTTCACCCACGACACCAACACCATCATTAAGTTTGCTGACGACACGACGGTGGTTGGCCTGATCACCAATGACAATGAGACAGCCTATAAGGAGGAGGTCAGAGACCTGGCAGTGTGGTGCCAGGACAACAAGTGTAAGACACTGCATCTCAGTGTTAGACGCGTCACTATAGATAACTTGGTTCAAATCCAGACTGTGTCTCAACCGGCCATGATTGGGAGTCCCATAGGGCGGTACACAATTGGCCCAGCGTTGTCCGAGTTTGGCTGGTGTAGGGCGTCATTGTAAATAAGAATTTGTTCTTAACTGACTTGCCTAGTAAAATAAAGGTTACATTTAAAATGACAAAAATAAAAACGTCAGCAAGACAAAGGAGCTGATCGTGGACTACAGGAAACGGAGGGCCGAGCGTGCCCCCCATTCACATTGATGGGGTTATAGTGTAGACGGTTGAGGGCTTCAAGTTCCTCTGTGTCCACATCATGGTCCACACACACCAACACAGTCGTGAAGAAGGCATGACAACGCAGGAGGCTGAAGTACATCACTGGGGCCGAGCTCGCTGCCATCCAGGATCTATAAATCAGGTGGAAGGCCTAAAAATTGTCTGACTTCAGTCACCCAAGTCATAGACTGTTCTCTCTGCTACCGCACGGCAAGTGGTACCGATGCAGCAAGTCTGGAACTAACAGGACCCTGAACAGCTTATACCCCCAGGCCATAAGACTAATAAATAGTTAACCAAATACAGTAGCTATAAGGACTAGCTGCATTAACCATTTTTGCATTAACTCTTGGCTCGTTTATTATTTATCCTGTTGCCTAGTCACTCTCTACCTATACAGTGGCAAGAAAAAGTATGTGAACACTTTGGAATGACCTGGATTTCTGCATAAATTGGTCATAAAATTTGATCTGATCTTCATCCAAGTCACAACAATAGACAAACAGTGTGCTTAAACTAAGAATACACAAATTATTGTATTTTTCTTGTCTATATTGAATACATCATTTAAACATTCACAGTGTAGGTTGGAAAAAGTATGTGAACCCCTAGGCTAATGACTTATTGGAGTCAGGAGTCAGCTAACCTGGAATCCAATCAATGAGACGGGATTGGAGATGTTGGTTAGAGCTGCCCTGCCCTGCCCTACAAAAAAACTCACAAAATTTGAGTTTGCTATTCACAAGAAGCATTGCCTGATGTGAACCATGCCTCGAACAAAATACTTGCATAAAGCTGGAAAGGCTTACAAAAGTATCTCTAAAGCCTTTGATGTTCATCAGTCCACGGTAAGACAAATTGTCTATCAATGGAGAAAGTTCAGCACTGTTGCTACTCTCCCTAGGAGTGGCTGCCCTGCAAAGATGATTGCAAGAGCACTGCGCAGAATGCTTATTGAGGTTAAGAAGAACCCTAGAGTGTCAGCTAAAGACTTACAGAAATCTCTGGAACATGCTAACATCTCTGTTGACGAGTCTACGATACGTAAAACACTAAACAAGAATGGTGTTCATGGGAGGACACCACGGAAGAAGCCACTGCTGTCCAACAAAACCATTGCTCGCAAAAGAGCACCTGGATGTTCCACAGAGCTACTGGCAAAATACTCTGTGGACAGATTAAACTAAAGTTGAGTTGTTTGGAAGGAACATCAAAACCTCATCCCAATTGTAAAGTATGGTGGGAGGAGCATCATGGTTGGGGCTGCTTTTCTGCCTCAGGACCTGGACAGCTTACTATCATCTATGGAAAAATGAATTCCCAAGTTTATCAAGACATTTTGCAGGAGAATGTAAGGCTATCTGTCCGCCAATTGAAGCGCAACAGAAGTTGGGTTATGCAACAGGACAACGACCCAAAACACAGAAGAGGAATGGTCCAAAATTCCTCCTGACCGTTGTGCAGGTCTGATCCGCAACTACAGAAAATGTTGGTTGAGGTTAATGCTGCCAAAGGAGGGTCAACCAGTTATTAAATCCTAGGGTTCACATACTTTTTCCACACTGCACTGTGAATGTTTACACAGTGTTCAATAAAGACATGAAAATGTATAATTTATGACCAATTTATGCAGAAATTCAGGTAATTCCATAGGGTTCCATTTTTTTCTTTCCACTGTATGTACATATCTACCTCAATTACCTCGTACTCCTGCACATTGACTCGGTAGCCTACTTCGGTAGCCTATTTTGTATGTACTGCACTCATGTAGTCACACAGCACTGATATCCCTCCTTCGACCTGACAGTTACTGCAGTACATTAAAGTCAATCAAATGACACAATCCTCAACGATTTTATCCAGGCTAGTATTTTAACTCTAAACTTGGCAGAGCAGAGAAGCAGAAGTGATGGAATGAAAGTCAGATTATATTTGAGGTTAGAGCACCTCACCAGGCTATAATTCTAAAAACTCCTGGAAATATATGAACATCTCATGTATAATTTAAATCATAAAAATACATCAAACATACCGCAAGAAAACGGTTTCTCGATTTCAGTTTGGTTGCATAAAGCACATACTATAGAATACGATCATTTTGAAACATAAAACGCTATTTAACCGGGATTCACACACTGTCCAAAATAAATGGTCCTGCTGGTGAAGGTCATAACGTGCACCTTTGAGCTCTCGCCTTAGGGATTTTCAGTCTAGGCTTATTTTAATTTGCTGTCTAAAGTGTTTCCCCCCCATTGCGTTCTCTCTTGTTGTTGGACCAAGTTGGATGGCAGCAGTTTGGATAGCAGCTAGCTAGCAGGTTGCAGCAGTGCGTCAAAGTCCAAACCTCCCAAAGTGCAGTCATTTGAACCCAGCCACCTGTTGGAGTTAATTGCCCTGCCTAATACACTGGAGAGATTCAAATTCCTTCATTACACATTCTCACCGCTGGCTTAAGAGAGCGACAGGGAATGGAATGCAAATTGTTATATTTGGTGCTAAATGATTGAGGGAGGGACTCACACAGGTCAACACATTAGATCCACTTCATCAGCCCAGACAGGGCAAGAGTTTGGCCCATTCCAAGAGAATAGAAGAGAAGAGAAGAGAAGAGAAGAGAAGAGAAGAGAAGAGTGAGTGAGTGAGTGAGTGAGTGAGTGAGTGAGTGAGTGAGTGAGTGAGTGAGTGAGTGAGTGTCTGTCTGCATGCCTCACAGGTTTTCCATATGTATTGTGAGTTTCCAGGCCATTCAAAGGGAAAACAGGAACAAGGCTCCAGTCCAGATGGACATGATTGAGCCATCCAAAACATGTGTAACAACCTGGAGACCCCTGCAAACACTAAGGCTGTTTCCCCACACAGGAACCTTTCAGTGACCTAACACAATCAGACCACCTGACCTTCTCAGATCAGCCTGACACACGTCTTACCTGGGAAATAGTTGGTCTGCGTGTGTGCGTGTCTGACAGATGTGTGTGAGTGGTCCATGGTCTTACCTGGGCGATGTTCTTGTTGATCAGGTAGACTCCATATTCAAACTGAAAGCGTTCTCCTCGAGGGTACAGGGGGAATCTGTGAGAGCAGGGGAAGAGAGCAAGAGGTGAGGAGTGTACAGTACTGGAGCAGGTGGTTCTCATAGGTTCGTTTTTATTCTTTGTTGGTTTAACTTTGTGAGATTCACCAACTAGACTTCTGAGCGCTGTGAAGTGAATTCCTTCCCTGTTGACACTGCCATGTATTACTATAGTCTGTTCCTGGCAGGGTACGGTGTGGATAAAACATTTCAGCAGAAGATGAGTGAACCTAGAGAAGCCTGTTCTGAGTCTATGATCACATTCACATCCGGACCGCTCTCCAACCTCCTACCACCCCAACCCTCATGTTGTTAAACTGAAATATATATATATAAAAAAAAGCTCTGAACCGTCCAGGCTGCATACTGTAGGCCCATCAAACAGCCTGCCCACCTGCTTCAACACTACAGGGAACAAAGACAGACCGACAGATGGAGAGGCTCAGTGGGATTCCATTGAGCATCAGGTGCCAGTCAGATGTCTAGGTAGCAGGGCAGGCAGACACACACGGTGGTGAAAGCCCCTGGATTGATTACGTGGAGATGGTGTAGGGATGGCCCCAGGCCGAGCCTGCTGACACCCTGAGTGACAACAACGCTCTCCTCTCATCCCATTATGGCTAAAGTCAGCCTCATCCCCCATGAAGAACGGTTCCTGTCATTATGTGCTTATGTCTGCTACCCAACCGAGGATGTACAGGGAGATACGCCGAGGGCGCACACACACACACACACACACACACACCTGCTTGCGTTTACCCTGTATGACGACTGACTTCTCCTCTGCCGTCAGGCTCAGCAGTCAGTCTGGTCAGGAGGTGTGAGTAAACATCCGGCCCTCTTCCCTCCTCCTCCATATCTCATTCCTGTCAGGGGCCACGGCTGTGCCCCCTGGGGCATGTTACTCTGTTAATCCTATGTTAGAGGAGACATGCCCTCTCCCCTCTCTAACCCAGAGGCACAGGAGCACAGGGCGAGAGTCTGGAAGCTCCCCTTACCACACCACTGGTACTGTACAGCCCTGTTACAGGGTAAGGTGCATAAGGCACTGACTGTAGCCCTGCAAGTGAGGGAGCTGGCTACTGATATAACAGAGCTGCAGTAGCTAGGCTCTCTCTAATGCCTTAATGCTTTAGTTCACACTGAAGTGTAGCCCTTATCGTCAGCCCAATCCATACACACAATCAACTCAATCAGTTCAGAGGTGCATTACATAGAAACTGTTCACCAAATAAAGTAGATGCATATTAGACACTGTTGGTTTGACAGACTGAGGGAAACACTTTAGTAGGCCACACAGCCCGAGACACTTGTTCGACTCCTACATACCCCGACTAGTCAAACCCCAGAGGGAGCTACGTGCCAGAGGTCATATCTCATAACCAGGAAATAACTAACAGAGGGAGAAATAACATCAAACACACACACACACACACTCATAGCAGGCATTCCAACAATCACTTTCTCCTGACAACATATGATTAGTTTGCCGATAAGAGGGAAATTAGAGAGCGAGGCTGACATACGCGCGCACACACACACAGTTTGCCATCACGGTGAGGTGATTAATGAGTGCTGTCCAGTGCGTCTGAAATCACACTGAAGAGACTCCGGTTCACCAAACTCAAGGAATTCCTCCAGTATATCCAGTAAAGTCAAATATATTATTACACACCAGCAGGGGGGGAAGGGAAGAGGAAGTCAGGGGTGCCAAAGAAATGAGGGGGGAATAGAGGGAAGTAGAGAGAGGGAGCAACATACAGTGTGTGAGAGAGACAAGAAGAGACAGGGCAGTTAGAGAAGAGACAGGGCAGTTAGAGAAGAGACAGGGCAGTTAGAGAAGAGACAGAGAAAGAAGAGACAAGGGATGGAGAGAGGGAAAGGAAGAGAAGAAAGAGAGATAAGAGGGGAGTTGGAGTGAAAAGCAGTGATTTCTATCACTGGGCAGGTCTTGTCTTGGCGTCTGTGCTAAAACGATCTGTTACACATGCGGATGAAGTGGTACAATCAGCCTTGGAGCAGCTATCCAGCTCACAGCATCCATCCATCCACAGGCCAGAACACATACACACATTCGTTGCTCCCCTTTCTTGGTTTAATTATAATCCCTCTCTCGTCAGACAAAAAAACACACAGATAGACATGCACACACACGCATACACAAATGTATGCGCACGCACGCACACACATACACACACCCCCCCCCACAGGATTCCTTTCCTTACCTTCATTAAAATAGATCTATTACTACCATGTACCGCACCCCTCTCCCTCTTTTCCCCCACCCTCTCTCACACGCATGTAGAGCCTGAGCTGAGCTGTCTGCGTGCGGATAGACGGGTAGAGGAGATCTGTAATAAATAAGTAGAGCGGCGTGGGGAACTCTGAACGTTGTAAAAGCAGCTTCTAACAGAACGCTCCTTCTCTTTATGGGGTTAGAGTATTTACACAGCCCTCCGGCTAATCAACCCAGCCAGCCAGGCCTTTACTGCAGGCAGGTCCAGGCCCCCCTCACAGACAACCCTAAAATGTGATAGCAGGCGAGCCTGTGCCTCTTCCGTTCTTTTATGTGTGTGTGTACAGTATCTCTTCCTCCATCTTTCCTCCCTTGCTCCCTCCTGTTGATGAACAGTAGGTTGTTTATTGTCCATGTAATTGTTCTCTCTACACAGTAAGGACCAGCTGAAGGACCACCAGTGACTACGGAGCACGGTCAATTGCGCCACAGCACACGACGTCTTTTATGAGTGCCAGTTAAGTGGCAACGTTCACATTTTACAGTACGCTGGCTCTTTGTTAGGGAGATCCAGGGGAAAAAGGTACAGCAGTCAAAGACCCTGTTAAAATAATGAAGAAGGTTTTGTGTTGGACTTGGTAAGCTACACTGGCTGGCGGGGCCTTTTGTTTGTATGGCTACGTGGTGATGAAGTCGATGATTGGACCCACAATGAAAGTTTAGAGTCCTTTTAAACCTTGACCCCTGACCTAACATGGTCATCTTCAGAATAGACAGACCTTTTAAGAGAACAAAACAGACTATTACAGAACAGAAGGTCAATGAGCGCACCTTGCACATACAGTACATGCATGTATGTGATAGGGCGCTGGTTTCTTTCTCCCCCCTAGGGACATTACATTGTACAAGCCTAAGTGCTGTAGGGCTGTAAAGGGTGATATTCTAGCTGTGCTGCAGGTGGGTGGTCGGATAATTCAGACTTAATCTGGCCCTGAACAACGTTGAACTATTCCCAGTGAGTGACTCAGTGGCCTGCTGTAATGTATACACAGCCTGTGATCCTTCCTCCACAGCACATCTGTCCCACCGAGAGCCTGTTTACATATAACTAATTAATATGCCAAATGTGCAAAACAACAGTTCTGGTTCACATAGTGGAGTTGGGAGTTAGCCACCCGTAACCATTACTTACACTTAGCTATCCGTGGTGGCCCCCACCCCAAAAAAAAAAAAAATCCCCAGAAGTTCCCTAGAATGTCTTTAATGTGTGATTTCAAACGCACCAGAACCATAAATCATGTGAGGCCTGCTTTTTAAAAAACACCTGCTGCCTTCCAACTATCACGGATAATGGCACCGGTTACGATATAAATCACAGGGAGCTGTAATTTCCAATATTGGAGAAATTATTACATTGAGCATTTGTCAGTGAATGCCATTTTAATGACTGCCGCACTGCTCCACTTACAACTGGTGTGACTAAATGCAACAGCATCTTGGAGCAAACGCGCTGCTGTAAAAGTGTCTCCTGAGGGATGTGCCATCCGGTTGCCCGCTCGGTCACTCTGTAGTTTCGGCTTTTTTTCATCGTCAGACAGAGCAGCCTGTCGGTGGTGGTCTTTCTTCTTCCCCTCTTATTGTTTTAATTAGATCCAGAGAGCTGGACCCAGAGGACAGGATCTGGCCAGGTCTCTATGGGGCTAGCAAGCTGCTCCCTCTCCCTCTCCCTCCCCAGGAGCGCCTCTTTATTTATCATGGGGAATCTAAACTTCCTCCCATGTGCAGCCTTTTAAAACGGTCCATTAAGTGCCCGCTGACCTGAAGTGAAACGGACAGAGAACAGGTATTCGAATTTGTGTTCCTAATCTTGTGGCAGGCCATACAGCTGACTGCTACCACAAGGTCTTAATGCGAGAGAGAAGGAGAGAGAAAGACCATGCCGCTATTGGCAGTAAGACGACACTAGTCAGGCCAACGGTTACCCATAAACCTGTGTAAAATATAATATGCTGATGAACCGAGCCAGCTGAGCCCTTCCATTCAGTATTTTGTATTAATTGTTTAAAACTTTGCATCGTTGGGAAAGGTTCATAGGCAGGTATTTCACGGTAAAGTCTGTATTCAGTTGTATTCAGCGCATGTGATAAAAACTATTTTATTTTTAAATGAAAAATACAAATGGTTGTGAAATGGATCCTAAATTGAGAAATTGACAGAGTGATGGCAGAGTAGAGGAGAGGTCTGGTGGGGGCCGGAGGCATCAGGGCATTGGGCCACTGAGGATGGGGATGCAGCCTGGTCTCACTGGCCCAATCTCAGCCCATCTTCTCTGGATTACAGGAAGGTTTTACAGGGTAGCAAGGCCAGTCAACCACTTACACAACTGACCCGTCTGGCACACTAGAGAATCCTTCCCTTTCCCCCGGGCCATCCAAAACTCCCTTTACCATTACAGTATTTCCCATTGTCCTAAAATGTTACTGTACTATAAAAAGAGAAGTAAAAGTACGTGCCTGTCTTTAGTCTGTGTCCTGTCATTGAGCAACTATTCTACGCCCCCTCCCCTCCTCTCCCCACACCCGTGGCTGATATGTGACCCTGAGAGAGGGGGAAGGGGGAGGGGGGTTTCAACTGCCCTTCCACTGGTCCCACATGGTCCATGTTAATGGACGAGAAAACACTGAAACCGCATAACAATAACCTCCTTCCTTTGAGTTTGCTGTCCAGCCGAGCCAAGGCCCTCTCTTAGCCTCCCTCTCTCCATTCACTGCCAGCCACATACAGCACTTCCACCCTCTGCCCTCAGCCACACTACACTGGAGCCACGCATTGATGTGTCAATCCCTACTTAGGCAGTTTTTTTCTTCAGCCTTTCATGAAGAAAATCAGGCCCAAAAAAATGGATTGCCCCTTAATATTCCTAGTAAAAAGTCTGTATGAAGGAGCGCTTGGGTTTTTAACGGCCAGGCTCTGGTCTCAATCATAGTGTGGACATCTGGATTGCATCTCCCACATTCACCCCCATTCAATCAGACACACTGGAGCTATGGAGCTGGAAATGGGCTCTCTCTGCTGCTGCTATGTAAAATGTGGGTGCAACGTATCATTAGAGCTCATTGCATTCTGAGAATGTTTTTAGAGGGGTGAAAGATTCCGAGATTCCAAATAATGGTGCGTTCAAGGTAGGACTAGTGCCAACCAACAAGCCAAGTGGAGTCATTGCCGTTTACCACTTTTTCCCTAAATACTCCCTCCAGTCCCCAAACGGCCCCATTCATTCATTCCACATTGACTGAGAGGTCTCTACCCAGGTGTAGAGGGAACTCTAGTTCAGCTGTATTTCGGTCTGCCTGCTCTCACCGTGGCAAAATGGCAACCTACATAAAAGCCAAGGCGGTCATTATCTGAGACCGTAGGTCTGGAGTGGAATATAACAGTAATGCCCTCGCTCTACAGGTCAGACAAATTTATATATGGCTGGCACAGTCAGGACAACCCAAATGGTTGTTAGGCTCCAATAAAAGCAAAAAAAACTATTAAGCGAGGTATAGTAAAGTTGTCTTAGTTGACTATATGATGAACTGTAGGTGGTGCAAAAAAAATGTCAGTTGGCTCCTTGGGAATATGAACATGAATTATTTTCACATTTTAACTAGACTGGCAGGGTACGATGCGAAAGCCACCAAACACCACATGTTTAGCTTCCACAGAAGAATCAGTCACAGTCAAACAACAGTTCCACAGTGGGGACACTCAGCTCCATCTAGCAGGGACTAAGCTTTTCCAAGATGTCACTGGCATCTGGAACACACCACTCAGAGAAAGTAGTATAAAGAGACAGAAGAACGCCCCACACCACCCCACATTACAAGGGCCAACTGGGGATCCGAGATGCATAGTGAGTGGTGGACTAATAACGTTTCCCAGGCTCCTGCAGCAGCATGGTTAGTGTACTGCCTGCCTGCCTGCAACTCCATCATCAGAACAGGTTTCTACACGCATCTTTCGCAATGATCGAACTCCAACCCACCCGTTAATTCTGTCACGCTTTAAAGGTACCGCTCAGATACCACCTCACTTATCTCCATCCCCTTTCAGACACTTTAATGTCTCTTTTACACTCAGAGCCTCAGACGGGTTGCTTTCCATCTTCCCACACGTCGTTTGGCTCTATGTGTAGGGCCCTTTGGGACTGGGAGGCTTGTAAACATTGGGAGGCGAGGTGGAGGTGGGGGGTAAAAGGTCAAAGTGAAAGGAGCGGTTGGCCCTGCTCAGGGACACCTGAGGGTGGTGTAGTGGGGCGGGTTGGGTCCTCCACCCCTCCTTGGATTTATTTTCTCTGATGTGCGTTGTATAAATATACTACTTTAATGACCCTGGGAATGCGTACAGTGCAGTCAGGATCCGGGGCGGCAGGTATACGAGTGGTTAGAGCGCTGGGTCCGTAACCGAAAGGTTATAATAATAATTCTGCCACACTCGTTGCTGACAGGTGTATAAAATCAAGCACACAGTCATGCACCTTGCACATAATCATGCAATCTCCATAGACAAACTGCTGAGTGCTGAAGCATGTAAACATCATCTGTCCTCAGTTGCCTATGTTGCCTATGGAAGCAACGTCAGCACGGGTTAGTGAAGGGAAATCTTAACGCTACAGCATTCAATGACATTCTAGACAATTCTGTGCTTCTAACTTTGTGACAACAGTTTGGGGACGGCCCTTCCTGTTTTAGCATGATCGGTGTGGAAGAACTTGACTGGCCTGCACATAGCCCTGACCTAAACCCCATCAAACACCTTTGGGATTCATTGGAACACCGACTGCGAGCCAGGCCTAATCGAGCAACATCAGTGTCCGACCTCAATAGTCCCGTGGCTGAATGGAAGCAAGTCCCCACAGCAATGTTCCATCATCTAGTGGAAAGCCTTCCAAGAAGAGTAGAGGATGTTATAGCAGCAAAGGGGGGACCAACTCCATATTAATGCCCATGATTTTGGAATGCCATGTTCCAAGACCAAATGTCCACATACACCATTATATTACATTACCAAAAGTATATAGACAGTATTTGAATAGAAAAGGTGTGTACAGCAGTAGTTATATAGGATGAGCCATGACTAGAATACAGTATATACATATGAAGTGGGTAAAACAGTGTAAACATTATTAAAGTGACTAGTGTTCAATGACTAATGTACATAGTCTCTAAAGTGCAGGGCAGAGTAATGGGTGGTAGCTGCCTACTAACAGTGACTAAGGTTCAGGACAGGGTCCAGGGCAGAGGCCGGCTAGTGGGGACTGTTAAACAGTCTGATGGCCTGGGGATAGATGCTGTTTCTCTTAGTGGCTAAGGTCCTTAATGATCTTCTTGGCCTTTCTGTGACACCGATGATGCGTTGGGCTGACCGCACCACCCTCTGGAGAGCCCTGTGGTTGCGGAAGGTGCAAATGCTGTACCAGGCGGTGATACAGTCCGACAGGATGCTCTCAATGGTGCATCTGTAGAAGGTCATGAGGGTCTTAGGGGCCAAGAGGAGTTTCTTCAGCTTCCTGAGGTTGAAGAAGCGCTGTTGTGCCTTCTTCCCCACACTGTCTGTGTGAAGGGAACATTTCAGGTCGCAGAGGAACTTGAAGCTTTTAACCCTGTCGATGTGTTCTTTCTGCTGTTTCCTGTAGTCCACGATCAGCTCCTTCGTTTTGTTGACGTTGAGGGAAAGGTTATTTTTATGGCACCACTCCGTCAGGGCCCTCACCTCCTCCCTGTAGGCTGTCTCGTCAAGGATAGATAGATAGATAGATAGATAGATAGATAGATAGATAGATAGATAGATAGATAGATAGATAGATAGATAGATAGATAGATAGATAGATAGATAGATAGATAGATAGATAGATAGATAGATAGATAGATAGATAGATAGATAGATAGATAGATAGATAGATAGATAGATAGATAGATAGATAGATAGATAGATAGATAGATAGATAGATAGATAGATAGATAGATAGATAGATAGATAGATAGATAGATAGATAGATAGATAGATAGATAGATAGATAGATAGATAGATAGATAGATAGATAGATAGATAGATAGATAGATAGATAGATAGATAGATAGATAGATAGATAGATAGATAGATAGATAGATAGATAGATAGATAGATAGATAGATAGATAGATAGATAGATAGATAGATAGATAGATAGATAGATAGATAGATAGGTACTTTATTGATCCCACGGGGGGGAAATTTCATTGTCAAGCAGCTACAACAAAACACAGGGCAGGTGCAAAATGCCACAACGAAAGTACACAAAAGACAGATACACGGTACATGATACATAGAGCGGCAGTATGAAAAATTATAGAAATACAAGATATCTGGAGTGCAAAAAAAAGCTATAAAAGGACATTGCATAGTATGGGTGGTTGGCTGAATATGTACACTATACGTTGGTGGATGTTGGATGGTTAACTATACTATACAGGTCAATGGCAGAGAAATACTTCAGTAGCTAAAAATGCGTATGATATGAGCGAGGGTAATAATAGTTTACTTAATAGACAGACTGGCTAAATGAACAGGTAAGTGAAAATTTTGCATGGTTAAATTAGCTGTACAGTTAGGTATACAGTTATATTTAAGTGAATACTTGCATGTTTACACAAACTGTACAGGTAAATGACAGGAAGAGATACTTTAATAGCTAAATGTGTGTATGATATCATTTGGGGTAATAATAGTAATTCCCTTAAAATACAGTCCTTAGTGCGCAGGGTTTAATTACAGACAACTGCACTTATTGCACATTCGATATACTAAAAGCAATGAGAAAAGGTGCAACTGGCAGGATACTAATATGCATTCCTGAGTGAATGCCTACGTCCAATAATTACTTACAATATTGCATGTGATATAATATAACAACTGTACATGAGTATGTATATACAGACCTGTATGAATAAATAGGTCCTGAGTGGATGAGTGCTGACGGACCAGAGTTACTCACGGATGGATGCATAATTGTTAAACTAGGTCCTAGCACCCCAACAGTTCCAGATCTATGTTGCCGACGGCACGGCACCCCGGTGAGGCATTATACAGTCTCATAGCCGCCGGCAGGAAGGACCTCCTGTAGCGCTCTCTGGCACACCGTGGTGGGATCAGTCTGTGACTGAAAGTGCTCCTCTGCGTCATAACCATAGCGTGCAGAGGGTGGGTGACGTTGTCCATGATGGCCAGCAGTTTGGCCAGGATCCGTCTCTCCGCCACCTCCTCTAGAGTGTCAAGGCTCATCCCCAGGACAGAGATAGCCTTCCTGATCAGCTTATTTACCCGAGAAGCATCACCGGCTTTGATGTTTGCTCCCCAGCACACCACTGCAAAAAAGATGGCACTGGCCACCACAGACTGGTAGAAGGTATGCAGTAGTTTACTGCACACGTTGAAGGACCTGAGCCTCCTCAGAAAGTAGAGTCGCCTCTGGCCCTTTTGGTACAGGGCCCCGGTGTTACCAGCCCATTCCAGTCTGTTGTCCATATGGACACCCAGGAACTTGTATGACTCAACCATTTCCACATCCATCCCCTTTATAGGGACTGCAGTCAGTTGTGCCTTGGTTCTCCTGAAGTCCACCACCATCTCCTTAGTTTTGCTGATGTTGAGCTGAAGGTGGTTCTGCTCACACCACAACACAAAGTCACTGATTGTGCTCCTGTACTCCTCCTCCTGCCCACCCCTGATGCACCCTACAATAGCAGAGTCATCCAAGAACTTCTGTAGGTGGCATGTTTCAGAGTTATATCTGAAGTCTGAGGTGTAGAGGGTGAACAGGAAGGGGGACAGGACCGTACCCTGGGGGGCCCCTGTGTTGCTAACTGCCCGTTCTGACACACAGCTCTGTAGTCGCACAAATTGTGGCCTACCGGTCAGGTAGTCCGTGACCCAGGAGACTAAGGGTGCTTCCACTTTCATCCTCCTCATCTTCTCACCCAGTAGCAGGGGCTGAATGGTATTGAAGGCACTGGAGAAGTAAAAAAACATGACCCTCACAGTGCAACCTGCATTGTCCAGGTGAGAGTAGGCCCTCTGCAGAAGGTAGATGATTGCATCATCCACCCCGATGTTGCGCTGGTATGCAAACTGCAGGGGGTCCATTGATGAACACACCAGGGGTCTGAGGTGAGCGAGGACTAACCTTTCCAGGGTCTTGTCGGTAATCAGGCCTACCACTGATGTGTCGTCACAAACTTGATGATTGAGTTGGAGAGGTGCATGGCCACGAAGTCATGGGTGAACAGGAAGTACAGGATGGGGCTGAGCACGCACCCTTCTGGGGCCTCCGTGTTGAGAATCAGCATGGTGGATACATTCACCACTTGGGGTCAGCCCGTCAGGAGGTCGAGGACCCTGTTGCACAGGGAGGGGTTCAGACCCAGGGCCCAAGCTTAAAGATGAGCTTGGAGGGTACTATTATGTTGAAGGCTGAGCTGTAGTCGAAGAACAGCATTCTCAAAAGGTATTAATCTCATCCAGATGGGATAGGGCAGTGTGCAGTGAAATGGCGATGCGTCATCCGTGGAACTGTTGGGGCGATATGCGAATTGTAGTGGGTCTAAGGTGTCGGGTAAGGTGGAAGTGATATGGTCTTTAAATAGCCTTGCATGATGACTGAAGTGCTACGGGGCTATAGTAATTTAGTTCAGTTGCCTTCACTTTATTGGGCTGGGATAGGGAGAGATTGAATATGTCCGTAAACACTCCAGCCAGCTGGTCTGCACATGCTCTGAGGACGCAGCTTGGGATGCCGTCCGGGCAAGGCAGCCTTGCGAGGGTTAACATGCTTAAATGTTTTACTCACACGGTCCTCGTGAGCAACGGGGGTCAGAGTCAGCTGCTCGATGTTGTTTTCCTTGATGCGGGCGAGGAAGGTGTTTAGCATGTCCGGGAGCGAGGAGTCGGCGTCCATGAGTAGGCTGTTGCTGGTGGTAGGAGAGTACTTGGGTGGAGAGAGGGGTGATGGAGACCCCCGGTGAGCCCCTCCAACTGCCAAGATGACATCACTCAGAGGAGGAGAGGAGGAGATAGGCCGATGCCAGCTGTAATTGTCTCTGATAATGCCTCACACTCTCACCATCTGCATGTTTTTGTTTAAGGGTTTGAATGTGTGACATATGGATTTGTGGGTGGAGGAACGCATGTATTTATTTACATGCCTACCACTGTCTGACTAAAACAATGATGGGCAGCCTCCATATGGGTATGTGAGAGAGTATGAGAGAAAAACAAAGCGATAAAACACACTTGGAACATCTCATCCTTACATGGTTATTCAGTTTAAGCCCAGAACACCCAAAATAGTTAGATGAGTCATTGGTTAGGGATTACTGGGGGACTTATTGGGGTCCAAGGGGCTTGCTGCCTGTCTAGGGACCTGTTTGTTACTATGAGTTAATAGAAGTGGTAAGGGGAACACGACACATCACATAATATTGTATTTCTACCGAACGCTGGTGATCTCCATCTTCTACAAGCAAAGAATAACAGATTAATTTGAGCAAGCTGTGCAGAACTGGAGATCACAGGCTACATTTGTATGTAGTGTGGCAAGATGCAATCCAGACTGTGTTGCTTTTCAACTTCTTGGCAGTTGGAACTTTATTTACATTTATTATTAATCAATCTAGCACCAAAGTGATTAAATGTGCTCACATTTATACTATTACCCAACACTATTATTATACCTACAGTACCAGTCGAAAGTTGGATCACACCTACTCATTCGAGGGTTTTTCTTTATTTTTACTATTGTCTACATTGTAGAATAATAGTGAAGACATTCATACTATGAAATAACACATATGGAATCATGTAGTAAGCAAAAAAAAAACACAAAAAAAACCTTTGCCTTGATGACAGCTTTGCATACTCTTGGCATTCTCTCAACCAGATTTATGAGGTAGTCACCAGGTGTGCCTTGTTAAAAGTTAATTTGTGGAATTTCTTTCCTTCTTAATGCGTTTGAGCCAATCAGTGTTGTGACAAGGTAGGGGTGGTATACAGAAGATAGCCCTAATTGGTAAAAGTCCATATTATGGCAAGAACAGCTCAAATAAGCAAAGAGAAACAATAGACCATCATTACTTTAAGACGTGAAGGTCAGTCAATCTGGAAGATGTCAAGAACCTTTAAAGTTTCTTCAAGTGCAGTCGCAAAAACCATTAAGCGCTATGATGAAACTGGCTCTCATGAGGACCACCACAGGTAAGGAAGACCCAGTGTTGCCCCTGCTGCAGAGGATAAGTTCATTAGAGATAACTGCACCTCAGATTGCACCCCAAATAAATGCTTCAGAGTTCAAGTAACAGATATCTCAACATCAACTGTTCAGAGGAGACTGCGTGAATCAGGCCTTCATGGTAGAGTTGCTGCAAAGAAACCACTACTAAAGGACACCAATAAGAAGAAGAGACTTGCTTGGGCCAAGAAACACGAACAATGGACATTAGACCGGTGGAAATCTGATGAGTCCAAATGTAAGATTTTTGGTTCCAACCGCCGTGTCTTTATGCAGATGCAGAGTAGGTGAATGGATGATCTCTGCATGTGTGGTTCGCACCATGAAGCATGGAGGAGGAGGTTTGATGGTGCTTTGCTGGTGACAGCGTCTGTGATTTATTTAGAATTCAAGGCACACTTAACCAGCATGGCTACCACAGCATTCTGCAGCGAAACGCCATCCCATATGGTTTACGCTTAGAGGGACTATCATTTGTTTTTCAACAGGACAATGACCCAACCCACCTCCAGGCTGTGTAAGGGCTATTTGACCAAGGAGGAGAGGGATGGAGTGCTGCATCAGATGACCTGACCTCCACAATCACCCGACCTCAACCTAATTGAGATAGTTTGGGATGAGTATGTGGGAACTCCTTCAAGACTGTTGGAAAAGCATTCCACATGAAGCTGGTTGAGAGAATGCCAAGAGTGTGCAAAGCTGTCATCAAGGAAAAGGGTGGCTACTTTGAAGAATCTCAAATATAAAATAGATTTTGATTTGTTTAACACTTTTTTGGTTACTACACGATTCCATATGTTATTTCATAGTTTTGATGTCTTCACTATTATTCTACAATGTAGAAAATAGTAAAAAATTAAGGAAAACCCTCGAATGAGTAGGTGTGTCCAAAATTGTGACTGGTACTGTATTTTCAAAGTATCTTAGTTTTTTTGGAAAATCCAATGTATTATTAATTTTGATAACCATTCTTTATTTTGCCTGGTTGAGGGGGGTCTTGCCTGGCTGTGCACGTAATATACAGGAATGTACGGTTGCATACCTGGGAGCATATGTGTGCATTCTCAAACATGCAATTATTACAAGGCAGCAGGAGTTTTGTTGGAAGCTTGATGCATAGTTACCGGATCAAAACAGATACAAATAATAATTGTAATAGAGTGTCCTTACTGTAATTGTGGTGCCCGGTACAATTTAAACAAGCAGGCTGGTACAGCCCAGAGGCAAGGCCCCAAGAGTGTTATCCTCTCCTTGTGTCCATGGTAACAATATTATCTGACATATCTGTACATCTGAAATACCTCTCTCCATTCAGGTAAATCTGTCTAAATACAGTGTTGGTAGAACAGTGCCTAGCTTAGCCCCCTAGGGTACAAAGATACGGCACATTCCAGGGTGAGCAAAACACACTGGCTGCTTTACAGGAATCTTCCAACAATGTTCTTAATCATTATGAAAAATAGTACTGTCTACTGTCTGGGTTTTTATATGAAATGGCAATATAACTTTCAAAGCAGTGGTTGTGGCATGGTAAAGAGGATTGTAAAAAAAAAAAAAAAAAAAAAAAAAGACCTGAGTGAACCTGACACAGTTTGACATGCTGCATAAAAGAAAGCATGGGATGGGTTGTTGTGTGACAGGTCACATGCATCCCCTCTGATCCTAACTCTTGTGGGGGGACTAGGAATTCTCTGTACGAACTAAACAGTACATTAGAGAGCACACATACACTCCCCTCCATATGTATTTGGACAGTGAAGCTACATGTTTTAATTTGTCTCTTTACTCCAGCATTTTGCATTTAAGATAAAATGTTGCATACGAGGCTGTAGTAAAGACTTTTACCTTTTATTTGAGGGTATTTTCATATATATCTGTTTTACCGTTTAGAAATGAAAACACTTTGTGTATCTAATCCCCCCTATGTGACGAAGGCATAAGTACTTGGACACATTCACTTATAGTGTATCAAAGTAGTAAAAAAGTTCAGAATTTGGTCCCATATTTCTAGCACGCAACGACTAAATCAAGCTTGTGGCTCTACAAACTTGTTGAATGCATTGGCAGTTTGTTTTGGGCTATGTTTTGCCCAATAGTAACTGAATGGTGAATGACGACTGGAGTAGATAAGATGTTTATGAAAACTTCAAAATGAAACATGATAATGCCATGATTAAGAAAAATCACAAATGAATCATAAATAATAATAATGATTGAGAAGGTTAGAGGCTTCAACAAAACAGGCTAACCTCTTATCAAAAACTGGAGAGGTTAGCATGTAGTAACTTAGGTACTCAACTTTTGACTACTTTAATACACTATAAGTTAATTTGTTCAAATACTTATGACTTCTTCAAATGGGGGGACTAGATACATAAAAGATTATATTTCTAAATGTTAAAACAGATATGTATGAAAATACCTCAAATAAGAGCTGGCATTCTGTACTGTCGCCTAAAATGACATTCTATCTCAAATATAAAAGTCTGGAGTATAGAGACAAATATTTTTTTTTAGGTTCACTCTCCAAACACATATGGAGGGGAGTGTACATGCGGTCCTCATTTAGCACCTACATTACATAAGTCCCTTGTTATGACAGGATCACTAAGAGCTATCCAGTCATTTACAGTTTCTCTCTACTCAACCGCAAAATTGTTGGGTACTAGGAATCCTTGGCATCCGTCACCTGGCTACAGTAGGGTTAGCTACTGACCTCATTTGGCCACTTTCTGCCGTTAGCCCTTTCTTATGACCAGGTTCAATACCCTCCATACTCCTAGTCCTTTAACTGAGCTTATCTGTCACTTTTGTCAACTATATAATAACAACATGTGTAACAGCATATGTGTGGAACTGTTAATGAATGGCAAATGCACTTTGAATACTAAATAATTTAAATGTTCAACCTAAATAACAAAATAATGAAGGCTGTTATAGGGTTGCTTACTCTCTCTCCTTCTCGCTGAGCTTGTCTGTGATGGTGTCCTTGATGGAGGAGCGGGAACCCTTGTGGATGACAGGATACCTGAGAGGGATCTGCAGGAAGCAGCTGATCATCAGCACCAGGTGGGCCGTGTAACCCAGGGCAACCGCTACGCTCCCATCATCCTTCGCTATAGGGAAAAAACAAAAAAAAACAGAGGTCATTCAATGTCTGTTTGAAAGGTTTACTGTGAAATGGGTTTAAATGAAAAACGGTTTAATTGGATCTGATTTGAAACGCCATGCCTGTTAATCACTTCAATGGCTGTGTTTTAATGGTTTATTACTCCAACACACTGTAATGCTAAGACTAGAAACCAAAGCTGGTCAAAATGGCAACGACAAGCTAAGCAGTCTCAGTGTTTCATCTTTTCTTCAAAGCTTCATGAAGCTTCACTTCAAAGCGAGAGGTCAGCAACGCTCTGACTGCAATACTAATGCGTTTGATATACACTACCGTTCAAAAGTTTGGGGTCACTTAGAAATGTCCTTGTTTTCCATGAAAACATACATGAAATGAGTTGCAATATGAATAGGAAATATAGTCAAGACGTTGACAAGGTTATAAATAAGGATTTTTAATTGAAATAATAATTGTGTCCTTCAAACTATGCTTTCGTCAAAGAATCCTCCATTTGCAGACATTACAGTCTTGCAGATCTTTGGCATTCTAGTTGTCAATTTGTTGAGGTAATCTGAAGAGATGTCACCCCATGCTTCCTGAAGCACCTCCCACAAGTTGGATTTGCTTGATGGGCACTTCTTACGTACCATACGGTCAAGCTGCTCCCACAACAGCTCAATAGGGTTGAGATCCGGTGACTGTGCTGGCCACTCCATTATAGACAGAATACCAGCTGACTGCTTCTTCCTAAATAGTTCTTGCATCGTTTGGAGCTGTGCTTTGGGTCTTTGTCCTGTTGTATGAGGAAATTGCCATCCACAGGGTTGCAAAATGGAGTGATAGCCTTCCTTCTTCAAGATCCCTTTTACCCTGTTCAAATCTCCCACTTTAACATCACCAAAGCACCCCCAGACCATCACACTGCCTCCACCATGCTTGACAGATGGCGTCAAGCACTCCTCCAGCATCTTTTCATATGATCTGCGTCTCCTTTCTGATCCGAACACCTCAAACTTATATTTGTCTGTCCATAACACTTTTTTCCAATCTTCCTCTGTCCAGTGCCTGTGTTCTCTTGCCTATTTTAATCTTTATTTTTTATTGGCCAGTCTGAGTTATGGCTATTTCTTTGCAACTCTGCCTAGAAGGCCAGCATTCCGGAGTCGCCTGCAAAACACCAGTCTCACTGTTGACGTTGAGACTGGTGTTTTGCAGGTACTATTTAATGAAGCTGCCAGTTGAGGACTTGTGAGTCTGTTTATCAAACTAGACACTAATGTATTTGTCCTCTTGCTCAGATAAGCACCGGGGCCTCCCACTCCTCTTTCTATTCTGGTTAGAGACAGTTTGCGCGGTTCTGTGAAGGGAGTAGTACACAGCTCTGTATGAGATCTTCAGTTTCTTGGCAATTTCTCACATGGAATATCCTTCATTTCTCATACAAATAATAGCCTGACGAGTTTAAGAAGAAAGTTATTTGTTTCTGGCCATGTTGAGCCTGTAATCGAACCCACAAATGCTGATGCTCCAGATACTCAACTAGTCTAAAGAAGGCTTTTCTAATGATCAATTAGACTTTTAAATTGATAAACTTGGATTAGCTAACACAACGTGCCATTAGAACACAGGAGTGATGGTTGCTGATAAATGGGCCTCTGTACGCCTATGTAGATATATTAAAAATCAGCCGTTTCCAGCTACAGTTATTTACAACGTTAACAATGTCTACACTGTATTTCTGATCAATTTTATGTTATTTTAATGGACAAAAAAGTGCTTTTCTTTCAAAAACAAGGACATTTCTAAGTGACCCCAAACTTTTGAACGGTAGTGTATGTTTCATATAAATTATATATATTGAAATGAAAGATCAAATCATGACGGGATAAAATATGAGTTTCTATCCTCAGAATACAAACCAAAAATAAAGGCATCACAAACTGGAAAAAGACTTTGGTAACTAAGTGATCACACGGATGAAAAGCAGTCATTTATGTGGGCAAATTGTTTTGAAAATTACACAAAGTGTGTTTTTGGTGACGCAACACGCATGAAAACTTCAGCTGCTGTAGAATACTGTACATTATTTAAAATACCTCATGTAAATGAAAAGCAAAAGCGTCACAAAACTAACCCCTCAAGGCTCAATTACATTTTAGGGGAAAATTAGACTAGAAAACAGGCCCACCGACTCTCTGAAGTAAAGGAACTGCTTTCTTTGACACCACATTAAGCTGATTCAAGCTCTCAACAGCAGAGCAGCTGGACATTGCTCCAGGTGAAAAGCTGATGCTTTCCAAATTCCCAAATTTGTCTTAATGCTTTGGAATAACAGACTGCGGTTTTAGTGAATCTCAGACTAGTCAATCTCAGACTAGTAGACTAGTAGCGCTTAAATATGGTGTGTTGGTGCATATCTACAAGATCCTGTCTTATATCATTATTGTGTCTGCAACACCTCTGACACCAGCGCCGAGGCCATGGAGCTGACTACCTTTTAGACAGACAATACTTTCACATAATTTCTCATAATAACTAGTTCTACCCTTTCCTCTCCCTTCTCATATCTCCTCCAGCCTCTCCCCTGTCTCCTCTAAACTCTACCCACTCTTTTCTCCCTTCACCTAATCCAGCCTCTCCCATCTCCCCTCTCCCATTTCCTGTCCCCTGTCTCCTCCAGCATCACCCTCCTACCCTCTCCCCTCAGTCTCCCCAGGCAGGACTGGTTGGATTAGGTTGTGCAGCCCTGACCCCGGTGGGTCACTAATCTACCACATCCTACCCTGCAGGCGGGCAGCCCCCCCTGTCTGACATGGTCGGCTTAACACTGGGCTGGCCCCCCACAGAAATCAGAGGGTCAAAGGGCAGGCCTCCATGATGGGGTAGGGCCAAGGAAGTGGGGTGCTGTATAGCTGTTATGGTTAAGGCGGTGTTAGACAGGATGTGTGGCCAGGCAGTCCCTCTTTCTCACCTCCTGTAGGCCTCTGTCCATCTCACTCTCTGTTCTACAACACAGCCACACCACATGCTCCACACCACTCTGCCCAAGGCTGAGAGGGAAGGGAGGACAAGACAGGTTGGAGGGGGTTTGGGAGTGTGTTAGGTCGCCCCTCGTCTACTACAACACTGTCACACCACATGCTACGTGGTTTACTCACTAGATTTCCACCACCCCCGCGGGGCTCGGAGGGTGAGGCAGCCGCACACCTCCGCAGAGGATGGGATGCCACTCAACGCTGCAAACACAAACAACGAGCTGTCACGTCAGGACGGGGATGAGGGGGATGGCGGGTGGAGGGGGGTGTGCATGCTCACACCTCACACTGGGTTTTGCGGTTGGAGTGGGGGGAGGTAGCCTCATACGAACCATCCTGATCTCGTGAGTTTACATTCTGTTTCACTACAGAATTTAAGCTCCAAGGATGAGCAGGGATAGCAATGGAGGGGTGTTAGCGAAGACACACAATAAACCTGGCTCCCACAGGCCGCTTCGCTGGCTGAGAAAAACAAATCTGACTTTCAATAACAGACATGGGTGCGACATGGATGAAATTAGATGAATAACACTTTTAAAATGTAAGCCACTCTTGAATCATCATCATCATCTCATCCAGACCTTTGCTGTGTAAAGACGCACACACACAAACACATAATCCTCATCTGCTGCCAACAGCAAATGAGAAAGACTTATGACATACTTTGCAGATAATACTATGCCGTATAAATAAACATTCTATTGGCCTACACAGATAATAGTTTAACAATATGTGCGGTTGACAAACGATAGATATGAACTAACAGTCCAGCAGAGGGGTATGTAAATAGAGAAACTTTGACAAAAACAGAACGAGGAAGTCCATTTGTCAGTCTCATCCCTACACACTACCTCCCCATCACCCATGGGTCTCGCCACTCACTCCTTGGCCTTTTATCAATTAGATTCACCTCCTGCATCCTCTCTCCTCCATCCTCCCTCGCCTCCTTTTGAAAAATGTCAAAGCTAATCGAGGAGAGTCGGCGAGAATGAACGTGGATGGAAATGTGATTGCTTGAAATGAGACGGTTCTTCTCTACTCGGCATCAACAGGCAAATTATGTTTACAGGGGTGGATCCCAAAATAAATGTATAAAGTGCTCAAAAAATATTAAGTAAGTTGTGCAAGACATTTTCTAGATAAAACTATAAGTAGCATATTGTTTTTAAACGTGTGCTTCTACATCTGCATTGCTTGCTGTTTGGGGTTTTAGGCTGGGTTTCTGTATAGCACTTTGTGACATCTGCTGATGTAAAAAGGGCTTTATAAATACATTTAATTGATTGAAAAAAATTTGATAGGACACTTCTCGACCACTCAACAATTTATCGGTTTCCGGATCACAGAGGAGAGAGAAAGGAGGAAAAAGGACGGAGGACAGACTTTCTCCCAAACGAGAAATCCTCCACTCTATGGTCCTTATAGAGTAGCTTGGCAGCAGAAATCACAGACTCCAGAGGTCAAATAGACAGGAAGCAATTTCCACATTCTTGGATGATGGGGAGCACTTCGTTGGCCATGGACCAGCTTCCATTCACAAAAGGTTGCTTCCAATGAGTATGTTGAAATCTTTCCTGTGTTACAACTTGGACTTTCTATGAGGGTATTTAATCTAACCCAGTGGTCACCAACCGGTCCATTGCGATCTCCAAGCCATTCCTAGTGGATAGTCAAATATTTCTGTAAAAAACCCAATGTTAAAACCTTGCGTTCCTATTTTTTTAATTTGTCACGAGCTGTTGGCAGAGGTACACCTGATTCAGCTGCCCTGCATGCCGGATAGGCAAAGTGTTCCATTTTGAACAATTTCGTGTGTCTGAAGGTACAAACTCTGCCTTCCTAGCAGGCCGGACAGCAAATTAAGTAGGGCTGAGCTATATTGGCAAAATATCATATCACAGTCATTTATTTTATTTATTTATACTATGACGGAATTTGACTGTATTTTATGTTTTTGAAAAATAAATGTGCTTTATGAGAAGTACATGACACTAGGATGGCAACACATACATTCTAAGTGATTTCAATGAGTCTTTCTACATTCTGATGGTTTTATAATGTTCAATTAAAATCATTTTCATACATTTCTGCATTTCCTGCACTCATTTGAGATCATTTACACTCTGCCATGTAAGACTGCACAATAAGGGCAAAAGGTCTAGGCTATATTTTTAACCAAATGTTGCAATTGTGATTTGACTTGCGATCTATAGCAAAAACTTAGGTGAACCTTTGGAATCATGGAAATAGAATGACTATTCTAATTCTATAGTTAGAATATAATAGATAAATACAGTGTTGATTGCTATGACAACAAATGAAAATGCCAGGGAGGAATTATTGTGACAGGGTAGGAACCAAATAATGTTGAAAAGTGTTTCCTAGGAGACCCTATAATCTTTGGCTACATTAAATGTTTTCTCTTAGATACTTTATGTAACTAACATATTCATGCTTTGCCTATTCCTCTCTGATTTAGAAGATACTGTTGCACAAACAACATGCTGATTTAGGTCTACAACAGCACTGGTATTATCAGGCTGTATAGCTAGTTATGTTAGATCTTACTCAGTACATTTATTAGCTAGCTTTCTAGCAAGTGATTAGCATTTGCGGCTAACACAATTTAGGCCCAACTTCCTAAGAAAAGACAAACTAGCGGTTTTCAGATGTAAGATACACAAACTAATAGTGTCATTATAGAACGCTAGTGGGTTTATATTAAGAAGCAAAGTGAAAACAGCATCATTGTCAACAACATTGTTGTATGTGCTGTGTTGACCATGCAGACTGAACGCAAGGTTCTGGTGGTGGAGCAAACAACAAATGAGCTCCTTGAGTGAAAGGGGGCAGGGCTAGGTCTGTGTGGAAAACGGCATGGAGAGAGAGAGAGTGTGGAGAGAGAGGACTCAAGTGGCGGAGTAAACTATAAAAATAGACGTTACACACGGCAAACCAAACAAACCAAACCTTGAAGTACTTTTAAAGAAGGTAAAGTAAAAACCCAAACCGGTCCGTGCATCAATACCGGTATATAGTAAAATACGGTAAACAGCCCAGCCCTAAAATCAAGTGCACCTATAGGCCTACCAATGGCCAATCGAATGGCTCAGATTACCATGTCTGCAGTAACCAAATGTAACAGGCGTAAAAGAAAGCTTCATCGAGCACACAGCAAAGTCGAAACTGTGAGATTTCAAAACGTTTAAAACCATGACTAGAGAAAGACAATCAATGAATACAGCAAAGAGCTGCTGTTTTTATGGGCGAGTTCATGTTTAAGTTTTTATTCAACACTCTGGATGATTCTGCATTCTCCTTACTTCCACTAGCGCAACAACCAGCACTGCACTGCAATACATGAGTAGGAAAGTGTATTGATAGGCTTGCATTGTTATTCTTAGCTGCTTGGCTCTTTTTTTATATAGAGGAATATTTCACTTTCTCTTGTCATAGGAGTAATAATGAATTTGTGCATGGGGCAGAAATAATGCAGTGCTACTAGAGTTTCACCATCAGCTGGAAGAAAATGTGCCCTTTTTGTTCAGTGTCAGAGGTGGAAAGGGAGAGCGGAGGGACGTTGAGTCTGAGGCTCTCTCCCTCTGCTGAGACTGGCCATCAGATGAAGGCACCATCAGCCCAGTAAAATAAAAAGAGGAGCAAAAAAGAGGAGCAAATTAATCAGCTGTGCCTCAACAGCAGTACAACAACTGATTTATTATCAGTGTGATCATATAGCCTACCTCAAATGTTGAAATATAACTTTAAAACATGATCTGAGAAGAACAACAACGCATTGGCAGGGCAATTCAAACCCCTTTGCTACAGCACTGTTTTTAATAGGTTAATGTTGCATAGGCTTACGTTTTTTAAGTCATGTTCCCAAAAAATCTGAGCGGTAGATCTCGGCTTGCAGTTTGACTCAGAAAGTGATCTTGACTCTGAAAAGGTTGGCGAACACTGATCTTGCCCATACAAACACAGCTGCCTCAGCCACTAAAGTTACAGTTTCCTCCACCAGCTGCTACTTCTGAAACACTTGTCATTGAACCTTAGAGCAGATACTGTACTTTTGTATTGCACTATATAGGGAATAGAGTGCCATTTGGGTCACAAAACATAGTGTTCCTATTACAGGGTCAGAAGTTTGAACCTTCAATAAAATGAAGAAGGTGAGCCCTTTGTTAAGGGTGTCTCTCTGTGACTTTAAACCCCTCCATTTCCTGGTGAAATAGATAGGTTACCTTGGAAATCCTCCGAGTTGGGCAGCTTCACTCCACAGATGACATAATCAGACTGATTAGCCTGCAGGGAAATTCAACAAGAGATTTATGAGGATGAGAATTCAAGAACCAAAAATACCATATTCAAAGAGCAAGAGAGGAAATGTATCGTGAGGAGAAGGGAAAAGCTTAGGGAGGAAAGAAGGCACTCTCCTTAGAAATTGCATTTTAATGACCACTGACTATTTAAGCCATTCAGCTCTGTCACAGTTATATTTTCTAACTGAAAACGTAACTGTGCGTGCCTATTTTACTCAGGAAGAGGTTACTCACGGCCGTGGTGACCACATCGATGGGGTAGATGTAGGAGAGCTCAGAGAGGAGCTGACGACAGCGGAAGGTGAGCTGAGCATTGGACTTGAGGAACAGCTCTCTGGGGAGAGACAGACACAGAGACTCACTGCTGTGACCAACACAAAGAGGACATTACCAGAGGAGGAGGGGGAGGAAGAGAACGGGTCAAATGGACAGGGGCGAAGAGAGGCTGGAGGACAGGAGAGAGGAAAGAAAAATGGAAAGATGAAGAGGTGAGGAAGAAGAGAAAGTGGGGGATGGGAGCAAGACAGTGTGAAGGTATGGTACAGTACATTAATATAAAAATATAATAGGTGAGGGATAAAGAGCCAGAGTGGGGAAGGAGAGAGATGTGGGGGACAGCTAGAGGTGGAGAAAGGGAATAGAGGTGTAGGTAGGGGGATAGGAAGGTGGGGTGAGGGATGGATGGAGGGTAGCTATGGTGATCGTTAGTAATGAGGGGTGGCGATGCATTGATGGGAGGTTGAAGAGGAGAATACCAGGGTTGTGTTGGTCTTGGACCAGGCCTGTATGAGAGAGAACTAATGTCTCCGCTCTGAATCATTTCCACAGTAATTGTAAGTAAATTGTAACTCAATTATCATAACTGCCAAATTACCTTACTCCCCCATTAACGGATTTGGCGGGGAAGGGAAGTCGCAACCCTGACCAGCCTAGGTGAGAAAGGTGAAACGTCTGGAATAATGTTTGCTTTCTCATGTCCACCTCTTGACAGCTACTTGACAGCTACTCCCAGCACTTGGAGAGCACAGTTTTGTGGGTAATGGGACATCATATCAGACACATGAAAAGGCGTTGGGGAGAAAATGATCATTGGATGTGAAATGGCCTTTCCTCTGTACTCCTCGTCTTTCACATGTACTTCCCCCATGCTGCGTGTCTGTCAAGCATGCCTGCTTGTCTGACTCCCTCCCTCCCTGCCTGCCTCCCTGCCTGACAACCCTGTCTGACAACCCTGTCTGACAACCATGTCTGACTCCCTGGTGGCTTTATAGACTCAGAAGATTCAGATCCTTTCTATCAACTTACGATCGCAGTACAGCCGACTTTGTCTTATCTGTTCTGGTTAAATCCAGATGCAATCCCCCATTTAAACGCAAACCACCAGACAGACAGACACACTTCCAGGAACTTGCTTATTACATTAACTCAGCAACTCTCTCTAACAAACACGTTTTTTCACCTACTAAACTTTAAATACACATTTTCCAGGTGTTGAGGTTAGTCAGATGCATGAGTGTCAAAGTAAATTTTCTTGTTTAGATGATGCATTGGTTGGTTTCTTTTCACTCTGCCCTGCCAGCTAGTGTTTATACTGTAGCATTGCGCTTTTTCTCCTGCCAGATACCCAGACAACCAAACTGTGTATACAGGGTCGACAAACTGTGTGCACCCCTACAGGCCAAGGCAAACACATCAGACTGGTCTTTGACACAATCTGCTTACTCTCTCTCAGGCTAAAAACACAAATAGGCAGTACTGAGCCAACATCTCCTCTTTGTAAGCAGGCTGTAATCTCCCCACAGCATTTAGAACAATTGACAGCATATTAGAACACGCCATTCTGTGCGGCCTGGGTAATTTCTAGCAGACGGGATGGTGAACAAACTGGAGCATGTGTGTGTGTGCGTGTATAAAACTATATGCTTTAATTACAGGTTGACACTTACCTTTTGGCAGTGCATTCTTTATGCTGCTCTTTTAACAACTCCCTCTCCATCTCCAGACTCTGGTGTTTGGTGGAGAATGCTTCCTCTAGGGAGAGAGAGAAGGGGGGACGAGAGAGAGAGAGAGAGAGAGAGAGAGAGAGAAAGATAAGAGAGAGAGAGAGAGAGGAATACGAGAAGAGAGAGAAAGAGGGAAAGAAATGGAGAGATGAATATGAGACAGATAGAGAGAGTGATTGTGAAAGAGATGAAAGCAACAGAGAGAGAGAGAGAAAGAGAAAATTAGAGGTGGTAAATTACCAGGTGTGCTCTGTTCTGGTAAATTGGGTGTGATTCTTCAAATCAAATTGTATTTGTCACATGCGGCAAATACAACAGGTGTAAACCTTACCGTGAAATGCTTTCTAACAAGTCCTTAACCAACAATGAAGTGAAGAAAATAAGAGTTAAGAGCAAAAATAAAATGACAATAACGAGGCTATATACTGGGGGTACCGGTACCGAGTCATTGTGCGGGGGTACAGGTTAGTCGAGGTAATTGAGCTAATATGTACATGTAGGTAGGGGTAAAGTGACTATGCATAAATAATAAACAGCGAGTAGCAGCAGTGTAAAAAAGGGGGGGGGGGGCCTTTTAGACCTAGACTTGGCACTCCGGTAACGCTTGCCATGCGGTAGCAGAGAGAACAGTCTATGACTAGGGTGGCTGGAATCTTTGGCAATATTTAGGGCCTTCCTCTGACACCACCTGGTATAGAGTTCCTGGATGGCAGGAAGCTTGGCCCCAGTGATGTACTGGGCCGTACGCACTACACTCTGTAGCGCCTTGCGGTCGGAGGCCGAGCAGTTGCAATACCAGGTGGTGATGCAACCAGTTGGGATATTCTCAATGGTGCATCTGTAGATCTTTTTGAGGATCTGAGGACCCATGCCAAATCTTTTCAGTCTCCTGATGGAGAATAGGCATTGTCGTGCCCTCTCCACGACTGTCTTTGTGTTTTCGGACCATAATAGTTTGTTGGTGATGTGGACACCAAGGAACTTGAAGCTCTCAACCGGGTCCACTAAAGCCCTGCTGATGAGTATGTGGCCGTGCTTGGCCCTCCTTTTCCTGTAGTCCACGATCATCTCCTTTGTCTTGATCACGTTGAGGGAGAGGTTGATTATCCTGGCACCACACCGACAGGTCTCTGACCTCCTCCCTATAGGCTCATCGTTGCCGGTGATCAGGCTTACCACTGTTGTGTCGTCGGCAAACTTAGTGATGGTGTTGGAGTCGTGCTTGCCGACACGCAGTCATGGGTGAACAGGGAGTACAGGAGGGGACTAAGAAAGCACCCCTGAGGGGCCCCCGTGTCGATGTTTTGTTGCCTACCCTTACCACCTGGGGGGCGGCCATCAGGAAGTCCAGGATCCAGTTGCAGACGGAGGTGTTTAGTCTCAGGGTCCTTAGCTTGGTGATGAGCTTTGAGGGCACTATGGTGTTGAACGCTGAGCTGTAGTCAATTAATAACATTCTCACGTAGGTGTTCCTTTTGTCCAGGTGGGAAAGGGCAGTGTGGAGCACAATAGAGAGATTGCGTCACCTGTGGATCTGTTGGGACGGTATGCAAATTGTATGGGGTCTAGGGTTTCTGGGATGATGGTGTTGATGTGAGCCATGACCAGCTTTTCAAAGAACTTCATGGCTACAGACGTGAGTGCTACGGGTCGGTAGTCATTTAGGCAGGTTACCTGGGTGTCTGCTTGAAACATTTAGGTATTACAGACTCGGTCAGGGACAGGTTGAAAATGTCAGTGAAGACACTTGCCAGTTGGTCAGCACATGCTCGGAGTACACATCCTGGTAATCTTGTGAATGTTTACCTGTTTAAAGGTCTTACTCACAGAGAGCATGACCACACCATTGTCCGGAACAACTGGTTCTCTCATGCATGCTTCAGTGTTGCTTGCCTCAAAGCGTGCATAGAAGTCATTTAGCTTGTCTGACAGGCTTGTGTCACTGGGAAGCTCGCAGCAGGGCTTCCCTCTGTAGTTTCGAATAGTTTGCAAGCTCTGCCACATCCGACGAGCGTCGGAGCCGGTGTAGTAGGATTAAATCTTAGTCCTGTATTGACGCTTTGCCTGTTTTATGGTTCGTTGGAGGGCATAGTTGGATTTCTTATAAGCGTCCAGGTTAGAGTTCCCCTCCTTGAAAGCAGCAGCTCTACCCTTTAGCTCAGTGTGGATGTTACCTGTAATCCATGGCTTCTGGTTAGGATATGTACGTCTGGTCACTGTAGGTACGAAGTCATCGATGCACTTATTACTGAAGATGGTGATTGATGTGGTATACTCCTCAATGCCATCGGATGAATCACGGAACATATAAAAATATATATATATCCTCCCCACAAAGCACATAAAACCGCTACACATGAATAATGATGGCAGGATTTGTTTTACTTTTGTAAATAAAGATTTTGTCAAATAAAGAGAATCATCAATACAAACCCTATCTCCCTCCCAACCATCCCATCTCATGTACATCACTGTTGACAGGCTGAACGGAAAACAATACAATACACACTTGTCTTTAACCACAACTTCAAACCCAGCTGGTTCAAATGACCCGCTCTTCCACTGCATGTTACCTGTCAAAGTTGGTCTGCCAAGACAGGAACACTAAAGCAGGGTGGAAGGGAGGATAGCGAGGGGGTGCATGGAGGAAAAGCAGAGGGGAGGTTCAGGGACCAGGGCCAAATCTTCATCAGATTAGGAATGATGAGAAGGATACTGTCTGGGACGGAGCAGATTAGCCAGCCCTTTTGGTTTAAGCGAAGACTTGAAAACAGATTTATAAAGTCCCCCTTCACCTGTATAGGCCCTGAGCTCACCCTGGCTTTTATATAACCACCACTACAACCCCTCCATCACAGTCTCCTAAGCATCAAACCTCTGCTGCCAAACTAAAACAAATGGAGACTGTGTAAAAACGTGTGTGTGTCTCGAGGGCTACCCTGTGGTGCTATGTTTGGCTACGTCACACAGCTTTAGAGATGTTAATCTTTCACCACTCTCCAATGTTGTTCTCCCTTCAGAGACAAAATAATAATATCCACCTTCACTACCTTTATGTCACAGGTGGAAAAACACCCACACGTCCTACTATAAAGAGCTACCTCTTTCCATCTTAGTAAAGAGGAAAGTGAAAGAGAGGGAGGGAGAGAGAGAGAGAGAGAGAGAGAGAGAGAGTTGAAGGGAGGGAGAGAGAGGAAAGGAAAGCTGGAGGTAGAAGTGGATAAAAGAGTGTGTTACTGTGTAACGATGGAGGACGTGACTGTTGTGACCCGCATTAGTATGAGACAGGATGTCTGCACTTCAATAAGCACTCTTTTCCTTTTCTTTTCCTTTTTTTACAGCCCTGCTACACTCTCTCCATCCTGCTCTCCTCTCCTTTGTCCTGATGAAAGGCCGGAGGAGAACATCTTGAGGTTGCTCACACTCTCCGTGTGGGAGATTAAAGAGAGAGAGAGAGAGAGGAATAGAAGGCTGGAATGCAGAGAGTTTAACACAAAGCGATCCAAACACTTCAAGTCTCTCACACACAATGTTAAGTGTAGAGAGAGAGAGAGAGAGAGAGAGAGAGAGAGAGAGAGAGAGAGAGAGAGAGAGAGAGAGAGAGAGAGAGAAAGGCAGAAAGAGATTGAAAGAGGATGAGAAAAATAACAAGAGAATGAGAGACGTCTCTCAAGTTGCTCCTACTAGCTCTTGTAGGCCCCCTCCAGTCCAGTAATACCACTCTATCACTCATTAGTAAGACTGTCAGTCACAGTCGCCCTCTCTTGCCCTCAATAACTCAACATGGTCGCTGTGCAGCTGAGGGAGCTGGTGACTGTGGGTGTAATGTTGATAGGTTTAGTGTGGGGACCAGAGCGCTGAGCTAAGTCCAGTGTGTTGAAGTGATAGATACCCCCACATCTCTCGCCACATTATAAACCCTGACTCTTAACTCTGGGTAACTAACTCTACCACTGACGTTTATTGGCCTTCTGTCGCCTCTGTGCTGCGGCAGAGAGTGAAAATAACTACTGTTAATAACCGCGATAAAGACTTTTTACTGCCCTAATTTTAAACGTCTGCTGAAGGTGGTAGAGGGGAAAATTAGGCGAGAGGAAATTGTGACCCCTCTGAGCCTGTTCATTCTAAAGGGGGAAAGAAATATGTTTAAAAGCAGAGGAGAAGTACCAGCATGATTAAGCAGAAGACTGTGGGGGTTTAGGTTAAAATAACGCTCAGTTTTCTCTGGGCTTTGTCTCGGCAAAGAATTACAGCTCTACTCAGGCCTCTTACCCATGCATATAACACACACACACACGAAGTCCATCGTCATAGCAAATCAGCGGCCATTGGACAGCCTGTAAACCTGTCATCAAGATGATAACTTAACCTGATGCTCTCCTATCTGCTGTATGTTCACATAGCCAACTGTGGCCAAGTGCACACGCACACAGTGTCTACAAGCTTCATAGCCTACATCATACATCACATACAGTGCCTTCAGAAAGTATTCAGAGCCACTCCTGTGTTGTCTTGGCTGTGGGCTTAGGGTCTTTGTCCTGTTGGAAGGTGAACCTTCACCCCAGTCTGATGTCCTGAGCACTCTGGTTTTCATCAAGGATCTCTCTGTACATCTTTCCCTCGATCCTGACTAGTCTCCCATTCTCTGATGCTGAAAAACACCCACACAGCATGATGCTGCCACCACCATGCTTCACCGTAGGGATGGTGGCAGGTTTCCTCCATACTTGACGCTTGGCATTCAGGCCAAAGAGTTCAATCTTGGTTTCATCAGAGCAGAGGATCTTGTTTCTCATGGTCTAAGAGTCCATTAGGTGCCTTTTGACAAACTCCAAGAGGGCTGCCATGTGCCTTTTACTGAGGAGTGGCTTCCATCTGGCCATTCTATCATAAAGGCCTGATGGGTAGAGTGCTGCAGAGATGGTTGTCCTTCTAGAAGGTTCTCCCATCTCCACAGAGAAATTCTGGAGCTCTGTCCGAGTGACCATCAGGTTCTTGGTTCCCTCCATGACCAAGGCCCTTCTCCCCCGATTGCTCAATTTGGCCGGGCAGCCAGCTCTAGGAAGAGTCTCGGTAGGTCCAAACCTCTTACATTTAAGAATGATGGAGGCCACTGTGTTCTTGGGGTCCTACAATGCTGCAGAAATGTTTTGGTACCCTTCCCCAGATCTGTGCCTCGACACAATCCTGTCTCGGAGCTCTACAGACAATTCCTTCAACCTTATGGCTTGGTTTTTGCTCTGACAACTGTGGGACCATATATAGACAGGTGTGTGCCTTTCCTAATCATGTCCAGGTGTGTGCCTGCATGTTGGTTGGCAACTGTGTGTGAGCCTGGAGGTTATGAACACAGTGTGTGCAGGGATGGTGTGCTGCAGTGCAGACGGCCAGTCAATCATTAACATTAGTAATCTTAGGGAGAATTAAGCTAGCATGGTGTCCTGCCCCTTGGCCAAACACAGAGCCTGGCTCCATCAGAGCCGTAGTCCCACCAAGTCCTCTCAGAACCCACCCTACCATACCTGTTGTTAAACAAATACAAAAACAGACTACTCAGAAAAAACGAGAGAGAGAGAGAGAGAGAGAGAGAGAGAGAGAGAGAGAGAGAGAGAGAGAGAGGGAGAGGGAGAGTCAGAGAGGGGGACGTTTGCATGTGTACAGTATGTGTGTGTATATGTGTCTGCGTGCATGCATGAGCATGTATGAACCTGTCTGTACGTGTCCATCATGGTACGAATATGAATATGTACTCCGCTAGGTTTTTTTAATTTCCCTGTGGACATAACAGATATGCAGCAGTAAACTTGCCTATAAAACAAACCCACCCATCCCAGACATGATACAACCTGCAGTTATTCAACCCATATAATTGGCTCAATGACACCATAAAAGGCTAACGGTTTAGTTTACCGGCCCTGGTAGGACAACTTGGCTGTCCAGCAAAGACATTTCTCTGTCTGAAAGTGTCACACAGTCAGGGGAAAAACAGTCACCATGGTGGAGTGACTCATAGCCTCCAGACGTCCAACAGTGAAAGAGGTTTCCTGTGTGTGAGGTGCTGTAGTGTACTTCACTGTACTGTAAATGTTTGGAGTGGAATATGCAGTAAAACACAGTAGAGCACACCAAGAACAGCAGTTGGCTGACCCAAAGTGTTCCTGTCTCAGAGGCTGTGGGTTGCGTTCCAAATGGCCACATATTTCCTATGTATTGAAGTACTTTTGTTCAAAAGTAGTGTGAGCTGTATAGGAAATAGGGTGCTGTTTAGGACGCAACCTGTGTAAGGTACGTATTAGGAATACAATCCCATATGGACCCCCAGTCCCCACACTGTATGCAATTTGAAATTGGATACCTCGTGGTCTTGTGGAAATGCTTGTCTATAGTGTCTTGAGGTGTAACTTCAAATTCCATTTACCTTTCTTATGAAGCAGCGCTCTCTCCTTCTGCCGCAGGTCAGTCTCCCGGCCCAGCGCTTTCCTCTGTCTCTCCAGCTCGCTGCGTAGCGTCCCCAGACGCAGCTGCATACACTCCCGCTCCTTCTTCTGCAGATAGAGAGGGGGAAGGAGAGAGAGAGAGAGAGAGAGAGAGAGAGAGAGAGAGAGAGAGAGAGAGAGAGAGAGAGAGAGAGAGAGAGAGAGAGAGAGAGAGAGAGAGAGAGAGAAAATAGAAAAGAAAGATAGAAAAGAGAAGAAAGATCGAGGGAGAGAAAAAGGAAGGATAAACAGGAATAGACAGAGAGAGAATACATGTTCTGATTCACTGCAGCAAGTGTGTTTAATTATTCCAGCCCAACGCCATCTCCCAATTAGGTCCCTTAGAACAAACCATGTAATCTAGGCCTAATCACAGAACGAACTCATTCAATACGCCTCTACTAACACAAAAGACACTGTCAATACTGGATGAGTGAAGACAAGTGGGCCCACAGAGAATGATAGAGGCCTCTAGTGGACAAAAGGTCATATTAGCATGGGCAGCTCCATTGAGGGCTTCCACCATTTTTATTTAGTCAACTGAGTGGGACTTCCAACTTTATTGGCTGATCCCTGCTGGTGACCCTGTTGAAGTCATGTCCAGAAGAAAATGGACTACTTCAAAATGGAGATGGCCTCAATGGTGCTGCCTATGCCGTCACAGACACTATAATGGCACAGATACAAGGATGAGTCCTCTATCTATCTCTATGGTGGGGCATCAAACAAGGTTTTTCAAAACAACACCTACAAAAGCCTTCACGGAATTACGCTGACACTACGATTTTTCACTTCAAAATGTATGCCAAACAAAAACCATTGATTTCAAACTAACAAACCATACAACTCTATGTACAATGACTACTTTGAACTATTTACACAGTAAATAAAAAATAAAAACATTTACTGGAAAAACTGTTTGGTAATAGATTTACGGTAAAATCTCCCTCATTTTTATCCTTTGCATCTGCACAGTTCTGTTTTGTGACCATTTTAAACTGCTCTCTGCATGGAATTGTCCGCATGCAGAGAGAAAAAGTGAGATAAGGTCACTGCCAAGCGAGAGAAACAACACCGCACTAACATTGTGGCTGAACCCTCACTAAAGCCTGGAGTGAAGCTGACTGCAGTCAGGAGGGGAGAGGCTGGGCCCTTAGCTGCCAAGTCCTGACTAGAACTTCCTCACTTCTGCTCTTTTCTCTTACATTAAAGGTTGTATGTAAAGAGAGGCTTGGGAATTAGCAGCGCTGGAGTCAGAGTCTAAGAGGAGAGGAGGGTGAGAGAGCACCAACATCACCTATTCACTCATTTGTCAGCTGCAGACTATCCAACAGACTTGTCCTGATGGGATCTTCATCATTTCTGGTAAGGTTGTCACAATACTAGTTTCGCGACACTACGATACCAGATTTTCCATGTCAAAAAAAGAAAACACGAATTAGACTGAACTCTATGGTCCAATAAAAACCTACTTTATGTAACATTGTGCGTGCTATAGCTTGCAAAATAAACAAATGTGACTCTAGGTGAAAATATAATGCTGTTTGTTTAAAAAATAAGGACTAAATCCGCTTCAGATTTTGTTTCCTTGCCACGATACTTCTGAGCATCGAGATACTGGTGTAGAGTTCTCTCTTACACTGAAGAGTGTGTTTGTAAAGACAGGATTTGTCTTTAGCAGGGCTTTAGCAAGACTGGAGTCAGAGAGTCTGAAGAGGAAGATTGAGCATCCTCTTAGCAGTGTTCAGAGAGATGGATTCAACTCTTCTCGTTTGACAGCTTCAGACTATCCGACAGCCTTGTCTTCTTAACTCTCTTGGCGGGGAGCGGAGCACTGAGCTACAGTTAGGTATCGTATGACAGTCCTAACCATCCAAGGCCATTCCAAGTCAGGTAGAAGTTGACTGCTGAACTGAACTAACCCCTTCTCTTCCCTGGCTGGTAGACAGCTGCCTCTAGATTGATCATGTCTGGATCTGCAGGACACAGGGGTGACGGAGGGGGCAAGGCCAGTTAAACCGAAGACTCTGATTACATCTGAGTGGACAGACAGACTGAATCCTGCTGTGAATGAATGGGCAGCCCTATAGGGTTTTAACACAGCCTGAAGTAACAGTCTATCACCATATCAAACACTGCAGACTGTCAGAGCAGTCAGAGTGAAGCTGAGCTGTGTGTTTGTGCGTGTGTGTCCAGATGGCTTCCAAATGGTCTCAATTCGGGGCATATGAGGGATGAGGAGGTTCTCAAACTATTGTGGAGGAGACGTGATGAATGTGGTACGGTACACCATAAGCATCCTAGCAGCCTTTTGGTGTGGGGAGAAGGAGGTTCAGGGACACACACACACACACACACTTAGTGCTGGCATCAACACCAGATGACTCTCCCTCCCCAGCTAACATCTAGCTCACCACATGCTCCATGGCCTGGGTAGACCTGGATAGAGCCCTCAGTATGCAGCTCATTAGTCCCCATGTCCAGCCACCACAGGGTGTCTCCCTTTCAGCCCGTAACATCTTACTCTATCTGGGGTTCATTTACGACCTGTTGGGAGGACCCCTCCAGCCCTGCATGTACTACCCCAAATGAAGAACAGCACATAGGTGGGGAAGAGAAAAGGAGAGAGGAATGGAGGGATGGATGGATAGAGGGATAGCGCTTATCCTCCTTCATCTCAAACCCCCTTTGATTCCTCTGATCGGTAAAATAATCCACTGCCAAGGAGGGGGTTAACGAAGGCCTGAGCAGCTCCCTCCTCTCCCAGTCAGTCCTGCATTCGTCCACCAGGAATTTTAACCTTGTTATTTAGAGAGACTTTATTTTGCCAGTTGCCTAGAGCAGCGTGTGGCATCAACGCACGCACACACACACACACACAGAGAGAGAGAGAGATGGCGATCGCAGCCAGGAACAGAGTAAACGAGGGCTTATGAGGATTTTGTAGGAAAACAGAGGGTGACAGTCACTCAGACAAGCCAGATAAAGCCCATATGTAGTGCAGGAATTAACCACAGCCCTCCTGTAGCCTTTTGGCAAGTGCCAGAGCTGACAGGTAGGACGCGGCCAATGTGTGTGAGCAAATATATATGTGTGTGCTGTATGTACAGTCGTGGCCAAAAGTTTTGAGAATGACAAGTATTAGTCTCCACAAAGTTTGCTGCCTCAGTGTTGATGATGTCAATTTGCATATACTCCAGAATGTCATGAAGAGTGATCAGATGAATTGCAATTAATTGCAAAGTCCCTCTTTGCCATGAAAATTAACTTAATTTCCACTGCATTTCAGCCCTGCCACAAAAGGACCAGCTGCCATCATGTCAGTGATTGTCTCGTTAACACAGGTGAGAGTGTTCGAGATCACTGGAGATCACTCTGTCATGCTGATTGAGTCAGAATAACAGACTGGAAGCTTTAAAAGGAGGGTGGTGCTTGAAATCATTGTTCTTCCTCTGTCAACCATGGTTACCTGCACGGAAACACGTGCCGTCATCATTGCTTTGCACAAAAAGGGCTTCACAGGCAAGGATATTGCTGCTGGTAAGATTGCACCTAAATCAACCATTTATCGGATCACGTGTTGCTTCTCAGCCAAGGGAGTGGGCTCACTCACAATTTTGCCTAAGAACACAGCCATGAATAAAGAATGGTACCTAAACATCCTCCGAGAGCAACTTTTCCCAACCATCCAAGAACAGTTTGGTGACGACCAATGCCTTTTCCAGCATGATGGAGCACCTTGCCATAAGGCAAAAGTGATAACTAAGTGGCTCGGGGAACAAAACATTTACATTTTGGGTCCATGTCCAGGAAACTCCCCAGACCTTAATCCCATTGAGAACTTGTGGTCGATCCTCAAGAGGCGTGTGGACAAACAAAAACACACAACTTCTGACAAACTCCAAGCATTGATTATGCAAGAATGGCCTGCCATCAGTCAGGATGTGGCCCAGAAGTTAATTGACAGCATGCCAGGGCGGATTGCAGAGGTCTTGAAAAAGAAGGGTCAACACTGCAAATATTGACTCTTTGCATAAACTGAATGTCATTGCCAATGAAAGCCTTTGACACTTATGGAATACTTGTAATTATACTTCAGTCTACCATAGTAACTACTGACAAAAGATCTAAGAACACTGAAGCAGCAAACTTTGTGGAGACCAATACTTGTGTCATTTTCAAAACTTTTGGCCATGACTGTAGTATGTGTGTGTGCATACAAATACTTGCCTGTTTGTGTGTGTGTGTGTGTGTGTGTGTGTGTGTGCATGCATGGTGTGCATGCTCAATCGCGCATGCATGTCCTACAGCCACAGAGCTGTGTATTGCCTGTTTGAAGGGCCCCGGACATCAAAGAGGCAGTTGGTCAGCTGAGTCAACAGCGACAGATGCATAACCTGGCCGTAACCCTGGAGATCAATGGCAGAGTGTGGGTGAGAGGGTGAAAGGGCCACGGTGGGCCATGGCGGTAGGCTCAACACACCCTTTGATCCCACACAGACAAGAGGTGGCTTGGGCAGACTAAGGGAGAGAGAGGTACTAACAGAGAGAGCACTCGTACACAGAGAGGGAGACCAAGAGTAAGACGCACACAATGCTCCCCTCATTTGAAACCACTAACTCAATTAAACGATATTAAAAGGAGCAGTCTAAGCTACAGTACACAGAGAGAGCAGCGGAGGCTGAGCTGAAGGAGGTAGAACATGATTTATTAGCTGAGGTAAACTCTGAAAAGCCTTGGAATGTTTCATTGAGGGGAAGTAGCAGTAACAAGCCTGTTTCAATGGGAAAACTGTGCTCTCTCTGTGTGTGTGTGTGTGTGTGTGTGTGTGTGTGTGTGTGTGTGTGTGTGTGTGTGTGTGTGTGTGTGTGTGTGTGCGCGAGTTCAGATTTCAATTGAATCCTATGTGCACAAGTCTGCTTTTAACGTAATAATGTATCCTATAACTTGAGCACCAAAACATGGAGGTGTCAGAGCCCCAGGGCTTTTATAACCAGAGCTTTTGAAGTGTGCGCTTACAATAAACAACCTTCAAAGCCTAGGATTACCGCACAATTTTCACAGCTGTGTGGCTGCCAATTCAAGAAATGTTAAATATGCTTTCTCTATATTGGTGTTGATTTGACTCGAGGATAAAGGTGTGGTTGGAAACAAATCATGGGTGTTTTGTTAAAAAGCCCAAACATTACATATTTATCAGGATCTGTGTGATACAAGATATACAATCTGCTGAGCATTTAGCCTAGCACTAGAGCACAGATTATTATTGCTGGATGTTCCCAGGTGGCCGTTTTGGCTGACTACAGCAGTAGCTGCTGCTCATCTGGTTTAGCACAATTATCTTTGATAAAATAAAAATAAGTATATTTCAGTTCTCATAGCCAGAGGTCTCATCTGACCAAAATATTTTTTTATAGTTAGCACATAAACACATGGTATTGGCACAACATAGATAATGGGATTGCATGGGAATGAGTTGCGGATGAGCAGAGATCAGTGGAGGAACTGTATTGGGCTGGCTGACTCACATGCTCGGTGCATGCCGTTGTCGTCCTAAGTTTCTCCTCAATCTCCTTCCCAATCTTCTGCACGGTCGCCTGGGTCTGCTTGATGGCTCTCTGGGCCGTGTGGAGCCTGGACAATACAGGGACAAAGAACATCAGGATATTATTGACCAACAGCTTATTCTCTTCACCTCAGGAACTCAATAGACATGTACTGTATAATAGAGGATGCTTGTATGTGATGCTGACAGATTTATAACTGCAGTAGGGTAAATAAATAAACACAGAAGAACAGAGGGCGGACACTCCGGACAGTGTAACCTCAGCCATCTTGTTAGCGTGTTTGTTTGCTGTGCTATTTGTTAATGTTAGTTAGGTTTGTTTGGAGGACAGAGGGAGGAGGTATGAATTATGATGGACCACATGGGGTTCTTAACTTTGTGGCGACGGTTTTTTTCCCTCATCGTTTCTTTTCCTGATCTACCAGGGTTTAATCTACATTGCTGTGCCGTGTCGTCTCCAAATGTCTCAAAGTTAATGAAGGTTCCAAAGGAACAAAGGACAAAGCGGGTATTGAGAACATGGAAAGAACAAAGTTCATTAAAATGACTCTTAAGATGTTTTCCTATAGACTCAGGGGACGTATCAAGTTCTTAAATACCTAATAACCACGAATAACCCACCAGTATTTTAAAGCACTATTATTTTCTAATATATCTAACCACGATTTAAGGATCAAATGTTGCCCTATGGACCTGAAAGTATTAAAGTCAGACCACTGAGAGAAACCTCAACGGCCCATTTAATAAACACTCACCACAAACATGGAAGACTTTCCCAAAACCTTTGGGTACTGATACCATTCATTCATTGTCCTCTCTAGAGAGAGGAAGGGAGGGAACAATAACAACAATACCAAAAGACAAGCCAGAACGTTATTGCAGCTATCAATCACAAACTTGATTAACTCTCCAAGTATGGTTTCAACAGCTCCAGGCCTCATGGGGAGGGTGGGAGACCAAGCTGTTCCCCACAACACAGCGGCCCCAGCAACATGGTCTAAGAGGAACAGACAACCATCACACCAGGCTGAGATCTGAGGGCCCTCCTCACACGCAGGAGGAAGGCAGCCATTAGCAATAACATTGTCAGAGAGACTCATGATCATCCTCGTTTTGTCTCATTTACAGACACGCCCAATGGAAGATAAGCATTAGATGTGGCAGTGTGGCCGGCAGTTTCAGATCATCCAGTCCCACTCATCTACAGTGTGAATGGCTCTACCTTCTGGTCTGGGGTCTGGTCTCCTGATGGAGATGTGGTTTGCATTTCTTGTTAGTAAAATTATCCTTTGCCATGTTCCCTCAAATGGGACCACTTCAGCCCCCACTCCCTCCACACCCCAACCCGCCATTTTTCCAGCCACATCATTCCAACTCTGTCAGGAGCGGGCTGTTCCATACTCCTCCCATCTCCACCCCCCCCATCCCTCCAATTGCTGCTAGTGAATCCCTAGGAGTAACCTTAGTACACACTGCCTGACCTGGACAGTGTTTAATAGTCATATCACAGCACTTCTTAACCCAGATAATGGTAAGGCAGATTCCTGCCCCAAACCACTACATGTAGTCTTCTGTCAATCAAGGCGCCAAAACCCCTGCCAAAACATACAGTGTATTTTCACAGTTTGTAGCCTCAGATTGCAGAGTTCTCCTGGCTTTTGGCTGAATCAGTGGACTTGGTGGAAGCCACAAAGAGTCTTAAGGGCCCAAGATTGTGAATAATCCCGTAGTGGTGACAATGCTCTGTGATCTTTCAAACTCCACTTCTGGGGCCTTTTAAACTGTCATCAGGGGACAGGTAAACTGAGGGTTGGTGGTTTCCTCTTCCTGTAGTATTTATAACTTCATGAGAATATTCAACCACATCTTTCGTCTAAAATTAATATTTAGTCTATAGTCTCCCTTAGAATTCCTCAATCATCCTCTCATTCATTAACACCTCACTTCGGAGCACGAATCTGAGGAGAAGACTTTTGATCTTCCCTGGTTTACCACAATTTCAAAATTGTGACTACAGACTTCTTTCTTCACTACACTGTAACCACCTGGGTCCAAACATGGCTCTCTCTCAGTAAAGGATACATAAATCAGGGTGGCGTGGAGCTACAGCCCTTTCAGATACACATCCCTCTTTTTACTCACGTTTCCCATATCCGTTGCTTTCTTTTCTCAAACGAGGTAATTGGCTAAATCAGTGAGGCTAAAAACTCCATTCCTCCATCCATACTGAACAAGGCAGCTAGTTGTCTGCCAATAAGTCATCTAGGCTACATATATCATTGGTCTTTTGGGGGTGGGGGTGCAGCTCATACCCCCTGCTGCGCTTGAATGTAATCCATGGACTACATATGGATGAGTAAGAACGCAACTTCTGCTCTCCTCTCATTATGCAACAACCACTGCAAACACTTCGTAGTGGTTGCAGTGGGGAAAGTGGTTATGGTTGCAGAGTGAGAATGGGGCCTGTGGTTATGGAAATGGGGGGTTTTAGTAACTTTATGGGATAGTCTATAAAATACTTAGGTATGCAGTCCCTCAGAGCCTTCCTGGAACTGCCTCCGCTAGTGGGTTTAGTGCCTGACCCATAGGCGCAGTTTAAAATGTATCCAGCTCGCAGAGATATTTCCACAAATCTATGGTGCCTCCAGCTACTTGCATGTTTTTTTTATTTTTTATTTATATTATTATTATTATTATTATTATTATTATTATTATTAAAACACTATTCCTCCGACACCTCAGGACACTACTGTGTGTGGTAGGATGGAGCCCAGACCAACATTCATCACTCCTGGATCTTCAGTAAGTGGGGTCAGACACTAACCCCTAATGATTTCACACTTTATGAAAGGATGAGGAAAGAAGGGAAGGGGAAAGTACAACCATTCACTTTCTTTTCATTTTCATTTCAACCTGCCTGGGAAGACTGCGATAACCGTTGGTGATTGTCCTTGGGAACGTCAGGGCAAAGCCGTTTTGACAGCTTTATCAGTCTGAGGTGATTGCGATGGAGGAATCTTATATAGCCACTTCCCCTAGGTGAGTGCTGTTACCTCCCCAGCCCTTCACGCATGTCTACATCCTTATCAGCTCAACCAGTCTGCCCATCACATCATATCAGGCCCTATATGGGTCACAAGGTGTGAGGGGGGACCAGTCCCAGGCCCCTATGCCCTCACTGGGGCAGTGCAACCACCAGGCTGGCACCCACCCCTCCAGAAAGCACAATGAACCATAACAACTCCTCATTTTGTAGAAAAGGGAAAGGACTAGTGAAAATGACAGAGGGATTACTGGGAGTTACTATTCAAATAAGTATGCATGTTCGATTCTTAAGGACATTCAGTCCTTGATTTAAGATAGAAAGGCATCTGAAAAGAATAACATCTTAAAAACCTAAATCCGTTGGTGGATGAATGCCTGTAAAAGCATGTGGATTCCAACAAGACTTTTCTTGAACATTCATATGGAACATTTTCCCTAAACAGACAGCTGCTTGGAAGCCATCTTTAGATAATTCTTGTTTTCGATGCTGCCTCTCGCAGATGAAGGGAAGAAAGAAGGAAGCTTTGATGGATTTATGAGGCAAAAATCAATGAGCATTGTAATACAAATGGCATTGACTTTCTGACCTTAAACACATCCACTATGTAGTAACTCCTTCCAGAAAGCGGCCACTACAAAGTTCTGGCTCTGATAGCCTGTACTGTTCATGGATTCATTTACCCAGCTGATGATCTCAAAATAAATATTTACCATGGTTTATACGTAGCGCAACAGGCCAGCAATCGCAATCTCGCAATCAGTGCCGAGCAACAGCAGAGGCAGATGTATCATCTGGCTTACAGAGATAAAAGTTCGAAGAAAAAAAAAACCCGGGTGTTTAAGAAAGAGACAGACAGACAGACAGAGACAGACAGAATCCCCTGTCCCTCTGGAGAGTAGGAGCACATCGAAACAAAACACATTTCATTGCCTTGTATAGCGTTGGCGGTTGGGGGTGCTTGTCTCATTCACAAAGCGGTTGGTGAGAAAGCTTAAAGCCCGGGTCCATTCCATTCTTCCACAATGGTATGCAGCGGTTTCCGTGCATTGCATTTTTCCATCCATTTCCATTTTTCTCATATCGTTCCAGCCGTGTGTTGGGGAGACCACTTCATGTTGCAGGCATGGAAACTTTTTTTGTACATCTTTTGTGTTGAGAGAGAAAGCGAGGAAGTGAGGTGCAGTTGGCATCTAAGAAAGCATAATAATATGGAGGTAGGGGAGGAGGTTGACAAAACACTTTTCTTTTGCTGTGTAATACGATGGGTTTCATTTCTGAAATGCTATTAAATCAGGTGACAAGAGATTGGAACCCTTGTTTATGTTTTTGGCCCCTCTCCACCTCCGCTTCCACTTCCTCTGTCCACAGATACTGTATATGTCAAATACACAGACGGACACACCTCGCAGGCAGGAAGAGAAACAACTTGATCAAGCCTTACTTTTGCTGAATTATTTCATAGTTCTAAGTAACAGTTTAAAACTACTCTACTGAACTTATCAATTAAATTGTGACTGTCTGGTGTCACAGATTAAACCAATAGAATACATTCACCCCATGAGTAATCTTTATCCTGAAATATATAAAATAAATAGATTATGTTTTACAGATAAAGCAAATATGTAACAGGTACCTAACAAGAACCACACAACACCTTCCGTTCGCAGCATACCTGGACCTCACCGGCGGGGCAGAGAATGTCAACACACATTACCCTGTCGCCATTCAAATCATATTTCAATATTGTCACCTCTGTACATAGAGAAGATTGTCCTTCCCACGGAAAATTATTTGGTGCGCCTTCATGTGTATTTTCTCTCTGCGGATGGTTAGATGCCTCATGATGGGGTTCTTCCAATTCTCCGTAAGTCAAAAAGCTAATGCCCACTTCAGACAAAAAAAAACATGTTACCTGTAATAAATATGACTCGCTTTCAAAACAGTCCCTTATTTACCACGGGTATACCCCATTTTATACATCCCAGTGCATAGCCGGCCCCAGTGAGGGGTGTGCCGATCTGGCCACATTTGTATTCGTAATCCTATACGTAATTGACAGATGATAGTCGGATCGGATGACACTCACAAAATTGTATTTAAAATGCCTAGGCCTGTGATGTCATTTTATACAATGGAAAATGTATACTTATATGTTTGCATTAAATGTCCTACTCCTTAAAATCTGTGTATCGATAACATCATATGCCAACATGATGAATGATGATAGTTGGCAATCAACAGCTGCAGTATTGCCCACACTGGATTTCCATCCCCAGTTGTAACCAACCTGATTCAGCTTTTCAAGCAGCTAATTATTAGAATCAGGCGCGCTAGATGAGGGTTGGAGTGAAAACCAACTGGATGGTACAGTAGCTCTCCAGGAACAGGGTTGGACAGCCCTGGTCTAATAGATCAAACTTTCAATTTCTGATGTTTTCTAACTTGTATTTTCACTATTATCAAAATAATGGTTAGCCATGCAGCCACTTGAAAAATTGCTTCAGAGCGCGCGTTCACCACATGACAGGAATGAGCGCGTAGATCACATGCACTAAATGATGGCAGGTTACAATGTAAGAATTCTGTGGCTTTTTCCACTGGGAGAAAAAGCTGTAGATTGTTTAATATTTTATTTTATTTAACCTTTATTTAACTAGGCAAGTCAGTTAAGAACAAATTCTTATTTACAACGACGGCCTACCACGGCCAAACCTGGACGACACTGGGCCAATGCATGTATGAGCCATACACTAGTTAGCAATTGGCGCTAGTTTGCAACTTCCTTCAAACTGCACGCAGTCATAAAAATGGTATCCACAAGTTCTGACTCTGGGGAAGTAGACAAAAGGGTCTCATTACCAAAATCCCGAAGTATCCCTTTCAGTACACTCCTGAGGTGTGATAGAAAAACAGCATAGCCACGTCCATATTCTGCACATATTGTTGTTTTCTGTAGGCTGACTGGTGGTGTTGGGACCCTGGGGGTCAGCTCTCTGGGCCTGGAGACAGAGCAGGCCATCTGTTAAAATGGGTCCCCTTAATCTGGCCCAGAACAATATCCTGTGGCTGAGAGCTGAAGGTTGGAGATGGGCACCCAACCGGCAGGACACCCACAGGACTGCTCTAAGGCCAGGCGTTAACTAGAGGAAAGGCTTATCGCCTCCGCTAGACACTGGGTCAGGGCAGACCTCCGCTAGACACTGGGTCAGGACAGACCTCCGCTAGACTTCACAATAGAACACTGCCTCTGTTTTCAAAACACTGAACACACACTGAAATCACTTATTCAGTTCAATCTTTGTTCCCATGTGCAGTTGCAAACCGTAGTCTGTAGCAGTATGACAGCTGCGTGATCCCATGGTGTATATACTTGCATACTATTGTTTGTACAGATGAACGTGGTACCTTCAGGCATTTGGAAATTGCTCCCAAGGATGAACTAGACTTGTGGAGGACTACACACTTTTTCTGAGGTCTTGGCTGATTTCCTTTGATTTTCCCATGATGTCGAGCAAAGAGGCACTGAGTTTGAAGGTAGGCCTTGAAATACATCCACAGGTATCCCTCCAAATGACTCAAATTAGCCTATCAAAAGCTTCTAAAGCCATGACATAATTTTCTGGAATTTTCCAAGCTGTTTAAAGGCACAGTCAATTTAGTGTATGTAAACTTCTGACCCACTGGAATTGTAAACTATTTTTGTGTCATGCACAAAGTAGATGTTCTAACCAACTTGCCAAAAATATAGCTTGTTAACATGAAATTTGTGGAGCGGTAAAAAAAATTAGTTTTAATGACTTCAACCTAAGTGTATGTAAACTTCCGACTTCAACTGCATATGTATATTTGCACAAAAAAATGGGGGATTGGAAGTGATACAGACAATGACATTGATGGAAGCTACAATCTATCTGCAATATTAAAGCTGATCTACCACCCAAAATATATAAAAAATATATATAAAAATCACACCGAGTCAATACTTTGTAGAAGCACCTTTGGAAGTGATTGCAAAGGTGTCTTTCTGGGTAAGTCACAGGATTGTGCAACATTTGCCCATTATTGATTTCAACATGTTTCAAGCTTTGTTAAATTGATTGTTGATCATTGCTAGACAACTATTTTCAGTCTTGCCATAGATTTTCAAGTAGATTTAACTCGGCCACTCAGGAACATTCATTGTATTCTTGGTAAACAACTCCAGTGTAGATTTGGCATTGTGTTTTAGGTTATTGTCCTGCTGAAAGGTGAATTAATCTCCAAGTGTCTGGTGGAAAGCAGACTGAACCAAGTTTTCCTCTAGGATTTTGCCTGTGCTTAGCTCCATCACATTTATTTTCTTATACTTGGAAAAACTCCCCAGTCCTTAACGACTACAAGCATACCCATAACATGATGCAGCCACCACTATGCTTGAAAATATGGAGAGGGGTACTCAGTAATGTGTCATATTGGATTTGCCACAAACATAACACTTTGTACCTCATATAGCTCAGTCGATAGAGCATGGCGCTTGAAACGCCAAGGTTGTAGGTTCAATTCCCACGGGATAACAGTATGAAAATGTATGCACTCACTACTGTAAGTCGCTCTGGATAAGAGCATCTGCTAAATGACTAAAATGTATTCAGGGCAAAAAGTTAATTTCTTTGCCACATTTTTTGCAGTATTACTTTAGCGCCTTGTAGCAAACAAGATGCATGTTTTGGAATATTTGTATTCTGTACAGGTTTCCATCTTTTCACTCTGTCAATTAGGTTAGTATTGTGGAGTAACTAAAATTTTGTTGATCCATCCTCAGTTCTATCACAGCCATTAAACTGTAAATGTTTTAAAGTCACCATTGGCCTCACAGTGAAATACTTGAGTGATTACCTTTCTTTACGGCAACTAAGTTAGGAAGGACACCTGTACTTTTGTAGTGACTGGGTGTATTGATACACCTTCCAAAGTGTAAATAATAACTTCACCAATAGCTGGTCTTTGTGGTTGAATCCGTGTTTGAAATTCACTGCTCGACTGAGGGATCTTACAGATAATTGTATGTGTGGGGTAAAGAGATGGTGGCCATTCAAAAATCATGTTAAACACTATTATTGCACACAGAGTGAGTCCATGCAACTTGTTAAGCACATTTTTACTCCTGAACTTATTAAGGCTTGCCATAACAAAAGGGTTGAATATTTATTTACTCAAGACATTTCAGCTTTTCATTTTTTTTAATTAAATGTATAAACACTGCTACAAACATAGTTCTACTTTGACATTATGGGGTATTGTGTGTAGGCCAGTGACACCAAATCTCAATTTAATCAATTTTAAATTCAGAGTCAACGGGTGTGAATACTTTCTGAAGGCACGGTATAAGGGAGGCCAGTAAGATAAATTATCTGAGAATACAGGGAAAGAACAACATGTGGCATTGATAGTGGAAAAAGATTCCTCTGACATAAATCTGTGTTAAGAGTGTTGAATTATGTGGCTCATCTGTTCATTGAAAGATGTGTAGGGCCTAAATTTCCACCCAGGGCACTTTAGCCTAATGTTGAAAAACACATTACCAGGACAAAAAGGCAAGATAGGCGTCCAACCAAGATAAACTGAAGGCAACCTGATAGTCTGTGGACAGACAGCGCTCCAAACAGACTGCTGGACACATATTGCCCCTCTTATATAACCGTTTCGCTTCCACAGTCTGTCAACATCCCAACGCTACTCAGTCATCTGAACGCCATCCAAACCTACTTTTGATCCAATCAGACCACCCCATACCCCAAGGCCTGTGTACTCTACACCAATAGAGGGACAGTAAGTAGAATTTACCCCTAATATAAGCACAGAGAAAGAGCGATGGGAGAGTGAAGGAGGGAAGGGAAGATGCTGGAGTGAAGATGGAGGCAGCAAATCCCTCATGAGAAAGTTTTAGAGACATTGATTTAACTTAACTAAATAGTACCACAGATCTACGACGTGGCAGGGGGCCTAGCTGATTTTCTTTTGCCATGCAGGTGAGAGAAAATGTTGCCGTTTTAAAGCACATTTCCTGCGATTCTACATACTCTGCCATGGAGCAGAGAGAAAATGTTGGAGTTTTATAGATAATTACCTGCAATTCTATGTGTTTTGCCATGGCTAATGTTGTGTTATTTTACACAAACATAGTCAATTTAGCAGTTTCTATACTGCTAAATTCATTGTTTTGGTCATTTTCAATTCTCCCTGACTGTCTTAGCTAGCTTTTATTTTGGTGATTGGTAGTTCTCAAATATTATGAAGAAGAAGAAAAAGTGTTTTTCCATTCCGAATAAATAAATATAAAATTGTTATTGAATTTTATTAAACACTGTTTGGAGTTAGGCATCCCGAAGAAACGCTTAGGCAGCCTGCACAAGGATTTCAATGGCAGAACAATCCCTGCCCTGTATCAGTAGTTCCAGGAGCATCTTGGCCATTCTAGCTGGTTCTACCCTCCCTATGCCCCACAGGTCATGGTGAATCTGGCTGTTCTCCCTGGCTCCCCCTCACTCTGCTCCCCCAGGCCCAGCTCTACAGAGGAAGTTGCTCAATAAAACTTCACAATACCTTTCTGAATCATTTCAGCCACTTCAAACCATACTTCCCGTGGCTTGAAATACGGTCTATTCTGATTTGGAATAGCCTGTCATAGTACTGTGAGACTGATTTGGAATAGGCTGTCATAGTACTGTGAGACTGATTTGGAATGGGCTGTTATAGTACTGTGAGACTGATTTGGAATAGGCTGTTATAGCCCAATTAAAAAGGAAAAAATGACCATTGATTACATCACATTTCTTACATGGTGGGGTCACGAAAAATGTCTGATATCAAAATGGGGTTGCAGGACAAAAAAAAGTTTGAGAACCCCTGACCTTGTTGGAGTCAATAAGCCCCATCACATCAGCCTCTGTAAGCCTGGCCCCAGGCCTGCAGACGATTCTCAGCCTCAGGACCAGGGAGGAGAGGGAGGGGGTCAATGGAGCTGCTTTAAATTCCTCAGAACCCCACCGGGATAGAGAGATGGAGAGACAGGAGGGAGCTTTAGTTATGTAGGACTCAACAGCACTGAGCAGAGCCCAGCAAGCAACAGGACTCAACCCTCTCTGATCTCTAAGTAACACCGTTTTCACAGGCCTGTGCACAGCATTCACACCACAGTGCCGGCAGCAGAGAGCAGGTTTTGGCTGTGGTAGCCTTGGTCAGGACACGCATGTCTATGTGTTATGGTGATACAGGTTGAATGAATGCACTGAGGAGGATCATATGCTGCATGAATGTTTTATTTCGTTATTCATGGTGTGTGTAGTTGTTTGCCCAGAGTTGATGTGAAACTTTGGGAGGTGTAGATCACTCACTAACCTTGGAGGCCATTTTCTTTTCCCAAGTAAGGGCGAAGACACAGAACAGTCATCGGCCGGAGGAAGCCCTTAGGGCTGGAGGAATCTTCACCCCGACACTGTACAGCTCATCTCAAGCTGGTGCGAGGAGTGATGCATAACACTATCTTTTATTCTTGAATCCTCTGATTCAATAATAAAGACTTGAGGAGGATGGATCCTTCACTTATGATGAATGTAAGCTAACTATAGGAACTTGTTATTAACAGTTCACAACACTGTGCCCCCCCCCCCCCCTGTACATTGCAGTCCAAAAGGATAATTAAATGTAGCTTGAGTCAACTTTTAATTAACTGTGGTGTTCCCCAAGGCAAGCTCTGCGCAAACCCTGTAGGTAGTGTTTACATTACGCCACATTAAAATATAGAACAACAGAGCTGTGGTTTGTCAACATAGAGCAAACCACACTTGGAAACATGACTCCCTGCTAAAGTGCCAAATGGTTTTAGAAATGTGTAATTTGCTGCCCCCTTGTGGAATAAAGAGCTAGGAAAGACCATTAAATCACTAACATCTAAGGGTGCCCAATCAAAACGTACAGTATCTTTGGTCCATTGGGTAAAATAATGTTAATTGTGTAGATAATCATATAAGACCTACGGTCCAAAACTAATGTCTCGATCATAATCCTTTCAACAAAGAAAGTTCTGGATTTTTGGCAGCTCTCATAGACTTGGGAGCAAAAACAGCCTCCATTAAAATAAAGGCATGAGGCAGTTTCTTGGCGCCATCTTATGGACAATGTGGGGAATACATACAGTGACAGAAAGTCTGTAACGTATACAGACGTAGAGAATGTTTCCCTTAAGTATATTTAGCATTTTTATTATTCTCTGGCAGCTGAAGGAAGTTGTGTTCCTGGTAATGAGAAGGGCAGTCAAAGAAAGTACTAGCCAAGAGGCTAGCGGGACATATTGTCATATGGAAGATACTAACCAGTGGTGTAAGTACTTCAAAGTACAACTTAAGTAGTTTTTTGGGGTATCTGTACTGTATTTTACTATTTATATTTTTGACTACTTTTACTTCACTACATTCCTAAAGAAAATGTGGTCCTTTTTACAGCATACATTTTGACACCCAAAAGTACTCGTTACATTTTGAATAGTTAGCAGGACATAAATGTTTTCTAATTCCCACACTTATCAAGAGAACATCCCTGGTCATCTCTACTGCCTCTGATTTGGCGAACTCACTAAACATATGCTTTGTTTGTAAATGATGTCTGAGTGTTGGAGTGTGCCCCTGGCTATCCGTAAATTTAAAAAACAAAAAAATGGTGCCGTCTGGTTTGCTTAATATAATGAATTTGAAAAGAAGTATACTTTTACTTTTGATACTTAAGTATATTTTTGCAATTACATTTACTGTTGATAATTAAAACCAAATACATTTAGACTTTTACTGGGTGACTTACTTTTACTTGAGTCATTTTCTATTAAGGTATTTTTACTTTTACTCAAGTATGACAATTGGGTACTTTTTCCACCACTGATACTAACTATCCAGTGTCTTATGTGTGGGAGTGTTTGGTGCGTGCAGTCTGTCTCACCTTAGCAGAGAGAAGACACTGTAGGAGTTCCTCACTGAACTCTGGTCCACCTGGAGTAAACTGTTCTTCTTCCTTTCAGAGTGGTCCTGAAACAGGCACATTACAACTTTACAATAACAAAACAAACACAGAAAAACAAATAATACAACAGAATGTCTATGGTCTATGTTAGGGACAGAATTCCTGGAACAAAGTCAGCAGTACCTTATGATCAAAGTCAGCTGCATAGTAGCCATCATTCAATCCAAATATGATCTCATTTGGATTCCTGGAGCGGATCTGTGGAGGAACAAAGCAGTGGTATTTACTCTGTCTGTATTTAAACAAGAGAGAGGCTGTTATTGTCTAGATGACTACAGACTGTACTGTATTCTGAGAGGAAAGCATGCATGTATGCTAGTCAACATGCATCCCAAAGCAGCCTACATTATATGAGCGTATGTGGTTTCCACTGACCTGTTGCCCTGTGTATCTAAGCCCGTCCAGGTTGACCTTCCACTCTATCAGAAGTGTGAACTGTTCCTCCCGGCCACCCCAGATCTTCACCACGAAGCAGGACACAGACGTGTCTAGGAGGTCCGGCAGCATGCCAAAGTCCAGGCTCCGCCATGTTGGATTCTGAAAAATCCAAGCCAAGAGAATTGATGAGACAGCTGAATGAATGATCCCACTGGGTTGCAAACGTTTGATTAGTTCAACTAATATTGCGTCTTAAAAACAACCAAGTGCTTAATTTGTTTTCTGATTTTGTGACAGGGTGAGAGGTACATTTCATGTATGTACAAATCATAATGTGTGTCAGTAGGGTGTGTGAAAGTGACTCGAGCACACAAAGTGGTGCTGAACCAGGATGTTAACGTTAACTGTCATAACTGTCGTCCCACTTACAAAAGTCTGACCAAATATTTACAAATCCAACTTCAATATCCTCAGGCAATATGTCATCACAAAGGCTTGGCCATCAAAACAACTATAGGTAACTAGGTTTCAAACTGATTTCTGAGCTACTCCAACCTAGCGGGCAAAAAAAACTGGATGCAATGTCATCATCATTAATGATGTCACATTTTGCCTGCCGGGAAGACAAGGTCCCTGGACTCCCTGTGTCATAAACTACTGTACAAAGAAGCCCATTCCCACCATTAGAGCCTACCCATCTGCCATCCTGCAGAACGATATATAGAACTGAAAGTCTTAAACTGTTTGTAAAATGGAGGATAGACAATGCCAGAAGTGGAGCGAGGGAGTAAAAAATAAAATAAAAACCCTACAGATGAGGAGTGGGGGGGGGGGGTAGTGTGCCGTGTGCAATGTTCCTCTACATAATAACAGGAAGAGCAGGCGGAAACGAGCAGGCTCCTTTGACAGACCACAAAGGGGAAACAGACCAGAACACTAGAGAGCAAAGGTCACTAGGAGGAATGCTGACGTTTTTAACACAAAAGCAGATTTCTGATCTCTGCCAGACACGATCATGAGCTTCATCTGCAGTGCATTACAGACTAGGGCCCCGAGAGAGTAAAGGAAAGGTAAGCTTGGGAAATAGCTTAGGCCAGCTCATGACTCTGCATTTGGCCTGTTAGTAATAGTCTGCTATACTTGGCTGCATTCATCATAGACTGAATAGACTCCGTGCAGAGATGGGGGCGAGTAGCGGCTGTTGTTGAACATAGGGTGTATGACCAAACCGAACAGTGAGTGAGGACAATCGTTTCCCCACTAACGAGGAAACCAAAGATATGGAAAGGACCAACTGAAGTAGTGTTAATAGTACTATAGCGGAGTAAGCCATCGGCAGTATCTTATTTTGCTGAATGATGTCTTGCAGTTAACACGTTTACAGAGAGAGAGAGAGTGAGAGAAACAGAGAGTACAATGGAAGCTTGTGGTCATATTTCATTCATGTGGATGTAAGCCTGTTTGGTTCCCCTTCAACCATACAGTGTGTTGCTACAAGGCTGCTTTCCAACTTCCTGTGTGTTTATATGATTGGGGTACACACAAAGAAAGAGATTAGTGCATCCTATCACAGCTGTCAATGACAGACCGTACAGTAAACCCCTGTGCTGTGCCCTCTGTGAAGCAGAGAAGACAAGATGAAGAGAGCTCCACAATCCTGGTGGGGCTGATTTTTGCAACGTCAATACATCCAACCAAACAAGTACCATGACACCTGTCTATGACTGCTCAAAGAAGGTCAATCAAACCCCCCCCCTTTCTGTCAGGTTACTTTAAGTAACATTAGTGGTCTTTCAGCAGTTGATGTTGTGTTCGTGTCTAGTTTGAGAAACAGACGCCTCACAAGTCCTCAACTGGCAGCTTCATTAAATATTACCCGCAAAACACCACCAGAAGAGGCGACTCCGGGATGCTGGCCTTCTAGGCAGAGTTGCAAAGAAAAATACATATCTTCCTATGTCCAGTGTCTGTGTTGGGAGTAGTACACAGCATTGTACGATATCTTCAGTTTCTTGCAATTTCTCGCATGGAATAGCCTTAATTTCTCATAACAAGAATAGACTGATGAGTTTCAGAAGAAAGTTCTTTGTTTCTGGACATTTTGAGCCTGTAATCGAACCCACACATGCTGATGCTCCAGATACTCAACTAGTCTAAAGAAGGCCAGTTTTATTACTTGTGTAAATCAGCACAACAGTTTTCAGCTCTGCTAACATAATTGCAAAAGGGTTTTCTAATGATCAATTAGCCTTTTAAAATTATAAACTTGGATTAGCTAACACAACGTGCCATTGGAACACAGGAGTGATGGTTGCTGATAATGGGCCTCTGTACGCCTATGTAGATATTCCATTTAAAAAAATCAGCTGTTTCCAGCTACAATAGTCATTTACAACAATAACAATGTCTACACTGTATTTCTGATGAATTTTATGTTATTTGAATGGACCAAAAATGTGCTTTTCTTTCAAAAACAAGGACATTTCTAAGTGAACCCAAACTTTTGAACGGTAGTGTACATAATAGTATCATCCGTATATAGATGAAGTTTAACATTTTTAAACAGATTGACCAATGGTGTTGATATAAATAATGAGGAGAAGAGGTCCCAAAATCGACCCCTGTGGTACATCTTTATGTACTTCAAGAAATTCAGACTTAACCCCATCAATCACGAGTTCTGTCACTAAGATACCATGAACAGGCGTCAGAGCTCAGGCCTATCAGACAGCATTCAATTAAAGAGCATGAGGAACAGTAAAAAATAAATAATTTGACAGGTTCGCAAACAAGTCAGCACATTTAATTTTAGTGTCTAAAGCATTGACAAGATTATTATGAACTAAAGTGGTTGCTGTAATAGTGCTATGCCCAGGCCTAAACTCTGATTGGTTTACATTCAAAATGTATTTATTTGATTTAAAAAAAAAATCTAAGTTGTACATTCTAAGCTAGACAATGAAGCCTTGAAATGTGGCGATAATTATACATTATTACTCTAATCGGTCTGTTGGCTATCAAAATATTTTATCAACCTCCAAATACAGCGGGTGAAATAAGTATTGAACACGTCACCATTTTTCTCAGTAATTATATTTCCAAAGGTGCTATTGACATGACATTTTCACCAGATGTTGGTAACAACCCAAGTAATCCATAAGAAACAAAAACAAATAAGTTCAGAAATTAAGTTGTGTAATAATGTGAAATGACACAGCGAAAAAGTATTGAACACATGAAGAAAGGGAGGTGCAAAAAGGCATGGAAAGCAAAGATAACTGCTGAAAACTATCAGTAATTAAAATGCAATCCAGCCCTCCGTCAGTGCAAATTAATATCAGCTGGTTCAGTCCCAACTGATGGCCTACAAAAAGGTCTCATTGCCAAGGTGTCACACAAGACACATCTCATGATGGGTAAAAGCAAAGAGCTGTCTCAAGACCTTCGCAACCTAATGGTTGCAAAACATAATGATGGCATTGGTTATAGGCGCATTTCTAAGCTTCTGACTGTTCCTGTGAGCACTGTTGGGGCCATAATACGGAAGTAGAAAGACAATCATTTCACCATAAATTTGCCTCGACCAGTTGCTCCTCGCAAGATTTCTGACAGAGGAGTGAAAAGAATAATCAGAAGAGTTGTCCAAGAGCCAAGGACCACTTGTGGAGAGCTTAAAAAAGACCTGAAATTAGCAGGCACTGTTGTCTCAAAGAAAACAGTAAGTAATACACTCCACGGCCTGTATGCACGCTCACCACGCAAGACTCCATTGCTGAAAAAAAAGCATGTTGAAGCTCGTTTAAAGTTTGCTGCACAACATTTGGAAAACCAAGTGAAATACTGGGAGAATATAGTGTGGTCAGATGAGAGCAAAATTGAACTGTTTGGATGTCATAATACACACCATGTTTGGAGTAGAAATGGCACTGCACATCACCCTAAAAACACCATACCAACAGTGAAGTTTGGAGGTGGGAACATCATGGTGTGGGGCTGCTTTTCAGCAAATGGTACTGGCAAACTTCACATAATTGAAGGAAGGATGAATGGCCAAATTTACAGAGACATTCTTGACAAAAATTTGCTGCCATCTACCAGGATGATGAAGATGAAACGAGGGTGGACATTTCAGCAAGACAATGATCCCAAACACACAGCCAAGGAAACTCTCAATTGGTTTCAAAGAAAGAAAATAAAGCTGCTAGAATGGCCCAGCCAATCACCTGACTTAAATCTCATTGAAAATCTATGGAAAGAACTGAAGATCAAGATTCATAGAAGAGGCCCACGGAACCTTCAAGATTTGAAGACTGTTTGTGTGGAAGAATGTGCCAAAATCACACCAGAGCAATGCATGCGACTAGTTTCTCCATACAGGAGGCGTCTTGAAGGCTTTTGTACAAAGTATTAAATAAATATCAGTAAGTGTGTTCAATACTTTTTTCCCTGTGTCATTTCACATTATTACACATAACTTAATTTCTGAACTTATTTGTATGTATGGATTACTTGGGTTGTTACCAACATCTGGTGAAAATGTCATGTCAATAGCACCTTTGGAAATATATTTACTGAGAAAAATGCTGACGTGTTCAATACTTATTTCACCCGCTGTACGCCTCTTGAGCGAACATTGAAAAACAAAAGACAGGCTTTGGCATAAGAGTATCAGCCATCGCCGGCTAGTGAACTGCGCATCAATGGGTGAGTCAATGAGTTTCCTCTTGGACAATATGCCTCCACACATCCAGGCTTTTGATGGATTCAAGTCGAGGTCGTTTTTATTGATCTCAGATTCTCAGTTTGTCAAAAAAGGTTCTGCTAAAGCCGCCAGTCATATAAAATGACATATAGAATTGCATGAAATGTGTTTATAAAAAGACCAAATTCTTCCCGGACCCAAGTACAAGAAAAATGCTACTTCTGTAAGCGCCTCTACTCTAATACTCTATGCCACTACACAAATGCGATGACAGGCATGCATTGCTTTATTACAAAAGTGACTTGTATTTTTTGTCCAATCCGGTACCTCAGAGCTCCCCAGGTCACACCCCTCTCGTGTTCACTTTTTGTTTCCGGCACCTCCCGATTTACAAGCACTGGGTAGGCCTAGGACTTGTTTCTATTCTTGTGCCCTCGGAATGCAACTAGGCCTATAACCGGTAGCATGTCTCCACAGATGTGAGCAGACAAAGCCTACAACATAATTGATTATGACATTCCATAGCTGGTGCATTGGTCATTTATTGTGAGGCCAGGAGGCTCCGGCCAACATGTATGTTCTTTTTTCAAACAATGAATACTCACCAATGAATCTCGGATGATCTCGCTCTTGTAAAAGTCTGCCAGGGAAGGAGAAAAGCCAGGTTAGATTTATTTCAAAGCTTTCTCAAGCAGCGACTGAATAAACACACAAAAGCTCAAACAAAACTTGCGAGGATGCAACTCCTGTCAGGACTACAATGTTTGGAGGAGTCCAAATAAAAGGGTTTGCACCGCAAACGTTTCTAGGATTACCTGACAACAGTAAGCCCTGAGGTTTAGCCTCAATCTGGGTCATTGTTGGCCATTGACTTATCATTCAATTATTTTCCCCTTGAAAGACCAAATTTACTGGAGCACCAGCGTCACCTAACAAACCAAACCCTTGTGCATTTAACTACACAGTGTAATGGGACTCTGACCTTTCTTCCACTTATGAGAGTAATGCAGTCCACCTTAAAGTGGAACATTTAAACCTAAAGGGGGCTATGGCACCAAGGGCCAAAGTCTAACTTGAGATGTCCGCATACTAACATGGCTTTTGGTTAAATCATGTCAATGGAGGAGTTGCTTCGAAAACTTGAGTTCTGTGCAAAGACATGTTAAGTCTATTTGCAGTGTGGACTGACTGGGCTCAATAGTGTGAAAGGGGTATTAGTGCAGTAGCCTAGTACACTGTCTTACAGAGACAGCGGAGAGAGTACTGTACAGTACTGACCTCTGGATATCCGGTCCTCTAAGCAGAGATGAAGGGTAAAATATGTGTCCAGTAGTGGAGAGCCATTCTTGTTGACGATGTTGCGGGCTGCAATGCTTCTGAGATGGCGTAAACGCCTCTGTTAGGGAGAGAGAGGCAGACGGTGAGACAGGCAGAAAACAACCAGTAGAAATAGAAGAGGCAGAGAGGCAGAGCTGGAGAGTCAGGGGCAGGGAGCTGGAGAGAGAATATTGTAATGGTCTGCCAAAAACAAGGGGGACTGTCAGGCAGTTTGTAAGCCTAATAGGTCAGTTTCAATGCCTTTACAATTGTATTATCACCTTCATCTTGTTACACAATCCAAATTGATGCATATCAATTTACAAAACTGTTTCCCGATGAACTAGCCTAATTCATACCGGATAAACATACAGTCGCAGCCAATCAGAAGACACAATGTCATATAGCAAAGTCATTACTGTTCATCAGGGGTCCTCCATTACATTCAGCCCTGGGCCTATTTTTCCCGGAGCGGATGGTCAGGGGGAAGAAAAAGTTATAAATCATTTGTGCACTGCAAATTGACCACAATAATCCCAAACAGATATTGTTTTTGACCAAAAGAGAATAATTTCAAACCTTGATTACATTATATGATCACATACAGTTGAAGTCGGAAGTTTACATACACTTAAGTCATTAAAACTAATTTTTCAACCACTCCACAGATTTCATGTTAACAAACTATAGATTTGGCAATTTTGTTAGGACATCTACTTTGTGCATGACACAAGTAATTCTTCCAACAATTGTTTACACACAGATTATTTCACTTATAATTCACTATATCACAATTCCAGTGGGTCAGAAGATTACATACAGTAAATTGACTGTGCCTTTAAACAGATGGAAAATTCCAGAAAATGATGTCACGGCTTTAGAAGCTTCTGATAGGCTAATTGACATAATTTGAGTCAATTGGAGGTGTACCTGTGGATGTATTTCAAGGCCTACCTTCAAACTCAGTGCCTCTTTGCTCGACATCATGGGAAAATCAAAAGAAATCAGCAAAGACCTCAAAAATGTAATTGTAGACCTCCACAAGTCTGGTTCATCCTTGGGAGAAATGTCCAAATGCCTGAAGTTACCACGTTAATCTGTACAAACAATAGTATGCAAGTATAAACCCCATGGGACAACACAGCTGTCATACCGCTCAGGAAGAAAATGTGTTCTGTCTCCTAGAGATGAACATACTTTGGTGTGAAAAGTGCAAATCAATCCCAGAACAACAGCAAAAAACCTTGTGAAGATGCTGGATGAAACAGGTACAAAAGTATCTATATCCACAGTAAAACAAGTCCTATATCGACATTACCTAGAAGGCCGCTCAGCAAGAAAGAAGCCACTGCTACATAAAAAAGCCAGACTACGATTTGCAACTGCACATGTGGACAAAGAACACACTTTTTGGAGAAATGTCCTCTGGTCTGATGAAACAAAAATAGAACTGTTTGGCAATAATAACCTTTGTTATGTATGGAGGAAAAAGGGGGAGGCTTGCAAGCTGAAAAACACCATCCCAACCGTGAATCACGGGGGTGGTAGCATCATGTTGTGGGGGTGCTTTGCTGCAGGAGGGACTGGTGCACTTCACAAAATAGATGGCATCATGAGGAAGGAAAATTATGTGGATATATTGAAGCAACATTTCCAGACATCAGTCAGGAAGTTAAAGCTTGGTCGCGAATGGGTCTTCCAAATGGACAATAACTCCAAGCATACTTCCAAAGTTGTGGCAAAATGGCTTAAAGACAACGGACAACAGTCAAGGTATTGGAGTGGCCATCACAAAGCCCTGACCTCAATCCTATAGAAAATGTGTGGGCAGAAGTGAAAATGCGTGTGCGAGAAAAGAGGCCTACAAACCTGACTCAGTTACACCAGTTCTGTCAGGAGGAATGGGACAAAATTCACCCAACTTATTGTGGGAAGCTACCTGAAAGTTAAACAATTTAAAAGCAATGCTACCAAATACTAACTGAGTTATGTAAACTTTTGACCCACTGGGAATGTGATGAAAGAAATAAAAGCTGAAATAAATAATTCTCTATACTATTATTCTGACATTTCACATTCTTAAAATAAAAGTGTTGATCCTAACTGACCTAAAACAGTGAATTTTTACTAGGATTAAATGTCAGGAATTGTGAAAAACTGAGTTTAAATATATTTGGCTAAGGTGTATGTAAACTTCCTAACTTCAACTGTACCTCTCTAATTATGCATGGGAATACTTGGGAAAATGTTTCCTAAATTAGAATCAATTAGAGCTGATTTCCCCAAGATTAGACAGTCTTTTGAGATTATTGGTTCCATCCACCTTGTCTTTGTGAGACGCACAGTAGGTGACCAGATGATCTCTGCATGTGTGGTTCCCACTGTGAAGCATGGAGGAGGTGGTGTGATGGTGACACTGTCTGTGATTTATTTAGAATTCAAGGCACACTTAACCAGCATGTCTACCACAGCATTCTGCAGCACTACGCCATCCCATCTGGTTTGCGATTAGTGGGACTATCATTTGTTTTTCAACAGGACAATTACCCAACCTACCTCCAGGCTGTGTAAGTGCTATTTTACCAAGAAGGAGAGTGATGGAGTGCTGCATCAGATGACCTGGCCTCCACAATCACCAGACCTCAACCCAATTGAGATGTTTGGGATGAGTTGGACCGCAGAGCGAAGGAAAAGCAACCAACAAGTGCTCAGCATATATGGAAACTCCTTCAAGACGGTTGGAAAAGTATTCCAGGTGAAGCTGGATGAGAGAATGCCAAGAGTGTGCAAAGCTGTCATCAAGGCAAAGTGTGGCTACTTTTAAGAATCTCAAATATAACATGATTTCTTTAACACTTTTTTGGTTACTTCATGATTCCATGTGTTATTTCAAAGTTGTCATGTCTTCACTATTATTCTACAATGTAGAAAATAGTACAAATAAAGAAAACCCTTGAATGAGTAGGTGTGTCCAAACTTTTGACTGTCACACGTAGGCTATCAACATTTCCCGAAAATCACTGTGTGTTTCCCTTAAAAAAACCTTGCATACACAAGTGTCACAGTTTCGTCAACTAAAGCTCAAGCCAGCTTACCATTGATGCACAAAACCTCTTTGTACAGTATGGTCTCAGAATAGAAAACCCATAACGCCTCGGCTCTATAAAAATGTTCAATGCACCGACAGAACATGGCACCATGGTTGGATATCAGTCATAAATCCACCCTTCAAAAACCTTCTGAGCCTAAAATAAAAAGGAACCTGCTTGAAGAGAAAGGCTCAGTTATATCCAATCAAAAAAATATAGTCTAACAGAATAGCCTAACTGAACATCAATAAAAATAATAGCTCCAAAGAAAAGCCATTGAGAGTGGTTAAGTCAAGAGATTGACCATGGGACATAACACGATACACATGAAAAGAAGGCCATTGAACGAGGTCCACCCTCAAGGCAGCAGCATCAGAAAAGCAGCAGGGCTTTATGTCAACGGCAGGCCTTCACCTGATCTGCATTCTTCAATCTCCAGCAACCCACACTGAGCTTCCACCACCACAGGCATTAGGGATAAATCTAAGTCATGGGATTCCCTATAAGATTAAGGCCCTCGAAACAAAAACACAGCTTGTTCAGCAAAGGCTTTTTATTTTTTTCTAAAAAATGTCAGAAGACATTTCACTGAATGGGCTAATTTGTAGCTATGAGAGCAAAGAAGTTATCCAGCAGAGCATATAATCTAGCTACTGTATAGGCCTTTTCCCATGGCAAAAATGAAAACACTAAGCAGAACAAACTCTTTTGTCGTTTAAAAGCCTGCTGTATGTAAAATATTGTGTGCTTTAGCTTGGAAAATAAATAAATATGACTCTGGATGACAACAACAGATGTTTGTTTCCACCATTAGGACTGTTTTCCTAAAGAAGTTAAATCCGCTTTGTTTCCTTGTCACGATACTAATGAGTATCGCGATAATGGAATTGTTCCGGCCCTTGTCATTGTACTGTGAAGGTAAATGGTTGAGTCAGTCCAGGTGTAACATTATTACTTCTGTCCCTCTCCTTGCCCCAACCTGGGATCTAACCAGGGACCCTCTGAACACTTTGACAAAAGTCACCCCACAAAGCATTGTTACAATATAGGTTGTTAAATGATCACGTATTTTGGTGTTACAGTCTCAGTGACCTTTACTTTCAAATGGTCTCAAACAGCCAATGGCTTTTCTACAGGGATCATAAGTACTTACTCTGAAGGGACAAAACTTGACATGACTTTCTGGTCACGATCTAGCCCTGAACCTTTGCACAATGACCACACAATAAAGTAGTAGGCCTAGGCATATCCTAATGTACTCCAAATTAAATAAAAACATGTTAGAATAGGGGCAGTTCCATGGTAACAGAGTGACACAGACTCAGATTTCTCCCTTTAAAATGCATGTCAAACAAAAACCAATGATTGCAAAGTTAAACAACCCATATATGCATATTGAAAACACATTTAGTTGATGAACAGTGCAGATGCAAAGTTTGGTAACAGAATGACGGTTTGTGCTGTTTGCGCCGTCATTCTGTTGCCAAACTTTGAATCTGCACTGTTTTTACACTCCTCATTTGTTCAGTGTTGGTGATCGAGTGCCCACTTGAGCCGCTTCTGGTTGTATTGCGCCGTTATTTGCCTGTTTTTGCCCCACCTGTTAGCTTGCACAATTCTTGCCTTTCTCCTTCGACCTCTCATCAACGAGCCGTTTTCGCCCACAGAACTGTCGCTGACTGTTTTTTATTTGTCACACCATTCTCGGTAAACCCTAGACACTGTTGTGCGTGAAAAGCCCAGGAAGCCGGATGTTTCTGAGATACTGGAACCGGCGGGCCTGGTACCAATGATCATACCACGCTCAAAGTCACTTATGTCATGTTTTGCCCATCCTAAAGTTCAATCAAACATTAACTGAATACCTTGATGCGTCTGCCTGCTTTATGCCACATGACTCACTGTCTGTAGGAGCTAACCATTTTCATGAACGGGGTGGTGTACCTAATAAAAAAATGAGTGCATCTCAGCAGACAGTGAAGGCACCTCCAAATATTCTAGATTACTAACAGTAGGCAAAAGAACACCACTTGGTGGTCATATCAAGTGCAAGGGCTTGCAGGTAAAGGTGCATTTAGAGAGCTGAAGACCTATACCTATGTATGATGTGGTTCAGTCCTATTAGGGTCAAGCTGGTTGCTATGAGGACTTATAAATAATAACTTGTTCAAGAACCTTGGGCATCAGAATGAAGGGTCTGTACTGTACTGTAGCTAGTTCTAAAGTCAGGTGACTAAATGACTGCGGTGGTGCCTGGGTGTCAGGCCAGGTCTTACTAAACTGGATAACGTTAGTTATCATCGTCTCTGTAGCTTACAAACTAGATAACTAACAATTATATCTTAAGTTTGCACATGTATATTGTTATTAAATACAACTTTTTATGTAGCGGGTTAAGGCTTAGAAGCTATAGCTGTCTGGCTACCCAAGGGAGCTGTAAAAGTCAGCTGAGCTAACGTTAGCTAGCTAGTTAGCTTAGCTCGCTCTGCAGGCCTGTTGTATTAATCTTGCAGCTAACACACAGCAACGTAGTAATACAGGACAATACGCATATAATCAGTACAACACCAAGCTACGGGTGCTTGTTCTTACCTGCTGAGACGTGAGCTCAACGTGCAAGGCTCGAGAAGATGATGCTCCAGAGTTGACAGAGGCGGCGGGGACAGGGTGATCCCGACCGGTGATGGAGTTCATTCTCCTATCGGCACCAGGGGCGTTCACTCCTTCATTCAACAAAACCTTTCATCCCTGCCACCGATCAACCCCAGATCGTGTACATCTAGATGTACCTTCTACGGTAGAAATGCATGCATCGGTGTAGCTAACGTTAGTAAGAAAACAGCACTCTTTAAGCTGTCAGTTAGCAAGCTAGCTAGCTACGTGACATAAACAAAGTAGGACTTGCTCAGGTAGGTATCGGTCTTAGAGGGGAGCACCAGTAGTTCACTGATTGGTCCACAATTGTGTCTGTCAAATGAAGAGGTTGCTCTCCGTTGGATTTATCCATTGCTATTTGTCAAATATAATGTCAATCACAAAGAAAGGGGCGGAAAGACTGACCACTAGCGCTGAAATATGAGGAAGTAGGTGTTTATGTATGTATGGTGACCATCATCAGTGATGGTGACAATGATGGTGACAACGGTTTATAACTAAACCAAGATAGACCACAGCCTGTCGTTTCCAATGGGAACAAATTAGTCATAGTGGGCAAAACAAGCAAGGAGGTGGGCAGAGGTCAAGCACGAGCTAACGAGATCCTATTGGCGCGTTCTAGCATAATCTGCCTATTACCGTTAGGGAACGCCTACTATGTGAAGTGCGCGTGTGCATTAACTCAATTCGTCATTGCACTCCTTCTAAACAACGCGATATTTTACAACTTTTACAAAGGGTAAAGTCTACAAACTTTAGTTCACTCTGTTCATAACACATTATAGTTTTGGGAACAGAAAACTGGATTGAAATCAAATGTTTCGTCGATGAGAAAATTAGCAGAATGTAAACCAAATTTAATCTCGTTAGATCTTCTCCCACTGCCGGCCAGTGGGCTTCCTCTCACTACCATATTTGGAAATGCCAAGCGGATGCTTCACATTTATATAATTCAATTGTACAATTGTATACATCTGGTGAACTATCTGTCTCACTGTGGTGACAATGCACTCAACCAGAGATACTCTATATAATGACGAAATAGTGTTATCTAACAATGGGAGTTGTTGGCGGTGTTCAAGAGCTTACAATCCATTACGCTTTGTGGGTAAATTGTGACTGACTGATCTACTAACGATAATGAGTAGTTCTTTAGGGAGCAAAATTATTTGTAGTTCAGTCAGTCGGCAGTCGCCTAAACTGTCACAAAGGCGGAAACATGTACTGTACAAACATGTACTGTACAAAGTATCTATATCCACAGTAAAGCAAGTCCTATATCGACATAACCTGAAAGGCCGCTCAGCAAGGAAGCGAGATCAGGTGGGAACATTCTTACCCATGAGAGGGCAGATACGCATGTAAACAACAGAAACAAATTAAGTGAAAATGTTTTTTTTCTCAAAGTTGCCTAGATGCGACGTGCGTCCACTTATATCAGTACATTCGTAACACATTTAACATATTTAACTTCTATTAAATCAAATAAGGCTCTCTTAGCAATCACATTTTTTTGTTGGACAAATCCGACACTCTCATAGACCATACAAAAAAGTTGAGTAGGGCATTAAGTAAACATCATGCAAGACTACACATCTCTGCACGCTCCTAATCAAATTAAATCAAATATTATTTGTCACATGCGCCGAATATAACAGGTGTAGACCTTACTGTGAAATGCTTACTTACAAGTATTTAACCAACAATGCAGTTAAGAAAAATAAGTGTTAAGTAAAAAAAATAGGTAAGAAAAAATACAAATAAATAACTAATAATAAAACAGCAGCAGTAAAATAATATGTGCATGTAGGTAGAGTTAAAGTGACTATGCATAGATACAGTTGAAGTCGGAAGTTTACATACACTTAGGTTGAAGTCATTAAAACTCATTTTTCAACCACTCCACAGATTTCATGTTAACAAACTATAGTTTTGGCAAGTCGGTTATGACATCTACTTTGTGCATGACACAAGTAATTCTTCCAACAATTGTTTATAGACAGATTATTTCACTTATAATTCACTATATCACAATTCCAGTGGGTCAGAAGTTTACATACACTAAGTTGACTGTGCCTTTAAATTCCAGAAAATGATGTCATGGCTTTAGAAACTTCTGATAGGCTTATTGACATAATTTGAGTCAATTAGAGGTATACCTGTGGATGTATTTCAAGGCCTACCTTCAAACAGTGCCTCTTTGCTCGACATAATGGGAAAATCAAAAGAAATCAGCCAAGACCTCAACAATTCAATTGTAGACCTCCACAAGTCTGGTTCATCCTTGGGAGAAATGTCCAAATGCCTGAAGGTACCACGTTCATCTGTACAAACAATAGTACACCATGGGACCACGCAGCCGACATACTGCTTAGGAAGGAGACGCGGTCTGTCTCCTAGAGATGAACGCACTTTCGTGCAAAAAGTGCAAATCAATCCTAGAACAACAGCAAATGACCTTGTGAAGATGCTGGAGAAAACATGTACTGTACAAAGTATCTATATCCACAGTAAAGCAAGTCCTATATCGACATAACCTGAAAGGCCGCTCAGCAAGGAAGAAGCCACTTCTCCAAAACCGCCATAAAAAAGCCAGACTACGGTTTGCAACTGCACATGGGGACAAAGATTGTACTTTTTGGAGAAATGTCTTCTGGTCTGATGAAACAAAAATAGAACTGTTTGGCCATAATGACCATTGTTATGTTTGGAGGAAAAAGGGGGAGGCTTGCAAGCTGAAGAACACCATCCCAAACGTGAAGCATGGGGGTGGCAGCATCATATTGTGGGGGTGCTTTGCTGCAGGAGGGACTGGTGCACTTCACAAAATAGATGGCATCATGAGGAAGGAAAATTATGGGGATATATTGAAGCAACATCTCAAGACATCAGTCAGGAAGTTAAAGCTTGGTCGCAAATGGGTCTTCCAAATGGACAATAACTCCAAGCATACTTCCAAAGTTGTGGCAAAATGGCTTAAGGACAACAAAGTCAATGTATTGGAGTGGCCATCACAAAGCCCTGACCTCAATCCTATAGAACGTTTGTGGGCAGAACTGAAAAAGCGTGTGCGAGCAAGGAGGCCTACAAACCTGACTCAGTTACACCAGTTCTGTCAGGAGGAATGGGCCAAAATTCACCCAACTTATTGTGGGAAGCTTGTGGAAGGCTACCCGAAACGTTTGACCCAAGTTAAACAATTTAAAGGCAATGCTACCAAATACTAATTGAGTGTATGTAAACTTCTGACCCACTGGGAATGTGATGAAAGAAATAAAAGCTGAAATACATCATTCTCTCTACTATTATTCTGACATTTCACATTCTTAAAATAAAGTGTTGATCCTAACTGACCTAAAACAGAGAATTTTTACTAGGATTAAATGTCAGGAATTGTGAAAAACTGAGTTTAAATGTATTTGGCTAAGGTGTATGTAAACTTCCGACTTCAACAGAGTAGCAGCAGCATAAAAAGTGTGGGGGGGGGGCAATGCAAATAGTCTTATGGATTTGTGGTAGAAGCTGTTAAGAAGCCTTTTGGACCCATTTCATTTGTTGGGGGTAAATACAGGCAAATATATTGCTAAAAGTCACCTTGTCCGAGAGAGATTTACAAGGTTATCAAAATGTCACTCCAGGGTAAACCTACACACAACACAGCTCTTGTTTTAAGTGTTTCTAAAATCCCCTATGGGAAAAATGTATGCTAGAAAAACAATTGGAACCATTTCTGACTGCTAGGTTTTATGGGTTTTATGACTCATACTGTGGTACTCTATTTTATGGACCTCCAGCAATCACAAAATAAAGCACCAATCAACCTAGCCTTCAAACTTGCACAAGGTGGCAGCATCACATGACTAGAAACAGTATCAATTCAACAGTCAACAACCTTTTATCGGTTGAGGAGTAGTCAGCGAGGAGAGTGAATATGGATGGAAATGCGCTTTCTTGAAATTAGATGGTCCTTCTCCACTTGCGCTCCGCTTGTGCGCCATTAGGAAAATTCCATTTACAGTGGTGGTAGAGTCAACTAGAACTTTCTAGTCAAGCCCTGACCGTGACAAACATAGAGAAGCCCAGAGGCCTCCCTACGGTCAGGACCTGACACAATACATTTTATAGACAAAACAATAAGTAGCACATTGTTTTTAATCTAGCAATATTTTTATCCTCTGACAAAACAAAAACTTTTTCCAAAGGGGTGTGGCAGGCTGCCAACGGTCAGTGATGTGAGGCCCTGTCCAAAAAGAAACAAAGAAATGGCGAGTGGAGTCGGAGTGAGTATTATGCCCAATCATAGACACTAACTGGGATGGCTTTGGAGCGGTTGCAAAGGGAGAAATATTTGGAGAACAGGAGTGATTGGAGAAGATGCGGAAAAGGAAATGAGGAAGAAAGTGGAGCATATTATGAATAAACATAGTGGGGGATTATGGAATGAGGGATTTCACAGAACTTTTGGAAGAACTTGAGGAAATGGAGAGGAACGAGAGTGAGGATGTATTAGATGTGGTGGTAGGTGCAGTTATGACTGTTGAGAAGAAGTTGAATGTAGAGGGAAGCAGTGTGGAGAGGAAGTTTAGCGTCAAGTGCAAAAAGAGGGACACGTGTTCCAGTAGCTCAGAGATGGAACCTGATGACAGTGTGGATGAAGTTCCTGCAATGAGGGCCGCCGAGGTCGGGCCTCGAGATGTAAAGGATGATTCTGTCCCAGTGGGAGTAAGATTTGTGGAGGGAATGGATCCTTGCATTTTGGCTGATCCATATGTGGTTGTACGTTGGGTGGAGAAGAGGATGGGGACTGTCGAGTTGGTGAAAGTGACTAGGAGTCGACTAGTGATGATTTATTGTGTTCTTCAACCCAAAGGGAGCGGGCGCTCCGGATCACGTGAGTAGGGAAAATAAATGTGACTTGCTTTGCTCTCTGTAGTGTAACGGGGGTGGCATTAAATGTTGAGGAAGATCAGTCGATTGAACAGATTCCCGATGTCTGTGACGTTCGCCGTTTGGTGCGACGCAGATCCGGTAGAGAGCGTGGGGAAACTGAAGAGACGTCTGTCCTGCTGAGTTTTGATGTAGAGTCTTTGCCAGAGAAGGTTAAGGTAGGAAGTGTAAGTTATCCCGTGAGAGCGTTTGTTCCTAAAATACTTCTGTGTTTTAGGTGTCAAGTTTATGGGAATGTTGCAGCAGTATGTAGGAGGGAGAGTCCTAGATGTGTGCAGGAGGGCATAAGGTGAAGGAATGTGTAGTTTCGGTGGAGAAAGTTGGGGGGTGCCCATGGGGCTGGAGCTCGGAGGTGTCCGGTGAAAGGCAGGTTGAGGTTGCTAGGGTCAGAGTAGTACAGAAAGTGTCTTATGCTGAAGCAGTGAAGAGAGTGGGAGAGGAAGATGGGTCCAGTGTGAGGGATTCTGAGAGGATTCCTGTGAGTAGTCAGAGAGTGATGGGAAGAATATGTGCTTCAGTAAGGTAGGTTTCTTGGCATTCATAACTATGATTGTAGTTAACAGTTGCAGGGTTTTACTGCAGAACAGTTGCAGGGTTTTACTGCAGAACAGTTGCAGGGTTTTACTGCAGAACAGTTGCAGGGGGTGTTGAGTGGTAGTGATCTGTCCTTCCAGACCGTTGGTCTGGAGTTGGATTAGATAGTGTAAATAGTGGAATGGGGTGGTGTGTTTGTTTGGCAGGGTAATTTTTCCTTTTCCACAATGTTATAGTACTGTATCTGTCACACCCTGATCTGTTTAACCTGTCACACCCTGAACTGTTTAACCTGTCTTTGTGATTGACTCCACCCCAGGTGTCGCCCATCTTCCTCGTTAGCCCCAGTGTATTTATCCCTGTGTTCTATGTTTGGCTGTTGCCAGTTCGTTTTGTTCATCAAACCTACCAGCGGTTTCCCCCTTTACTCCTGTCTTTCTATAGTGCCTGTTTTCTTGGGATTCCTGGTTTCCACCTTTCCTGCCTGCCCTGACCCTCCCTGCCGTCTTGTACCTTTGCCCCACTACTCTGGATTACCAAACTCTGCTTGCCCTGACCTGGCTTTTGCCTGCCCCGTTGGTATAATAAACATTTGTTATTCCAACGTTGTCTGTGCCTGGGTCTTACTTGTACGCTGATAGTATCACAAATAATTCAATGTAGGTAGGCCGTGAATGGCCTCCCACTCCAGTACAGCAGGTAACGGTGTATGCACCTTAAATTGGATGTGATCCGCCAACACAATCCCGAAGAAGAAGGGGGAGTGTGGTAGATTTCAAAACGGTTCTGTAGTAGGATACACAAGTATCCTTGATGAAAGGTGGTTATCGAGGAGGGGAGGACACTTCCGTTTGCCTAATAACGAATTGACACACTCCTTGACCACCCGATCACTTATCCATTTCCGTGTCACAGAGGAGAGTGGACAGAGGACAATCTTTTGCCCAAATGAGAAAACCCCCTAGTCTTTGAACAGCATGGCATGTCTTTTGCGATACAATTTGCATAGGCCTACTGTTTCATTTTCCAGTAATTATAGCAGTAGTAATTAATCACTGTTTATGCATCTATTTACATTTATGATCTCACAAAATATTCAAGGTGTTTTCATGAACACCGGTCACGTACAAGAAATGGACCTACTAAAAATCCAGTATAATTGGATGATCTTAATCTGGAATTAGGTGTCTTTGTAGTGACCAGAGTCGGTAAAAAAGCCATGGAATGTGTTTTAAGAGACCATTTTGATGTTCTCTACCACTTGAGGAGTTGTGTGCATGCATCAATGCATAGTTCCCCAAACCCTAGGACATGTGGTGTGTTTGGGATAATGTCTACAAATGCATTATTTTATCGCTTGAGCAAAATTACATTTTGGCAACGTGACGTCGCCGTGGGACTTCAAAATAGTTAACGCAGACATGTACAAGTTTTATTCTGAAAACGTACAAAGGTTTCATTGAAATAGACAGATTGATTGTGATGAAGCCATTCATTCGCAACATAAAAGGCATTGGCTGCTGTTTATTGCTATATGTATTACACATTAATTAGGAGAGCGGGATGTTCACTGCTCTTTGCAAAAAAAGTCACTGGTGAAGCTAGAAGAAATTACATTTTGAATGACACTTCTATTTATCACCAACCTCAAGATTTCACCACATGTGCAGGATTGTAGACTTGATTCTGTGCTTGATTTGCCCAATATGAACAAATGTTTCTCTCAAACACTTGGTAATTAAATTACTTTTATACTCTAATTCAAATCTGTGATAGCAAGTCCTTTGCCATTTTACTCAATTTTTTTATGAGGCATATGCATTGCGATCCCTTCCTTTTCATTTCATTCATCAGTAATCTGCCCTCTGTATTGAGGACGATGTTTTCTTCACCCTGAAATTGTTCTTACATCACAAAAATCTTCCACCTTCAAAAACTACAGTACATGTGGCCTCAATTCACTAGATAACACTCTGCAGCCCAGTCAATACACTCACATGTGGAGAAATGTACGAGCAAACAAAAACAAAGAAGGTCTATGTTAAATAACAAAAGCACCACAGTGATTCTCATTGAAATGGGCAATTATGTTGAAAAAAGCTTATTTGACATTGGAATCTTTCAAAGGCACGTTTTAGAGAAATACCTCAGAGGGTTGTCACAAATACAAAAAGTGCATCAATATGTTAATTTTCATTGAGAACAAAATATAGCTTTTTCTTATTTACAAAATACAATTAATACTTAGTGCCATCACACAATCACATTGCATTACCCATATACCAATCGAAATCCATTCAATAGAATTCTGTCACCTTCAAGTTTCAATGAAGTGTGCGTGTGTGGGGAGGGGACACCCGTCAGCTCTTTGGCTCAGTACACCACACGATATCAACATCTTAGTGAGGCAATACCCTTACAAACTGCATTGTTTGTGCATTTAGAAACAACAACAAAAAGAGCTCAAAACATCATCCTATATTAAGCTTTTAGGGCATTATTTGTACAGGCCTAATCTAAGGGACAATTACATGGATGCATGGAGGAGACAACGATGGTGCTTGTGTGAGTCTTGTGTGACCTTCTAGCGCCACCTAGTGGGGGTTCCACTGCACATTAAAGCAAGGGATCGTACCTTATCAAACTATACTCCCTCATCTTTTCTGTCATGGAATACATCTATAGATGTGTCATATGCTCAATAAAACATTAAATAAATGGAAGTTAGTCAACTTTGCCATTGACAGTGACTAGGTCAGAGAGAATAGTAAGGTGACCTAAAACCTTTCATCCTGAGTGGAGGAGGGACGTGAGTGATGCTGAGAGCGCGGTGGGTTTATATACACACAACTTTATGTATATTGATTGAATTCCAGAGAAAATCAATCTGAGCCAGGTACGTGAATGGAGGGGGCGGGGCCTAACAGACAGCTGCCACAGCTACCCCTTTCTCTCTTTTCTCATTGAACGTGCAGGATGTCACTCTCCTTCAGGCCGAAGCGGGTCTTATACTTGTCAAAGAGGCCCCTGAGGGAATTGATGTACATGGCATGGTACAGGTCCACCGTATCCTGGCGAGGCTGCTCAATCTTTGGCACTGTGATCGGTTCACCAACTAAGAGAAATAAACATGTAAAAATCAATATCCCCAAAATCAACTTTAAAAAACATTTAACATATTGGAAATGTTGTAGTTTGATGAGTTGTATTGTTAAACATTAATACTGCCTTGATGCAGGGGAGAGTAAATAGTGACTGTGTGGATGGTTCTGTTAACACAGAGGAACTAGAGTACCTCAACGGCTTGGTAGTAACCATGACAGTCCGATCATTGAAATGATATAAGGCCACAGACCATCCTAAGACTGAATCCCTAAGAGAAACTAAATGCCTGTGAGAGATGGAATAGATAAGGGAGTGTAAATAACTGGAAACGTTCTAAGTTTACCAGTAAACTACCAGAATTTTGGTATCTTTCAAGGATTTTATGTTCTCCTATCACAAGACATCTAGAGGCTCTTTTGGGTACTTATCACAGGCGTCTGCAATCATCTCTGGTCCTCTGTGTGGACTAATCACATGTCAAATATATGAAATGGTTAAATACGATGATTAAAAAAACAGAATGAAAAAGTTGTAAAATCTTATCCTAAATATAAACAATCAACTAAGAGAATACCATTGGATTTTAATATGAGGATTTCAGCATGAAATATCCTTTATATTTAATTTGTATACTTTTTTACTACGTCAGTATGTATTAGTTGTCAATGTTTTGGTGTCAAATTGGTGGCAGTTGAAAAACACAGTCAATAGTTGGAAGAGTTGCAGTTAACCTCTTAAGGATCGGACCCTTTTTTTCCAGTTTTCTCCTACAATTACATACCCAAATCTAACTGCCTGTAGCTCAGGACCTGAAGCAAGGATATGCATATTCTTGATGCATATTCTTGAAACCATTTGAAAGGAAACACTTTAAAGTTTGTGAAAATGTGAAATTAATGTAGGACAATATAACACATTAGATCTGGTAAAAGCTAATACAAAGACAAAAACGTGTTGTTGTTTTTTTTTTTGGTCACATCTTTGAAATGCAAGAGAAAGGACATAATATTACTTAGGAGTCCAGAAGCAATTTAGATTTTGGCCACTAGATGGCAGCAGTGTATGTGCAAAGTTTTAAACTAGCTAAATTAGCCAATGAACCATTGCATTACTGTTCAAAGTCTGCCCAAATCTCCCTATTGGTTTATTGATACAAGTACAAAACTGTCCACTCTCCTCACACAATAGCACTAGTGAGACGTTGTCAGTAGGGTCTTGGAGAGGGTTTTACTCACCGATGGTGGTGATGGGTTTGTTGTAAGGCACCATTCCCCAGGAGTCGGAGGAGAAGAAGCCACAGCCATAGAACAGACAGGGAGCAAAGCCCAGAATCTTCTGCAGCTGCTTCTGAGCCAGCCGCCACCAGGTTCTCTCCTCGAAGATCACCTGCTTGTACACATCATTCTCTCCAAAGGAGTAGACTGGTACCAGGTCAGACCTGAATGAGAGAGGGGTTTACATTAGTCTTCTGAAGTTACTCATAGGGCATAACAGATATCATCTGATCGCTGAATGATGGGCTACTAAACCATGTGGTCTATGCCAGCTCACCTACACCAGTTTACCCAGACTTTGTTCACAGTAGCTCAGTTGGTAAAGCATGGTGCTTGTAATGCCAGGATAGTAGGTTCTGATTAATGGCATATATTATGCTGAACAAAAATATAAACACAACATGCAACAGTTTCAATGATTTTACTGAGTTATAGTTCATATAAGGAAATCAGTCAATTTAAATAAATAAATTAGATCCAAATCTGTGGATTTCACATGACTGGGAATATAGATATGCATCTGTTGGTCACAGATATCTTTAAAAAAAAAAAAAGGTAGGGACGCGCCCATATCATAACCCTATCACCACCATGGGGCACTCTGTTTACAACACTGACATCAACAAACCGCTCGCCACAACGCCATACACGGGGCCTGCGGTTGTGAGGCCGGTTGGACGTACTGCAAAATTCTCCAAAATGTTGTTGGAGGCGGCTTATGGTAGAAAAATTAACATTCAATTCTCTGGCAACAGCTCTGGTGGACATTACTGCAGTCAGTATGCCAATTGCATGCACCCTCAAAACTTGAGACATCTGTGGCATTGTGTTGTGTGATAAAACTTTACATTTTAGAGTGGATTTTTATTGTCCCCAGCACAAGGTGCAGCTGTGTATTGAACATGCTGTTTAATCAGCTTCTTGATATGCCACACCTGTCAGGTGGATGGATTATCTTGGCAAAGGAAAAATGCTCACTAGCAGGGACGTAAACACATTTGTGCACAAAAGTTCAGAGAAATAAGCTAATTGTGTGTATGAAACATTTCTTGGATCTTTTATTTCAGCATGGGACCAACACTTTACATGTTGCATTTATATTTTTGTTCAGTGTAGATTATATATTATTCTCAGCTTGTTCTGAATCCAGTGCTTGGTTTTCGGGCCACCACCTCATGGGTAAAACTTTTGGTGGTCCCACTCTTGATGGTAGAGAGATTTTTTTTGTACATTTCCTGTAATTCTCTCCATTTTGCCATGAGGCATAGAGACAATGTTGTGGTTTTAAAGCAAATTGGGGTGGTTGGGGGCCCTCTAGCGGCTGGGGGCCCTTATATCGCTTATGCCCAGGGCCGTCCCTGTTTGAATCACAAGCTGATGGAGCCTGTCCTTTGGCCTTGACCCAGTGTCTGGGTTCTGCATGTCAGGAGGAGCTCTGAGCACTTGAGGACCAATTATCACACGTGAAAGTATGTCTCCATTCAATCCAATTGGCCCAGTAAGGTCTCTCGCATCAAAACATGTAGTCGGATCAGTTGATGTGTGTGACCGGAAGGTGCACGTGTCAGGATAGTGTATGTGTGACCGGAATGTTTGTGCTCTAATCTCACCCTTGCTGGAGGGCCAACCTCACAAAGCCCTTGCGGTTATTCAGGGTGACAGAATGAATCCCTGGAGTACAGTTCAAAGATTCAGCTGCTCCCCCAACAACGATGACCACTGCATTGCCAGTTCCATTCTGAGAGAGGAGGTAGTCAATGGAGTTACGGTTCACTGGGCAGATACCTGACACATGGAAGAGGATGGGGTTAGGCTCAGTAATCACACATGGAGCCCAAAGACCAAACCAGTCAGTGTGTTTGCAGTGGAGAACACATTTTAAGAGAAATCCATACTGGTTGAGCACAGAAACATATTCTTAGTGGATGTTTAGCAAAAGAAACCTTTGAAATGAAGATAAATAAGCTAACATTGCAGGTTTCGACTGAAGCAGCTCCTTACAATAGTGACATCAGCAAATACAGTTTGGCAGGGCTGTTTCGTCTAGACTAGGCAATAGGACAAAGCTCAGAGTTCTACCAGATTAGAGTCGGTTGATACAGGGCTGGTGTCAGCACTTTACTGAGTACAGAAGGACAAACCTCAGAGAATCCATCTCACCTCCAGACATGAGATAGTCTCTAAAGACTGGCATCCGGAAGTTTCCAGCCAGGGTGGCCAGGGAAGGCTTAATGCCCGGGAACTTCTTAGAGAAGCCGGTGGCCTCTGTTCCGAAGTTACAGAAGGCTCCAAAAGAGAAGATCCCATGGGGGTGGTACCCGAAGATGTAGTTTCGGCTGGGCAGCAGGTTGTGTGTCTTGACGAGCTGGTAAACAGGATGACAAAGAGACATGGTGGTTACTATCACACTAAGCAGAACACAACTACACAGTGTTTGTTAAGCAATTTGACAGGTCAGAGAATCTGCACAAAATTAAACCAATTCAGTTGTGCGGTTACATTAAGGTAAGTTTTAGAACTTGTCTCCAAAAAATGTAAGGCCATTTACCTGTGGACTGTACTATACATATTAGCATATTTCCCTGAAATTGGGACAGCTTATCAGTTTAGCCCCGATATGAAGTATATTTGTGCTCATGTAATAAAACAATTACAGGCAATAAACAGTGTTCTGTGTCTGGGATGTTTATCTGCACGTTTCCCCTTTTGTCAACAGCAGTTCCATTACAGAGCTTCAATATTCTCAACAGTTTGAGTATGAGAATGAGAGTGCAGGTTACAGTACACAATGGTGGTGGACGAATTGTGTCTTCAGTGAAGCGGGTGGCCCAATGTCACTCTTATGGAAGAAATTGAAAGGACACAGAGGATATACTGACAGATCCAAAGAGATGTGTACACAGGACTCTAGTCAAACAAGGCCCATTGCATAACCCCATTATCAGATTATCAAAGACCATCTACTGTAAGGTTTCCACAGTGATAGCATGGTAGATGTAAAGATATTACCATTTGGTGATGAAAACAGGTGGCGTTTACAACATGCATACAGTTGAAGAAATGGAAGAGAGAAGGAGAACTTGCTGACCCTGCCAGATGTAATAGTCACTGTCCCTGCATGCACTGACACACACTCACACTTCCGCCTGTCTACCAGCTGGCATTCAACTACCAGCTGGCATTCAACTCCATTAGCTGCACAAGCTAGACAAGGTAAGCAACCCTTCATCTGAAATAGGAAGTTGCCAGTTGAATGTAAATCAAATCAGAATTCATACAAAGATCCACACACATAATCAAATAAATAAATAAATATATACAGTGCATTCAGAAAGTATTCAGACCCCTTGACTTTTTCCACATTTTGTTACATTACAGCCTTATTCTAAAATGGAATAAAATAATATTTCCACTCATCAATCTATACACAATACCCCATGATAACAAAGCAACTTTTTTTAAATGTCAGCAAATGTTTTTATTAACTGTTACTGATGTTTCTCATTGGAATTTCAGGCTTGTTTTATTGATGTAGAACATGAATTGCATCATTCAAGTCACTAGTGTGTCCCGAAGCCACTCTTGAAGACATCCTCAAAGTTTTGTCAGCAACACGTGACAAGGGGCCCTCCGAGCAAGTTGGTAGAGGTGAGGGGCTGGTTTGGGATTGTTACATTCCCCAGCAAGAAAACCAAAAATGTCACTCAAACAGAAGGGGCAACTAAAAAAGTAAATGACAACACCCAAAATGAAACAGGTGGTTTTAGGAGGGGTTCTAAAAGACACTCATGGGGGTGTCCACTGAAATTTGCAAAGCTACAACAACTGGGACCTACTGTAAGACACCCATCATGAGCACCCACTAAATGTGCACACTAAGAGGCAAACAAAAGAAAAACCCACACAAAACTTAAAGACAGGAAGCAAACCAAAAAGGTGGAGCAAAATGAAATCACGGAAATCAGACAAAATAATCTTTCTAGAAATCAAATCAGGAGCGCCAACTTAAGGGGTTGACCCGCCACATTTCTCAAGACAACTGGAGCACTGGGCCAGTCATTCTTAAATAGCACCTGGGCCAGCACAGCTGAAACACCTTCCGACTTGTCCGAGATGGACAAGTCAGCACAGGTGTAACACGTACTGACTTATGAGGTAACACCAATCGGTGCGCCCTACGGGACAACAAGCTACACTGTATACGTGCTAAAGTCCAACCTCAAAACCAAAGCCTGTAACAGGATTCACAGAAACAGTCAGAGTTCAAAGTATGGATCACGAGCAGGGCCAAAGTTCAAGCTCCAGAGACAACACACACACTCTTGATTTCCCCTATCAATTAGTCATAATCAGGACTCAATTATTGATAGTTAAGACAACCTTTCACCTTGATTCTTAAAAGGTGACATTGTAGCAGTATCAAAGCTCTGGCTTCGCTTAAGAGCCTTTGACTATACTTTATATTTATGAGTGAAAAGGATTGTGTACTAAAAAAGGATTGTTAGGTTAATGTTTCCAGAATGCTCCATTCACCATTAAATCAAAAAGCTGAACGGATTGAACTGATGGAGGCTTGAACATAGCGGATGTAATGTGAATGCCGTTGGTTCATTGATACTCCTGAGTGTAAAGGAATACAAACAACTCAGCTGATTCAATCATTGGTCAGGAGGACAGCAAGAGGAAGCACAAGAGGAACTTGCCAAAAAATGGTAAAAATAGCTTGCTCTGTCAGGACACCAAGAGTGCAATCTAAGAGTTTGGCATAGGTTACTATGAGTTTACATATTATATTGGTGATCTAAAAAAGAAGAGCACTATGTTGGGATATGTTAAATACCAACAATTATTGTCACCATTGGGGGGGATGTATTATGATTCTCATGAAACCAGTTTTGATTACGGCAGTAGCAAATTGAGTTAGAAAACCATGATGCATCTGCATCAATCAACTATCATTCTGGAGACTAAGATGCCTAGTTTATGGCACGGTGTCTTATTTTAAATACATTTTCACCCCAATTCTTATTACCGAAATGCATCCGGATTTCTCAGGTCACTTTATATAAAACAAAATGTTGCTGTAGTTTTTCCATAATAGTAGAAGTTTACATTAAACTATAATATGTATTATGTAAAATCACTGTCTGTGGACATTTTGATACATCATCTAGAGGAATAGTTCATTTAATTGATTCACTTATATGCCTTCAGAATGAGGATCTTATTCTCAAACACCCCCTTTACGACACTTGACCTTCTCATTACCGAAATGACTAAAAAGGTCAAATTTGAAAAAATGTATTATATCAGTGGCGGCTGGTGGGTGGAGCTATAGGAGGACGGGCTCATTGTAATGGCTGGAATGGGTTTTTCCCAATTTTACCTTTTTAATCATTTTAGTCAACATATGGAAACCACTTTTGACTCAGTTCCAATATTCCATTCCAGCCATTACAATGAGCCCGTCCTCCTATAGCTCCTCCCACCAGCCTCCACTGCATTTCATGTAATATGTTACGTTACAATATTACTTTGCGTGGAAAGTAACACGTTATATTACTTTTCATTACTTTCATGAAAAAATCACAACTGTCGGAGGGAGCGAGCCGCACGCTCTCTACCAAAGACATGCTACTAATATGTAATCGAATTAATTCAATAATCTTCAACCCGAACAGAAAGATCTTGGTCACAAACTCATCTTTTATTTCCTAAATGGTGTAGGCTGATGTATTCATTGAGGTATTTATGTCAGAATTTTGGACTAGGCTTACATTTGCGGGAAAGACTATACGAGTGTCCACCGGGGCCTGGCTCCACCACGACACAAGCCAACTTTTTAAACACTTGTGAAATGTAGGCTGTACAAGAACTGTTGTTTGAATCCCTTTATGAGACAAGACCTTTCTGTAATGTCAACCATCAGAATCAATAATTCCATGTCTCCTACTTTGGCTTGACAGCACACGTGCAAATTGATAATCCACAACACGGCAGCCATATGTGCCAGCACACTGATCATAAAATTGAATGCTGTCTCTATACAATGCGTTATGATAATGTATAATCTATATGAATAGACATACAAAATTAGGATTAGACACAGCTATTTGATGCAAATATAACTTTTCTATTGTCTGAAATTATAGCAGTATCACATTGGACAGGTTAGTCCTGCTCGCTCGCTGGAGGAAGGCAGCCTGTAAAATGATAAAACTGTTGGTAATTTAGTTTTACACATTTATAATGTTTAAAATAAAAATCTAATATTAGGATATTATACCTATCCAAATCACACCATGTAGCAAAGAGAGATAAGGCGCTGGAGATGGTGGTGTGAGCATGTGGGTCTGGGCAGGGGTGATGTTGTGGATGTTTGTCTGCGTCTGTATGTGTATGTTTAGTATTGTAAAAAAAAATTGGGACAGGGAGCATAAATCGCCTTTCTATAGCTGCATGCATGGATAATTTGGACCAGGGAAATTATTTTCACCCGGGTCTGATAGCTGTCAGGAGTACCCTGAGAAAGTTAGACTAATTAAAAATATTAATAGAAAATCCCTTTAACCTATACTGTATGTGTCATCCTATGAAATGTACATTATGTTGCACAGCCTAATATAAGCTCAACCTCTGTACAGATGTCTTTCTTTTCATTCAAAATCTTTCTCTCCAGCCGCTAGTGCTGGTTGCATAGAAATTAATATCTAGAGGGCACACTTTCCTCTAGATGGTGAAACCCTCTATGGGCTTTACTATCACAGAAGCGATCAATGGCAAAGATCAGAGGTGTGCTCTGTAAATATAATATTATTACTGTAAACATGTTACCCCCAACACTGGTCCTAATACACTAATATTACCTGTAAAGACTTTGGAGAAATTACATTTTCAAAAATGTTTACTTTATGCTTGAGTCCACTTTTGAAAATACATGCACGTAATCACAGTACTTATGCTAAAATAAGGGGTAGTTTAGTCAATTGCATTAAGATCAGTGTTTTTTATATTATGCAAGTCATTTGGGATTAACAAATGATACAGTTTGATGATGTGTTGGGTTACTAAATCTCATAGAGCTCAGTACAGTTTTTCAATGGCAAAAATGTATTACCAAAAAATGCATTATCGTCTCCAAAACCTGGTTATCATTACCGTAATGCACTAATATTTAGGAAAAATTGGGAATATTATGATAGTGTGCCTTTTGTTCTATCCAAATATGTGTGCATAAAAATTAAATGTACACTATCATTTAAAGGTTTGGGGTCACTAAGAAATGTCTGTGTTTTTTAAAGAAAAGCAATTTTTTGGTCCATTAAAATAACATAAAATGTATCAGAAATACAGTGTAGACATTGTTAATGTTATAAATGTCTCAACGTCAACAGTGAAGAGGCGACTCCGGGTTGCTGGCCTCTGTCCAGTGTCTGTGTTATTTTGCCCTTAATCATTTCTTTTTATTAGCCAGTCTGAGATATGGCTTTTTTTTTGCTGTTTTCCTCTTCACTGTTGACGTTGAGACTGGTGTTTTGTGGGTACTATTTCATGAAGCTGCCAGTTGAGGACTTGTGAGGCATCTGTTTCTCAAACTAGACACTCTAATGTACTTGTCCTCTTGCTCAGTTGTGCACCGGGGCCTCCCACTCCTCTTTCTGTTCAGGTTAGAGCCAGTTTGCGCTGTTCTGTGAAGGGAGTAGTACACAGCGTTGTACGAGATCTTCAGTTTTTTGGCAATTTCTCGCATGGAATAGCCTTCATTTCTCAGAACAAGAATAGACTGACGAGTTTCAGAAGAAAGTTCTTTGTTTCTGGCCATTTTGAGCCTGTAATCGAACCCACAAATGCTGATGCTCCAGATACTCAACTAGTCTAAAGAAGGCCCGTTTTATTGCTTCTTTAATCAGCATATACTCAAGTAGTTATTACAAAAAAATTGATTCTGAAAAGTGTGTATTGCGGTACTGAGAAATAACAAAATACAATTTTATAATTAAATTTTAAAATATATTTGTTTTCCGTGTTGTTTAACTTAATTCTTTTCATTAGGTGAGCAATGTCAAAACATATTAGCAATTTATTTGTTTAGTACTTTGTGTTGGTATTTGTGGAAATTGTGGTAAAATGCATAATATCTGATCAATAAACATAACAATAATGATGAAATAGATAAATACCGATTCTAATCTTAGTGATCCAAGAGGAATTATGTGTTTCTTTCTGTTCCCATTTTTTATGTCAAGTGCCTGTTTCGTGACAATAGTCAAATCACCTGCATTTCTCATTGCTTAACCTTAACTTCTCCCACTGTGATTTCTAGCAAGACTGATGACCTACAAACCAGCGCATACCCCTCCTCTCTCTCTTTAGTGTGTGTGTGTGTGTGTGTGTGTGTGTATCTCCTATCAGGTGGGGCAAAGTCTATCCTTCCAACCGAAGTCAACTCCATTAAAGCATATCACCAGGGACAAGGAACAGCATGGAACTGCCAGCTGATACTGGATACAGTCACAGATAACGCCTTCTTCATGCCTGTGCTACTGGGATACTGTTACTGGGATACACCATAATCAATAAAAATATTGATGATCTTTAACTTTGTATCTGACCCGGCAGTGCTTCTGAACACAACAACATATCCATGTATTCTATCACACATTTCTAGGTTGATAGCAATCTTAATTATCTGGCTTCACACCACAACATACATTGCACGCACACATGCAGACCCAGAGAGACCTGTACGTTCACACGCAAACACTACAGTATTCCTTTAAATGTTAAGTGTTCTCCTTTCCACTCACCCTGATTGGGAAGTAGTCTCTGAAGTATGTCCACATGGTCCAGTTCCTCACCCAAGAGGACCTCCTGCCACCTGAGAAGGCAGAGGTAAATATCTCCAGTCAGACTATAACCCACATCCTGAATAATTTACATCAACAGTAACTATGTGCCAATTACCACATTTCCCAGTACAGCTTGCTATTGTCACAGACACAAAACACTGCGTCTGAAATGACACCCGTTTCCTATAAAGGCCACTACATTTAACTATAATAGGGCAGTGCTAGCCTTGAGGTTAAGCCAGTAACCAAAAGGTTGCAAGTTCAAATCCCAGGGTTGACATGGAAAAACCCTCTCAACCTGACCAGTGTTGAGAGGGTTTGAGTGACTGTGGTACTTGCCTTGTTTGGGGGTATTCCAGTCGAAGATGAGCCAGGCAGTGTACATAGCAGCGATCACCCAGAGGTCTGTGCAGAACATGTAGATTAACACTACAGTGCCAGCGACGCCTATAGGGTAGGATAGGATAGGGGAGAGAGCAGAGGAACAGGCATTCAGCACCTGCACTGTACCACACTTCATTAAAGGTCTCAATAGAAAATCATTTAAGTACCTTACTAGCTATGTTTCTATCCAATTGGCAAAAGATTGTCATGTGAATATTCTAAAATCTGCATAAAGAAGATATGTGCATTTTCCCACCAGTGGTGTTTCGAAACTGACTTGTTGCAGATACAATTCAGTACGTGACGTAATGCACATCAAATTTACTTTTTTGCTTAAGTTTTCATGTACTGAATACAAATGTAATATTCAATGTATTTCCATCGCATTTTCAACTCTACCAATACAATAAATAGTAAAACAGCTCACAGATAAAGTGCGGGTAGGCTCTGCAGGTACATGATGAGATTATTATGGATAAGAGCGAGAATATTTGTATTTGTCAAACGTTAGTCAAGCATTTATCATCATGTCACCAAAATGAGAACATTTTTTGAAAAGGAGCATCAAGCTCATACCGTGCACTTTCATCACGCGGTGAAGTTTAGGAGAATTAGGTTAAGGTTAGGAAAAAGGTTACGGTTAGCTAAAATTCACAAAACAAATCTAGTTTTGATGTTAATTTGACAAAAGCTGGATCCTTTCTAGCCATGACCTCTGTAGCCTAATAAACAAAATGGTTTCCCGAGTCGTAGTGGGAGGAGCACACCATGTCATCGCGTGACTCCAAGTTTACTTGGATATGGTTATTATATAAATATTTGCGTAAGGTTTTTTCATGGTAATTTCTCGCAAAATTAATTTTACTGACACAAAAAGATCCCACCTTGTCTAGCGTATTTGGTTTTGTCAACATTTGGAAAGTTTACTGACAAAGTTGTGGTTTCCATGAGACCCATCATTACATATAAGCGCCTTCAGAAAGTATTCAAACCCCTTGACTTTTTCCACATGTTGTTGTGTAAAAGCCTGCATTATAAATTGATTACATTTAGATTTTTTTCGTCACTGCCTACACACAATACCTCATAAAGTCAAAGTGGAATTTAGTTTTTAGAAATGTTTAGATATTAATTACAAATGAAATGCTGAAATGTCTTCAATCAATAAGTATTAATGTTATGTCAAGTACAAATATGCTTAACAAGTCACATAATAAGTTGCATGGACTCACTCTGTGTGCAATTATTGTGTTTATAATGATTTTTTTATGATTACCTAATTTGTGTATATCCCAATCATACAATTATCAGTAAGGTCCTTCAGTCGAGCAATGAATTTCATACACAGATTCAAAAAAAAAAAGACCAGGGAGGTTTTCCAATGCTTTGCAAAGAAGGGCACCTATTGGTAGATTGGTAGAAATAAAAAAAAGTTGGGCCTCCCAAGTGGCACAGCGGTCTAAGGCACTGGTTCGATACTGGGCTGTGTCGCAACTGGCCGCAACTGCGAGACCATGAAGCGACGCACAATTTTGCCCAGCACCGTCCGGGTTAGGGGAGGGTTTGGCCGGCCGGGATGTCCTTGTCCCATCACGCTCTAGCGACTCCTGTGGCAGGCCGGGCACATGCACGCTGACACGGTCGCCAGGTGTACGGTTTTTCCTCCGACACATTGGTGCGGCTGGCTTCCGGGTTAAGCGTGCATTGTGTCAAGAAGCCGTGCGGCTTGGCGGGGTTGTGTTTTTCGGGGGACGCACATCTCTCGACCTTCACCTCTCCCGAGTCCGTACAGGAGTTGCAGCGATGGGACAAGACTGTAACTACCAATTGGATATGACAAAATTGGGGAGAAAAAGGGTTAAAAATAAATACAATTTAAAAAAGTAGACATTGAATATCCCTTTGAGCAAGTTATTAATTACACTTTGGGTGGTGTGTCAATACACTCACTAAAAAGATACAGGCGTCCTTCCTAACTCAGTTGCCGGAGAGGAAGGAAACCGCTCAGGGATTTCACAGTTACAGAGTTTAATGGCTGTGATAGGAGAAAACTGAGTATGGATCAACAACATTTTAGTTACTCCACAATACTAACTTTAATGACAGAGTGGAAAGAAGGAAGCTTGTACAGAATAAAAATATTCCAAAACATGCATCCTGTTTGCAACAAGGCACTAAAGTGTTTAGGGCTGATAGGAAAGGAAAAGGTGGTGGTGTTGCTATTTACACAAAGAATCTTCTTTCTGTGTCTCTGTTAAAGGCTACGTCCAGTCCTAAACAATTAGAATTTTTGGCATTAAGTCTTCAGTTGGGTTCAAACTCAAAAAGATGTTATAGGAATCTATCGTCCACCCTCTGCCAAGAAGTGTATACTAAACGAACTCACTGATTTAATTGCCAGTTTTACTACCCCAGAGGTGTTGATCGCTGTAGATTTTAATCTTGCATTGGGAATGCAGGATGCAGACTGTTTAAAGGACTTTTGTACTAATCTAAATTTGACCCAGGTGATTACAAAGCCCACTCGTCCAAACTTAAAGGACCATACGAAATTGACTTTGATTGACCTCATATTTACAAATACTCCAGTGAAATATGCTGGGAGTGTGGTATTTGCTTTGGATATTAGTGACCACTGTCCCATTGTATGTGTTAGGTACTATATACGGATGCCTAGATCTAAACCTCGTTTTATCAACAAGAGGAATTTTAAACACTTCAAGGAGCACGCCTTTTTTTGTGACCTTTATTTTGGTGACATTGATTGTATTGCATCCATACCTGACCCAGAGTTGGCTCTGAACCACTTCTCAAATGTTTTCAATTGTATTGTAGATAAACTATCTGAAGTCATACACAACAGAGATGCTGCCTTGGCCAAAGCTAGATTCACAGATTCGGGCCCAGATTGGCAGTCTTTTAGGCAATTGAGAAATCTGTGTATAAAACTAGTTAAAAATGCAGAATCAGATTATTATGTTAATACACTTTCTGAATGTACAGGGAACCCAGCTACATTTTGGAAAGCTGTTACGTCACTGAAGGGTTGTGTCTCCTCTTCTCTCCCCCAAGAAATTAATTTCGATTCTGGCCCTATTAGTGCAAAAGTTGATATTTGTAATGCATTTAATCACCATTTAATCTCTGTGGGCTATATATTTGAATGTGTTTCAAAGCCAGCTCTTGGAAATAGTATTTTGGATGTTGCTGGTGAAAATCTTTTCAAGACTACCTTGTTTAGCTAAGGTTCTTGAATCCTTGGTTAATGTAGAACTTTGTTCCTTTTTATCTGATAATAATAATAATTTATATAATAAAAAACCAATCAGGGTTTAGGCCTGGGCATAGTACTACCACAGAAACCACGCTAGTTGTTAATGATCTTGTCAATGCCATGGATGCTAAAAAAGAGCTGTGTTGCCTTGTTTTTTGACCTTTCAAAGGCATTTGACACTGTTGATCATTGTGTTTTGCTTATCAAGAATAGGCCTGTGATATACAGCCTGTTTATGGTTTCAGAATTATCATAGTGACAGAACTCAGGCCATCCTGACAGATGGGGTTAAATCTGAATTTCTTGAGATTCAAAAAGGTGTTCCTCAGGGTTCGATATTGGGTCCATTATTGTTATATATTAATGACATAGGAAACACTGTTAATACTTGTTACCATCATCTCTATGCAGAAGATATCGTTTTGTATTCCTGTGCCACCTCAGTGCAGCAGGCCATTCGTGAAATTCAGCATGACTTTGATTCAATTCCGAAATCACTTACAAATCTTAAATTAGTGTTAAATATAAGTAAAACAAAGCTCATGCTATCCTCTAGGTCACAAAATGTTGACTCTGAGGACCTGCATATTCCCGCTACAAATGGAGCCCAAATTGAGCTTGTTTCTCAATATAAGTACCTGAGTGTCTGGATTGATGACAAGTCGTCCTTTGTAACACATATAGATATTCTGACTAGGAAGCTAAGATCCAAGATATTTTTTTTATATTGAAATAAATCACGCTTCTCCCTGTATTGGACATTGGTGATATTGTTTACATGCATGCGGCAACCATGCATGAAACCCTTGGACGCAGTCTACCATTCCACAGGGGACAATTTTAGGACTCATCATTGTAGTCTGTATAAAAATGTGGGATGGGCCTCTCTGCCTGTAAGAAGGGAGGCATTCTCTTTTATTTATTTACAATGCAGTCTTACAGAAACTCCCTCCATATGTAACTTAATTAATTAAGTTAAGAATCATAAGTTACCAAACACGTTCTCAGGAATGGACAACACTAGAGATCGCTTTAGTCTCCACAGATTTGGGAAAATCTGCGTTTTGTATTTTTGCCCTTAATTTGTGTAACAATCTGCAGAGTTCACTGCAGTTAGGCAGTTTAAATTATTGACGGAGGACCTCTATGTAGTTGTATGTGATTGCTTTTATTCAATATGTTTATTTTGGTTATATTGTTTTATACACATATTGTATGTTGTTTTATTTTTCTGTTTTCATTGCATTGTATACAGGGCTCTCTTGTAAAATAGATTTTAAATCTCAATGTGACTCGCTGTTTAAACAAAGGTTAAATAAATAAAAACAATTTAAAGTAATACTGCAAAAAATGTGGCAAAGCAATTACCTTTTTGTCCTGAACACAAAGTGTTATGTTTGGGGCAAATACATTGCAACACATTACTGAGTACCACTCTCCATATTTTCAATCATAGTCGTGGCTGCATCATGTTATGGGTATGCTTGTAATCCTTAAGGATTGAGGAGTTTTCAGGATAAAAAAGAAAACGGAATGGAGCTAAGCACAGGCAAAATCCTACAGTAAAACCTGGTTCTGTTTTTCACCAGACACTGGGAGATTAATTCACCTTTCAGCAGGACAATAACCTAAAACACAAGGCCAAATATACACTGGAGTTACTTATCAAGAAGACAGTGAATGTTCCTGAGTGGCCAAGTTCGTTTGGACTTAAATATACTTGAAAATCTATGGCAAGAACTGAAAATGTTTGTCTTGCAATGATCAACAAGAAATTTGACAGAGCTCATAATGGGCAAATGTTGCACAATCCAGATGTAAAAAGCTCTTAAGCTGTTTTCACATTGGCAGTTTGAAGTGACTCAAATCCTATTTATTTGCATAAGAGCTTTCTTATCTGTTCTTTTTCCTGTAGTCTGAACAGCCAAAAACCACATGGAATCGGAGGTGGTTTGAAGTCAGTTCCAAATATGATTCTTGGCCATGTGACTTGTGTCTGAACGCTCATATCTGATTTATTTGCCCTCAAGTGTTTTTTAGATGGTTATTTGGCATATCTTGTTGCTTGCTAGCTACTGTTGACAGTTTGACAAGAACATGTGGTAGCTAACTAGCTTGTTAATTGTTTACAAACAAATTAGTGAACGTGCTAGAAAGCTAAACAGCTAGGACTTATTTTGAAGTTGGATCATCCTATGATTTTGAACATTCAAAGCAACTGGGAAACATCCATGGCAGTCATTGTCACCTTTGCCTGCTACATAACTTGTGAGTTATCAGCCTGCACCACTGCACACACACCTGTCGTTACTATGACAACAAGCATAGCTGTGTCAGCAAATGACTGCTGTCTGAACACACACAAATAAATCAGATTTGCTCACTTGCAACTTGCTGTTTGGACAGTCGATAGTGCAAAACGGATTTAAAAAACAAAACTGATTTGAGCATTAAGGCCTGCAGTGTGAACAAGGCTTTAGCCAGAAAGACACAGCTGTAATCGCTGCCAAAGGTGCTTCTACAAAGTATTGCCTCAGGGTTGTGAATACTTTTCCTGTATTTCCTTAAATATTTGCCAAAATTTCAAAAAATATGTTTTCACTTTCTCATTATGGGATATTGTGTGTAATGTATATTTAATCAATTTAGAATTCAGGCTGTAACACAACAAAACGTGGAATAAATCATAGGGCATGAATACTTTCTGAAGGTACTGTATATGGCCCACCAGTGAAAAAGCTATTCTCAAATAATATCTCAGCTAGTAAAAAAGCGTGAGAGGGGGAGAGAGCTTACGGGCTTGATCTCCTTGTAAGGTCAAAGGGCCACTATATCCTTCAGTCACTACTAGTTAGAGCCACACGGAGTGACAATCGCACACTCACCCATGGCGAGGAAGCTGATGACCCACTGCAGAACTGAGATGACCTGCAGGTGTTTCTCTATCTTGGATCGGAGGGCAGGCCAAGGAGCGGAGGGTAGATCCTGCAGGGCGGAGAGGATGCTGCAGCCGTTGCCTAAATGAGATTGACAGGGTCGTAAATGAGTCGTACTATACAGCACATAAGAACCACATCAATGGATTAAAGTCACAGATAGTCTCGAGGGAAGACTAAAGAGATAAAAACAAGGAAACTGTCATCATTCTTTTCCCAGGCTTTCAAAGTCTGTCAAATACACCGAATCACACATGAACAAGGGAAATTCGATTATAGACTTGATATACTGAACGACGACACAACAGTAATAGGCTTGATTACCAACAACGACTAGACAGCCTTCAGGGAGGAGGTGAGGGCTCTGGGAGAGTGGTGCCAGGAAAATAACCTCTCGCTCAACGTCAGCAAAACTAAGGAGATGATTGTGGACTTCAGGAAACAGCAGAGGGCGCACCCCCCTATCCACATCGATGGGACCGCAGTGGAGAAGGTGGAAAGCTTCAAGTTCCTCGGCGTACACATCACTGACAAACTGAAATGGTCCACCCACACAGATAGTGTGGTGAAGAAGGCACAACAGCGCCTCTTCAACCTCAGGAGGCTAAAGAAATTTGGCTTATCACCCAAAACCCTCACTAACTTCTACAGATGCACAATTGAGAGCCTCCTGTCGGGCTGCATCACCGTCTGGTACGGCAACTGCACCGCCCATAACCGCAAAGCTCTCCAGAGGGTGGTGCGGTCTGCCAAACGCATTACTGGAGGCAAACTACCCGCCCTCCTGGACACCTACATTACCCGTTGCCACAGGAAGGCCAAAAAGATCATCAAAGGCATCAACCACCCGAGCCACTGCCTGTTCACCCCGCTATCATCCAGAAGGCGAGGTCAGTACAGGTGCATCAAAGTTGGGACCAAGAGACTGAAAAATAGCTTCTATCTCAAGGCCATCAGACAGCTAAACAGCCATCACTAGCACACCAGAGGCTGCTGCCTATAGACACTGATTAGGAATCACAGGCCACTTTAATAATGTATCCGTATCTGCATCACTCATCTCTATGTATAAACTGCACTCTACACTATTCTACGGTATCTTAGTCACTCTAATTGTGTGTACATATTGCATCACCCATCTCATTTGTATATACTGTATTGTACTCTATACTACACCACTGACTGCTAAACAGCCATCTCTAGCACATCAGAGACTGCTGCCTATTGGCATACAGTAGATTAGAAATCACCGGCCACTTTAAGGAAATGAAACACTAGTCACTTTAATAATGTTTCCGTATCTTGCACTACTGATCTTATATGTTTAAACTGTACGCTATACCATTCTTCAGTATCTTAATCACTTAATCGTGTTTATATACTGCAACAACCAACCTCTTATTTGTATACTGCACACTTTACAATGCCACTGTATCTTAGTCCAATGCCGCCCTGACATTTATGTATATATTCTCAATCCATTCCTTACTTAGTTGTATGTGTATTTGGGTATATGTTGTTAGATATTACTGCACTGTCGGAGCTAAAGCACAAGCATTTCGCTACACCAGCAATAACATCTGCTAACCACGTGTATGTGACCAATAAAATGTGATTTGATTTGATTTTGATTTGATTTGAAGGCTCATCCTTTACAAAGCTCCGTGTTGAAACAGACCACAAGCAATAAACACCACATATCACGTCAAATTCCCTCCGCCACTGCAGTCGCTATAGAGACAAAACCACTTACCACCATGGTCCGATCACTACAGTCACAGTCCAGACAGCTACATGTAGAAGTGACCGAGAGAAAGCCACTGAGGGGATTCTGCTAAATCTACGCAAGCTCATAGTGCCTGATCAACAGATCCTCCCCATGCCACAGCACAACACAGTCACATAATCTAAATAAAACTGTCATGCTGTAAAACAAACATTGGCCGTTTAAGTCAATGATGCTAAGGCGTTCAGTCAGGGCTACTGGGTAGGATCTGCGTAAGAGGGTCAGACACATGGCGTGGACTAGTAGTACTACACAGTGACTCAGTCACCAACCTCACATCTGCCCACTACCGGGCAGCAGAAGGGCACAACGTTGCAGATAGACAAAGCAACATGTATGAAAACCACTGTGCCCAGATACACTCTTCATCACACACTCACACATACAGTACACACACTTATCTGTTGACTATCTGTTTTATTTCAGAACAAATGGCTCACATGACAATGATGTGTGGTAATTTCTAGACAAGGGCCTTTACTCTTTACTCAACCCCTTAATCCAAAAATGTTTCCCTACATACAGTGTATCAATAGAAAGCACATTGATGCAGCCTACATGACCACTTGATCACACAGAGTTGTTTAACAAACAATGGGCTCAGTCACTATTTAAAACATTTAAGTTGTGAAATAATGAAAACTATTGCTAACAAAAAAATATAGCATCCACAGCAAACTTCTGATTATGTTTGGGCTGCCATAGTCCTCCGTCATATCAGAATGTCTTGCAAGCTGCTTCTATAGCTCACGAAAACGGATTTAACGTCAACACTATAGAATTTGGAATATCATAAAATAGATGCAATTTCTTAAAAACGCTAGTGTGATATGATGTTTGAAGTCTTCATGCAAACAGTTAATTTTTCATTAGAGCGCATCTCTTACCTTTTAGGACACCGGGGTAGGCAGCAAGTATTGTCTTCATAACTGTGGCTCCAGGTTTTGAACAGATTACAATACTTGGAAATATTTGTTACAATAAAGTTGATCAACTCTACAGTTCCTCTATCATGACTACATTAAATTTAATAACAGAGCGGCATTTAACCGGTATGGGAGGAGCCAGGCAAAAGTCAGTACGTGAGAGAGGGTGGGAGGTGTATTGGGTCCAAACCGATGCGCTCCTAAAAAAGAACCGGACAGGATGCAAATTACGCTGTTCGAAAAAGTTATTTTTCTCGCGACAGCCTGTGGTTATTTGGAAGCACTGTCACTGTCAACCATGTATTTATCAGGTACTGCAATCACGTGATGTCTGCAGCGCGTCGTGTTTTGACAATTTCCATCTTATCTGACAACCCGCTCTGCTATGCAATTCTTATGGATTTGTAACTTTTAGCGCCATGAAGCTGAACAGGTCAAAGTCAAACATGCGTAACAGGTCGCTATGGTACAGCCCAGGCCTGGTTGTTTATCAGAGCAGGTATTTGGAAGGATGGAAACAAGAGGCCTGATGGTAACTGTTTCCAATCACTTGAAAATATTTGGAAGTAGGGGTGCTAAGGGGGCTGCAGCACCAACCTGAAAAATCAGAATTAAACAAATAAACAGTACCAGTCAAAAGTTTGGACATACCAACACATTCAAGGGTTTTTCTTTATTTGTACTATTTTCTACACTGTAGAATAATAGTGAAGACATCAAAACTATGAAATAACACATATGGGATTGTGTAGTAACCAAAAAAGTATTAAACAAATCAATATATATATATATTTATGTTTAAGATTCTTAAAAGTAGCCACCCTTTGCCTTGATGACAGCTTAGTACACTATTGGCCTTCTCTCAACTAGCTTCATGAGAAATTATTTTCCAAGTCTTGAAGGAGTTCCCACATATGCGGAGCACTTGTTTGCTGCTTTGTCTTCACTCTGCGGTCCAACTCATCCCAAACCATCTCAATTGGGTTGAGGTCGGGTGATTGTGGAGGCCAGGTCATCTGATGCAGCACTCCATCACTCTCATTCTTGGTTAAATAGTCCTTACAGCATGGATGTGGGTTTTGGGTCATTGTCCTGTTGAAAAACAAATGATAGTCTCACTAAGCGCAAACCAGATGGGATGGCGTATCGCTGCAGAATGCTGTGGTAGCCATGCTGGTTAAGTGTGCCTTAAATTCTAAATAAATCCAGACAGTGTCAAATCAAATTGATCAGAAATACAGTGTAGACATTGTTAATGTTGTAAATGACTATCGTAGCTGGAAACTGCAGATTTTTTATGGAATATCTACATAGGCGTACAGAGGCCCATTATCAGTAACCATCACTCCTGTGTTCCAATGGCACGTTGTGTTAGCTAATCCAAGTTTATCATTTTAAAAGGCTAATTGATCATTAGAAAACCCTTTTGCAATTATGTTAGCAGAGCTGAAAACTGTTGTGCTGATTTACACAAGCAATAAAACTGGCCTTCTTTAGACTAGTTAAGTATCTGGAGCGTCAGCATGTGTGGGTTCGATTACAGGCTCAAAATGGATAGAAACAAAGAACTTTCTTCTGAAACTCATCAGTCTATTCTTGTTCTGAGAAATGGCTATTCTATGTGAGAAATTGCCAAGAAATTGAAGAGTGATGTTCTTGTATGCAGAGCACATTGGAGTAGGATTCTATTGCATTGACAGGCATGACTCAGGCCCATATTCTATACAGTCCGGTGCGCCATAAACATTCAGAGTTGCAGTATCCCTATATGCAAATAGACCATTGCCACATATGGATCTGTGCCATTCCCTTTGAACTGGACTGTGTTTACAGCATGAATGGTCGCGAGTAGATGTGCATGTTTTGAGATCAAAATTAGAGCTGCATGTTGCCCCATTTGCACATTTGTTCCTATTCTTTGCTAGTAGCTCATTTCTAGTCAGCTTCCTACAAGAGCATAAAAAGTGTGCATTCCTAGTCATCTTTGAAAAGCAAGTCAGATAAAGAGCTTTTTTTCTTTCTTAAAGGGGCAGTGTTGAGTTTTGAGACAGGCTTGTATAAGCTAAGTAGCTAATAGGCAGAGGGTAGCATAGTTTGTCTGATTCTCTGTAATAATGGTATGGGAATAATAATGCATTTTATTTTGTGGTTTCTTGCATCAAGCAACACAACATTTTCAGTCACCTCCTTCTCTGAAGGACAAGTAGATAAACAGATTAATGTAAATCCCTACATGTTAATGGAATGTAGGCCTACATTGAACATCACACATTGGCTGCTGCTGTAGGCTGAATGATATAACAGTTATTTCAATGTTAAAATGTTATGGGATGCATTTTCTCCATTATTTCTTATGGTAGGCCACTCTGATAGGCCTACATTACGATCAAATAGCCACAGTAGCCTACTTGGCCACTGTTATAATTGTAACTTAAAGCGGGTGTCACAGTGCGTAGTATTTAAGGGACGGTAAACGGACCCGGACTGGGCACCGGTGGAGCGGACTACTCCGGCACTGGAGCGACGCAGCGACGCAGACGACCGGCCCCGGACTGGGCACCGGTGGAGCGGACCGCTCCGGCGCTGTAGCGGAGCAGACTGCTGGACCCGGATGGGGCTCCGGTGGAGGTTCAGGGCTGCTCACCTTCACCTGAGGTCCCCGGCTGCTGACCCTCACCGGAGGTCTGCTGCTGACCTTCACCGGAGACCTCGGGCTGCTGACCTTCACCGGAGACCTCGGGCTGCTGACCTTCACCGGAGACCTCGGGCTGCTGACCTTCACCGGAGACCTCGGGCAGCTGACCTTCACCGGAGGCCTCGGGCAGCTGACCTTCACCGGAGGCCTCGGGCAGCTGACCTTCACCGGAGACCTCGGGCTGCTGACCCTCACCAGAGGCCTCGGGATGCTGACCTTCACCGGAGGTCTCGGGTTGGACGCCGTGCCCACTCTGGGCACCAACATAGAGGTGGTCTCCAGCCCTGTAGTTGGTCCGTCTGTCTGCCCCAGGTTGAGCACCGACACGCTACAGAGCTCCTGCTCCATAGCGGGGCTGAACGTCGTGCCCTGCCTGGGCACCGACGCAGAGGTGGCTTCCAGCCCTGTGGTAGGTCTGGCTGTCGGCCCCAGACTGGGCACCGACACGCTATGGAGCTCCTGCTCCACAGCGGGACTGAACGTCGTGCCCACCCTGGGCACCGACGCAGAGATGGTTTCCAGCCCTGTGGTTGGGCTGGCTGTCGGCCCCAGACTGGGCACCGACACGCTATGGAGCTCCTGCTCCACAGCGGGACTGAACGTCGTGCCCACCCTGGGCACCGACGCAGAGATGGTTTCCAGCCCTGTGGTTGGGCTGGCTGTCGGCGCCAGACTGGGCACCGACGCGCTATGGAGCTCCTGCTCCACAGCGGGACTGAACGTCGTGCCCACCCTGGGCACCGACGCAGAGATGGTTTCCAGCCCTGTGGTTGGGCTGGCTGTCGGCCCCAGACTGGGCACCGAGACGCTATGGAGCTCCTGCTCCACAGCGGGACTGAAAGTCGTGCCCACCCTGGGCACCGACGCAGAGATGGTCTCCAACCACAGAGCTGTGCTGTCGACCCTCGCTGTAGGCTCCGTGTGAGGAATGGGCACAGGGCGTACTGGACTGGGTGAGCGCACCACTGGTCTGCTGCGAGGCGCAGGCACGGGCCGTACCGGGCTGGGGAAACGCACCGTTGGGTTGGTGCGTTGAGCTGGCACGGGTCGCACCGGGCTGGAGACACGCACCATAGGGCTGGTGCGCAGAGCAGGCGCGGGCCGTACCGGGCTGGGGAAACGCACCGTTGGGTTGGTGCGTTGAGCTGGCACGGGTCGCACCGGGCTGGAGACACGCACCATAGGGCTGGTGCGCGGAGCAGGCGCGGGCCGTACCGGGCTGGGGAAACGCACCGTTGGGTTGGTGCGCTGAGTCGGTCTCCTTCTTCTCCGACTCTGGACAGGCGCTGGAGGCACCGGACTGGGAACTGGCGCTGGAGCACGACTGTCCCTGTCTTTCCTACTCCACCGCCAATCCCCATCCTGTGAGGGTTCCTCCGGGAACCCCCACGAGTGAGGGAACAGAAGCACATCGTCGTCGTCTTCCTCCGACTCCTCTCTGTACTCCAGCTCCCACGGCTGTAGGGGCTCCTCCTGGAACCCCCACGAGTGCAGTGGTCGGGGCTCTTCTCCCTCGATCCCCGACCACCCCCATAGCCCCCCCCCAAAATCAGTTTGGGGGTTCTTCTGGGCTCCAGCCTGGTCCTCAACTTTAGCCCGGTGACGTGTCCTCCGTCTTCGGCGCCTCTGTTGCTCCGGACCCCAGCCTTCCTCCAGCGCACGATAATGGGAGTGTTCTTCCTCGGTAATTTTCCCCATACCGAGGAGGATATCTCCCAAAGTAATCCCCCGTTGCGTCCCAGGGTGGTGGATCATTCTGTCACAGTGCGTAGTATTTAAGGGACAGTAAACGGAGCGCTGGTGAAGTGTCATCCTTTTTATTGAATGAGGTTTTCTCACGAAGCATTCAAATCAAAAGGAGAGTGAAAACAAAAAACAGTCTACAACAAAACACAGTGACTTACTTTGCTGGGCTGCTGGCAGTGCAGACAAGCAGGAACAAACAATGATCCACACACAGGTGGATTTGTGTGGATCCTAAATACTATCCCCAATCAGAGACAACGCTAGACAGCTGTCTCTGATTGGGGATCATAATCTCCCTAATTAGGGTGTGAGGACTTGGTTGTGTGCCTCTCTCCTCCCCTAGGTGGGAGTAAGAGGCCTTACCACAACCAAGCCCTCACAGCGGGTACAGTCTCAGTGTTACGCGCACCAGAAGTTGCACAGAATTTTCACAGCGTTCACGAAAATAATTCGAGGGAATGACAGGATGTTATTGAGGAGTGGAGGACACTTCTCTTTTGGCCTACGAACGAGTTGACACTACACATGACCACTTATTGGTTTCCGGGTAATTTCCGGGCCAAATTGAGAATCTCACTAGGACACACCATTCAAGAGGTCATAAGTGTCAGGTCCTGACTGCAGGGATGCTGTCACGTAGCTGAGGTAGGGAACGAGGCGCAGAGCGGGAGTTGCAATAATTCATGTTTATTTACAGAAACGACCAACAAGGCATACGAGTGCGCTACTGTTATGAAAACAATAAACAGAGTACACGCGAGCGCTACATAAACTGGTGTGTAGTATAGCCTCAGCACCTCGGGTCCAATCTACTAACCATGACAGAATGATCCACCTGCCGCAACACTCGTGGGGGTTCGTCGAAGAGCCCCTACAACCATGGGGGCGGGAGTACGGTGAGTCATCGGAGGAGGAGGGCGAGGTGCTCCTGAATCCCAACTCGTGGGGGCTGTTGGACAAGCCCCCCCAGGAGCCATGGGAGGAGGAGGAGGAGGAGGAGGAGGAGGAGGAGGAGGAGGAGGACGAAGACGAGGTGCTGCGACCTCCAACTAGGGAAGATCGGCTGCCCCTGGGGGGACTTTACGACCATCCCCTGGAGGAACAGGCGATGTGGTGGAGGGATTGGCTGGCGCTGAGACCGCCCAACCAGGAGCGAGAACCAGCCAGAGGGAGGACAAGGAGTCGTTTGAGTGCCGCCGGAAGATGTGGGCAGAGCTCCCAGGCCGGAGCTCCCGGAGACGGTCCCCAGCCGTTCCCTCCAGTGCCGGTACCCAGCCCGGTCCCCAGCCCGGTACATCCAGTGCCGGCTCCTCGCACCAGGGTCCCGGTGTCGATCCCCAGCCCGGTACCTCCAGTGCCGGTCCTCAGCCAGGTATCTCCAGTGTCGGTCCCCAGCCCGGTACTGCCAGTCATGTGAAATCCATAGATTAGGTTCTAATTAATGTATTTCCTTATATGAACTGTAACTCAGTAAAATCTTTGAAATTGTTGCATGTTGCGTTTATATTTTTGTTGAGTGTATAGCCAGCCCTGTGATCGTTCTTGTGCATTCTTGTGCAGAAAGCAGCTTGGTTTCTAGGACACGTTCAAGAGTTATCAAGGTGAAGGGTCAAATTGTGGGTCAAATTGACCCAGAACATCATGGATGTCACTTTTTTTGTACCGGGTTGTGTTCAAATTAAAATTAAAATGTGTGTGTTTTACAAGTTTGAAACAGGAGAGGAGAGTAGATGAAGGGTCATGGTGAAAATGTTTTGTTAAATAGTATTTTATTGATTTCAAACAAAATAATTGGTCAAATTTACCTGCACCAAGAGCCTTGGCATGGAGAATGTCCCCCTGGCTTTTCAGTTGGTCAGTGTGCACATGAGAAATTGTTGACAGTATTGTGCAAGACCCTAGTCAGTGTCCTCCCCATGGCATTTCTGGCCCAGGCTCCAGAGGCACTGTCCTTCAACCACTACCCTGATGCCCAGTCTGGCAAACAGACAGAACACATAGAAAGAACACAAAGAACTGGAACCACTAGATAACCTTTTGACACAGCCCACAGTCGACACATACTAAAACATTTCCTCTACATTACCCACATTAAAAAATACTACAGTTTACTATAGAGTACTACAGTACTACATTTTGTAGTAAACTGTAGTATAATGTAGAATTCTAGGCCTATAGTAAATACTACAGTATTATCCGCAAAAAAACACTGTATTAAATACTATAGTAATGTCTGCAAAAACACTACAGTCCGCAAAAAACAACACTTATATACTACAATATTTCATTTGCATATCCTGATTTGTGTCACCCATGAGTGAGAAACCTACATGCCAAGTATAGACCATATTGTATTCTATAGAAGAGAGCAGAAGCTCTCAGTCCTACCGACCTGCAGATTATGGAAAATGTGCTCTTTTAGTATTTCTCCAATAGGTTTCCTAATAAAACAAAAACACTATAGTAAATACTACAGTAATGTCCGCAAAAACACTACAGTAAATACTACAGTATATTACAGTCCGCAAAAATACTTCAGTAAATACTACAGGAGACTACAGACTGCAAAAACACTACAGTAAATACTACAGTATACTGCAATCCGCAAAAACACTAAATTAATTACTACAGTATATACTACAGTTTTATTTTATTACAGTATTTATACTATAGTTAACTGTAAATACTACAGTATACTACAATATTCACTGTAGGGATTTTGCGGACTTAGTGAATACTATAGTAAAGTCCACAAAAACACTACAGTGAATAGTATAGTATTTATACCATAGTATACTATAGTATTTTTTCATGTGGGTAGGCCTACAGTATGTGAAATCTAAAATGCTGTTCTCAGATATTGCCAACAGAGATGTGGTAACAGCCACAAGACACACAGAAATCAAATGGGATCAGAATAAAATGTGCATTTGTTTTTTTATTACTTGTTTTACATTTTTCGTTTGACATTTTAATGCATTGTTAGGAGCTAGTAAGGTAAGCATTTCGCTGCACCAGCTAAAACATCTGCTATACTGTGTACACAACCAATTAACTTTAATTTGATTTTATAGTTACTTTATAACATCTAAGATAAGTACTAAGATCTGTTATGATGCACTTGTAGGGTTACAGTGCATCATTTTCCATTATATAATTACTAACAATGATATTGATCCAATTTACAGTAAGAGTCACAATCTTACTTACAGTATATTGCCCTGTTATCATATAGACCTACCCCTCCCTTATGTTCTTATTTGTTGCCCTGTGAGTGAAACCGACCATTTATCGAGGACATTTTACTGATATCGATAATAACTGTAAGTAGCCTGAAGGTGAAGTTTGAAATGAAATGGGATAATGGTAGCCACAATATTCAAAGTAGTAGTAGTCGTTTTAAGGGTAATATAAACAAGTATCTACTGGCTAATGAACAATTAACTAATTAAAAAAGAGGGAAAGACGTAGGAGGACTATCGGTACCAATTTTTTATTTCCAGGCTCTAGCATTTCGTCCCATCCTAAATTGGTTTAGACAGGATTCTCCTGCCCAGTGGCGGACTGGCCGTCGGGAGCACCGGGAAATGAATAATCAAACTTCACCAGCAATAATATAGCAAGCAGGAATGAGTTGATGGAGAATCCTCTGGCTGCAGTGTCCCCGGGCGAGGGTGTGCTCCACTAAAAATGACATCAGGTCTCTCCGAGACACACATAGCAACCATCTACCTGCTTCTCTACCAATAACATTTTAGAAATGGACAGTCAGAAAAGGAAAGGTAGAGCAGAGAGGGAGAGAATAAAAAAGCGAAAGGCCCTTGCCACAGTCGCAGCTAAATGCTGCAAAATAAAGACAGTTAGGGACCAGGTCAGTCAAAAACACTAGCTAAAACACACACACACTGACACACATAAACGACACCCAGCATGGCTAGCTAAGTAGCCTAGCTAATAGTGACACAACTGCCGGTAGGCTAAACAGTTTGCACGTCTTACGTCTTCGTGGATGAATTATATCATAGCAATGAGTGCAACATAGTGATCATAATATGACATTAAAGGCAATATGCTTCAACTAGTAAAAAATAGTAAACCTAGACTATGGACTTGCCAGCATTCGGTCATGACTCATGTCACATAAGATAGGGAAAGTGCACATACACTGTACAGCGAAACAGTGAAGGCTACAGTAACGTAACCATAATACATCCACGAACGTAACACAGTAGCCTGTGTGACACAGCACAGGCAATGACAAAGATCATTAGTACCATTAGTACCAGCATTACAAGTTACTACAATAATATACAGCTCTAGGAAAAATTAAGAGACCAGTCCAAATTAAGAGACCACTCTTCATTTTTTCCAGAGCTGTATTAGTGTAGGCTACTGATACACTAATGACAGTGAGTATGTTAATAGAGTATTTTCTTTGCAAAGATGGAGAAGGAAGCAGCAGCAGCACTAGAGCTTCAGGTGATACTGGAGATGGTGGTCAGTTCAGAGTCAGACTCAGAGCAGGAACCTTCAGGTACAACTTGAGAGCACAAACCTAAACATGTGGGCTCTGATTTTAGATTAATATGTGCTTTATTTATGAGATTATCAGTAGGACTGTAATCGGGGGTATTCAATCGATGACTGCACAAGTTTAATACAAGTTTAAGGTTAGGTTATTTACAATGTTAATTTAATTCTGCAGAGAAACTAGATAGAGAGAGAGAGAGAGAGAGATAGAGAGAGAGAGAGAGAGAGAGAGAGAGAGAGAGAGAGAGAGAGAGAGAGAGAAAAGGTTCGGACCCAGAACAGGGGAAATAGAAAGGGACAGCGAAAGCACTGAAAATCCATTTGATTATTTTGCCCGTCCTCAGTCCAAGGATTTTGACTTATTTTTTCAGGACCACCCAAAACAAACCCCTCATAGTCATTCCAAATGTATTCCACTCCAAAGATGGCACAAACAGAAAATGGCTGACATACAATGAAGTAACTCACTCCTTGTTCTGCTCAGTATGTCTTGCATTCGCAAAACCTTCCGCCAATGATAGTGCATTTGTCAAAGGAGGCATGCAGACCTGGAAACATGCCCATCAGAGAGTACAGGAACATGAGAGAAGCAAGACCCATAGAGAAAGTGCAGAAGCCTTTTTCCTCAGAGCCAGGAAAGCAGACATCCGTACCCTTCTGAGTGATAAGCAAATGTCAGTTCAACGAGACAAGGTCAGAAAGAGGAGCGTGTGATTGATGTAGTTAAAATTATTGGTAAATGTGGGCTTAGCTACAGAGGACACAGACACGAAGCTGCATATAATTTGGAAAACATGGCCGTCAATCATGGCAGTCAGCATTGGAGGAGAACAACACCAGGGCCGCCGCCGCCAGTGATGAATCAGGGGAAGGCTTTGAGGATCCTGATGAAAGTGTGGAGTTGGTGAGTAGAAGTTGTTCTACATGTAAAAACTGCCCGATATGCTTGATGCTTTAATATAAAGATAATCATTTGAACAGAACATTTGAGCTAACTCTCTATATCTCATTATCTTTTAAAAAATGTAGGCTAATTGTTTTGTGTGTCTAGCCTTGTACATTTGTATGTGCTATACTTGCGATCTGGAGGCCGATCTTTTGCATCACCCCAATGGTCTATATGTTAAATCCGTACCCTTGCCGATATCATGGACAGTAATGGTTTAAGAACATTCCAAGATTTGAAAGACACACGCAAGGCAAATCATTTTCAATATATTCCCAACTTGGGGCTCCCGAGTGGCGCAGCGGTCTAAGGCACTGCATTTCAATGCTAGAGGCGTCACTACAGACCATGGTTTGATCCTGAGCTGTATCACAACCGGCCGTGATCACAATTGGCCCAGCGTCATCCGATTTAGGGAAGGGTTTGGCCGGGTCAGGACGTCATTGTAAATAAGAATTTGTTCTTAACTGACTTGCCTACGCTGGTCTATGGAGCCCCTTGGGAAACCCAACTACTGAACAATCTAATGATGGGATTTATAGATAAATTATCTAGGCTCCCGAAAGGACTGATCTCTATAATATATAAACTATATAACTTTTGGAAAGCTCATATTCTGAGCTAGCTGTTAAAAAAGTATGGTCCACAGATCTAATTGAATCTGAACAAACCTTTAACTGGAACAGAATATGGAAAAATATGTCCTTGGCATCACAGACTGTATTTAACACCAAGGAAACGTTTTACAATAACATTGGCCCCAACTCCCAACTGTTCACTGTGTCCCCTAAATCAGGTAGGCACATTCCTCCATATGATGTGGGAGTGCCCAGCAGTCAAATGCTTCTGGGGCAAAGTTACAAAATTAATTTAGAATTACATGAATGTAAATATTGTATGCTTTGCATCTATTATGCTACTTAACAGTGATAGCTCCTTGAATCTCTCATCAATCAGAGACGATTACTCTCTCTCTCTCTCTCTCTCTCTCTCTCTCTCTCTCTCTCCCCACACAATTTTAGACTTGAGGAGACAAGAACAATGGTTCAGGAAATATAATGATTGATGAAGGTATTGATATTTGTTACAAATATTTGGTCATCTGATTTTAAGTTGACCTAACCATGTATGACCCCATTGGACACAACATTTTTGTATACATTTTTTAAGACCTTTTATTTATTTTTTATTCCAAAAAGAAAAACACTTTGGAGTATTAATGGTATTATAAGCAGCTCTCCCTTAGCCCAAAAATGTATTGTTAAGGAGTGTCGGCGAACCTACCGTTACTCCTTCATGTCCAAGGACCTTATACACTCTATATACAAAAGCTAGTGGATTCGGCTATTTCAGCCACACCCATTGCTGACAGGTGTATAAAATCAAGTTCACAGCCATTCAATATCCATAGACAAAAAGTAGAATGGCCTTACTGAAGAGCTCACTGACTTTCAGCATGGCACCGTCACAGGATGCCAAGTCAGTTCGTCATATTTCTGTCCTGCTAAAGCTGCCCAGGTCAACTATAAGTGTTGTTATTGTACAATGGAAAAATCTACGGCTCAACCACGAAGTGGTAGGCCACACAAGCTCACAGAACGGGGCCACAGAATGCTGAAGCGCGTAAAAATTGTCAGGTTGCAACACTCACTACCGAGTTCCAAACTGCCTCTAGAAGCAACATCTACAAAAGAACGGTTCGTCGGGAGCTTCCTGAAATGGGTTTCAATGGCCAAGCAGCCGCACACAAGCCTAAGATCACCATGCGCAATGCCAAGGAGGGGAGAACGCTACCTGCCCAAATGCATAGTGCCAACTGTAACGCCTACGCAGAAGAGTGGAGGCTGTTATTGCAGCAAAGGGGGGACCAACTCCATATTAATGCCCATGATTTTGGAATGAGATGGTGTCCTCATACTTTTGGTAATGTAGTTTATGTTATGTTTAAAGGGAGACAGGTAGCTCTGGTAGCCAAAACAGCCGAATACATCTAAATGTGAATCGATTCTTAACTGCGATACGGTTCATTCATATAACATCAAAATAATTTCACGAATGTAAAATATATACTTATAACTAATTATTTCAAGCTGATATGAAAGATAAGGTCCTTATGCTTCCAACACCAAAGCAATGCGTGTTAACGTCCAAAGCTGTAACCCCCCCAGCCCCCCCCCCCCCGACGGAAGATACCTTTGTGAATAGATGCTAACGTCTATCTCTCCGTGGGCTTTTCTTTTTTATGGCCTAAGGTCTTTGTTGAAAGTGCCTGGACACTGTCCACTCCACACTAATATGTGACCAGCTGCCAATCTGCTGCCCGTTTGGCAATATGTCACTCTGGCCGTTGCAGTCATAAAAAAATTGTTGCGAAAGTACACAGACAGTTTTAGCGCTGAAGGACCAGATCCAACTTCAAGCTGTCACTGGTATTATAACACAAACAATGTAAGTGAGAAAAATAGTATCAGTTACTTTAACAGATTGTATATTACTATATTGTGAAAAATTCATACATGACAGAGACATTAAATAAGTAATTGTAAATAAGAGTTTATTATTAACCGACTTGCTTAGTTAAATAAAGGCTAAATAAAACATTTAAAAAATAGTTAAGACATTTAAAAATTGGGATTTTATACAGTATATACTGTATCTGTTTGGTCTTCTTACCGTCAATTTGCAATCTCCAAATTATTTGTAATCATGTTCCGGCCCCCCGACCGTCCGCTCAAGAAGAATTAGGCCTGCGGCTGAATCTAGTTGATGATCCCTGCTCTAGGATAATTATAGTCCCCAGTGTCCCCCGTTACCTTGTCCTGAGTAATGGACTAGCATGCACATGATGTAGGCTACAATCTGAAGGAACATTTAAACAGTGTACTTTTAATATATTCACAAAATACATAATCTGGCACAATATCTGCAGACATTACATTTTTATAAAGATGATAAATAAGTGTGGGATGGGCACATACATAATACAGTGGTTTTTATGAAGGGAAAGATTTTTCCATATCTTGGCTAAGAATGTCCATATCAATTCATTGTGTTACTTGTCTCCTGTAGTTTGGTCTGGATCCGTCAGTTGGTTATGGCTGCAAAGATTTTCCTGTTTGAGGAAAGTGAAAGGACATGGTGGTGCAACCCCAAAGGTGGTTTCGAAGCCCTCCTCCCTTCTCTCCTCCTCCCCCCTCCCCCTCTCTCTTTTGCTCCCTCTCTCTCTTTCATTATCTTTCTCTCCTCCTACACCTTTCCCCCCTCTCTCTCAATTCAATAGAATTTCCATTTCAATTTAAGGGGCTTTATTGGCATGGGAAACATATGTTTACATTGCCAAAGCAAGTGAAAAAAGTGATTGTGAGTCCTGCTCAGACAAAGCTGAGGTGTTGATCCTCTGGCACTCCGTACTTGCCCTTGTGCTCCTCAAACAGCTGGCTCAGTTCTTCTGTGTAGAGCTGATGGAGGGTGTCCAGCTCCTCCACTGTGGGCTTCTCATTCTTCTCCACTCTGATTGGCCGTCCCACTGTGGAGAGGTCCAAGGGTATGCATGATGACATTACGTTCAAATATAGGTTACTGTAGTAGTCACTGGCGTAACATATAGCCCTGCAGCACTCACAGTGCAAAACCAAAAACAGGCCTTGTGAAACTGCGCTATGCCACTGGTAGTAGTGCATAATGGTCAAAAAAATGTATTAGCTTTTTGGATATGATTTTACTCATGATTTTATTTTTCAAGTGGGGATTGCCAAATAAATATGCCTTTGTTGGGCTTGCCAATTGATGTACACAGACAGATGACTAACTGTGTGCCAGCCACTGTTGCTGAGAGATTGTGGTAAACTGACGCAATCAAACTATCTAGTAACATTCTAGTAAGTTAAATATTTCCAAGCGCAAATCTGTCCCTCTCCCGTCAATGTTCCTCATGTTTAATGACAGAGAACTGATATGAAACCTCTGCCAAAAACAACAATTGACTTTGCAACATAGAAATAGGGGAAAGCTTGAGATTTGGCAGATACAGTGAACAGCTACTGATAACCACTCTGGCTTCAACTGTAGACCAACTGGCAAGGACTACCACGTTGCTTAGTTATCTGGTTTATTTTACTATGAGATGAGACAAATGTCCGAGACAGTAATTCAGAGTGACAATGAATGTTACTCACCCACAGTGTTGATGGGCTGCCTGTAGGGCATGATACCAAAGCTGTACTGGAAAACGCCCCGAGCATGGAAGAGGGGCAGAGAGATACCCATGATGCTCTGCAGCTTGTCCTGAATCGAGCGAAGCCAGGTGCCTCGAGGGTTCTCCACCTGGTCGAACAGCTCGTTCTCCCCGAAGGAGAAGACCGGCACCAGATGGGCACTAAGGAGGGAATGGGTAGAGGAGAGGAGGAGAGGAGTGGAGAGGGGTGAAGGAGAGGAGTGGAGAGGAGAGGGGTGGAAGAGAGGTGAGGTGAGACAGGAGTTTAGCCTTCAGTTTTGTTACAGTCATCTCTATGAGTTTGTAAGGTAGAGTATATTTGTAGAAAGCAGACCCAGTCTCCAATTTACTCTTAGTGTGTTGAAGTTTGTCCTAAATAATTCCACTATTGATGTAATTCATAAGGAGTCATGTAAACGCTTGATTTGATCAAGCTTTGTGTATCCCACTAAATAAGACTTGAGCTGCTGTAGCTGAACTTGCTGTATTACCAGAAAATTCAAGGGAAAACTTCATTGGGTAACAATGGGGTCAGATGCCAGCGCAAACCCTGGATGGAGCTTCACAGCTGCGATTGGATGGCAGGGAGTCAACACTTGTCTCAAGTGAACAATTTTGTCTTACAGTTCCAGCAGATGTGGAGAACTTTCTATGAGACGACTACACATCCTTCATCTCAACGTTAGAATCCTTCTTCCCCAGATCGAGGAAATTCGCCTACTCTCCAGTAACTGTAAGGTGGGAGTGCTTTGTTTACCGAAACATGGCTAGATGGTTCGATAAAAAAACGCTGACAATGAAGTTGAAAATGATGTAGTAATTAGATGAGACCACAATCGCGAAGGTGGGAGAGTTTGTATTTATGTAAGATCAGATATTGGGTTCAACTATAGATCAGATTTAAGCCATGACAAGATTGAAGCTGTGTGGTTGGACATTCTATTACCAAAATGCAAACCCCCTATAGTCAGAACCGGTTACAGACCACCAGACCAGTACAAGTTTTATGAATTGTTGGAGGAGACTTGCTCCAACTGTATGGATTTTGGTAAATCAGAGGTTATTGTTACTGGTCATTTTAATACAGACATGCTCAAAAAGAACAATGCTACTTTTTAAAGTTCTTAAGAATTTTTGTAATCCCTTTGCTTTACACCAGCTGATTAATGAGCCCACCAGGTTCTGTCCTACTACCCAAACCATAATTGACCTTGTGTTGGTGTCGGATAGATCAAGGTTATCAAACAGTGGGGTCGTAAACATCATTATCTGTAGTAGGAAGGTTCAGAAAACAGTCAAACAATAAAAATGAGGTCTATGAAGAACTATAGTGCAGATAGGTGGAATAATACATTAGTTAGCTATAGTTACTTTTTCATTTGAAAACTGGGTGAAAAGTAGCTTAAATAACCTTGACAACATTCCTGCCAGATTTTGAATGGATGCTGCGGTAATTATAACCCCCTGTGTAACTCACATTGTAAATCTGAACAAGGGATTTTTCTCAGTGAACTAAAACTTGCACGGGTCATTCCTCTACGTAAAAAAAGAGAATAAGATAGATCATGGAAACTATCGGCCTGTCTCAATCCTGTGTATTTTATCGAAGGTCATGAAAAAGATTAGTTTGAGCAGATTGACAGTTATATTTCTTTACATAGCCTACTATATGAGCTCCAGTCTTGCTTTAGGAAATCCCATTCCACCAAAACTTGCCTACTATATCTAACTGACCCCAACAGGTAGGAAGTAGATGGTAGGACATTTAGTGGTATGGATATGTTAGATCTCCAAAATGCATTTTATACAGTGGATCATGAGATTCTGTTAATCAAACTAAGAGCCATGGTACCCTGTCTAAACCCCAAACGTTGAACATCGGGTACCCTAAGGGCGTGTGCTGGGTCCACTTTTCTTTCTGTTGTATATCAAATCTGCCTGTACATGTGACCTTTTCCTCTATGCAGATGATTCTGCATTGTTGGTTTCCCACAAAGACAAAAACGTGGTTGAGAAAGCCCTCAGTGCTGAGCCTCTGAATGTCAGTAAATGGTTATATGACAATAAACTGTCATTTCACCTTGAAAAAACAGAGTCCATCTTGTACGGGTCCAAAGTGAAACTGAGGAAATCCCCTGATTTTAAGGTGGTAGTAGGTGACATAGTGGTCACAGCAAAAGACTTAATTATCTTGGATGTGCGCTAGATAATCATCTGACAGGGAGAGCATGGCACAAAAAGTTATCTCCAAAGTGAACCATAAAATGGCAAGAACCTCCAAATATCTGGATAAGAATGCAATGGTGGCATTGGCAGGGGCCCTTGTTCAGTGCCACTTTGACTATGCGTGCTCTTCCTGGTACAATAGTGCCCCCAAGATAATTAAAAACTGCAGACATCTCAGAACAAATTAGTCAGGATTATTCTTAAACTTCCAGCACGCACTCATCTTGACCATTCCCACTTTGAAAGCCTCAGAAGGCTCAAAGTGGCGGAGAGAGTCTCAGATTAAATTGTGTATTGTACATAATTTTGTCCACAGTATGGTCTCCAGGTACCTATGTAACTACTTTAACTTGTTCCTGGATAACCATAACTATTTCACTAGAAGGGTTTACATAAGTTACTATTTCAGGAAGCCATCCACAAGTACACACTGTGAACATTAATATCAAACTATGATGAAGTGAATGACACAGTTGAAGTCACTTCTGCAACCATGAGAGTAGTTATGAGATTTCATCAGAGACACAGGCAGTAAAATGTCCTCCGCCACCTCTGGCCCTGGTCTTACCCATGTTCCATTGCCAGTTTGACGAAGCCCTTCTTATTGGCTAAGAGAATGGTGAAGGCGCCAGGGTGTGCATCCAGGGCCTCGGGGGCTCCTCCCACTGCTATAACAACAGCATTCCCACCTCCCTGTCGACGTAACAGATAGCCGGCACTCTCCTTGTCCGAGGGAATCAGACCTGGGACACACAGTAGACACTCAGGTCAGGTGTTGGTAACAGTGGGGGGATAATTTGGTACACTTTTCTTCACTGTCAAACGATGATCAAACTCAAACATGTTAATTTGTATCATGCTGGGTGTCCTTAATCAATCTATCAATAAATCAACCAATCAATTAATCAGATGTATTTGTATTGCCATCTTGTCTTTACATCTTGTCACAAAGTATATCACAGTAACCCTGCCTTGACCTTGACTTCTAACCCCAACTAACCTGCCATCATGATGTAGTCTCTGAAGAAGGGGACTCTGAACCAGAGAGGTAGCATCAGCAGGAAGCTGTTCAGGCCAGGGAACAGTTTCCTGAAGCCTGTAGCGTACGTGCAGAAGTTAGTGAAGGCTCCAGCCACCAGGATCCCATGGGGATGGAAGCCAAGGATGTAGTTCTGCCTTGGGTCCAAGTCTGCTGTCTTCACCAGCTGCAATACAACACAGAGCGGATTCACTTCTAAGGACTTCAATACTCAATAGCTGTACAACACAGTATACAGGATGCATCAAATTAATTTATCTATTAGAGACTTTCAAAACGTTTAAAAGTTTAATTGAAAGCCATACTCTCTAGGAAGCCTATGAATTGACTTCCAGGTATTTGGCCTATATCTTCATGTCATGTGTATTTTCCTCACGTCGCCTGTGTGAGTTTTAGCTGTTGTTTGCCTGCCTCCACGGTGGCTGTTAGAAGAGACTATCCTGCCTCTAACCAGTATTGACCAGTGTTGCCTGTCTCTGTGCACAGGCTGGTAAACAGGATGGAGGATCATGCCAGAGGTCACAGGATGGGGTCAAAGGTTCTTGTTAGCTACCCTGCAGAAAAAAAAGCATGGACCAGCATAAATTTCAAGCTGGTCCATGCTGGCCATTTGCTGGTCAGTGCTGGTCTGATGTTGGTCAAGTTTGTCTGACCAGCTTGGTCTAGCTGGTCTAGCTGCCCAGTGAACAAGGTGGACTCAGGCCTATTCTGTTTAAGGCTGGGGGGACTCTGCATTGACTTGGACTTGAGAATCTCAGATGCTTTTAGAGAATCTCTGATGCTATAAATACATTTGATTTTACAACAGGCTATGGCAATGTTTCTTAGTCCACCCAATTTAAAAGTGCCCATTCACATCTATAACATGTGTTCTAACAGAATGTAAGATAAACATGCACAATAATTAATTAAAAAGGCTGCACTAATAGGCTACCCTTACACTCTACAAAATGCTGGGTTGTTTGTATCCTGACCCAACTGCTGGGTTGCAGGCGTAGTTGGGTTGTTGATGCTGGTTTATAGAGATATTACAGCCAGCGGGTCAGATCAGAAGACTGCAGGCATGGCTTAGTAAGGGTGTGGCTTTCAGATAGTTATTTTTGGCCACCTGTGAGAGTAAATTTTATTCCGGTTCATCTATTCTGTTGTATTGTTAAGGTTGATGACACTGACAGTTTTGTAGCTTTAATGAGGCTTACACAAGTGTATGAGTTCCTTAATTAAAAGACTATGAAAATCCCAACATTGGGATAGTTACCACTTTGTTACAATATGTAAATAACAATGTTATTAATATTATATTAGAATATGTTATGTGCAAAAATATTCAAGGAACATTTACATTTGTGGTGTACGAACTTAACAAGAATCATATTACTTGCCAAACAACATACGTTGGTCACCAGAAGAAACAGCATTAATTGCCAGAATATGCTGAGCTATGTCGTTTTTTTCAGAAGGGTAATCATGTGCTGGGCATGTTATGTTCACGCTCAGCATCGCTCAGTCATGTCAAAACAAAGCTGCTAACAAACACAGTTTGTATCGACCTCAGTGTTTGAGATTAGCAGTTCAAGGTCAATGAGCTCCAAGAATCAAGTCCCCGCCTACTAGCTAGGGCTACGCTAACCTCTCACTAGCAAAACAAGGGCAGTCATCGTAGTAAACACTAAATACTATGCATGGTGGGATTTATTGACTTTATGGATCGAGATAATTCATTAAAGGATGCATGCTACAGATTTCTATCTTTCAATGAGAAACTAATTTTAAGTAGATCAGATAGGTGTGCTGCAGTTGTTGCCAAATAATGACATTAACATACACTATATACAGTACCAGTCAAACGTTTGGACACACCTACTCATTCAAGGGTTTTTCTTTATTTTTACTATTTTCAACATTGTAGAATAATAGTGAAGACATCAAAACTTTGAAATAACACATAAGTGTTAAACAAATACAAAAATATTTTTGATTTTAGATTCTTCAAAGTAGCCCCTCTTTGCCTTGATGACAGTTTTGCACACTCTAGGACATGTGCTTATTGGGCCAGTATAGTTAGGCCCTGTCCAGAAGAAACCCTAACCCCTCTTCCTTAGGCACTTGAAACAACTTGATAGGTGTAAGCAATACGGTGAATGAACTTTGAAGTAAATCTCAGCTCTGTTAATACTTAAGATTGACGCCCCCCCATCAAAATCTGTCAGTTTAAGCTCAATCCACCACATATGTTGGCCTTCCACATCTGCGATGGAGGCCGAGCTACATCAGTGTTTGTCAGACCATGAAAATCGGTCTCACGCAAACGTCTGCAGCCTCTGAACGATTTGGCCCACTGGGTAAAGGAAGATTCACAAACACGATGGTGTTCTCCGTTTTGTTCTATTTTGAATAGACATATGGAGGACGTTTTGTGACAACAAAAAAGGGCTTAAATATGTGTCCACATTTTTTTTTATATCTCCTAGATATAGGACAGACACTTCAAATCTTTATTCCTTATGATTTACTTTTGACTGTCTTTTTTGCCATTTATGAATGTGTTATCTAGTGCGTTTCTATAGGCTGTAGTAGTTAAAGCCCCCCAAAAATTATAATTATACCTAAAGGGGTCCAAAAATCCGAAATCAAATAGCAAAAGTATCCATGGTATTACAATCTTAAAACAATCCCTCCTGAATGCTGTGAACCACAAGGTTGTGAGTTCAAATTCCAGGTGAGGACATGTTGAATAATAATTACTGCATAAAGATGTACAATGTAATTTATAAATTAATTCAATTTTTGTCATTTAGCAGATGCTCTTATCCAGAGTGACTTACATGTTCATACTTTCTTCATGTGTATGTCAAAGTGTATCAAATAAAGTGCATTTGGAAACTTTTCAGACCCCTTGACTTTTTCCAAATTCTGTTGCCTTATTCTAAAATAGATTCAATCGTTTTCCCCCCCTCATCAATCTACATACAATGCCCCATAATGACAAAGCAAAAACTGTTTTTTAGAATTTTTTGCAAATATATACAGTGGGGAGAACAAGTATTTGATACACTGCCGATTTTGCAGATTTTCCTACTTACAAAGCATGTAGAGGTCTGTAATTTTTATCATAGGTACACTTCAACTGTGAGAGACGGAATCTAAAACAAAAATCCAGAAAATCACATTGTATGATTTTTAAATAATTAATTAGCATTTTATTGCATGACATAAGTATTTGATCACCTACCAACCAGTAAGAATTACGGCTCTCACAGACCTGTTAGTTTTTCTTTAAGAAGCCCTCCTGTTCCCCACTCATTACCTGTATTAACTGCACCTGTTTGAACTCGTTACCTGTATAAAAGACACCTGTCCACACACTCAATCAAACAGACTCCAACCTCTCCACGGCCAAGGCCAGAGAGCTGTGTAAGGACATCAGGGATACAATTGTAGACCTGCACAAGGCTGGGATGGGCTACAGGACAATAGGCAAGCAGCTTGGTGAGAAGGCAACAACTGTTGGCGCAATTATTAGAAAATGGAAGAAGTTCAAGATGACGGTCAATCTCCCTCGGTCTGGGGCACCATGCAAGATCTCACCTCGTGGGGCATCAATGATCATGAGGAAGGTGAGGGATCAGCCCAAAACTACACGGCAGGACCTGGTCAATGACCTGAAGAGAGCTGGGACCACAGTCTCAAAGAAAACCATTAGTAACACACTATGCCGTCATGGATTAAAATCCTACAGTGCACGCAAGGTCCCCCTGCTCAAGCCAGCGCATGTCCAGGCCCGTCTGAAGTTTGCCAATGACCATCTGGATGATCCAGAGGAGGAATGGGAGAAGGTCATGTGGTCTGATGAGACAAAAATACAGCTTTTTGGTCTAAACTCCACTCGCCGTGTTTGGAGGAAGAAGAAGGATGAGTACAACCCCAAGAACACCATCCCAACCGTGAAGCATGGAGGTGGAAACATTATTCTTTGGGGATGCTTTTCTGCAAAGGGGACAGGACGACTGCACCGTATTGAGGGGAGGATGGATGGGGCCATGTATCGCGAGATCTTGGCCAACAACCTCCTTCCCTCAGTAAGAGCATTGAAGATGGGTCGTGGCTGGGTCTTCCAGCATGACAACGACCCAAAACACACAGCCAGGGCAATTAAGGAGTGGCTCCGTAAGACGCATCTCAAGGTCCTGGAGTGGCCTAGCCAGTCTCCAGACCTGAACCCAATAGAAAATCTTTGGAGGGAGCTGAAAGTCCGTATTGCCCAGCGACAGCCCCGAAACCTGAAGGATCTGTATGGAGGAGTGGGCCAAAATCCCTGCTGCAGTGTGTGCAAACCTGGTCAAGAACTACAGGAAACGTATGATCTCTGTAATTGCAAACAAAGGTTTCTGTACCAAATATTAAGTTCTGCTTTTCTGATGTATCAAATACAAATAATTAAAATGCAAATTAATTACTTAAAAATCATACAATGTGATTTTCTGGATTTTTGCATTAGATTCCGTCACTCACAGTTGAAGAGCACCTATGATAAAAATTACAGACTTCTACATGCTTTGTAAGTGGGAAAACCTGCAAAATCGGCTGTGTATCAAATACTTGTTCTCCCCACTGTATATATATATATATAAAAACTGAAATATCACATTTACATAAGTATTAAGACCCTTTACTCAGTACTTTGTGAAGCACCTTTGGCAGCGATTACAGCCTCAAGTCTTCTTGGGTATGACGCTACAAGCTCGGCACACCTGTATTTGGGGAGTTTCTCCCATTCTTCTCTGCAGATCCTCTCAGCGATGTTCAAGATGTTCGATCGGGTTCAAGTCCGGGCTCTGGCTGGGTCACTCATGGACATTCAGATACTTGTCCCGAAGCCACTCCTACGTTATCTTGGCTGTGTGCTTAGGGTCGTTGTCCTGTTGGAAGGTGAACCTTCGCCCCAGTTTGAGTGCTCTGGAGCAGGTTTTCATCAAGGATCTCTCTGTCCTTTGCTCCGTTCATCTTTCCCTCGATCCTGACTAGTCTCCCAGTCCCTGCCTCTGAAAAAACATCCCACAGCATGACGCTGCCACCACCATGCTTCACCGTAGGGATGGTGCCAGGTTTCCTCCACAGGTGGACTCCAATCAAGTTGTAGAAACACATCAAGGAGGATCAATGGAAACAGGATGCACCTGAGCTCAATTTCGAGTCTCAAAGCAAAGGGTATGAATACTTTTGTAAATAAGTTTTTTTTTGTCAAAAAAAATTGAAAAACCTGGTTTTGTGTTGTCATTTTGGGGTATTGTGTGTAGATTGATGAGGGAAAAAAATAATTGTATACATTTTAGAATAAGGCTGTAACGTAACAAAATGTGGAAAAAGTCAAGGGGTCTGAATATTTTCAGAACGCACTGTATGTAAGTTAAAAGCACTGTGAGTATCCCTTGCCAACAGACAAAAATAGTTGTGAATGGATCAGTGGTTCACCAATTAGGGCCTTTATGGGCTTGGCAAAAGTAACAAGGCATGTGTAATGAAACACTTTTTTGGGGAGAACGTTTCTTTGGGACCATCAGGCGACTTCCTGACAACTGATACACAAAAATGTTCTTGCAATGTTCCCATGAAACGTGTCTAGAACATTACTATTGTATATTCTGAGAACATGTCCTGTGTATATTTGGTGGAACTGTGATGGAATATTCTCCTAATTAGCCCTCAGAAAACTGGACATGAATGTTCTTGCAACATCCCATAAAATGTGTCTAGAACAGTAATGTTGTAGATTCTGAGAACATTGTACCCATTTTCTAGATATGTTCTGTTCAACATTACAGGAATGTTCTAACTATAACACCAATTTATGCTAAAAAGGTTTTTGCTAGCTAACATAGAATGCTCCCATAATTAACAGAAAACTAGACGCTCAAACATTAGGGTAAGCCAAGGGGTCTGGGGTAACATTACAAAAACATTCTCTATCCATAGAATTGTTAGCTGGGAACCACCAGTTTTAATTTTGGGTTTTGTGATTGTAAACAACCCGTTTGTCCTTCTCTTGTTTCCTGTAGTCCTCTATCTGATCATGAGATTTAGCTGTCTATTGGGGAATGGAGCTTTGTCACATTTTGTACTAGTGGTCAACACAGATGCCTGTATGAGTGAGAATTGAGCTCTAGTCGTGGATTCCCATAGTGAGAGAACACTGGCCAATTGTTTAGCGTCCCGTCATTATTTTGCTCCCAGCTCGCAGCAGCCTCTCTTTTCAGGATTCATTATTTCTCCATGTTTACAAACAAAATAGTTGCCTTCTTATGTCCGTTAATACACTGAACCGATATTCACATTATTATCCCCTCAGGCTTGACATACAGTAACCTATACTCAAGTCTACTATATATGTGAACTCAGCAGAGGTTTTAGGCATATGTATGTTGTTGCATTTTGGCTTGGAATTTAAATTAGACTAAAATTTATAAATTCTACAAATGTAAAGTCATGAGAGGAGTCAGTGTCTAGTTAGTGTTGATTTCTGCAGAGAGCAGAAGACGTTTTCAAATCAGGTGGTGGCTCACAGTCGGAGGCAGTGACGCTGTCATTAGGGACGGTGGTGGAGAACCAGGCCTCAGTGTAACCGATCACACCCTCTGAAGGACACTGCTCTGTTCAGACTAACATTGACTCTTTATTCCAGCCTTAATAATGCATGAAGTCAAATGCTCGATCGTCATTTCAATGGAAATTCCATTGAAATGTGTTTGTTTGAAGAAGTCCCCTTTGTTGGGAACTTGGTATCTGGTTGTGTTTAATGTACTGCATCTTTCCTTGAGAAATTAAGGAAAGTCCATATGACCTAACGATGTAAATTCCCCATGTGTGTGTGTGTGTGGTATTCAGAACCAATTTATGTTTTGCTTGAATGAAACATCACTCTCTCTAATAAAAATGCATTTGCCTCAATACAGCTCTGTCTGTATACTCAGTCTGTTGACTCAATACTCAGTACACACAGAACACTTTACATACAGTAAAACGTGTTGACTGTGTTCCCTAATCAGTTGTTTGTGATATTTTATCTGATCAGTATACAGTATGGAACAATCACTCAAAGGAGCAGAGTCTTGAGGTGGGGCCTCTACCTTGGGACACACTGGAGACGTGACATTAAGGACACACTCGGTGCTAAGTACAACAGATAAGCATGCTATCAAAGAAGATATCAGACAGACTGATAACACCAAATACAGTATCACTCATAGTAAGTCTCTCTTTACCTGTTGTATCACAGTGTTTTCCTATAATAACTTTTCTGAATAACAACATTTGCTGTACTATTTAATGGTAAAGGTAAAACCAGAGAACTATAACTAATATAAGTGATGATAGGATGTTGACATCAAAATTAAGCAGAGCAAATTCAGAAAGGAAAACCGAGTGCCCAGCCCGAGCTGACGCATTAACTGAGATGGCATCAATTAGAGGCTAGTAACAATCACGCCTACGTCTTTTTAAGCTGACCGGGTCTGCTCACTCATCCTGCTGCCGCTTGCTGCTACCATGTGCTGGCTTCTTTTTCTATACTGGCCCTGCTGCCGTAACTAGCACTTTTTCTCTATGCTGCTGCTTTCTGATATAATATTTTCTTTGCAAACTAGCTGTGTTGGAACCTCGGTCGCGTCATTCAATATGCTCATGTTGCAATGTTTGGCTGCTGCAGGGATGTCATTGATTGCGAGGATCAGCATGATGTCAGTCAATAGCCTGGGGGGTGTTGGAAAAAAAAGTTTAGACTGCTGCAGACGGCTATATTGGTCCGCTAATACAGGACAAGTAAAGGCCCAATGCACTACTTTTTTGAACTAATATTTACTATATCTTGTTTTTGTTTATTTTTGTTTCTTTTTTTCAGGGGGTGCTGCAGCACCCTCGGTACCCCTACTTCCCGAGGCTATGCGTTCATATACAGTGAGTGAGTAGCAATGTTTTCTGCTTATGAGCAGAAGATAGTAGTGGTGCGTGGGTAAAATCCCTGATGGTGCCAAGTGTGTGCGTTCGTGTTTGTGCAAGTAGAAAAACATGTTGACTCACCCTACTTGTAGAGAAACACCAATGCCATCCTCTTTCTTTCATGTTGGCGAAACGGTCTATCACTCTGTCATACAGTGCACGCTTACATTTTTTTGTTGTCCTAGGCTACTTGGCTAAAATGCTTGCTCAGTAGCCTAACTTCCATTCATGGGAAACATTAACATTAGCCTTCTACATCTAGCTACTGTACATACTGAACTTACATCTTCTCAGGCCAGTGGCACAACATGTATGAATTAATGGTTGGATCAGAATCTCTGTTATAATCATTGGCCAGTACGGAGAATTAAGTTGAGCTTGCTCAGTTTAGGTCAACACACATTTTTTATACTTTTTTGTCAAGGGAGCTGATTTTAAATTGATACTACTGCCTAACCATAACCTTTCTTCCTCAGATTTCAAGTTATCACCTTGGACCTTTGTGGGGAATGTGACGCTGTGCGATGACTAATCAAGGCTTGCTATAGTTTCAGCCGTGTTGGATAGGTGTTGATACTAGCATTACCTAGCAATGCGGTGGGCTTGCTAAACACCCACTTGGTGATCAGTGTTGGTGACCAAGCCTTCATTGCCTCTCAGGGGAACATCTGTTAGATCTTATTTCAGACACTCTTATGTGCAGGCTTGTTCTGGTAATCTATGAGGTCTCTTTCTCTCTTCATTAGGTTCTTCACTCATGGCTCACTGGCATATACTGTTAAACATTAGCCTTCAGCTCAGGCAGACTACAGTATATTGCAGGTCTAGGTTGATTAACAGGTCACTCTCGCTGTGCACGCTGAATCAGCTACAGCTGAGCAATTTCAGTAGTCCATTAGTCTATTTAGCTACGAAACCACCTGTACTAACGTTCTGTTGGGTTTTGGGGGTTCGTTAGTAATGCGTACATGTTTTATGCTATGTGATGGTAAGTCACGGCTGAGTTGTGCGCTCTGCGGCAGTCTACTGCATGCTCTTCTCTCTGTACAATGTCTCCTGTTATATAACCATGTACGCCTTTTCTATTTCAATTTCAGTCGGGCAAATGCCGCCTTATCATGCTCTAATAGCAGGGATTCAGGACCCTTCAGCGTGCAGTCTGCTCAGGGATCCATGTCTGCCTACTCTTCATGCCTACGGAGAAGGAACGAGCATGCATATCAAAGAGCATCTCTCTCTTAGTAGCACAAGTTTGAGTTCGTGTTAAGGCAACGTGGGATGACTTCGTGGGTTCTTCAGTCTGAAATGCACTAAATGTTCCTCTGCTTTATTTCTGCACGAACTCTTGAGTTCTGTTTGCATTATGGACTCTCACATGTTAAACGTACTCTCATACACCCCTAGATAAAATAATTGGCATGGAACTTAAGTCGTCATCACCAGAACTGACACTTTGTCCTCTCTTGCATGTTATGCTGCCTGCCTGCTGAGCACGGACTGCACCTAGTGAACCTCTGTTCAACATTGATGCTGGCAACCAATAAGATACTGGAACTCGTCAGGGCTGAGGGCTAGCTCTGAGCTATGGGCGCTGAATTCTGCATCGGCGCTGCTACTGCTTCTCAATTGATCCCGGCTTCACTCTGATCCTCCGCTGCTACAGCATGACATTTTATTGATTCTGAGATTGTGGAGCCTGCATGAGTTCCTGCAGTATTGCTATATGATCATGATTGTCAGCCCACGTGGTCCAGTAGCTACATTGCATTGGTAGAATATCCTCATGCACTAAGATGGCAGCTCTTTCTGCCTCAATGGGCTTCAAAAAGAGCAGTCTTCAGTCTTCATCACCCTCACTCTATAGAAAAAAAATAGGTTCACGTTAAGTAAAGGGTGTTTCGGCTCCTACAACGATTTTATTAGAGGCAGTCTGTCTTATGGCTTTCTATGGGGGTTTTTTTACAGTTGGGGAATACACTTCGTATTCATTTCTCTTTAATCATTGCATGAGCTCACGATTTTGGATTTAATTATGGTCACTCGTATGTTCAGTGTTGGTAAAGCATTCATAAACTGATAGTAAAGGTACTGCAGTTGTCATTGCTCAAACTAACGCTGCTTTCTGTCCTCCCTCCCATGTTACACTACATGCAATGGCGACCACTGGCCACTCCGGGCGATCCATTATTCCTCACCGACGCTGGCCCGTCATGAGGGATAGAAGTCATAAGTCGCTCAGTTTATGCCACACATGGTTAACACTCTCACATGGTTATTCATTCTTACGCTGGTAGGTTTACTTTAGCTGGTCTATTTGATCATATCTAAACGGCACTCTGCCGTAGCTACACATTAGCTGTGTTCGAATACTCATACCAACTGCACTAACCGTGCTATTTGTGACGTGAATTGAGTATATAGTATGCTTATTGGTCATTAGATGATATCCGATATCATTATATGATATCCATTACTTTAACAAATTATGACAAATGTTAAGAAAATGTTGATGAATGTAATAAAGTAATGACTTTTCAAATAAGTTACGTTACACGTTATGTTAGCTGACAATTTGTTAGCTAATCTATCCTTACGAAACAAATAACATTACAGCAGTATGTACTGGTATGTTAGCTAGTTACCTAACGTTAGTTGGCTACTAAAATTTTTATTTTATTTAACATTTATTTAACTAGGCAAGTCAGTTAAGAACAAATTCTTATTTACAATGACAGCCTACCAAAAGGCAAAATACCTCCTGCGTGGACAGGGGCTGGGATTAAAAATACAAATAAATACAAATAAATAAAATATAAATATAGGACCAAACACACTTCACGACAAGAGAGACAAAACAACACTACCAAAAGAGATACCTAAGAAAACAACATAGCATGGTAGCAACATAACATGACAACAACATGGTAGCAACACAACATGGTACATAATTGGGCACAGACAACAGCACAAAGGGCAAGAAGGTAGAGATGACAATACATCACGCAAAGCAGCCACAAATGTCAGTAAGAGTGTCCATGATTGAGTCTTTGAATGAAGAGATTGAGATAAAACTGTCCAGTTTGAGTGTTTGTTGCAGCTCGTTCCAGGCGCTTGCTGCAGCGAACTGAAAAGACGAGCGACCCAGGGATGCGTGTGCTTTGGGGACCTTTAACAGAATGTGACTGGCAGAACGGGTGTTGTATGTGGAGTATGAGGGCCGCAGTAGATATCTCAGATAGGGGGGAGTGAAGCAGTATATTTAAGCAATAATTCCCGACACAACGCGGAGTGCCTGAATACAGCCCTTAGCCGTGGTATATTGGCAATGTACCACAAACCCACAAGGGGCCTTATTGCTATTTTAAACTGGTTACCAATATAATTAGAGTAGTAAAAATAAATGTTTTGTCATACCCCTGGTATGCCACGACTTTCGGCCAATCATCATTCAGGGCTCGAACCAACCAGTTTATAGTAATTAACTAACCTTATTAACTTGATTATTCACATCATTCTTAGCTAAGTGTTATAGTTGTTGTGCATTTCAATGAACATTGTTAATTCTGGCTATCTACTCCCGATTTCAGAGCACTCTCACACAGAATGATTGATGAATTTACAAAGGTTCAACACCCGTTGAATATGGCCGGTGTCAGTAAAAGTCAAGCTTAGTTAAATTGTTGCCAGCAGCACAGTGACCGTCTCCAACGCTCTGGATAACATGAAAACAGCCTAACCAGCTCTGCTAGGGCGAGTAAAATGGTCAGAGTGAGGTGTTCTCTCATTTTGTCTGGAAGTAGCTAGCCAACGTTAGCCAGTTAGTTTGGGTGCTTGACTGCCGTTGAACACTCGGATCAACCCCCTGAACGCTCCGAGAGTTCAATATACAATCGGATAACTGACAACGCTCTGGATTTACGAACGCCCAGAGCGCACCCTACATCTCCAGATTGAATCGACGAACACAAATTAAATCGTATTTGTTATGCTAACAAGTTAGCAAGAGGTTGCATAGCAACAGCATCAACTTCTGGTAGACAGGCGAAGCTCTAGCACTCTCGACTGAAACGATACCGTTTGTTTACAGTATACTAAAATGAACTAATAGTATGTAGTATATATGTAGTATACAGTATGTTAGTATGGGTGTAAGGTTCTGCTGTTTTGGGGGATTTGTATAATTGACCGTGCTCACTGCTTGTAGGCTATTTAATATTGACTCTGCTTGGGCAGTGAGCTACTCTGAAGGAGCAGAGCCTATATCGGCAATACCTGCATTATTCATTGCTTAATAAAAGGTTAAACATATTTCTACGTGGTGTTTTCTTTCTGAAATTCATTCTATGTTTAAAATGAAGGTTTACATTGGTATGTCCCACTTAGGCTGTCGTTGGAGATCCAAACGCATCATTGAATAACGTAAACACTACATTTATGATTATCTGAGGCTGATTTATATGTCATCTGAAAATACAGATTTATTACAATGACCAATAGAAGCTTTAAAAAAAAAACACACTACCATTCACATCAAATAAACAGTTCTAGCTATATTATTAGAATAACAATTGGGATTTAACAATGTCAAAAATAATGTATGCTAATTCATGTGACCCTATTGAGACTTTCAAATAGACAAACTATCGATAACAAAGCTCTGCATACCAACTGAAAGGAAAAATATACCGCTGAGCCATTTTGTTGTTCCTGTTCACATGCTTATCAGTACAGACCAAAGTGTACATTCTGACCAAGGGCAAGAGTGTGGACCCATCTCAGCGGAAGGATATTGCAGGCTCACAGGTCTCCAAGCTCCATAGAATATATCATTTTAAACAGGATTTCTTACTGCACTATACAATAACACTGACTGAGTTCTTAGGATAAGACCAACAATGCTAAAATTCCAACAAATACCAACTCACATTTCTTAGTATGGCTCTACACACAATCCATATTTCACCACTAGATGGTGACATTAACAAGCAACAGCTGTAGATAGGACCTGTCCCTCCCTCATGTTAAAAAACATGCACCGGCCTGGGCACTGCTCAACAAAAACCATAGTCACAAACACTCACAAAAAAATGTCTGCCATCACACCTAAACTGAGACCTGACAAATAATGAAATCTGACAGCTAATGAGCCAATTACAGTCGGATCAGAGTGCGCAGCAGGAGGATGTGGTTGTAATATGGAGGGAGCATACATACCTCCACACAATGAGAGACCTCATTCTATACTTGTCTTTATCAGTGGTCCTGTCTGGATGCTCCTGTATAGAGATAAAGGCTGAGGAGCCACTGCCAGATTGTTGGACTCATTCTCTGCAGAAGGCTCTAGCCTCCAGTCAAAATAACACAGGAGGGTTTTGGAATGAGGAGAGAGTTTACTGGTAGCAAGAGGTATTGGATATACTGCCTAACCTCTAACCAAAGGTCAGGTAAAGGTCTTTACCATTTTCATAGAATATGAATTTCCACATAGAGAAGAGAGAATGTATGAGAATTGTGATTATATGAAACATGTATTCTCAATTGAACATAAAAAAGGGCAATTCTACACTACAGTTCTTAAGTATTGTCATCAGCAGCTTGCATTAAACACAATAAAGTCATCCCACCTTTACAGGGAAGTAGTCCCTCATGTAGTGCCAAACACGTAGGTTGGACAGGAAGTGAACCCTGTTGCCCCCCTTAGACGGCGTTTCCCAGTCGACGAACCACCAGCAGGCGTACAGCACGCTGATCAGCCAGAACCGAGTGAACATCAACACAAAGAACAGCACGATGCAGCTTGGAGCTGGAGGAAGACAACCAATACACACAGACAGATACAGACACAGACACAGACAGACGTGATGGGCACTGCACTATTATGTTGCATCTCTTAACCTGCTGACATGCTGAGCAGCAGTGAGCAGGAGAGGGACAGGGATAGAGAGAGAGAAAGAGAGAGAGAGAGAGAGAGAGAGAGAGAGGGAGGGAGAGAGACCTAAACAAACCGAGAAGTGTACTAAAACTCAAGCCATTAGTTTTTCCTGACCATGTGACCGGAACAGACCCAGAGTTTTCCTTGTCAGGTCATGTGGTCATAAAAACTAATACCAGGGAGTGTTTTTCCTCTTGTCCACTAGGTACCACTGATGTACAGTATCCAATCCATCTCTGGGAGAATAACAGGTGTGGAAGGGCTAATCGACAAATCTATTGGGACATACATGTAGTCTCTCCGCTGTCCAACACATGTTTTGTAAGAGTTACTTAAGAATTAGATAAGGGAGTTTATTCTGTATGCATGTATTACTGTATGCACGTTCCTTGCTCTGTTTCAGGCACAACTCCATGGGCACATGGAAGTCAACCAGCAGTGAGCCTGCCTCGCAAGTGGAAACTCTCACAGAATTCCATTTCAACTTCTCCACACCGAGCGACTCGTTAAGCAAACAGAACTGGACACAAGGCTACCCACTTGTTAAGCAAGGAGGAACAAAGGCTAGCTAACACACACGACTGCACAGCACACATAGACAGCTCAGGACAGAGCAGAACAGTTGCAGACAGACACTCACCCAGGCCCAGAAAGGAGAAGACCCACTGTAGCACCGAGGCCGTCTGCAATCTTCTGCTTAGGGGCAGGTCGGTAGGGGCAAATTGGATCTTCATGGTGGGTACTGGAGAGCCAGGCAGCGCAGGCAGACGTGAGGCTTATGTCTGGGACACCCAGGAGAGGAGTGAGTGAAGTGGGTCCAAAGTCTGCCTCTCTCCCTCTCAATCCACGGTCAAGTGACATTTGACCGTCTTATCTCTGCAATCTTTTAATGCATGTATTAATTACTCAACCCATTTTTATATCTTCAAGACCTTTAAACATCACGTCTTGTTACTGTTGCTGAGCCAGTAAAGGTCCTGATTGGTGAACCACTGATCCATTCATAGCTCTTCATCTGTTGGCAATGTTAGGGATTCTCACACACAGTACCTCTTACATACAGTGTTTTCAACTTAACACATTTGGACATGCATGATTACATTGTGCATGTATACAGAAATTATTATTCAACATTTCCTCACATGGGATTTTAACTCACAACCACTGGGTTTGCAGTACTTTGATCTTCTTGCTAAACCACCATGTTAGGTAACAGTTAATCAGATTATTCTCTCATCATTGATTTTATTCATTGTATTTCAGAAATGTAAAGGCTTTCAGTATAGTTGTCTAATGTTGGTGGGGAATGTTAACCTGTTTTAATGATACTCCTGAATCAATATGGTCAATAAAATATTTTGTTGTTGTGTACTTTTAACATCGTTGGGCGGCAGTTAGCCTAGCGGTTAGAGCGTTGGGCCAGTAACCTAGCAGACAAGGTGAAAAACCTGTTGATGTGTCCTTGAGCAAGGCACTTAACCCTAACTACTATGGCTGACCCTGTAAGTAGGCTGTCATTGTAAATACATTTGTTCTTAACTGACTGGCCTAGTTAAATAAAGGTTAAATAAAAAATAAAAAATAAAAAAGAGCTGAGATTTACTTCAAAGTGCATTCACCCTATTGCTTACACCTATCAAGTTGTTTCAAGTGCCTAAGGAAGAGGGGTTAGAGTTTCTTCTGGACAGGGCCTAACTATACTGGCCCAATAAGCACATTCCCTTGAGATATCCCTTATCGGGACAGTGGTTATGGAGTTTGTTACTGGTGCTGGTGACCTGGGTATGAGACCCGCTAAGTACAGTACAGTTCAGTAAAGTAGGGTGCAATACAGTATACTTTACTGTACTCTACTGTACTGTATTGAAATGCAATATATTCAACTGTTCTTTACTGTAATGTGATGTACTCTGCTGTACTGTACTTTGCTGTCCAAACTTGTGAAGTATAGATCGGACTACATGGATGTCAGAAATGCCATCCCATTTCTGACACCCATGTAGCGAACAATAAACCCGGTGCTGGTGTGAAAGGCAAACACCCTACTGGACCAATCATAGATGTCTATATTTGGGCCAAATCAAGGTCAGTCCAGACCAGACCAAATCTGAACCAATCATAGGTGTCTATTTTGGCGTCAAATCAAGGCCTAGTGGGTTAGTGGGTTGAGTGTAGATACAACAACAACAAATTGATGGATGTGTTCGTGTTAAAAAAGACAAAACATTTTCTACTGTAAATATCATATTGATGTGCTTATAAAGATAGTATGCCTACACTTTACCTAACAAATCAGAATCAGTTGTGTGTAGAGTACAACTTCAGCTGTCTAACCAGAACTAGAATGGTATTTCTATTTCTATGGTCTATTTGCCCAAATCTAAGAATTTGGCTGTCTAACACACTGACATGCATTGCTCTCTGGTTGAGGTTCTGTCTTCAAGTCTCCAGTGGGTGATGAAGTTGAGGTTCTGTCTTCAAGTCTCCAGTGGGTGATGAAGTTGAGGTTCTGTCTTCAAGTCTCCAGTGGGTGATGAAGTCCCTTTCATATATGTCATGTATTACAGGTTATGGACATGTGCAGTCAGGTCGCAGGAGAGTTGGAGTGCATGACACTCCATCTTGGATATGACAGAGTTTGCTTCATGGTTCCAGCAGGCAGAGATGCAGGAAGATACTGAGTAGCCTACAGAGTAATATGAGAAGAATGTAATTGCAGAACTTATATTCTCCCAAACAAAGTATTTTGATAACTTTCAAGTGTAACAGTTAGAATAAACCATCCTTCACATAATATTGTAGAAGCAGTGTTCTTGTCCCACCTGTTCCCGCTCTCCCTCCCAGGCGCCAGGATGCCCAGCACTACGCACTCCTTCCACCATAAATTCGCACACCTGCTTCCCTCGTCACGCGCATCAGCGACCATTTGACTCATCTGGACTCAATCACCTGTCATTACCTTCCCTATATCGGTCTGTTCTCAGGCTCTGTTCCCCGCTGCTGCATTGATTGTCGTATGTCGTTGTTTTACCCGGTTCTGACGCTGTTCCTGTCCTGTTCCATGTCTGTGCCATTAAATGTTAACTCCCCGTACCTGCTTTTCTACTCCAGCGTCGGTTCTTTCAGAATGCAGCAGCCTCCAAATGAAGCATCGGGGAGTGCTGGCTTTTCGATTGGTGGTTACGTCGGGTCCGGGGCCGCCGCCGATGAAACCGGGGGTGCATAAGCTGGCTCGTCGGGCTGTCGTGCCCTAGCTGGCTGGAGAGGTTTCCTTACCCCAGTTGGCTCGGCAGGCGCCCATCCCACGTCAAGCCTCAGCTGGATAGTCAGGTTTTTACACCTCAGTCGCCTCACCTCAGTCACGCCTGCTCCCACTCTTCCTCTCTGGCGAACGGGTCCGGATCCAGATCCAGAATTCTAAATAATGTCTCAGGTCTGGATCGGATCTGATATGATTGTCACGGGTATGTGTAATTTTAACTGACTTGTCCGGAAGGACCCGTACAGATCCTAACGTGACTGCTGCAGTAGAGCGAGACAGCGGCAATAGGCTACAGTCATAGAGTAACCTTGTGGAAAAGTTAGGAGATATCTAATCAATGAAATATGGAATTAAAAGTTAAAGGAGAAGGATAGGCTTGAACGACCATGAGCCAACAGGTATGCTTCTACTTAATATTCTGAATGGAGTTGTTGTTTGTAACTGTGTAGGACGAGCATCAATTAACCAAACTAGCTAGCTTAACTAGCTGCTCCCGGTTTGATGCAGTCAAAACAGGTACTACGCAATCATGTTGGATAATAAATTACCTAGCTATGGCAGCTATTTGTCTACTATAGAGAGAGTCGGCTTGGTTGGTTGCTGTCTCATCTCTCCCTCTCTCTTCCCTGCTCCTGTGTCACTCGCTCACACTCACAGTAGCCTACACACAGCACGGCCCCTCTCTCTTTATCAGCTCTGGTTAATAAAGTAGCTTAAAAATGTATTTTTCTGCTGCTTCTCCTCACTTGTATCGGATTGGACAGGTTCTGGATCCAACCAGGTCTATACGGAATGGGTTTAGTTGTCCTCATGTCCATTTGGAAAAGGTCTCTATATTTAAACAAATATTTATTCATATCGGGTCCGGATGGGAAAGCCCCAGGCCCATTTTGGAACGGATCAAACTTTTTGGACCCATGAAGTCCTCTAACACACACAGCCAGGGCCGGAGCGTGTGTATAGGCAGACTAGGCAATTGCCTAGAGCGGCACTTTGGAAAGGCGGCAAAATGTGGGCTTATAATAAAAAATATATATATTTATTATTATTATTATACACCAATGAGCGACGTCTCACGAGGTCAGCAACTGTTATGTGGTTATGTGTTCTTAAATTGTCTGAGTTCCGTTTATGGGGGAGGGGGAATGTTAGAGTGCCTACCGTAACCGAGCCTTGCATGGCCGGAGGTTAGGTTCGTTGTCAAAAGCTGAATGAGGATAATAAAGAGTGACTTTCCTGGAGTTGTGCAGTGTATGGGAGACAGGAACGTTCTGTTAAGTCATGCCATCTTCTGGCCGAGCTGCAACAGTACACTGTTAAACCATGTCTAAACAAATCAAACTGTCGGGTACAAAAAAAGAAAATTAGCAAAGGAGCAAGCGCTCCAAAAACAAAATGAATTATTTTTTTTAAATATATTGATCCAGGACCAAGTGGGAGTAAAAAGGAGGATGCTGGCCCTTCCAGAGCCCCGGAGACGGACGTGAACAGGTCTACCGCCGTTACTAGCTGCCTGGCTAGCGATGCCTCCCCTACCACCAGAGACCGGCGGAGCCACAAGAGCTGCTGAACATATAGCGTCGCTACTACCGGTACACAGACAAGGTGAGGAGGATATGAAAGATCCCAGCAAATGGCCAACACCAATCAAGCAAGAACTATTAGACGTGTTGACAGAGAGAGGACCACATCAGGTAAAAGGAATTGATTTCCCCAGGGATGAAGCACACAGAACATTTTCGGAGTGCCATTACAGTCGGAGGATAACGAATGGAGAAAGACTGGAAAGGCCATGGCTTGTTTATTCAGTAAGTAAGGATCTAGCGTTTTGCTTCTGTTGTAAGCTTTTTTGTGGAAGTGAGGGAAAGTCAGCGCTGGCAAAAAGTGGTGTTAATGACTGGAAAAACATGTCAAGCATCCTCAGCGTCTGGTCATATGGAACGTTTTCACGAATGGAAAGAGTTGGATAAAAGATTGGCCTCGCAAAACACGATAGATGCACAAAATCAGCGCAAACTGACTGCTGAGACAAAGCACTGGCAAGATGTGTTGCATCGGTTGATCAATCTTATCAGAGTTATGGCTATGCAAAACCTAGCATTTAGAGGCAGCACAGATAGATTGTTTGAGAATAACAATGGCAACTTTCTCAAACTAGTGGAGATGATCAGCCTTTTTGACAGCGTTATGGCTGAACATATAAGGAGAGTAACTTCAAAAGAAACACATGTTCACTATTTTGGCAAAGACATTCAAAATGAAATCATAGCTATGCTAGCATCACAGGCCCTGACACACAACAACTTCAGAGATGTCGATGGGCAAGAACTTTTTGCGGAGTAGTCAGACGCAGCTGGAACTAAACCACTTGACGCACTCAAATGTATCTGTGACAATAAAATGGAATCAGTTTTCCCTAATGCTTTCATAGCTTTACGGGTGCTTCTTACCGTCCCTGTTTTAGTTGCTTCAGGAGAACGGAGTTTCTCAAAGTTGAAACTAATAAACTACCTTCGGAGTACAATGAAACAAGAGAGACTGAATGTACTGGCAACAATCTCTATTGAACATGAGCTGGCACAGATGATCAAAATGGAGGATGCAGTGAAGACCTTTGCAGCCATGAAAGCCCGACGTGTACACTTCTGAAAGGTAAGATAAGCTTTTTTTCTCTAGTGGTTTTAAGCTGTGAATCTGCTGATGATATGTTTTGTATATAAATATTATTACAGTCACTATTTAGATGAGTTGAAATTGACACTGTGCATTGCACTTGTCTATTTGCGTGATGTGTATATATTGGCGTTTGTGTTGCTGTTTTTTTGCTTATGGCTTGACTTGGCTGCGTGTTGTTGGTTTATTGTACGTTGAAAATAGCGGCACAATTGTGTTTCGCCTAGAGCGGCATTAAATGCACGCGCCGGTACTGCACACAGCGCACTGATAACATTATCAATGGTGGTTAGATATCATAAAATGTGAAGTGAAATAGAAGGGTGAACACGGAGATCAGGCTGGTTCCACCAGGCTAGTTTACGCTTTGGACATTATATGCATCTAAGAAGTAGAAAATAATTAATAAATAATGTCAGTTTACATAAGTTATGTTTCCCAATTGGGGTATCAAAGTAATGAAGTGGGTTACCTTCTGTATTTGTGCAAATGATGAGCCTGTGAAAACTTTCCGCTGACAGGTGAAGATTGCTCACCGGATACCTGCCAACATGTGGCTGACTGTTCCATTCATAGGAATGCTCACAGCGAGGACATGTCTGTGTGATGCTGATGAGCCCCCTTACTGGTCTTCTCTATTCTGCATGTTCGGCCGCAAACTGGACATCTCTGCAGCAGGCAATCTAATGAAGTGGTGTTGACTGGGAGGGCCTGATATAATAGACAGCCAAGTGGTAAATTTCATTTTGTTCTATAAAAAGGACTAAAGCTTTTTGCTAGTGCCCATCACAACCATCATGCCGGGTATTTTGTTTATACAACTTATCACATTACACACATTACCTGTTGATGGGGCAGTAACATTACCTGTTGATGGGGCAGTAACATTACCTGTTGTTGTCATTAGGGCAGTAACTCGGGTCACTATCAGAGGCCTCATGATGGCGCATCCTTTTCATAGTAGTCGAGGGAGACTCTGGCAACAACAGTGGAGGTGTCAGTCACAAGGGTAAAAAAACGGCTACATTGGAGCTATAAACAACAATAGAAATCTTTTTTGGGAATGTTTACTGTATCTTCAATGCATTTAAAAAAGAAAGTACTCACAACAATATCTATTTTCTTATCAGTTTTCTAATGTATTCTTTTAGGTGGACCTCTTAATATTTTCATATTCTGCTGTTCACCAATCAGTGCTCAGCCTCAATCGGTTTTATACAGGTGATTATAGAAGGGTTTTGAACATGTGTTGATTCCCATAGATGTGATCTAAAAAGTTCATTAGGAGTGATGTATAGCTGAACACACACATACACACGCTGATTGATAAGCACCTGGTGTTATCAATCTTTTTGTATTAATTAACTGGTTTGGATTGTTTATTATTGATTGTGACTTTTCCCTTTCACATCATATTGATTATTTGGGGCAATCTAATTAGGCCATAAACAGATGGAAATCTGTTATCTATCATAACCTTATCTATCATAATCTTCTATTGTGTTATTGACTGTACGTTTGTTTACTGCGTAACTCTGTTTTTTTTTTGTCGCACTGCTTTGCTTTGTCTTGGCCAGGTCGCAGTTGTAAATGAGAACTTGGTCTCAACTGACCTACCTGGTTAAATAAAGGTGAAATATAAAATAAACACCTTGAGGGAATCTATTTAAAGTGACACTAATAACTCATCCTGTAAATACCATTCTTTAATTGTATGTTCTCACAAGCAATTTAAATAATTTAATGCAATCTGAATTCCTGAAAGTGAAAAATGCAGTACTGAACAACAATGAATGATCTTGCCGCTTTACCTTAAAAATAACGTCTTATGCATCTATAATTACAGCAATAACAGAGTGACAAATGATACAGAATTAGTCATTAGTGTTTCCCATCACTCGCATGCAATAGTTTTCAGATGCTCAATGTGGCTACTCTTGATTGTGTACAATAAATAGGCATTGTCTACTAAATAGCAGAAATCGCCACCTGTCCTCTATTGTTAAAAATAGGTAAGACTATTGCTGATCACAAAGCCAGCTACTCCTATTACTTACTCCAAAGCGTCCATACAATGACACATACACATGAAATATATCTGCATTTGGGATTTCTCCATCCAATTGCAGTATTGGCCACTTCAGTTATTCCCTCTTTGATATGCTATAAAGCAAACCATAAACCTATCATGTTTTATTAATTACTAGCAATACATAAACACGGGATGGTATAGAAGTATGGCGACATAAAACTATAATGGAATGGGTTGACGCGTCAAAACGTCTCTCCTCCCACTGCAGACATTGCATGATGATGACGATGCCAGGTGATATTTTTCTCCTCCAATTCTGAGCATCCTCTCATGGGGGGGATGCTGAGCGCACAGGCGGGGCCGATTTTCGTTGCAGTGCCGTATCATAGCGTGACGGGACAAAACGAGCAGATCTGAGAGCACCGCAAAAGGAAAATACTCGAGAGAAAGGTTGTAATAACGCAAATAAACCATCCATTCTCTGTAATCGCAATATTTGCATCATGGATGTATCATTCCTCTATTTTCGCTAAACATCAGATCTTGCACCATTCAACAACTCGGACATTTTGTTCCTCATTTTGTTCCTATAGCAGAACACTGGTGCCCATCAATAGCCTAGGAGAGACAGAGAGAACCATTGTATCGCGCGCAGGAACTGGGATAAAGCTGACATCATGGCGTGGCCCTGCATCACCAGGGCGTGCTGTATGGCCCGCTTCTGGAACCAGCTGGACAAGGGGGACATTTCAGTGCCATTGGTTTTCACCAGGTACGATGTCTCGGAGATGCAACATCTTCAGCTGCAGCACCAACAAAAACAGCCGCATCACCATGCACTGGCGAGCGCGGTATCCATAGAAACTCAACCCGCTCACCGGGACAAGGCGGTAGCGGCTTGTGGGCACCCCGCAACGGGCACCGCTGAGTCTGAGGAGCGCGCGTGTGGTTCGGTAATGCGCCAAGACTTTAAGCACTGGAAAGTGCGCCCTGAGCCAAGCTGTAAACCCAAGAATGAATATCACTCTCCCGAGACCCCTTTTAACAACAAGACACAATATCAGAAGGATTTCAAGCCATGGCCCATTCCGAAAAGGGACGACCATCCTTGGATTGCCAGACCCAAACCCTCCATAACCATCGGCGATGACTGTGTCCAGGATAGGTCCAAACACTACCATGCACACGCGGAGGTTGACAGTGGTGTGGAGAAAAGCGAAATTGCTGACAAAGTACAAGAGAAAGAAATTCTGAAAGGCAGTAAAAATAAGCAAACTGCAGAGAAGGATGGTGAAAAGAAAGTTAGCATCAAAGTGGAGCGAGAAGACGCGGCAGGGGCCAGAGGCAGGGCGGCGCTAGATGCCCTAAACAGACAGTTAAAACAAGAAGTTACAATTGGCAGCTCATACAAGTAAGTTCTAAACCGAACATTCTATAATGCAGTGGTGGGAAAATACCCAATTGTCATACTTTACTAAAAGTAAAGATGCCTTAATAGAAAATGTCTAAAGTAAAAGTGAATGTCACCCGGTAAAATACTACTTGAGTAAAAATCTAAAAGTATTTGGTTTTAAATATACTTAAGTATCAAAAGTAAATGTTATTGCTAAAATATACTATAAATAATTTCACATTCCTTATATTAAGCAAACCAGGTGGCACAAATGTTTTTTTGTTTGTTAGGGCTAGCCAGGGCCACACTCCAAAGACATACTTTACAAACAAAGCATTTGTGTTTAGTGAGTCTGCCAGATCAGAGCCAGTAGGAATGAGCAGGGATGTTCTCTTAATAAGTGCTGTGAATTGGAACATTTTCCTGTCCTGCTAAGCATTTGAAATGTAACTAGTATTTTGGATGTCAGGGAAAATGTACGGAGTAAAGTACATTATTTTCATTAGGAATGTAGTGGAGTAAAAGTTGTCAAAAATATAAAGTATTTTTACTTTAGTACTTTACACCACTGGTATCATGTCAATGTGGAGGTTTGGTGCGTGTACATACTTAGTGAGATCAACTTTAAGATAATGAGGCACTGGGGCCCACTCTCAATGTTCAAAGTACACTAGAGAGCATAATTTAGCCACAGAGGATAAATAGTTACAAAAATGACTGCGGATTATGTTTTGTCACAAGCACATACAGGCCTAACTGCCAAAATAAAGGAAACACCAACATAAAGTATCTTAAAAGGATGTTGGGACACTAAGTTGCCAGAACAGCTTCAATACGCCTTGGTAGCGATTCTACAAGTGGACCTAAACTATGCCAGGAAAATTCACCCCATACCATAACATATACTTTGTATCCCTCATTTACTAAAGTTTTTCCTTTGTTTTGGCAAATACCGGTATGCCTATGTGCACCAAATTGGTTGTGGCCATAGACATATAATCCATAGAAGGGTTTTGGAACCTCTTTATATTTCTTTGGTTGGTTGCAGCTGTCAGTTTGCCTTGTGCAAATTTCTAAATACAATTGCAGGAAAAACATACAGTTTGGAAAGCAAATGCCTACTGCTGAAAACAGAAGACTAATCTTTCTGTAGAACCAATAGAGAAATACATTCTCAACAACTCCCAATTTTGAGTGAACAGCAGCAGCACTGTTTTTCAAAGTAGCGGTGAGTCAGTGTGCCAATGGAAAGTTTATTTATTGTAGTAGCCTACTGTAGCCTATATATATATATATATATATATATATATATATATATACATACATACATACATACATACATACATACATACATACATACATACATACATACATACATACATACATACATACATACATACATACATACATACATACATACAGTACCAGTGTTTGGACACACCTACTCATTCCAGGGTGTTTCTTAATTTTTTCTATTTTTTACATTGTAGAATAATAGTGAAGACATCAAAACTATGAAATAACACATATGGAATCATGAAGTAACCAAAAAAGTGTTAAACAAATCAAAATATATTTGAGATTCTTTAAAGTAGTCACCCTTTGCCTTGACAGCTTTGCACACTCTTGGCATTCTCTCATCCAGCTTCATGAGGTAGTCATCTGGAATGCATTTCAATTAACAGGTGGAATTTCTTTCCTTCTTACTGCGTTTGAGCCAATCCGTTGTGTTGTGACAAGGTAGGAAATCAAATAAGCAAAGAGAAACAGCAGTCCATCATTACTTTAAAACACGAAGGTCAGTAAATCCGGAAAATTTAAAGGACTTTGAAAGTTTCTTCAAGTTCAGTTGCAAAAACCATGAAACTGGCTCTCATGAGGATCGCCACAGGAAAGGAAGACACAGAATTACCTCTGCTGCAGAGGATACGTTCGTTAGAGTTGCCAGCCTCAGAAATTGCAACCCAAATAAATGCTTCACAGAGTTCAAGTAACAGACACATCTAAGCATCAACTGTTCAGAGGAGACTATGTGAATCAGGCCATCATGGTTGAATTGCTACAAAGAAACCACTACTAAAGAACACCAATAATAAGAAGAGACTTGTTTGGGCCAAGAAACACAAGCAATGGACATTAGACTGGCGGAAATCTGTCCTTTGGTCTGATGAGTCCAAATTTGAGATTTTTGTTTACAACCACAGTGTCTTTGTGAGATGCAGCGTAGGTGAACGGATTATCTCTTTATCTGTGGTTCCCACCATGAAGCATGGAAGAGGAGGTGTGATTGTGTGGGGGTGCTTTGCTGGTGACACTGTCTGTGATCTATTTAGAATTCAAGGCACACTAAACCAGCATGGCTACCACAGCATTCGCCAGGGATATGCCATAAGGTTTGTGGGACTATCATTTGTTTTTCAAAGGAAAATGACCCAACACACCTCCAGGCTGTGTAAGGGCTATTTGACCAAGAAGGAGAGTGGTTGAGTACTGCATCAGATGACCTGGCCTCCACAATCACCCGACCTCAACCCAGTTGAGATGGTTTGGGATGAGTTCGACCACAGAGTGAAGTAAAAGCAGCCAAAAAGTGCTCAGCATATGTGGGAGCTCCTTCAATACTATTGGATAAGCATTCCAGGTGAAGCTGGTTGAGAGAATGCCAAGAGTGTATAAAGCTGTCATCAAGGCAAAGGGTGACTATTTTGTGTCACTTTATTGGCCTGGGCTATTGTTTGAATTCAAGACCAGATCATTTTTATTTATCTCAGTTAGTCAGAGTAGCCACTCTTTTTGGTAATTTTTGTGGTATAAAAAAATGCTAATGTATTCTGTCATAAATTATGTAGAATTGCATGAAATGCGTTTCTAAAACCGCATGAGAAATTTCCCCATGTCTAGAAATCCTAAATAAACACCACTGCTCAACTGTAGGCTATGCCACTATATAAATGTTATTATGGCTTTATCATAAAAGGTGCTTTTTCTTCAACAGTAAATTGTGCTCTGATTTGTTTACAAAAAAACAAAGCCCTGGTGCCGTTGATTTCTTAATCCGGGCCTGTGAGGAGGTGGTAGTAGTAAGAAGGTAGTTGTATATTGATGAGAGTAGCAAGTAAAATATTCCTGATATAGGCTATGATTCAGTATCATCAGACATCAAATATATTCTTACCAAGGAATTCTAACCACTTTTCTATTCAAAACTTTGAATCATGTGTCTCAATAAAAGGGGTTAGAACGTTGAGCCAGTAACCGAAAAGTCGCTGGTTCGAATACCCGAGTCGACAAGGTGAAAAAACCTGTCGATGTGACCTTTTAGCAAGGCACTTAACCCTAATTTGCTCCAGGGGCTGACCCTGTTGGTCATCATTGCAAATAAGAATTTGTTCTTAACTGACTTGCCTAGTTAAATAAAGGTTTAATAAAAAGAATATAAAACATGGCTATAACAGTATTGACCACAGAAATAATATAACACTTATACATCATTTTCAATATAAAAAATGTGTGCTGAGGTAGAATGAACGTCCCTGTTAAACTAAATCTGTCTCTCTGTCCCAGTTCAAGGCCCTGTGCATGAGTAATGATGGAGACCTGCCATGTCTCTGTCTGGCTCAGTGAGCCGAGCACTAAGGGGGCCCGTGCCAGAGACATGCCGTTTACACAGACACAGCTTGGGGCAGCGACAGTGCAATGTTTTTTGGGGGTTTATTCATAGTTATGCACTGTGAACAAAGATGCTGGGTAAATTGTATAGTCATTTGCCACATCCCATTAGAGTTCTTTATGGAGAAGTTGCCACGGAGTGAGTGCCACAGAGAATTTGAGTGTTTGAATAACAACATGAGGATGTTTTGCCTTTGTTGTTTCAGATTCATCAGTACCACTGTTATCTGTTTTCAGTCCTCTCTGCAACATCACACTGCTGAATTCAGAAAAAGTACTGTCCCATGACTAACAGATCACACTCCATTGTTGTTTTGTCCCAGCCTTACTGCCAAACACAGTACCTCTGGTCTGGTGAATAGAATTTTTAAAAAATGACAAAAGCTGACACAGCTGTGAATTATATTAGAATACTTACTGAAGTTACTAACAAAGCATACATTACTAACCCTTAGGGCTGAGAATAGAGTCTCTGACAGGAGGAGGTGGCATGAGCGAGAGTCAACAATTCTGGCAGCTGGTCACAGTGGTGCAGTCCACTGCTGCTGTGCTGTGTCAGTATTGTTCCGCAGCCAGTGGAGACCAGCCCAGGGCAGAGAGAGACCTCCTCAGTCCTCCTCACATGGCATGAAATGGCTACACTGTGACAAGCTGGAGCACTGAGATAGAAAGACTGAGGTCAGCTATGGGTTAATCTCTGATACACACATAGGTGCGCGCACACACACACACACACACACACACTGTTGTGGACCTTGCCGTCGGGGACCAGGCTCCTTTGGATGTGTGTGTCTGAGGAGTGACAGAAAGACATCCCAATCTGACTGTGCTGAAGGTGAACTGCTCAAAGCGTCTTCATTCAGCTTGCTTTCATGTGATGCTAAATCCTCTGGTCTGACTCTAATTTGTGTATGATGAAACCTTGTCACTGAATGCCTGCATGGTTGGTGTGTTATTCATAAGAATGAAGGATGTGAATGAGATTTGCAGTATAGTGGGGTCTCCCAATTTAGCCAACAAAAATTAGCTTTAGTTAATGCAATTCTCCTCCTGGACCTACGTACAAGATATAAATGAAGCCTATTCAGAAAAACTGGATTTTTATCCAAGCTCTCCTAGAAATAGTTTAGGAAGCTTCTTAACTACAGATGGAACCTGACTGGATAGCTGGACCACATCATTATCTGTGTTCAGAAAGTTGACCAATTCTCCAAAACAGCAGAAAATGACTGTCTCTCAGAAGTACGTAGAACAGTACAAAAACAAAAGTACTGAAGCTGAACGAAGAGATATGCCTGGACTGCAGCAGTCCTTTTAAAGTCTAGGCAATCTGAAATGATTCTGTGCAGCCTGCATGTCCCAACAATGCACCCCAAAGATGCACAGCTTCTTTATCAATCGAATAGGAAAACATGAAGTAGTATTTATGATGAATACCTTGGTTTTATGTCAGGTTTCAGATTTCAGTCATTCCTAATTTCTCACCTTTTTTCTTTTGATTTAATAACAATGTGAGTGCATGACATGTTGGACTGTGGATGGTGTGGACTGCGGCAGATGTGACCAAGTACCTCTCTTTGTCTCCATCAAAGCCTCCACCACCATTTTGTAGACTTCAATTACTTGTATTAGCTGTGTGATGTCGAGAGTCCCTGAATAGAGTCCTGCACGGGCATGAATTTTAAGCCTGAGCCCTACCCATGCCCGCGACATTCAGGCCCTACCCTACCCAGGCCCGATTGCTTCTGCCAAATTTAAAGCCTGGCCGTGCCCGGAACCCAAAATCAGAAAATAACCTCTATTAGTAAATCCATTAGCTGCCCCTATCTGTCTGTCAATTGCTCCCTGCGCGCAGGCAGCTCACTCTGTATGCGCATGGTGAGCTCCGCTTGGCTTGGGCTGCTCTGCCCAATGACTAGACATGAGAGAGCAGTGAGCTGTTTGCTACTTTTCGTCACTCTAAACTCTGACAGAACTCAAGGAACATTTAGTATTTTTGCATTATTGTCTTATATTTGACGAGGTTCAAACACTTCCGACACCATGTTATGATCTTTGTCAGATATGACTGTACTGTGCAGCAGAGCACAAGCAAATGGCTCAGCTTCAAAATGTTATTAATACATTTAGTGATACCCGAGCTCTACCCGTACCCTAGTTTTTGATGTATCATCGGGCTCGGGTCGGGAAGCAGAGCTCTGTCCCTTACTGGGAAACCTGCTGCAACTTCAGGCAGAGCAGAGGTTAAGATCCCTCAGCTCAGCTGCCTCCCTGCTTCGTGCCATGTTTATGGTTTGAATGTCACTTTTACATGAGAATACCCCTAGGGTCAGGCCTCACCTGCTGTTATTAGGCATTGTTTACTCCACTAAGCTATCATTATCATCCACACCGACCACCAGCCGTTTCCTGATGGTGAGATCAGACCAAGGTGATGAACACAATGAGCCACAGCAGACGGCTCTTCTCTTCATCTTCTTATTAAGTAGGTTTCCATTGTTGAAATCTAATTAGAAAACATATCAAATGCTTCACTTTCAGAGGCAATCACTTGTTCTTCCTCTATTGCATAATGTGTAATAAAGCTCATGCCATGTGGATGATGAATAGGGAGCGTGTTGCACTGCTTTAAGAACGAGAGCGTTTCGCTTCACCCGCAATAACATCTGATGAACACGTGTATGTGACCAATAAAATTAGATTTGATTTGAGAGGTAGTTGAGATTTGTTTACTTTAGCGCAGAGGGAGAGAGGGAGGGCATTATTTGTTTTTTCCAGAGGGTCTCAGGTTGCATCACAGCACATTTCAATGGCAGCAAAATGTGGAATCTGGTCTTTGATCCTAAATCCAACATTGATTCATGTATTTCGGTCATTTATTTATTTCTACTGGAATGTCATTTTCTTTAATGCCATTCGATACCCACATTACTCTAGTCATTCACTGGCCATAAGGACCTCTGCTCTGCACACTGCCAACCAGGCCAGGGTGTTCACAAATCATTGCAGATGAGAGTGCCTTGTTTTATCCTAAGTTCACCCCTGCCCTGCCCTGCCTGCAGAATGAATGTTTCGCTGGACTGGTGTTGTGCCATCCATACAAGCAGAGCAGCAGTAGTGGCTGAAGTATTGTAAAGAGGCCAACAGATGTTTGTGGATTTAAATATGATCCTCTTAGAAGGCCTGTAAAGCCTGGTGTTTCCACCGACAGTCAGGCAGTGCGTGTTGAATCACTGAATCTAACTACACAAGCTCTGACTGAGGAGAGAGAGAGAGAGGGATGGAGGGAGAGAGAGCGGGAGGGCAGGACATGCTGCTCAGTCTCTCCTTCTCACACAAAGTGGAAGCTAAGCTAACTCCCTTCAGAGGCAGGCAGGTTAGGATCTGCAGTGGAGCATTACAGGATAGTCTGAAGAAAGGATTCTTTAATTGAAGTGTTAAACATGAATCTTAGGATTATGGCGCTTAATTGTCCTTCAGTATTCAGTTAGTGTGTCTAAGCACAATATAATGTACTATATAAAGCCAAAACATTAGCATAACCGGCCTGAGGCAGTTTGTGATTACACCGTTCTTTCTCACGTCACACTAAATGTTAACTCAATAGTGATTATTTTGTGTCTAAAATGTCAATGTTGTTTTCAAATTCTTGTGTGAACCATGACGAAGGTTAAGAATGGTGCTTGCAAAGCCAGGATTGTGGGTTCGATTCACAGAGCTACCATACTTAAAACGTATGCACGCGTGACTGTAAGTTGCTTGATAAAAGTGTCTGTTAAATTACATATATGACTTGAAATACTTGACGCATCAAACTTTATTAAAGGTGTGGATACGCCCGAGGTTTAGCCATGCATCAGAAGGTACAATACCCTCTGTGGTGATTTCACTGAGTTGCAGTATGTCACACTGTAGCCAATAGCCACCTGACTGCATGGGCTGCCTTGACAGGCTACAGATTCAGATCCAGCTACCGTAACAGCCAGAGGCAAGCTGATCCCTGAGGGAGGAGAGAGTATTGATCAGAAACCATCAGGTGTTGGTACATGTAATGGCTGACTGACACAAAGAAAATCAAGGTACTATTAAGCCGACCGCATGCTTCGAACTGCTGGGTGAACCGAACCAGGGTGCTCCCATACTCTCTTAAAAGCTTCGCTTGAAAAATGAGAAAAAAGCCGTTTGTCCATCTTGAGACGCCATAGACAGTATACACTTCCTCAAAATTGTCAGAATTAATCTAAGATAAGTCAAGAAATCTGTCATTCATTTTGACGTTTTGCCATGCAAATTTACATCTAACTAAGATGTTGCAGTATAAGTGAAAAAAATTGCATTAAAACGATTTGTCTCTCATTGAATGACAACAAACACTTCATTAAAGAATCCCTACTGTTGACAAATCACAGACGAAAGGGCGTAGACTTCGGCTACCGAACTTCGGCTTGCCTCAAGAAACGTTTTTGTGTGCACGAGTAACTGAACGAAAAAACTTTGCCGAAGACCAAAACTAATAAAAACTTCGCAAAATGTAATCATAATATAGGCCTATACACAAACTGTTCCTAACTGTTTCGGATGGGAAGCATGTGGATGCCTTTACTGTACACTGGGATTGATTGATTCACCTCACTATGAATCAAATGTGAGAGAACGTCCTCTGTTATGTATTGTGTGTGCTATAGAATTATCATTGATTCTGCCTGCTAGTAAATCGTGCAATCATTTCAGATGTTTATGGTTTCTTATTTGAAAATCTTGGACAGTTGGATGGGCTTCAGATTAGAAATTCTGTGCTGAGCTCTTTTACTGTCAAAGTGAGATGTTTGCTTTCTTTACTTTTTTGGGATTATTTGTATTGTTAGGTATTGCTGCACTGTTGGAGATAGAAACATAAGCATTTCGCTGCACCTGCGTTAACATCTGCATAATACGTGTACGCGACCGATAACATTTTATTTTATTTGATGTCATATAGGAAGGTAAATTTACAGTCAAATGGACTGTATGTTCAGTCAAACTGATGATAAAGATTTTTATTATAAAACACTGTATGACACACAGTCCAATGTAAATGTTGCAATCAATTGGATTTCTTCCATATTCTCTCATGAATGGATGTAGCGTAACTGACATGGCATGGATGTTTTAATTAAGGAGAGTGCACGATTTGATTTGGGAATACATTTCTTCAGAGTCAGACTAGCCCTGTAGGTATACAGTGCATTCTGAAAGTTTTCAGACCCCTTGACCTTTTCCACATTTTGTTACGTTAGAGCAATATTCTAAAATGTATTAAATAAAAAATGTTCCTCGTCAATCTGCACACAATACCCCATAATGACAAAGCGAAAACAGGTTTTTAGAATTTTTTGCAAAGGTTCACCTTCCAATAGGACAACGACACAGCCAAGACAACGCAGGAGTGGCTTCGGGACAAGTCTCTGAATGTCCTTGAGTGGCCCAGCCGATCGAACATCTCTGGAGATACCTGCTGTGCAGCAACGCTCCCCATCCAACCTGACCGAGCTTGAAACTCCCCAAATACATGTGTGCCAAGCTTGTAGCGTCATACCCAAGATGTGGGTATGTACCACACCCCTTGTCAGTGCCAGTGTCATATCGTCATAGCGACAGAGCTTTTTACAAGACATCCCATCTCTCCTGCAGGGTCAGCAGGGTCAGCTCCAGGAAGCAGGCAGAACCATTAGCCAGTCTGTTAGCTGGCAAGACTTTCTTTTCTACATGGCCACACAGTAAGAAATACATATGTTAGCTGGGTAAGACCTCATCAAATAAGAATTTGTTTTTGGGAAGGGAAGTTTCATTTGTAGCACCACATAATAGAGGGAGTAAATGGAAACTAGATGTTATTAGACTTAGAAGTGTGTGTAACAGGTGAACAAGAATGTTCAAGAAATTTCCCAAATGTCAAACATTTTGATACTTGTCTTTGACAAAGACCTGTTTTGAAAGAAATGTCACACTGATCAGCTGGAAGGAGACTAGGTACCAAGCACACACTGACCTGGAAGACACTAGCTTGATTGTTACCAGTCATATGAGCATGACGTCGTCCAGCTAGTTATGTACAGTATAGACTTGTGTTTGACTCTCTCTCTCTCTCTCTCTCTCTCTCTGCCAGTCCTACCACTACCCTCCGTCACCAGTGCCCTGTTGTGGGTAGCACTCTTTGCCCTTGGACATTGTATAATCTTTCTTTGGATAATCTACTTTACTTATTTTAACCACCACTCTACTCATCATGACACGTCATAGAGATCATGGGCAGTTTACTTTATGAGGAAATGAAATGTTGTGGGTCAATTTAAATCAAATCGAATTTTATTTGTCACGTGCCAAATACAACAGGTGTAGACTTTACCGTGAAATGCTTAGTTGTGAGTTAAAAAGTACGAAAATTAGCAAATAGAAAATGGTAACACAATAGATAACAATAACCAAGCTATATACAAGGAGTACTGGTACCGAGTCAATGTGCAGGGATATGAGGTAGTTGAGGTAATATGTACATGTGCACTACCGTTCAAAAGTTTGGGGTCACTTAGAAATGTCCTTGTTTTTTAAAGAAATGCACATTTTTTGTCCATTTAAAAAAACATAAAATTGCTCAGAAATACAGTGTAGACATTGTTAATGTTATAAATTGTAGCTGGAAACGGCTGATTTTTAATGGAATTGTCAGGCTCTGGCCATAGAGAAGCTTTGCTTCTCTATATTTCTATGGTCAGAGTCTGGCAGATCTATTATTTCTACACCGGTGCTCAGTCCTGGCCCGCACCAGACCGTCGGTGCCCGGAGACTCCCGTGATGGTCGACAGCCCGGAGACTCCCGTGATGGTCGACAGCCCGGAGCCTCCCGTGATGGTCGACAGCCCGGAGCCTCCCGTGATGGTCGACAGCCCGGAGCCTCCCGTGATGCTCGACAGCCCGGAGCCTCCCGTGATGATTGAAAGGCCGGAGTCGCCTGCCACACCGGTGCTCAGTCCTGGCCCGGTTATTTGCCCCGCTCCATGGCCTGAGCCTTTTTCCCCACCATTGTTGTTTCCAGGACCGGTGGGTTGCCCCTTTATATGGCCGGAGTCGCCTGCCACACCGGTGCCCAGTCCTGGCCCGGTTATTTGCCCCGCTCCATGGCCTGAACTTTTTGCCCCACCATGGTCATTTCCAGGACCGGTGGGTTGCCCCTTTAAATGGCCTGAATCGCCAGCCACACCGGGGCCCAGTCCGGGCCCAGTAGAAATGAGGAGGAAGACATCCACTTCGCCGGGGCCGGAACCGCCACCGGCGATGGTTAATGTTTGATGTTTTTCCCTCCCTGACCCTTCCCTCATGTTTTGTGTTTGTTTTTCTTGCGGCCGGGAGTCCGCGCCTTTGGGGGGGGGTACTGTCAGGCTCTGGCCATAGAGAAGCTTTGCTTCTCTATATTTCTATGGTCAGAGTCTGGCAGATCTATTATTTCTACGTCTGTGTGGTGTTGTGTGTGGGATCCCTAATTAGAGGCAGCTGCTAGGCATTACCTCTAATTAGGGATCTTACTTATATGTCTGTGTTCCACTCCGTTGGCGTGGTTCATTGTTGTATATTGTCTCGTGTTCGTGCTACGTGTGTTCCTTTCATTATATATTGTATTTGTTATATTTGTATAGTTCGTCAGTTAGTTTAATAAATATGTCGAACTATCGATACGCTGCGCCTTGGTCTCTCTACACACCCGAACGTGACAGGAATATCTACATAGGCGTACAGAGGCCCATTATCAGCAACCATCACTCCTGTGTTCCAATGGCACGTTGTGTTAGCTAATCCATTTTAAAAGGCTAATTGATCATTAGAAATTAATTTTTGCTATTATGTTAGCACAAATCAAAACTGTTGTGCTGATTAAAGAAGCAATAAAACTGGCCTTCTTTAGACTAGTTGAGAATCTGGAGCATCAGCATTTGTGGGTTCGATTACAGGCTCAAAATGGCCAGATACAAAGAACTTTCTTCTGAAACTCGTCAGTCTATTCTTGTTCTGAGATGTTAAGGCTATTCCATGCGAGAAATTGCCAAGAAACTGAAGATTTTGTACAACGCTGTGTACTACTCCCTTTACAGAGCAGGGCAAACGGGCTCTAACCAGAATAGAAAGAGGAGTGGGAGGCACCGATGCACAACTGAGCAAGAGGACAGGTACATTAGAGTGTCTAGTTTGAGAAACAGACACCTCACAAGTCCTCAACTGGCAGCTTCATTAAATAGTACCCGCAAAACACCAGTCTCAACGTCAACAGTGAAGAGGTGACTCCGGGATGCTGGCCTTCTAGGCAGAGTTACAAAGAAAAAAACATATCTCAAACTGGTTAATAAAAAGATAATGGAAGATCTTATTTTTATTGGCCAGTCTGAGATATGTTTTTTGCAAATAAAAAATGAAAAACTGAAATATCTTATTAATATTTAAGTATTCAGACCCTTTGCTATGAGACTTGAAATTGAGCTCAGGTGTATCCTGTTTCCATTGATCGTCCTTGAGATGTTTTTTCAACTTGATTGGAGTCCACCAGTGGTAAATTATATTGATTGGACATGATTTGGAAAGGCACACACCTGTCTATATAAGGTCCCACAGTTGACAGTGTATGTCAGAGCAAAAACCAAGCCATGAGGTTGAAGGAATTGTCCGTTTAGCTGTGAGACAGGATTGTGTCGAGGCACAGATCTGGGGAAGGGTACCCCAAAACATTTCTGCAGCATTGAAGGTCCCAAAGAACACAGTGGCCTCCATCATTCTGAAATGGAAGAAGTTTGGAGCCTCCAAGACTCTTCTTAGAGCTGGCCCCCTGGCCAAACTGAGCAATTGGGAGAGAATGGCCTTGGTCAGGGAGGTGACCAAGAACCCAATAGTCACTCTGACAGAGCTCCAGAGTTCCTATGTGGAAACCATCTCTGCAGCACTCCACCAATCAGGCCGTTATGGTAGAGTGGCCAGACGGAAGCCACTCCTCAGTAAAAGGCACTTGGGAGTTTGCCAAAAGGCATGAAAAACAGCATTCTCTGGTCTGATGAAACCAAGATTGAGAACTGTTTTTCTTTGTCATTATGGGATATTGTGTGTAGATTGATGAGGGAAAAAAACGATTTAATCCATTTTAGAATAAGGCTGTAACGTAACAAAATGTGTGAAAAGTCAAGGGGTCTGAATACTACTGCACTGACTGTAGGTGTTCCTCTTATCCAAGTGAGAGAGGGCAGTGTGGAGTGCAATAGAGATAAGGTCATCTGTGGATCTGTTGGGGCGATATACATACTGGAGTGGGTCCAGGGTGTCTGGGATGATGGTGTTGATGGGAGCCATGACCAGCCTTTCAAAGCATTTCATGGCTACATTGTTACGTAGCAGACAAATTGGTTAAACTTCAGCAGTTGATAGGTAATTAAGTTGTATTGATAAATGTGAATTGATGTATAGTTGCAGTGTAGTTAAATTAGATCATTTCTAAATGCCACCCGATAAGATATTATTATTTAATGCAAATAAAGGTTAAATTAAATATATGAACAAAAACTTTTTCTGAAGTGTGATACGCTAATCTACATAAATAAGATTGGGGGCTCACAGAGATAGTGGTTCACTCTGCCTTTAAGATTAGTTTAAGGCAAGCTTAATCATACACTTGACTTAAAAACATGTCATACAAAAGGTAGTATTACTCTGTAGATACTGTATAGGATAGATCAAGAGAGGGCTGAGATACAGTAGATGTAGGAGGTTGTGTTTTGGAGCTAACAGCAGATGTTCCTTTGGTGTGAGAATCAGAGAATGCAGATATTTATCTTTGAGGCAGTCTCCTCATCACCACACAATCTGTTATGTTTCTCTTCAGCTACATGCTATCCCATGAAAACCTATTACAAGAGGATCTTTGAGATACAAATCCAGCTTTGTTTCAAACTGTGCTGGAGATAGAAAAGAGCCGGCTACAGATACAGTCTGATTTGTCTTCAGTCTGACATTCTGAAACTATTGGGTCACACTTTATTTGGATAGTCCCATATACAGGTAGCTGCCTAAATAAAGGAAATACCAACATAAAGTGTCTTAATAGGGCTTTGGGCCACCACGAGCCAGGACAGCATCAATGCACCTTGGCATAGATTCTACATGTCTGGATCTATTTCGGAGGGATGCAACACCATTCTTCCCATCATTTGAAATTCCGTCATTTGATGTTTTGTTGATGGCTGTGGAAAACACTGTCTCATCAAACCATTCATGTGGATGGGGGCATTGCCATCCTATGGGGGCATAGACATGGTAGCCAAAATAATGGCCTGCCCAGCATTTTTATACAGTACATGAACCTAAGCATGATTGAATGTTAATTGCTTACTTAACTCAGCAATCACACCTGTGTGGAAACACCTGTTTTCAATATATTTTGTATCCCTAATCTACTCAAGTGTTTCCATTATTTTGGCCGTTACCTGTAGATGATCTACAGATGGTCATACTATAAACAAATTATATGTTGATAAGAAACTTGCTAAGGTTACATTTAAGGTTAGGGTTACGTGTAGAATACGGGTTAGGGTAAGGGTTAAGGTGAGGATAAGGGCTAGGGTTAAGTTTAGAGTTAGGATAAGGGTTAAGCTTACGGTTAGGGTTAGTGGATAGTTAGTCGAAATGTTGTGACAGTCATTGAACATCTACTGAACATCTACTTGGGACTATCCAAATAAAGTGTTACCAATTCTTGTATTTCGTTCAAATGAAGGCCACATTTGTACCACAAATGTCTGGGCTGCCTGGGCTGCCTGGCCTGGGCTGCTTGGCCTGGGCTGCTTGGCCTGGGCTGCCTGGCCTGGGCTGCTTGGCCTGGGCTGCCTGGGCTGCCTGGCCTGGGCTGCTTGGCCTGGGCTGCCTGGGGTGCCTCCTCTATCCAGGCTAGTAATAGTGTTGGCTAGTAATAGTGTTACCTAATCAATATACACTCCCTCCCTCCTTCCCTTCACTGCTGTAGTGCACAGCGGGAACATTGAGTTTTTCACTGTAATCTTTTCCTCTAAGTCAGGTCTATGCAGTGTGTTCAGTGTGGCTGTAAGGAAGACGTGTGCATTGTGCTGTTGCGTTGGGGGTTGGGGTCTGCTGCTGCACAGAGTGGGGTCACTGGGGAGCCTTGACAGGCAGTTTGTTCTTGTCCAGGGACCAAGGAGGGAGTCCTCTGTTTTCATTTGGTGTTTGCCACCTTAGTAGCATGAACAATGGAATTTGCAAAGAAGGAAGTACACTCTGAAAAGCAAATTCAATCGTCAGAAAAAGTTAGGGGTTGTATGCATTGGTTAGATAGTATGAAGGAGCAGTGGAAAGGGGATATGAAAGTTATGGATAATTTAATGGATGAATATGTTTCCACCTGACCTCCCAATACTCAAGTTAATATGCCATGTCCCAGCCTCAAGCTGCTCATCAGTGAGAATACTCTATCATGTAGTCATTTCTGGAAAATTAGGTTTGCTTTTATGAGTTCAAAATCCATTACAACTCTTGAAATCAACTTGATCTATGATGGGCAGTTCAATCTAAAACTCAAATGATTAGCAGCATGTTCGTTTATAGACCTGCTTAAGAGTTGATAGTGAACATATTTCACTTTGATGCTTATCTGGAGGTTGGCTCATCCTGTACAGAACCCCTCTTTTAGACTGGAGGTCAGGCTGTTATGTGTGAATGCCATGGAGCTGACTTTCTGAAGAACTGCTGTGTCTGGACCGTATTAAATACCTAAGCCGCTAGCTGCCTGGTGCAGTCACTGCTGCCATACACCCACCCACTCATTCATACTATGCGAGAGACCCAGTCATTCGACTAAATATATTTCTATATCCAAACATTAGGCTACTGCCTGCTCTATGTCAGTGTACTTGTTGGTATGTGACCACTTCATATTTCATGAGTATTTAAATGCCTACATGCTGTAACACAAATTGCCCTTTGGGACAATACAGGTAAAATGTGAAGAGAGCTATTTTCATCACACTACTGTATCCAAGTTTCTTCCATGACTGTGTTTGATACTGATTCTTCTCGTAGGACTGAGTTCAAGGGCCACAGGGATGTGAAGCCAGTGAAGCTGATCCGAGCCAAGTCCCAGTTCCTTCCCCCTGATGAGAAGACCAGCCTGGAGACCAGCTATAGTGCCACCTACAGGGGAGAGCAGGCCAAGCAGCAGCCCAACGACACCAAGGCTGTGGACAGGAGGAGGATACGCAGCCTGTACAATGAGCCCTATAAAGGACTACAAGAGACCAAGGTGAGAATGTTTAAGCTCCTTTAAAGGATGCAGCCCATGTCCTATTGACTACACCAATGGTACAGCCATAAGGCAGCCTGTATGTGGACAGTAAGTGTTAGTTACTACATTACACAACCTCAGGTTTTGACCACATCGAATTGAGGTTAATTGCATTTTTATTTATTTTTTACCTCAGATTAGTGATGTTAGTATAAAAATTCATAGTAATCACAATAACACTAAATACATTGTTTAAAATAGATCAATATAATTTGTTTAGACCGTAGTGTTTTGTCATATGCACTGGCAGGTCGCTCTCAAGTCGCTGGCCTCACACCTATACAGTACATGGATTAGAGAGTCAAACTGACACTCAAATAAGAGCCAACCATTGTCACTGTTGATATCCTATGACGGGTCGTGATTTGTGGAAGTTAAATAACAAAGCAACTGATTTGTTTCCTTCCCTGTTTCGGCAGCATCTAAAAACATCCATCCAACATTCTAGAATTTTGATGGCGGTCTTCAGCAAATTCTCTTCTAACCAGTGATATTAAAATTATTCTCAGTTTCAGTGTGGCCTTTTGACTAGTGTTAGTTTAAACGTGCAGACACACCAAACGTTTGCCCCCCGCTCTGTTGATTTCAAATTGATATGAATGATTAACAAAAGAGTGTTGCGTTTAACTTTCCGCATTGGCGACCCACTTGAATCACAATCCAAATTGTTGAGTGATTGACAAATAAGTGTTGCGTATCTCGTTCCGTTTTGGCCACACCCCCAAATCAAAATGCATCACTCCTTTAACGAGTGATGGAAACAAGTTAGTTTCAACAGCCCATACAATATCCCCTAATCAATATGAGTTAATCAATTACCACTTGTCAAAATAGGGTAATAATTTAGGTGCATATGCAGTTTATAAGGTGCTGGTTTAAAAAAATTCAAGTAAAATGATCACTATTGTGGCAAATGTACAGTGGGGAGAACAAGTATTTGATACACTGCCGATTTTGCAGGTTTTCCCACTCTGTAATTTTTATCATAGGTACTCTTCAACTGTGAGTGACGGAATCTAAAACAAAAATCCAGAAAATCACATTGTATGATTTTTAAGTAATTAATTTGCATTTTATTGCATGACATAAGTATTTGATACATCAGAAAAGCAGAACTTAATATTTGGTACAGAAACCTTTGTTTGCAATTACAGAGATCATACGTTTCCTGTAGTTCTTGACCAGGTTTTCACACACTGCAGCAGGGATTTTGGCCCACTCCTCCATACAGATCCTTCAGGTTTCGGGGCTGTCGCTGGGCAATACGGACTTTCAGCTCCCTCCAAAGATTTTCTATTGGGTTCAGGTCTGGAGACTGGCTAGGCCACTCCAGGACCTTGAGATGCTTCTTACGGAGCCACTCCTTAGTTGCCCTGGCTTTGTGTTTCGGGTCGTTGTCATGCTGGAAGACCCAGCCACGACCCATCTTCAATGCTCTTACTGAGGGAAGGAGGTTGTTGGCCAAGATCTCGCGGGATCTGCAGGATTTTAATCCATGACGCCGTAGTGTGTTACTAATGGTTTCCTTTGAGACTGTGGTCCCAGCTCTCTTCAGGTCATTGACCAGGTCCTGCCGTGTAGTTCTGGGCTGATCCCTCACCTTCCTCATGATCATTGATACCCCATGAGGTGAGATCTTGCATGGTGCCCTAGACCGAGGGAGATTGACCGTCATCTTGAACTTCTTCCATTTTCTAATAATTGCGCCAACAGTTGTTGCCTTCTCACCAAGCTGCTTGCCTATTGTCCTGTAGCCCATCCCAGCCTTGTGCAGGTCTACAAAGCTCCCTGGTCTTGGCCATTGTGGAGAGGTTGGAGTCTGTTTGATTGAGTGTGTGGACAGGTGTCTTTTATACAGGCAACAAGTTCTAACAGGTGCAGTTAATACAGGTAATGAGTGGAGAACAGGAGGGCTTCTTAAAGAAAAACTAACAGGTCTGTGAGAGCCGGAATTCTTACTGGTTGGAAGGTGATCAAATACTTATGTCATGCAATAAAATGCAAATTAATTATTTAAAAATCATACCATGTGATTTTCTGAATTTTTGTTTTAGATTCTGTCTCTCACAGTTGAAGTGTACCTATGATAAAAATTACAGACCTCTACATGCAAAATCAGCAGTGTATCAAATACTTGTTCTCCCCACTGTATGTGTAGGTAGTACGTTTTATGTTTAGGTTTTCAATATGTCACAAGCTGTTTATTGATTTGGACACTTCAAAACAGTGTTTTGACATTGGGCTATTTATCAAAAGTTATTGTCAACTTCGTCAGGAAACATAAGGAAACAAATACTGTACTCACAGATCTTGTGTTCACGCACAGTGAAAACCTGAGATACTCTACACAGCCACAGGTGGCGAGCTGAACTTGGGAGTTAGGCTAATTAACACTGGGAGCAAGTTATAGCTGTGACGTCATCATTGACTCTTAAAGGGACAGGATTTCTTATAGCTGAATAGAACATAAATTAATATAGGACAATATACTGTTGTGTGTGTATATATACTGTATACTGTTGTTTCCTAAAAAAAATTGGGGTTATTAATGTTGTTGTATTGTACTGGAACTATAAGTTAATGGCTTCAATTAAGAAAAAAAGTTCTAATAGGATTTTTATAAATCCTCAAGATTTATAAAAAACCAACAGGATCCAATTGGATTACTTTTGATTTCCAATAATCCAAAAGAATTCCAATAGGATTCTGATAGGATTGTGAGAATCATATAGGGTCCAATAGGAAAAAAGTAGTCCAATATAATTCCAATAGGATTCTGATACTGGTGACACAAAATCCTATAGAACTGTGAGAATTCTATTGGATCCAATCTGATTACTTTTTATTTCCAATAGGAAAAAAGTAGTACAATCGGGTAGTACAATCGGATTCTGATAGAAGTGACACAAAATCCCATAGGATTGTGAGAATCCTGTCACGCTGTATATAAAGATTGGAGACAGGTGCAGGAATACGCAATAGGGTTTTTTATTTTCTCCATCCAAACAAAAGTGAGGTGTAAACATAAAAAAAAACACGAGACGAGACCCGTAAAACAAGTGCACAAATACACGTAGCATGAAAGCCGATGCACAGGTACTCACAGAACCAACGGACATGGTAACACTTATCGACCAGACAATGATGAACACAGGGCACATTTATACAATCACTAATTAGAGGGGAATGGGAACCAGGTGTGCGTAATGACACAGTTCAGTCACGCCTAGAGGCCGGTGACATAGTCCTCCGGAACTGGTGCACGGAATGAGCAACAGTACCGGAGGGATCCGTGACAGTACCCCCCGCCTAATGCGCTGCATCAGCAGCGGGATGACACCAGCCTTGAGGACGACCACAGGGACGCGGTGTGGGCTGTTCAGGGCCAGTTGCAGCTGCCGAAGTTGCATCGTCATCAGATGGGCCAGTTGCAGCTGCCGAAGTTGCATCGTCGTCGCTCGGGCCATTCCCGCTATCTCCCTTTAAGGTTGATTATTCTATCACGCTGTATATAAGGATTGGAGACAGGTTCAGGAATACGTAATAGGGGGTTTTATTTTCTCAACCCAAACAAAAGAGGGAGGTGTAAACATCGACAGTAAATAAACCACGGGACGAGACCCTTTCATGCACAGCATGAAAGCTGATACAATGCACAGGTACTCACAGAACCAATGGACATGGTAACACTTATCGACCAGATAATGATGAACATAGGGCACATTTATACAATCACTAATTAGTGGGGAATGGGAACCAGGTGTGCGTAATGACACAGTTCAGTCACCTCTAGAGACCGGTGACGTAGACCTCCGGAACTGGTGCACGGAATGAGCAGCAGTACCGGAGGGATCCGTGACAAAACCTCTAGGATTCTATTGGAAAAATCACTAATCTTATAGGGTTTTTTGACTAGGGAGATCATCTCCTATTCAGAATCACTGCCTCCTAGAGTTCATTTTCAAACCCACTGTCCTTGTGAATTACAGAATATTTATCTTGCTGTTCTGTTCACTGTGTATGTTGTGATGGCAAAACACATCTAATAGCAATAATGAAACAAACACAATACCAAACCGAGGACAGTTGTAGCTTTTTTCACAGTAATTTACTCCTGTTGCTTATGTCTTGGGTGATAGAATATATAAAGAATCCCCATCTTCCCCCATCACCTGTGCCTAGGTTGAGAGATCTAACAGTGCTCCCCGATCCAAACCCAAAAAGGCGGGTACCGGGTTAGCGAGCCAGGGGGGCAAACCTCTGAAGAAGGCTAAAGAGCAGAAGCAGCGGGGCAGCACAGCACTGCGGGGCACCAAGAAGAAGACTTCGGAGAACCAGCCCACTGAGCCCAGGCCTGCGGAGGGGGACAAGGAGAAAAGTAAAGAGATGAACAACAAACTGGCTGAGGCAAAAGAGTAAAAATCATTTAGCACTACTTCTACCTTTTTATTCTTCTTTGAGGGAAAGAACACGAAGGCTGCAAAATTTATTTGAGGTTCTCATCCCCATTTACGTTTTGTTTCTCTCTCTTTCTTCTCTCTTCTCTCTTCTCTCTTCTCTCTGCCTCTTGGCTAAGTTATACATTAGTAGTAGTTACAGTAAATGTCAGGGTTGGTACATGACATGTTGTTTCTTCCCTTCCTCACATTACATTAGATCACCGTAGTAACGAGGGGATGTGTGCATCCGCCTCTTCTGCTTCCCGATGCCACCAACCAACCCCCTCTCTCTGTTTCCATCTCACGGTTGCCATGGCTACCAATGAACGGCACGTGCTATTGTTGCATGAGCTCACCGACTAGCAATCCTGTGTGGTTGGCTTCCATCTTCCAACAAAACAGATTGCTTTGTTGAATTTATCAAGGATTTTTGGGAAAGAGAATACCATGTAAATTGGCCTACTGAATTGACTTCATTTTCATAGTCGTAGCTTGCTAAATTTATCCAAAGATAGATACTCATCTAGAATAATAGTCTGAAAATCTTTGATAAATGTGCAGCTTGGTTTTTCTAGAGTGTATCAATCCATGGCTGAGTTTGTGCCTGCTCTGTAGGTCCTGAATGCTGTCTTCCTGTGCACATGGGCCTCCAAGTCTGTCTGTAATCAGATTGCCATTACTAAGATGCTTTGTTAAACTTTGCCATTCTTGAATGCAATCTTATTTTGTAAACCTAATAACTGTTGATTGTGGATGATGTGGGAATGGTTTTGAACAAAGACTTGTCAGGACAACATTTAAAACCTCATAGCGTCTCATTAAAATTGTTCTCTCTATTCACAGGAAAATTCATCAAGTTATATTTTAAAGGTCAGACAAGGCTATCTTGCTTCACCAACCTTGTTGCCAAACTAGGAGCCATCTGGGTTACTGTAACATGAATATGCATTACTAGACCAGTCATTTGCACAGCAGATGAGAATTTCCACAGAATTAAATGTTACTATCGTGCAATTATAATTACATTAGCCATTTTAATAACTACATTACATGTCACTGAGTCACAATAGCTCTGCTTTCACCCAGGCCATGCAGACTATGTATGTAGATATAGCTCAGTGCAGTGGCAGGATAGCTTTTTAATCCTACATAGAGCAGCCTAACCTATAACCCCCCTGCCTACAGGCCCTTCCCACCTCTTAGACACACACACACACACACACACACACACACACACACACACACACACACACACAGCCATGGTTGACTGTAACCAATGTGATTAGGCCCCCATGGGACTAGCAGATGGGACCCCAACAACCCTATTCACATCCCAGAAGTCTAAAGATGTGTCTGGCTGGATGTGATATTGGTCCACACTAGACGGAGCAGATTCATGGTTTTATAATTATGTCATGTATTGTGTTTTATTTATTCATCTATTTATTAAACACTGATTACCACCTCTCTTTATTGAATAATAGTGAGTCTGTGATGTGATGGTAAGTTGAATGCTGGCCGTTTGGAATGCTTATTTTTCTCAAATTATTATCTCTATGTGTCTGTCTAACACAGGCCTCAAACAACTGGCCTCTTCCCTGAACCAGGTGTGTGTTAAAGTGTGTGGATTCAAAACTTCAAAACCAATCTCTCTCTGCTGCCTTCCATGGCAATCTCAATATTGTACGCATAGGCTAACAATGTAGAACAACTTGATATTCCTCCCCTGTGATTTCGTTGAATTAGGACAAGCCGCAAAACTCCTTTCAATATTTGGTTTACATTATTTGTATCTCCTGGGATGGGATAGGCCTCAATAGAGCAGTTCATTGTGCAGGACTTGTCATGGGCCAAGCCCCACCTCCCCACACTCCCCGGTCTCTTTGTTGTGTTGTTGTCATCTGTTGTGCTAGTCAGTATCCCCTGACTCCCTCCCTCTCCTCAGTTTGGAGGACTGGAGTGTGTCGTCTCTCCATTTGCCATGGTGGTGTCTTGGTTAGTATGTCACAATGAATCACCACACCGTATTCCGCTCAGACTGAGCATGTGCCGACGGAGCGGAGGGCGAGGGCCCTCTTATTATGCATTTCGCAGCCTTTGGTTGGGGACACACAACACACCCGGTGTGATCGATTTTGAATCCAAGCATTAGAAACAAACAAAAAATGGTACAAAGAAGTTATATATTGGGCAAAAATATTTTACTGTGGCGTGCTTTTGTTTTTCTCTGCTTGCTCTTATTTACTGAAATATGAATAAATGCAAAAGCGGAAAAAGCAGTGTCCTCTTGGTTCTTTGTGTTGAAACGTATGATAGATAGATAGATAGCTAGGTACTTTATTGATCCCCCGATGGGGAAATTTCTTAATGAGAGGTATGGAGGAGGAGGGTGAGCATGAGATTACCTTTACGGAGTGAATCCACATTGAAGAGAATTTTGCCTTCAGATTTTCTTTAGCGCTTATCAAAGACATTCTGGCATGAGTTCTGACTCGCTTTCATGAGCTTGAATATTGCTGCTACAGTATGTTGGAGCTGAGGAATATGTTATTTTGCATCATGTGTCCCAATATATTCCAAGACCTCGCCCAAATTCTACAGCAATGTGCAAGTCAAGGATGGGTAGAACATTATTACAGAATTAGATGTCATGTAAATACACTGGCCCAACAGCCTGTACAAATGTACACAATGTAATGGTTTATGAAATGTCCTTTTTTTGGCTGTGAGAATGTGTGAGACATTTGGATATATTTTCTGAAACCATTTTAATCATGTAATTTACTATATATTTTCAGCTTTATCTGGTATCGTGATTCGTTTTTTGAGGATGTGAAATCCTACATCTAGAAAACCTAATGAGTGACATTTTGATTCATTTGAAGGGTTGTGCTAAAACAGTACCACTACATACAGCTCTGTCAGCCAATCCGTGATACAGGCTGGGTGCAGACGCTAAAGCAACACCTGTGGGGCTGTGCACTACCCATTCCAAGGTAACCTAAAAACACACCCAGCCGCCACAAGCCACAAATCTCTCATTATCATTCATATGTAATTCAAAGTCATGATTCAAAGTCATCTTGGATATTTGATAGTGGTACAGTTTTGTTTTGAAAGTGTCCCACCATGAATCTCTCTGTACTAGAATACAGTTCCCACCAGGCCAGATCTCTCCTATTTCTCTTCCATATGGAAACTAGAGTAGGGGAGTGAGTGAGTGAGTGGGTCTGTCTGTCTGGTTGGCTGTGTGAGTGAGTGGGTCTGTCTGTCTGGTTGGCTGTGTGAGTGAGTGAGTGTCTGTCTCTGTCTGTCTGTCTGTCTGTCCCGTCTGTCCGTCCGTCTGTCCGTGTCTCTCTCTCTCACATCCTATACTGTAGGAATGGCTCCTTAAGGTTCTTAAGGAGGCCTTGGGCCTGTCTTGTTCTATTAAAATGTCTACAGTCTAGACCAACTTTACTTTGGAGCCCTCTATGAGCTACTGGAAGATGCTAGATGCATTCATTGCTCGTGGTTAGATGAAAAATAGATACAGGCTAAACAAATTGCATGGCTGTGTAGCAAAACGTGACTGTTAAATTATTCACACAAATGACTAGAGATCACCCATCCTTTTCTATTTTTAGAGCAACTGGATAAGACCATGCAATCACTGTATTATTTGATATAACATTATTTTATATTAAAGGCATATTGTAATAACCAGCATGTTACCAGTATGATTATATAGAAATTATGAATAAACATGTTGGATAACACACCTACAGATAGATGTTTATATTAACACATAGTTATCCATCTTAACTTTTTTGTTGTATCATTGTTGATCATTTGATGTTATGTTGTTTGAGTGAGACCGGCAATCCAAATGTTATATCGTAGTACCAAATGTGATACTAAATATAACTATTTATTTTCTTAAATATATATTCAATGTGTATTGGGGTGGGTTTGAATAGGGTGGGGGGTACTGAAACGCTAGCTGTAAAGACAGACTTCTGCTACTAGAGAAGATTGTAAATGCATGTTTTAATCTCCTCAAGTTTCTAGCTCATTTTAGGTTAGATTATTTCTGAATGTCCTGTGGTTGTTTATCCTTGAACACCCTGAGCCTCTCATCAGACTCTCATTATTCCCATTAGTGTGCTTTAGCGTTTAGTCTGAGAAGGTTTCAGCTGCCAGATTGTATTCAAACTCGGAGAGCAGTGGCTATTTATTGATCTGAACATAGTAACACAAAATCCTTCGACAGAAATTGATCAAATCCTCACTATGATTGAAGAACAATGCCAACTTTTGTTCGGATTTGAGGAAGGTAGTGTATGTGTTTTCTTTGTAAATGCCAACATTCTGTTCCAGAACGATGATTACGTAAAAAAAAAAAATGAATTGTCTTTTTGAGAAACTTTAGGTTTAGTGACAAGAAACCAAGACCGTAGCATTGTCTGAGACTGAGCTTCATGCCCCCACAGTATCAGTCTGATGTTGTCCACTGATATGAGTAGTTACAGGGTGCTCAACTGCTTTGTGATTGAACATCTTGTGTCTCTTTGTTTTTGTCTTCTTCTTTGTATTTTAACTCTGTGCTGCCTCGCCTCCTAGAGAGCCTAATGGCGAGGTTCTCCGACCCGGTGATAATCATTCCCAGGGTGCCGTTGGAGGAGAACCAGAACCAAAGGAGGAAAGACCCGAACCACGAAGGAGCGGCGGAGTCGTGCGCTTTTCCCCAGATGTAAAGTAGAAATAGATCCACTAGATCTGCACTGTAGGGACATGCTGTACTGTAGGCCTATTTTATACAGGGAGGGACTACTGTCCTGATCTGTTATGTACTGTACATATCTAGTATGAGTTCTATTAAAAAATATAAATATCCCATTAAGAACTCCTCTGACTGAGCTTAAACCCATATAGTTTGCACATAGCCTGTTTGAAACATCTTAATAACAGTGTGGTCATACTGTAGCTGTTTGAGCAAATGCAAAAGGTGCTATAAATAGAATTTCCGTTACATGCTCTTGTTTGAAAATAATGTGTTTTATTGGTAATGATGTTAGAAATGCCAAACCATAAAGTGCTTATTGAAAAAATAAAACGGTACTGTATATTGATCAAATAAAACAGTACTGTATATTGATAAAAAAAAAATGGTACTGTATATTGATCAAATAAAACGGTACTGTACTGTATATTGATCAAATAAAACGGTACTGTACTGTATATTGATCAAATAAAATGGTACTGTACTCTATATTGATAAAATAAAACAGTACTGTACTGTATATTGATAAATTCAAATGCAAATAAATATAGATAACTTGTGGATTTGCTAATCTGTGTTGTATTTTTATTGGTGTGTGAAGCTTACAATAAACACACTTCAAAATGAAACATGTAAAACACACTTGCATAACAAGGTTCTCAGGCCACCCTTTTGTAAAGCAGAAATGCTTTAGGACACAATTATTTTTCATTTACTGTATGAGTTTCATTCTAGTCTAGTGAATATTTGTGTGAAGGGGGTTTCAGGTCTTGGCTGGAGAAGCTGTTTCTCTGTCACTCTTCATATTACTCTGCATTAAAAACCCCTCTCTCCTTTCTTTGATTACTCAGTAAAAGATGAGGAAAGAGTTAGAAGTCAATAGTAAGTATAATCAGTTTAGGCAACTAAATCTGACTGTACAGATGTGCTCTGCTGCCTCCTCCTCAACGTGCCTACCCCAGAGGAGTAAACACACACACATGCACACAAGACTTTGTTGTGAAGCCTTCACATCTTCACATGATGCCACAAGGACTTGAGCTAATCAGGATCACTCGTATCTCTGAAGAGGACATTTTGCCGCCTTTCCAAAGTGCCGCTCTAGGCAGTTGCCTAGTCTGCCTATACGCACGCTCCGGCCCTGGCTCCTAGACATTTCCACTTCACAATAATATAATTTACAGTTGACCGGGGCTGCTTTAGCAGGGCAGAAATTTGACAAACTGACTTGTTGGAAAGGTGGCATCCTATGACGGTGCCACGTTGAAAATCACTGAGCTCTTCAGTAAACCCAATCTACTGCCAATGTTTGTCTATGGAGATTGTATGGCTGTGTGCTCGATTTTATACACCTGTCAGCAAAGGGTGTGGCTGAAAAAGCTAAATCCACTAACTTGAAGGGGTGTCCAAATACTTTTGTATATATAGTGTAACACTTTGTATTCAGAAAAACATTTTATTTGCTTTGCCACTTTTTATGCAGTATTACTTTAGTGCATTGATGCATACAGGATGCATGTTTTTTAATATTTTTATTCTGTACAGGCTTCCTTCAATTCACTCTGTTAATTAGGCTAGTATTGTGGAGTATCTACAATGTTGTTGATCCATCCTCAGTTTTCTCCAATCACAGCCATTAAACTCTGCAACTGTTTTAAAGTCACCATTGGCCTCATGGTGAAATCCCTGAGCGGTTTCCTTCCTCTCCAGCAACTGAGTTGGGAAGGACACCTGTATCTTTGTAGTGACTGGGTGTATTAATACACCATCCAAATTGTAATTAATAACTTCACCATGATCAAAGGAATATTTCATGTTTGCTTTTTTTATTTTGACCCATCTACCAATAGGTGCCCTTATTTGCAAGGCATTGGAAAACCTCCCTGGTCTTTGTGCTTGAATCTGTGTTTGAGTTCATGCAGAAGGTAAAGAAGGTTCTTGATGCTCCGTTGTCCGGGAGAGAGGCTGACCGGATTTCCGCACGCTGGCAGCTGAGTGTGCCTGGAACCCGGAAGCACTGTTCGACACTTTCCTCCACGGAGTATCGGATGAAGTAAATCACCTGTCTTTGTGATTGTCTCCAGCCCCTCCAGATGTCGCCCATCTTCCCCATTATCCCCAGTGCATTTATACCTGTGTTCTCTGTCTGTTGTCAGTTCGTTTTGTTTCGTCAAGCCTTCCAGCATTTTTCCCCTTGCACCTGTCTTTCTCAAGTTCCTAGTTTTCCCGGTTTTGACCATTCTGCCTGCCCTGACCCTGAGCCTGCCTGCTGTTCTGTACCTTTTGGACTCGGATCTGGATCACTGACCTCTGCCTGCCCTTGACCTGTCGTTTGCCTGCCCCTTGTTTTGTAATAAACTTGTGTTACTTTGACACTGTCTGCATCTGGGTCTTCTCCTGAAACGCGATAGTAGTCATTCAAAAATCATGTTAAACACTACTATTGCGCACAGTGAGTCGATGCAAATGATTATGTGACTTGTTAAGCAAATGTTAACTAAGGCTTGCCATAAAAAAGGGATTGAATAGTTATTGACTCAAGACATTTCAGCTTTTCGTTTTTAATTAATTTGTAAAAATTCTGAAAAATATCATTCCACTTTGACATTATGGGGTATTGTGTGTAGGCCAGTGACCTTAATAATTTTAAATTCAGGCTCTAACACAACAAAATGTGGAAAAGGTGAAAGGGTGTGAATAGTTTCTGGCACTGTTATGTACACTGACTGTTCAAAACATTAAGAACTCTTTCCATGACATAGACTGACCAGGTGAATCCAGGTAAAAGGTATGATCCCTTATTGATGTCACTTGTTAAATCCACTTCAATCAGTGTAGATTAAGTGGAGGAAACCGGTTAAAGAAGGATTTATAAGCCTTGAGACAATTGAGACATGGATTGTGTATGTGTGTCATTCAGAGGGTGAATGGGCAAGAAAAAATATTTATGCTTTATAACAGAGTATGGTAGTAGGTGCCAGATGCACCGGGTTGAGTGTGTCAAGAACTGTAATGCTGCTGGGTTTTTATGCCCAACAGTTTCCTGTGTGTATCAAGAATGGTCCACCACCCAAAGGACATCCGGTCAACTTGACACAAAGGGAAGGAAGGAGGACAGAAGAATCAAATTGTAGCCATTCTGTCACTCATCCCTCCGGTACTGTTGCTCATTCCGTCGAGGTCTATGTCACTGGCCTCTAGGAGTGATTGAACTGCCTCATTACGCACACCTGGTTCCCATTCCTCCCTGATTAGGATTGTTATATATCTGCCCGCTGTTACCCATTGTCCTTGTCGATTATTATTCCAATGTCCGTTGGTCGTGTGAGTACCTGTGCTTTGTTTTGGCTTTCGTGCCGCTTGTATTGTGCATGTATGATTACGGGTTTCGTCCCGTGTTGTATCATTGTGCACTTGTGTTTTCGGTTCTCGCCACGTGTATTTATTCAAGGTACTCCTCGCTCTTTTGTTTGTGTTTTGTATACGTGGTTTAATTTGGGTAGAAATAAAAAAATAACTAATGCATTCTTGCGCCTGTCTCCTGATCATGTCTATACAACGTGACACATTCCATGGATGTGTGGCTCAGCTGCCTCCTAGAATGCTGTTTATTGGATGTTAAAAATAAATACATTACCCTTCCCGCATAGTCCCCAAGGTCCATGTCATATGTTTGGAAAGGACTCCCCAGACACTCACAGTGGTACTTAACAATGGCGTTCTTTGGAAATTCAGTGCAGCTTGCTGTGTTTTCTTATTCACTCTGTGAATGTTATGGATGCACCAACACATCTGCCCACCATGAAAAAAAACCTGTCCTGATATCCCCAACAAGGTAATCAAATGTGTTTAAAGCCAGATTAATTGCTGAAGGAATCTCTAATTAGGTAATTCGATCGGGGGGAAGAATGCATACAAACAAAATTGCAGTGGTGCATCATTGGGAATCAAACCTATGGCGTTGAAAATCATTCAATGAATTTGATTGAAGGAGGATGTTATTCTGGTGGGTGCTGAATCTATAGTTCACTCAGCTTACAATGTGGGTATAACAACCCCTCCCCCCCAGTGCACACTGAGGCTGCCCAGAGTTGTTTCCATGGAAACTGGTTGCCAGTAAGGGCGTGCGGGGGCTGTATGGGTTAATTGGGGGTGGGGTTTGTATAAGCCTGCCTCAACACAGATGTTACCCCCCCCCCACCCACCCCCCAGGTCTCCAGGGTACGCCTCTCAACGAAACCAGCCTCCTGTACCATGTATCCCTCCACAGGGCTCACCTCTCAGAGAGAGAGATGTGTGTCACAAAGGACTCACCTACCAGGATTATCAGCACTCGTTAGCAGAAGGCTCTTCTGTTTGAACTGAACTAGAAGGGATTTGATACTGTGAAGTGGTGGGGTGAAGTCATTATACACATGATGGGCCCGACCTGTACACAGCACGGACATATAGACCACCAAATATTTAATACATTTGATAAATGTGCCATAGCTTAATGTAATTCACCCAAAAGGTTTGTGAATGTAATCATATGTAATTGATGTTATCGTAACACTGTGAAATCCCTGCTGTTGTCCTACCTATATGTAAAGGGACCATGTTTTTTTATTTTTATGTTTTTTTTTACAGTGGTTTCATGCAATGACCCAACAGTGTCCTCTAGTGTATGGATCATTACAGTACTTCTAAGATTGGATCACAAATTGAACATAGGTACGTACTGCATTTCTCCACATAAATAGAGAATATGGGGGTATATTCTCTTCCACTGCTACAAATGATCCAATATACAAATCACTCCTTATCATTTTTATATTTTTTACTAACATATTTCACATTTCAGCAGGTCAATATTTCAGCAGGTCTTCTTTAGTTAGCTATTGACTAAAGAAGACTTCAGCATATGCTGATAAAATAAATGCAATGCCATAAATAAAAACGGTCGATTTTCTAGTTTAAAATAAAATAAAGTGATTGCAGTATATATAATTATATTTTATAAATACAAGTCGCTATACAAATCTGATCTTAACTAGACTGTTACAAAACTGGCAAATGGTGCCATGTTTACAGTATGTACGTATTAAATGTATCAATGTTTAAATAATTGAAGAGATCTTGATGTTATTCGAATGAATAATGAGTTGTGGACTTGAACACACTTTTCTAATAATGTCTTCATTTCAATTAAACTACCTCTATTGACCTATTCATTACACTGAATACTAGGCAACAGGCATTATAGCTTGAAAAAGTTAATCCCACCTTCAATATCTCTTTGAGTTCCCTAAAAGTAGCCTAAAAGCGTTCCAGTGCTAAGCATCAAAAACATGATAGGTAAAGTTATCTTGCTTGGGTTTGAGGCTGAAGCTATAGGTTCCAATTCGCTTCCTGTGGTAGAAGAACAAGAAAGAGAGACTCCCGATGAAGAGGAGGAACAGTCCAACTCCCAGTAAACTGTAGTCCAGCAGATGAGGAGTAACAGAGCTCTCTTTGACAGACACTGCCAGAAAACATGTCAGAATATATTTTATCTCAATCTCTTCATTCAAAGACTCAATCATAGACACTCTTACTGTCATGTGTTGCTGCAATGCAATGTTGTTGTCTTAGGTCTCTCTTTATGTAGTGTTGTGTTGTCTTCTTGTGATGTGTGTTTCGTCCAATATTTTTATTTAATTTATTTATATTTTTAATCCCAGCCCCCATCCCTGCAGGAGGTCTTTTGCATTTTGGTAGGCCATCATTGTAAATAAGAATTTGTTCTTAACTGACTTGCCTAGTTAAATAAAGGTTAAATAAATACAATAAATAAATATAATGGGCTATATACAGTGGGGAGAACAAGTATTTGATACACTGCCGATTTTGCAGGTTTTCCTACTTACAAAGCATGTAGAGGTCTGTAATTTTTATCATAGGTACACTTCAACTGTGAGAGACGGAATCTAAAAAAAAATCCAGAAAATCAAATTGTATGATTTTTAAATAATTAATTTGCATTTTATTGCATGACATAAGTATTTGATCACCTACCAACCAGTAAGAATTCCGGCTCTCACAGACCTGTTAGTTTTTCTTTAAGAAGCCCTCCTGTTCTCCACTCATTACCTGTATTAACTGCACCTGTTTGAACTCGTTACCTGTATAAAAGACACCTGTCCACACACTTAATCAAACGGACTCCACACACTCAATCAAACAGCTGCGTAAGGACATCAAGGATAAAATTGTAGACCTGCACAAGGCTGGGATGGGCTACAGGACAATAGGCAAGCAGCTTGGTGAGAAGGCAACAACTGTTGGCGCAATTATTAGAAAATGGAAGAAGTTCAAGATGACGGTCAATCTCCCTCGGTCTGGGGCACCATGCAAGATCTCACCTCGTGGGGCATCAATGATCATGAGGAATGTGAGGGATCAGCCCAGAACTACACGGCAGGACCTGGTCAATGGCCTGAAGAGAGCTGGGACCACAGTCTCAAAGAAAACCATTAGTAACACACTGCGCCGTCATGGATTAAAATCCTGCAGCGCACGCAAGGTCCCCCTGCTCAAGCCAGCGCATGTCCAGGCCCGTCTGAAGTTTGCCAACGACCATCTGGATGATCCAGAGGAGGAATGGGAGAAGGTCATGTGGTCTGATGAGACAAAAATAGAGCTTTTTGGTCTAAACTCCACTCGCCGTGTTTGGAGGACGAAGAAGGATGAGTACAACCCCAAGAACACCATCCCAACCGTGAAGCATGGAGGTGGAAACATCATTCTTTGGGGATGCTTATCTGCAAAGGGGACAGGACGACTGCACCGTATTGAGGGGAGGATGGATGGGTCCATGTATCGCGAGATCTTGGCCAACAACCTCCTTCCCTCAGTAAGAGCATTGAAGATGGGTCGTGGCTGGGTCTTCCAGCATGACAACGACCCGAAACACACAGCCAGGGCAACTAAGGAGTGGCTCCGTAAGAAGCATCTTAAGGTCCTGGAGTGGCCTAGTCAGTCTCCAGACCTGAACCCAATAGAAAATCTTTGGAGGGAGCTGAAAGTCCGTATTGCCCAGCGACAGCCCCGAAACCTGAAGGATCTGAATGGAGGAGTGGGCCAAAATCCCTGCTGCAGTGTGTGCAAACCTGGTCAAGAACTACAGGAAACGTATGATCTCTGTAATTGCAAACAAAGGTTTCTGTACCAAATATTAAGTTCTGCTTTTCTGATGTATCAAATACTTATGTCATGCAATAAAATGCAAATTAATTACTTAAAAATCATACAATGTGATTTTCTGGATTTTTGTTTTAGATTCCGTCACTCACAGTTGAAGAGTACCTATGATAAAAATGACAGACTTCTACCTGCTTTGTAAGTGGGAAAACCTGCAAAATCGGCAATGTATCAAATACTTGTTCTCCCCACTGTATATATATATAAGTAGGACATTGTGGATATATATAATCTAGTCATCATGTTGTCACAGTACAGCTTCTTATGATGCAGTCACACTTTAAAGAGCATTTACCTTTATGTGATCGAAGGACTGGTCCACAGGATGCTTTTGCCGTTCCGATTAGATTGGAGAATCTTTCGGTCCTCTCAATACAATCCTAACAAAATAAAAGATTATGGAAAGAGAACAGCATTGAACTAGTTAAACTTTTTTAAGTTTTTAAAAGCCTCTAGGGTAGTCATATCAAAATGGTTGAACACAGTGGCTAAATTAAACCGGAAATACCCGGAACCAGACTCCTGCACCTTGGGTTAAAGGGATTGGGTAGAACCAGCACATTACAGGTCCAAAAAAGAGTATGATAAAAAGTAGGATAAAGTATTAATCCTAATCCAAACCACTAACCCTAGAAAAGTAATACATTGTACTCACAGCAGTAACCCTAACCCTAATTTTGGCATACCCCTAGCCTTATATTCAACCCGCCAGGACTTCCCCACCTCCGAATTCCCAATTGAACCCCTGGTTGAACAGAAAAATCTAGACATTAATGTAGTACAGTATGAATAAAGATGGACAAATACTCACAGGCTGGCAGGTGGCTGAGCCCATCTCGATACATATGTGAATCTGGCAGTGTAAGTAGATGACATTGAGGTTGACGTAGGAGAAGATGCGAAGGGACAGGCGAGACTTGCTTGAGTTGCCGTTCTCCAAAATGGTGGTGTATGTGTTTGGGAGGGGACAACTAATGAGAAAAGAGAGACAGACTGATTACTGGCAGAAAATGTAGAAAGTACATAAACAAATCTGAATCTTCAAGAACATTTCCATCCTTGGATGGACAATACATTGAAATTATATTCTATTTCATGCCACTGAATGAAAACCTAGCATCTAAACTAACTTTGACAGGGCAACTTCAAAATAAATTGTAGAACAGACCTGTTTTCCAGGAACAAGTAAATTGTTGGTTCAAAGGGGTTGCTGCTCTGGGTGGCCCAGCACTTGTTGGTGACCACTTTGACCTGGTCAACTGTGGAGTTGACGCTGACCTCGACCACAACGTCCTCCTCAGGAGACAGGCTGTAGTTCTGAGGGAGAGGGGACCTTCCAATCAGGAGCTGAACCGTCACTTGGAAAGTCCCTGAACCCATGATGACATCATTGATCATGTCATACCTGTCAACAAAATATGCCATGAATAAGATATAGATACTGCATTAAAATATATTGTATGTCAATTAGAGACACATTTCAAGCCTTTATTGAGTAGAGTTATGTGTAATCAATTTCAGTCTAGCTGAGCAGTGATTTGTGGGAGTAAAATGGTGGAGGGGGATGTGACCATAGTGACGGTAGATAAGGTAACCATGGTACCCTGTGGGGCTATAACCCGTAGAGAGGAGGATGCTCCTCCCAAAGGTACACATGATGGGGACCTCCAGGCGTACTGTAGGCACCCTCGTTGTGTTGTCGTGCAGGCTCTGGGGATCCATGGAATTGAACAGAGTCGTCTGAGCAGTGTAATGAGTGCCATTCTAAAATACAAAAGTTAACGGGTAGGGGAAAGTTATTGAGGACAGTTCAATCTAGTTTGGTCATCCAGCACCTGCACCTACAAGAAGCAATGTTCACAGGCTGTATATTGTTTTGTATATTTCTTTTGTTGTTGCATGTTTTTACTAAATAAGGACATTTTAACCTGTAAAATCCAGGTCTGTTATGTACTGTACATTAAAGAATAACCTTGTATTTACCCAAAACACACCAAAGACTAAGCTTGTTGTGATACAAGGGGGCAGTAGGTAGCATCCTCTAACCACTGACTCACAAGTTTACTGACTCACAGATAAGAGCTGTGTATTACACTGGTTCCAAGCCACTGTCAGCTGGACATGGCTGCTGTTCCCTCCGTTCATGCCACACGTCTGTCTCCCCAGGTAGAGGGAAGAGTCCCCAATGTGCCTCGCCCCCAGGAAGTCCCTCTCAACTGTTACAGTGATACAGCTGGCCCTGCACTCCACATAGATGCCCCTCGTAAAAGAAACCAGAATAGCCGGAGATGTAGGAGTCTTAGGCTGCAGACTCGTTGTGATGTAACCGCTGGTCACAGTGGTGGTCATTGCTGTAGGAACATCAGAGGTGGTTGTGGTCTGAACTGGGGTCATGGTTGTCATTGGGATTGGAGTAGCTGTTGAAACAGTGTTGTTGATTCTAACTTCATTGTTGGTCGGAACTGGTGTGTTGATTGTAGTTGTAGTTTTATTGTTGGATGTGATTGAGGTTGTATTGTAGGTTGTAGTGGTTGAAACTGTATTGTTGGTTGTAACCAGAGTGTTGGTTGTGGTTAGGGTTGTTGTTGTAGCTGGACCTGTGGTCGTCTGGACAGGTGTCATGATGGGCATTGTAGGTGTGGTTGTGGTCAAAGGTGCTGCAATGCAAAAACAAGAAAATTACGGGTTGAACTGTAGTGAACTGATTAGGCAATGAAGGCTGAAGTACTCTAGTATCTCCAAACACGTATGAATTAAGACTATCAAACAAAAGTGAAAGAAAGGATTCTCTATTGTCTACCTGAACAGGCCAGTCCCGGCCTGGAGGGGTTGGAGTCAGTGAATCCGTCCAGACAGTGACAGAGGTAGGAGCCCCAGGTGTTACTGCACTGGGCCCATGGGGAGCAGTCCATGTCCCTTGTACTGCACTCATCAACATCTGTTAGAGACAAAAATAAATCTGGCATTGAAAATCCGGTTTACAGTTTATACAGATTGGTATCACAAAATGTGCCCTCCATCTAATGCTCACAGAGAGTTATCTTCTTTCATATTTAACCTACAGTATATTTCATCAGGAAGTCCCATTGATACAAATAATAGTTTTCAAGAAGGCCAATTGGAGACCTGGCACATTATCTTGTGCACATTCCTTTTATCAAAATCTAAGTATTCTTACAACTGTAAAAGGTTAAGCCAGCGTTACCATCTATACTGGTACTGTTGCTGTCAACAGTGTATCTGGAGCTGTTCTGTAGGGCCTGCATCAGAGCAGAGGACACCTCCTGGATGTCCTGGGACGGACTGGGTGCGAAGATGAGGGTGAAGTTCACTACTACACTGCCAGGGGTCAGGCCTGTGATCTGAATCCTCACATCTCCTGAGTTCACTAGGGCCAGGATATCAGGATGGAGAGACTGGAGGATCTGTGGGACAGTTAGCGGAGACAGGGTGTTTGTGTCAGTGTTGTTTGATAGAAAGTACAACTTTACAACATGTAGGAACTACAACTACAACATGTAGGAACTACAGCTACAACATGTAGGAACTACAACTACAACATGTAGGAACTACAGCTACAACATGTAGGAACTACAACTACAACATGTAGGAACTACAACTACAATATGTAGGAACTACAACTACAACATGTAGGAACTACAACTACAACATGTAGGAACTACAACTACAACATGTAGGAACTACAACTACAACATCTGTAGGTGTTTTTTACATAATTAATTTATTCCATGTTTCTCAAATAAGTGAGGACAAAGACAACAATCAAACATTCAAAAAACATTTATCAAAGCATCCGTTGTGTGGTAGCCTTGTACCTCTTCTTCAATACTACGACTGAGATTCTGATACTCCTGGCTAGTGTGGTCCAGCAGGGCATCAGTGAACTGCAAGTTGGTCAGGCGAACTGTTGCTCGAAGTGTCTGTGCAGCTGTGAATCGGATACACTCATTCAGTCAATACACTGCAGCAACTAGAAAAGTTTCATATCTGCTATAGGAGTCAGCATAACATGAAAATACAACCAAGTCATATTGCTGTGTCAGTGTTTAATGAATGAAGTACACAGCATCAGTTAGGAGAACACAACCCTCATAACAATTAAAGTATGCACACGTTACAGAAAGTTGATCTATCGAACATCCTGCACATTGTACTAACCAGTCTTAACCAGCAGCTGCAGACTTCCCCCCTGGCTCCCACAGGCACAGGGAGTGACAGTGACGTTGTAGAGAACCCCATGCTGCAGCCCTGTCACCTCCCAGACTGACAGCGCTGTCTTCCAGTGTCCTTTGACCTCTGAACCCTCCTTCAGCACCACCAGGAAGCTAAGTCCACTCTGGGATTGGCTAGTCCAGGACAGGCAGAAAGAGAACCCAGTAACGTTGGAGGCCTGCAAGTTGGTGATGGGGGTTGGGCCTGGGGGAGAGAGGAAAAGGGAATGAGTATTCAATCTCACCTTCTATCAAATATCACAGCATCTGAGCTGTTTTGAAATGAGTTGGGAAACTGATATTAGAAAGAAAAAAAAATGTTTAAAATTGTCACTGTTATACACTGTATAAAGGGAGTGTTATTGATCTACATACAGCATGTGGAGGGTGATAGTGAGGATACACTCAGGTACATGTCCTCCACAGTAGGTCCCATGCTGGTTTGGGGCATAGAGGTGGAGAGGGGCAGGATAGGAGTGTTGGTGGTATGCTGCAGTGAGGTGTGACTACTCTGTACTGCTGTACTGGTCTCAGACCTGTTGGAGCTGGCTATAGCTAGGTCATGTGTGGTAGCAGGTATATGGGTGGAGCTCAACATCATGCCACTGTCTGTGGTTGTAGCTACGGCTGTTGTATTATCAGTAAAGCTGGAGACCAAGGACTGATAGCTGGTGCTGTTGGGTGGTAACTCTGTTGCATTGGCCCACCAGAACATATGAGTGGCATTACTGAGCATGGCTGAGGTCACAAGGTCAGCAGCTGAAAGGAGAACAAATAGGTTTTAATTTTGGCATTCATTTAATATAACCCAGAGTTAGTATACACCACTCCCTGTTCTTACCTTGACAGTATACCCCTGTGTTGTTGGGGTTCAGATCAGTGAATCCAGGATGGCAGGTGCAGCTGTAGGAGCCCTCTGTGTTGGCACAGTCTGCCTGACGTGAGCAGCTGCTGAGAGTGGCATGGGTACACTCATCTATATCTGAAAAGACAGCAGCATAATGTGTTTTATATGTAGACACTGTTTATACCTACAGGATATATAAAATATGCCAATGAATATGTGTGTGTGTGTGTGTGTGTATGTGATTGCGTGCATGCATCAAATCAAATCGGTCACATACATGTGTTTAGCAGATGTTATTACGGGTGTAGCGAAATGCTTATGTTTCTAGCTCCAACAGTGCAGTAATATCTAACAAGTAATATCTAACAAATTCACAACAATACATACAATATACACTAATCTAAAGTAAAGGAATGGAAATAAGAATGTATAAATATTTGGACGAGCAATGTCAGAGTGGCATAGACGAAGATACAGTAGAGCAGAATAGAATACTGCATATACATATGAGACGAGTAATACAAAATATGTAAACATTATTAAAGTGTGCATGCGTGTGTGTTCATGTGTGTGTGGTATGCGTGTGTGACAAAGTGAAAATAGAGTTTCCTTCAACCTCGCACACAATGTAGATATCAAAGAACGCATTTCGCGGTTTTGTAGTGGGTGAAACCATTCACTTCAGAAAAAGGGGTGATATAAATAAAGTTTCCTTTCATTATGTGTTACTGAATTCATACGAATATTTGCTGCCATTGTAGTAAGGTTGATAATGCTAGCAGGTGATTTATTGACATTTTAAGTGAATGTTTATTTTCTTACTACCTTAAAAGGTTTATATAAAAAGGGTTGTACTTGTGCTCTGTATTTATGGATTAATATCACTTCACATTGAGGTTATGTATTACTACTGTTGCTCCTATCTAAAAGATATCTTGTGTCCTACCTAACCAGTGAACATGTGGCTGTGACCGTCCCGTCAATGCTTGTCATCACTGTTTGATATCTTTTACTGCAGATAAACTTGAAGTGTGGGTGTCCGTATGCCTTTCTTCTGGGGGGCTATGTGAAGTTGGTTACACATGCTTGTGTGCACATCTGTGTGTGTTTGCACTGGTGTGGTGTGTGTTTTTGTGAGTGTGTGTCAATGATTTAAAAAATAATAATAATAATTTCCAGAGGAAACACGTCAACGATGAGTGTGAAGGGGAAATGGAAAAAGAATGGGACACTGTGGTGTTACTGAGTCAGCACATTGTTCTCAGTAACACTAGTACAACTCCAACACAGACCACATCATCATAGCCACCAGAAAACCCAACAAAGTAGACAGATAGATGTTAACAGAGATCTACTGTATATGGCCCTGGGAGTTACACGCCACAATGATATGTGCAGTACTGTGCAGTATAGTGTTGTCTTACCTTCAACTGACACCGAGGTGACTTCTTCAATGTGTTTGAGAAGAAGTTGCAGCTTTGTGGTCGCGTTGGACAAAGACAGAGTTTCAGGGGAACCAATCAGCATAGATGAGGCGGTTCTGAATGGCCCTATAGGCCAAGAGCTGATGTAGTATACAGAGACGTCAGAGGAGTCCAGTGCTCCAGTCACCTGTAAGCCAATACAGAATGGTCAAGGCCTGTACTGGGCACAAACAGTGAGAAATATAGGTACTATATAATGGACCGTCATTGAGAAAAACATAAGGAGAAATACAGTAGCCTACCACAGAGTGCAACAGCCTTGTGTGGTTCAGGATTCCCCCGTCCATGGATATCAGCTGCTGGTAATCTGTCTTCACAGTCACAGTGACGTTGAAGCAACAGCCTCTATTGCCTGAGTGAAATAATAGTGAATAACGCTTTGCAATATGATTTTCTGTGTCGTGATGTTTAAACAATGGTAGTTATTATACAGTTTAAACATTTATCTTGAATCACTTTAACAATAAAGTTGATCTGGAATCTGAACTCACCTGTATGTTGAGGGTCAGTGCAAAAAGAGAGGCCCTCTCTCTGGCAGCACTTTTGCCACCCTGGGCAGTCTGAGTCCCATTCACACCCTGTATTCCTGGGTGCCTCCACTACACTCTCAGGGCAGGAGCCTGGTTTGGCAGTGAACTCTCCACTTCTGTTCATAGCTTAATCAATGAGAGAGAGAGAAAATAGAGAGATAGTATCATATCAAATGTTTACCAAGATGACTGTAAATAAACTACAAACTGTATTCTTGGTCGACAGCCCCATCTAGTGATCTTTGTTAGATACTTCATAAAAATGGGTCTCCGTGACTACAGGTCCTGATTGTTGTGGGGCAGGGGGTCCGATGTAAATTGTGAAACTGAGAAAACTGTTAAATATGTTCTTTACACATAGATACTTCTGTGCAATCCTAAATATACTTTGTTTTCATGATGAACAAGTCCTAAAATATAAACTAGAATACTCACGTAAAGCACAGTAGCTGCCCACTTGTTCATATCCCTCACAGCACCTCATAACCTCTTCAGTGACATTCATGTACTCAGTCCAATAGGCCGTTTTGTAAAGAGTGACCCTACATGTCTTCCAGGGTAGCCAGCCGCCACACGACCTCCTGTCCGTGTAGGAGGTCTTATAGGACCACACTTTACTCACCACCGTGCTCTCATGTCCAGTACACAGGTGGTAACTGGACATAGACAGGTCATATCCTGAAATAAAGAAATAATTATATATATATATATATATATATAGTAAGAAAAATGGGCAGGGAATTCCAAACGACAGTTACAAATACATAAAATAAGTATTTGCAGATCAATGTTGCATAAATAACAGGATTTATGAACACAAACACATGACAAAAGGTTTTAATTTCCACAACAGCCAGCATTCATATAAGGCCAAGGAGTGCCCACACTATCCACGCACGTACAGTATAAGACATTTCATAATTTGCATAAGGCACCTGGTTTTAGAAAAGGAATCAAAACTGATTAGCAGATATACGCCACCTGTCTCAACCTGTACAAAGAAACAATATTAACAAAGATATCGTGGAACATGGTAATAAACAGTAAATCATACACATTATCATATTATTTATTGTGTCATAACTTATTGTCCTACCTTTAACCAAACTGTTGTGTCCCCTACAGAGGTCCAGAAGAGCCACGGCCAGACAGAGAAAAAACATCCAACTCATCTTGAATAAATGAAATACGCCACGTATTCAAGTACCACACCGCACTACCATTTTCAGAGCTGAGCTTTTGGTAACTGTTCTGAGTTTCTTTTCCCTCATCGTCTACACCCCCTGCTATCCTCCTCCCTTGCTCCCAAAGTCCCCAGTGTAACATCCTGCATGGCAATATCTAGATGGAGAGTGCATACAGCTACAGTGAGAGGGTGTATTCATTCACATGGTTGACGTGACATTTCTGGAATCAAATTGATCCCTTTGTATGTTCCTAAGTTACTGTATGTTTCCTAGCCATTTTTCTTACTATATATACAGTGGGGAGAACAAGTATTTGATACACTGCCGATTTTGCAGGTTTTCCTTCTTACAAAGCATGTAGAGGTCTGTAATTTTTATCATAGGTACACTTCAACTGTGAGAGACGGAATCTAAAACAAAAATCCATAAAATCACATTGTATGATTTTTAAATAATTAATTTGCATTTTCTTGCATGACATAAGCATTTGATCACCTACCAACCAATAAGAATTCCGTCTCTCACAGACCTGTTAGTTTTTCTTTAAGAAGCCCTCCTGTTCTCCACTCACTACCTGTATTAACTGCACCTGTTTGAACTCGTTACCTGTATAAAAGACACCTGTCCACACACTCAATCAAACAGACTCCAACCTCTCCACAATGGCCAAGACCAGAGAGCTGTGTAAGGACATCAGGGATAAAATTGTAGACCTGCACAAGGCTGGGATGGGCTACAGGACAATAGGCAAGTAGCTTGGTGAGAAGGCAACAACTGCAATTATTAGAAAATGGAAGAAGTTCAAGATGACGGTCAATCTCCCTCGGTCTGGGGCACCATGCAAGATCTCACCTCGTGGGGCATCAATGATCATGAGGAAGGTGAGGGATCAGCCCAGAACTACACGGCAGGACCTGGTCAATGACCTGAAGAGAGCTGGGACCACAGTCTCAAAGAAAACCATTAGTAACACACTGCGCCGTCATGGATTAAAATCCTGCAGCGCACGCAAGGTCCCCCTGCTCAAGCCAGCGCATGTCCAGGCCCGTCTGAAGTTTGCCAATGACCATCTGGATGATCCAGAGGAGGAATGGGAGAAGGTCATGTGGTCTGATGAGACATAAATAGAGCTTTTTGGTCTAAACTCCACTCACCGTGTTTGGAGGAAGAAGAAGGATGAGTACAACCCCAAGAACACCATCCCAACCGTGAAGCATGGAGGTGGAAACATCATTCTTTGGGGATGCTTTTCTGCAAAGGGGACAGGACGACTGCACCGTATTGAGGGGAGGATGGATGGGTCCATGTATCGCGAGATCTTGGCCAACAACCTCCTTCCCTCAGTAAGAGCATTGAAGATGGGTCGTGGCTGGGTCTTCCAGCATGACCCGAAACACACAGCCAGGGTAACTAAGGAGTGGCTCCGTAAGAAGCATCTCAAGGTCCTGGAGTGGCCTAGCCAGTCTCCAGACCTGAACCCAATAGAAAATCTTTGGAGGGAGCTGAAAGTCCGTATTGCCCAGCGACAGCCCCGAAACCTGAAGGATCTGGATGGAGGAGTGGGCCAAAATCCCTGCTGCAGTGTGTGCAAACCTGGTCAAGAACTACAGGAAACATATGATCTCTGTAATTGCAAACAAAGGTTTCTGTACCAAATATTAAGTTCTGCTTTTCTGATGTATGTCAATACTTACAGTGGGGAGAACAAGTATTTGATACACTGCCGATTTTGCAGGTTTTCCCACTTACAAAGCATGTAGAAGTCTGTAATTTTTATCATAGGTACTCTTCAACTGTGAGTGACGGAATCTAAAACAAAAATCCAGAAAATCACATTGTATGATTTTTAAGTAATTAATTTGCATTTTATTGCATGACATAAGTATTTGATACATCAGAAAAGCAGAACTTAATATTTGGTATGTCACTGCCGTCACTCACAGTTGAAGAGTACCTATGATAAAAATTACAGACTTCTACATGCTTTGTAAGTAGGAAAACCTGCAACATCGGCAGTGTATCAAATACTTGTTCTCCCCACTGTATATATACGTTTGACATTGCGCATGGTGATCTTAGGCTTGTGTGTGGCTGCTCGGCCACGGAAACCCATTTCATGAAGCTCCAGACAAACAGATCTTGTGCTAAGGTTGCTTTCCAGAGGCAGTTTGGAACTCGGTAGTGAGTGCAACCGAGGACAGACGATTTTTACGCACTACACGCTTCAGCACTGGGCGGTCCCATTCTGTGAGCTTGTGTGGCCTACCACTTCCCGGCTGAGCTGTTGTTGCTCCTAGTTTCCACTTCACAATAACAGCACTTATAGTTGACCGCGGCAGCTCTTGCAGGGCATAAATTTGTCAAACTGACTTGTTGGAAAGGTGGCATCTTATGATGGTGCCACGTTGAAAGTCACTGAGCTCTTCAATAAGGCCATTTTACTGCCAATGTTTGTCTATGGAGAGTGCATGGCAGTGTGCTCAATTGTATACACCTATCAGAAATGCGTGTGGCTGAAATAGCCAAATCCACTCATTGTCCACATACTTTTGTATATATAGTGTATGTTATGACCTGCCATGGCACTGTCAATGCAAGCAAACAACATGTTTGTGATGCTAGACGGGAAGAGATGGTGGCTATGAGAAGAGAGTAGCAGTGACTGTCCCAGGTGACTTAATTTCCACTCAAGTAACCATGGCAGTGTTTGCTCTCATCTCCTCACTCATCTCCTCACCCACAGCCTCCGGCAGGCAGGCAGGAGAATCAGGTGTTGCAAAAATGCAGTCACTAAAATACTGTGCTACCTAGTGTTTCACTAGTCTTGCCTAGGGCAACAGACTATTAATGAAATATGAATACCTTCTGTTGGTTATAATGCTAACTAAGCTCTCTAAGAGAAGTAGTTACTTTGGAAATTGTGTCACTTTTCCCTCAAAGACTGTAATAAAAAAAAAAACATGTTCCACCCTTTCATTAAAAGAGCTCTAAATCCTCTGGAATTTAAAAGGTTCACTCACCACAATACATTCATTACCGTCCTTCCACACAAGTCTTGGGGATGTTATACATCTTGTAATACTAATGTAGTGTGAAAATAAACTATTAAACATATTAAGCAATTAAACCTAGCATCAATAATAGGACTGAATAAATGATCATATTCTGAGGCACTGGGGCATATCACTGCATGAAAAGGCACATTTACAGGTCGAACAGCATTGGAGCTACCGGGCTAGGAACCTGTACTGGCGCAACCGAGCTGGGAACACGCACTGGAGCTATCGGGCTAGGAACTGGTACTGGCGCTACCAAGCTGGGGACCGACACTGGAGCTACCGGGCTAGGGACCGGCACTGGAGCTACCGGGCTAGGGACCGGCACTGGAGCTACCGGGCTAGGGACCGGCACTGGAGCTACCGGGCTAGGAACCGGCACTGGCGCTACCGGGCTAGGAACCGGTACTGGCGCCACCGGGCTAGGAACCGGTACTGGCGCTACCGGGCTAGGAACCGGTACTGGCGCTACCACGCTGGGGACACCCACCGACCCCACCGGGCTTGGAACCGGTACTGGCGCTACTGAGCTCGGAACACGCACCGGGCTAGGTACCAGCACTGGAGCTACCGGGCTAGGAACCGGCACTGGCGCCACCGGGCTAGGAACCGGAACAGGCGCTACCGAGCTGAGGACACGCACTGGTGCCAGCGGGCTAGGAACCGGTACTGGCGCTACCGATCTGGGGAGGCACACCGGATGTCTGTTGCGTGGGGCCAGCACTGGAGGTACCGGGCTTGGTGCACGCACTAGAGGTCGGGTGTGGAGAGCCGGCACAGGGCTTACCGGGCTGGGGAGGCACACCGGAGGACTGGTGCGTGGGGCCGGCACTGGAGGCACCGGGCTGGGCGCACGCACTGGAGGTCGGGTGTGGGGAGCTGGCACTGGGGCTTACCGGGCTGGGGGGGCACACCTGAGGTCTGGTGCGTGGGGCCAGCGCTGGAGGCACCGGGATGGGCACATGCACTGGAGGTCGGGTGTGGGGAGCCGGTACAGGGCTTACCGGGCTGGGGAGGCACACCTGAGGTCTGAAGTGGGTAATAGCATCTGTCTGGAACTAAAGTAACCCCGTGGAGGCTAGCCCTGGGCCAAGATGGATGACTCCTGCCAGTCCTGCCAGTACACTTTCATTAATCTTTGAAATTCGAATGTGGTGCTTAGATAGATAGATAGATAGATAGATAGATAGATAGATAGATAGATAGATAGATAGATAGATAGATAGATAGATAGATAGATAGATAGATAGATAGATAGATAGATAGATAGATAGATAGATAGATAGATAGATAGATAGATAGATAGATAGATAGATAGATAGATAGATAGATAGATAGATAGATAGATAGATAGATAGATAGATAGATAGATAGATAGATAGATAGATAGATAGATAGATAGATAGATAGATAGATAGATAGATAGATAGTATGGGTGGTTGGCTGAATATGTACACTATACATTGGTGGATGTTGGATGGTTAACTATACTATACGATGGCAGAGAAATACTTCAATAGCTAAAAATGCATATGATATGAGTGAGGGTAATAATAGTTTACTTAATAGACAGAACAATTCTGGAAATTTACCAGAAAGTTTCCAACCCTTTGCAACCCTACAGTTACCCACAGGTCATTATAATCAAATGAGATATACGTTTAGCATGTGATACTGTCAGTGCACAGAGCTACAGGCATTTGGACTAGAGTAGGAAACAGAATTTGCCAAAACATGTACCAAGCTCATGATTACTGTTATTTTGAGTAAAACAGTCAATGCAGTTCTGATATGGAGGCAATTAGTGTTCCAACAAAGTGCAGCAATTTGTGATTAATGGAACTACAGGGTTTATAACAGCCACTCTAGACTAGGTGGGTGGAATTCAGTGTCTGTTTTCATTCTACTTTTCTAGTGTCAGGCTCTGGCCATAGGGAGCTCTTTGGCTCCTCTAGATAGCCAGGGTCAGAGTCTGACAGATCTATTAGATCTAGATCTATGTTTTCTTTTTGTGCTGAATCCCCAATTAGAGACAGCTGCGAGACGTTGTCTCTGATTGGGGATTCTATTTAAGTTGCCTTTTCCCACACCTGTTGTGTGGGTCATTGTTTGAGATGTCTGATATCTCCAGGTTAGATGTGTATGGGCATGTATTAGTAAGTACTTCTCTGGTTTTGTTCTTTTGATTAGTAGAATAGTGAATAAAAGTATGTTTCACTGCAACTACGCTGCGTCTTGGTCTGCCGACACACCACACCGTGACAGAATGACCCACCCTGTGAAGACCAAGCAGCGCTATAATGGAGAGTCGGAGCGGAGAGGAGGAAATTGTCCGTGTCAGGATTGGGAGGAAGACGATTTCCCACCACTTCGTCCTCCAACGGTAGATAATCGAGAGAGGCCTGAGGGATTTTTCGATCGACCACTGGAGGAACGGGCGAGGTGGTGGAGAGACTGGATTGCTCTTCCCCTTGAGACGCAGTGGGAACCGTTCCTGAGGAAAATAGAGGAAGAGGAGGACTTCGAGCGCCGAAAGGCACTCGTGACAGAGCTGATGTCTCTACGAGAGCAGGCTTCTAAGACTGTGCCGATTCCAAGTCCAACGAAGGTCCGCAGCCCAGAACCTCCAGTGAAGGTCAGTAACCCTGAGCCTACAGTGAAGGTCAGTAACCCTGAGCCTACAGTGAAGGTCAGTAACCCTGAGCCTACAGTGAAGGTCAGTAACCCTGAGCCTACAGTGAAGGTCAGTAACCCTGAGCCTACAGTGAAGGTCAGTAACCCTGAGCCAACAGTGAAGGTCAGTAACCCAGAACCTCCAGTGAAGGTCAGCAGCCCAGTACCGGCTCCCCACACTCGACCTCCAGTGAAGGTCCCCAATCCAGAACCTCCAGTGAAGGTCCGCAACCCAGAACCTCCAGTGAAGGTCCGCAACCCAGAACCTCCAGTGAAGGTCCGCAACCCAGAACCTCCAGTGAAGGTCCGCAACCCAGAACCTCCAGTGAAGGTCAGCAGCCCAGTACCGGCTCCCCGCACTCGACCTCCAGTGAAGGTCAGCAGCTCGGAGCCTCCAGCGAAGGTCTGTTGTCCTGAGCCTACAGCGAAGGTCCGCAGCCCGGTACCTCCAGCCGTCTGCTCCGCTCCAGGGCCAGAGCAGACCGCTCCACCGGTGCCCAGTCCGTGGCCGGTCGTCTGCTTTACTACAGTGTCAGAGCAGTCCGCTCCACCGGTGCCCAGTCCGGGGCCGGTCGTCTGCTTCACTACAGTGTCAGAGCAGTCTGCTCCACCGGTGCCCAGTCCGGGGCCGGTCGTCTGCTTCACTACAGTGTCAGAGCAGTCCGCTCCACCGGTGCCCAGTCCGGGGCCGGACGTCTGCTTCACTCCAGTGCCAGAGCAGTCCGCTCCACCGGTGCCCAGTCCGGGTTCGGCCGTCTGCTCCACTCCCATGCCGGAGCAGTCCGCTCCACCGGTGCCCAGTCCGGGTTCGGCCGTCTGCTCCACTCCCATGCCAGAGCAGTCCGCTCCACCGGTGCCCAGTCCGGGGCCGGCCGTCTGCTCCAATCCCATGCCAGAGCAGTCCACTCCACCGGTGCCCAGTCCGGGGCCGGTCGTCTGCTTCGCTCCAGTGCCGGAGCAGTCCGCTCCACCGGTGCCCAGTCCGGGGCTGGTCGTCTGCTCCAATCCCATGCCAGAGCAGTCCACTCCACCGGTGCCCAGTTGGGGTCCGGACGTCTGCCCAGTTCCAGAGCCGGAACCACCTGCCACACCGGTGCACAGTCCGGGTCTGGGCGTCTGCCCCGCTCCATGGCCGGAGCCGTTCGCCAGACCAGGTCCCATTCCAGGACAGGTCATCAGACTGGCGTCAGGGAGGAAAGTGTCCCTCCCCAACCCTCCCAAGTCAGTTTTATTTGATGAATATATCGTTTTTTTTTATATGTATTTATCGCGGTCGGGAGTCCGCGCCTTAGAGGGGGCGTACTGTCAGGCTCTGGCCATAGGGAGCTCTTTGGCTCCTCTAGATAGTCAGGGTCAGAGCCTGACAGATCTATTAGATCTAGATCTATGTTTTCTTTTTGTGCTGAATCCCCAATTAGAGACAGCTGCGAGACGTTGTCTCTGATTGGGGATTCTATTTAAGTTGTCTTTTCCCACACCTGTTGTGTGGGTCATTGTTTGAGATGTCTGATATCTCCAGGTTAGATGTGTATGGGCATGTATTAGTAAGTACTTCTCTGGTTTTGTTCTTTTGATTAGTAGAATAGTGACTAAAAGTGTTTCACTGCAACTACGCTGCGTCTTGGTCTGCCGACACACCACACTGTGACATCTAGACTCAAATATACAGTGGGGAGAACAAGTATTTGATACACTGCCAATTTTGCAGGTTTTCCTACTTGCAAAGCATGTAGAGGTCTGTAATTTTTATCATAGGTACACTTCAACTGTGAGAGACGGAATCTAAAACAAAAATCCAGAAAATCACATTGTATGATTTTTAAATAATTAATTTGCATTTTATTGCATGACATAAGTATTTGATCACCTAGCAACCAGTAAGAATTCCGGCTCTCACACACCTGTTAGTTTTTCTTTAAGAAGCCCTCCTGTTCTCCACTCATTACCTGTATTAACTGCACCTGTTTGAACTCGTTACCTGTATAAAAGACACCTGTCCACACACTCAATCAAACAGACTCCAACCTCTCCACAATGGCCAAGGCCAGAGAGCTGTGTAAGGACATCAGGGATAAAATTATAGACCTGCACAAGGCTGGGATGGGCTACAGGACAATAGGCAAGCAGCTTGGTGAGAAGGCAACAACTGTTGGCGCAATTATTAGAAAATGGAAGAAGTTCAAGATGACGGTCAATCTCCCTCGGTCTGGGGCACCATGCAAGATCTCACCTCGTGGGGCATCAATGATCATGAGGAAGGTGAGGGATCAGCCCAGAACTACACGGCAGGACCTGGTCAATGACCTGAAGAGAGCTGGGACCACAGTCTCAAAGAAAACCATTAGTAACACACTACGCCGTCATGGATTAAAATCCTGCAGCGCACGCAAGGTCCCCCTGCTCAAGCCAGCGCATGTCCAGGCCCGTCTGAAGTTTGCCAATGACCATCTGGATGATCCAGAGGAGGAATTGGAGAAGGTCATGTGGTCTGATGAGACAAAAATAGAGCTTTTTGGTCTAAACTCCACTCACCGTGTTTGGAGGAAGAAGAAGGATGAGTGGAAACATCATTCTTTGGGGATGCTTTTCTGCAAAGGGGACAGGACGACTGCACCGTATTGAGGGGAGGATGGATGGGGCCATGTATCGCAAGATCTTGGCCAACAACCTCCTTCCCTCAGTAAGAGCATTGAAGATGGGTCGTGGCTGGGTCTTCCAGCATGACAACGACCTGAAACACACAGCCAGGGCAACTAAGGAGTGGCTCCGTAAGAAGCATCTCAAGGTCCTGGAGTGGCCTAGCCATTCTCCAGACCTGAACCCAATAGAAAATCTTTGGAGGGAGCTGAAAGTCCGTATTGCCCAGCGACAGCCCCGAAACCTGAAGGATCTGTATGGAGGAGTGGGCCAAAATCTCTGCTGCAGTGTGTGCAAACCTGGTCAAGAACTACAGGAAACGTATGATCTCTGTAATTGCAAACAAAGGTTTCTGTACCAAATATTAAGTTCTGCTTTTCTGATGTATCAAATACTTATGTCATGCAATAAAATGCAAATTAATTACTTAAAAATCATACAATGTGATTTTCTGGATTTTTGTTTTAGATTCCGTCACTCACAGTTGAAGAGTACCTATGATAAAAATTACAGACTTCTACATGCTTTGTAAGTGGGAAAACCTGCAAAATCGGCAGTGTATCAAATACTTGTTCTCCCCACTGTATAACTTGAAACATGTGATAGGGCCATATATGCACTTTGTATTCCAAGGACCAGGGGTAATACAGCAGTAATAAACCTAGTGTTACACAGAAACTACTTTTGCAAAAATGACTTCATTTCATGGTTCTCCAAGATTGTGTTCTCAGGTAAACCTGATAAGTATGCCTGCCTCACTGTCTCGTAATAGGTGGCACAAGAACCTGCAATGGATATAAACAAGGTTAATTTCATGTTGTTTTGGTGGCCAGGTCACTGGTTCAGAGCCTTGCTATCGTTTGTAAAAAGAGCATTACCTATACCTTTGAAAGTATCACTCTTTTCCAGTGTTTGAATGAAAGAAGAAAATTAAGTACAACATTAACATCCATTGCACAGACACATTGTGCTGAGATGTAAATCTGTGTCAGAGAGAATGCAAACGTGTTACATTTGTGTAAATGTTAAAACTCAATTCAACAATCTCGAGAATAATCTACTTCACTAGCTAATTGCCTTTGTAAAAATGGTGTGCATGAATGACGCACCAGGGTTGAACCTGGTTAGTTAGCTAGCTAGTTACCTAGCTACAGTTGAAGTCGGAAGTTTACATACACTTAGCTTGAAGTCATTAACTCATTTTTCAACCACTCCACAGATTTCATGTTAACAAACTATAGTTTTGGCAAGTCGGTTAGGACATCTACTTTGTGCACGACACAAGTAATTCTTCCAACAATTGTTTACAGATTATTTCACTTATAATTCACTATATCACAATTCCAGTGGGTCAAACGTTTACATACGCTAACTTGACTGTGCCTTTAAACAACTTGGAAAATTCCAGAAAATGATGTCATGGATTTAGAAGCTTCTGATAGGCTAATTGACATATTTGAGTCAATTGGAGATGTACCTGTGGATGTATTTCAAGGCCTACCTTCAAATTCAGTGCCTCTTTGCTCGACATCAAGGGAAAATCTAAATTAATCAGCCAAGACCTCAGAAAAAAAATTGTAGACCTCAAGACTGGTTCATCCTTGGGAGCAATTTCCAAATGTCTGAAGGTACCACGTTCATCTGTACAAACAATAGTACGCAAGTATAAACACCATGGAACCACGCAGCAGTCATACTATGCGAAAAGTGCAAATCAATCCCAGAACAACAGCAAAGGACCTTGTGAAGATGCTGGAGGAAACAGGTACAAAAGTATCTATATCCACAGTAAAACAAGTCCTATATCGACATAACCTGAAAGGCCGCTTAACAAGAAGCCACTGCTACAAAACCGCCATTAAAAAAAACAGACTACGGTTTGCAACTGCACATGGGGACAAAGATCGTACTTTTTGGAGAAATGTCCTCTGGTCTGATGAAACAAAAATAGAACTGTTTGGCCATAATGACCATTGTTATGTTTGGAGGAAAAAGGGGGAGGCTTGCAAGCCGAAGAACACCATCCCAACCGTGAAGCATGGGGGTGGCAGCATCATGTTGTGGGGGTGCATTGCTGCAGGAGGGACTGGTGCACTTCACAAAATAGATTGTATCATGAGGAAGGGAAATGATGTGGATATATTGAAGCAACATCTGAAGACATTAGTCAGGAAGTTAAAGCTTGGTCGCAAATGGTTCTTCCAAATGGACAATGACCCCAAGCATACTTCCAAAGTTGTGGCAAAATGGCTTAAAGACAAAGTCAAGGTATTGGAGTGGCCATCACAAAGCCCTGACCTCAATCCTATAGAAAATGTATGGGCAGAACTGAAAAAGTGTGTGCGAGCAAGGAGGCCTACAAACCTGACTCAGTCACCCAATTTATTGTGGGAAGCTTGTGGAAGGCTACCCGAAACGTTTGACCCAAGTTAAACAATTTAAAGACAATGCTACCAAATACTAATTGAGTGTATGTAAACTTCTGACCCACTGGGAATGCGATGAAAGAAATAAAAGCTGAAATAAAATATTCTCCCTGCTATTATTCTGACATTTCACATTCTTAAAATAAAGTGGTGATCCTAACTGACCTAAAACAGGGAATATTTACTAGTCAGGAATTGTGAAAAACTGAGTTTAAATGTATTTGGCTAAAGTGTATGTAAACTTCCAACTTCAACTACCTAGCTAGTATTAGCTAGTTTATCACTAAAGATGGTGGTGTGCCAAACTACTAAATATACACCCATGAATTTTATGGGCAACAACAGTTTGTAGAACAGAACAAACAAATTATAAAAGAGACCTGTGTATTAAATATAGCTAGCCTAGCCCTGAGCTAGCTAACATAAGCAGTTAGCAGGCAACCGTTAGATACAAATGTCATAAAAAGTGAAGTTCTAAAATACATATAATTAGTTTTGTTCATATTTACAAATGTTCCAACAGAAATAAAAATGATCTGAATCTCTTGTTCTCACTGACTTATATACAAAGTTAGCTAGCTTGGCTACAGTCATCTGAATGAGAAAATCTCACTTGTTTGTCACTCTGTCAAAACACTTAAATTATACATTAAAATAACCAGAAAAAAATCATCACAGTTTAGATAAAGATGTTATCTCTAGAAACCATGCTTATAAATGTTAAAATCCTGAAAACAGGAAAAATAAGGAGACACGGAGAGTTGGCTTATTTTCACTAGGCTTCTCTTTCAACACATGAGGTAGAGAGTCACGCGCCTGTGGCAGTTGAGAATTTATGTGATGTGCACAGTCCGGAAATTTCCAGAAACATACTAATGCATAATTGGGAGTTTACTATCCCACAACAACCATTAACAGGTGTCATCACATCACTTTGTTCCACAGATTATGGGACTGGCCCTAACTGCAGTACCATAACCACAGTGTCCCACCCTCAGTTTCAGCTTGTTCTATCCAGTGTATTTACATACCTTAACGTCTTTGCATATACACACAGATTGTACATACATGTAAAAATAAGGCAATAGCAGTGCCACACCTTCCTTGGATCATCCGCTTGTGAGGTACGGTACTACATGAAGACTTTCCAGGATGTGGCAAGTAGACCGGATAAACAGAGCAGCAGGAGTCCTCTGGGTATCTGTAATGAGAGAGAGCAGAGGTGCCATAATTACATTTTTAATCACATCTCCTTAATTAGTTTCAGTGGGACAGTGGATCTGGTTACAGAGAAACGCATTCATCCACCAATGTAAAATGCAGCTCTTACCCCGTGCTTCGATTGTCGTCATTAGATACAACAAAAAAATAACATGAACAATAATAACATCCACTCAGGACCTATTTATTCATACAGGTCTGTATATACATACTCATGTACAGTTGTTATATTATATCACATGCAATATTGTAAGTAATTATTGGACGTAGGCATTCACTCAGGAATGCATATTAGTATCCTGCCAGTTCCACCTTTTCTCATTGCTTTTAGTACATCGAATGTGCAATAAGTGCAGTTGTCTGTAATTAAACCCTGCGCACTAAGGACTGTATTTTAAGGGAATTACTATTATTACCCCAAATGATATCATACACACATTTAGCTATTAAAGTATCTCTTCCTGTCATTTACCTGTACAGTTTGTGTAAACATGCAAGTATTCACTTATCTGTAAATATAACTGTATACCTAACTGTACAGCTAATTTAACCATGCAAAATTTTCACTTACCTGTTCATTTACCCAGTCTGTCTATTAAGTAAACTATTATTACCCTCGCTCATATCATACGCATTTTTAGCTACTGAAGTATTTCTCTGCCATCGACCTGTATAGTATAGTTAACCATCCAACATCCACCAATGTATAATGTCCTTTTATAGCTTTTTTTTTGCACTCCAGATATCTTGTATTTCTATACTTTTTCATACTGCCGCTCTATGTATCATGTACCGTGTATCTGTCTTTTGTGTACTTTCGTTGTGGCATTTTGCACCTGCCCTGTGTTTTTGTTGTAGCTGCTTGACAATGAAATTTCCCCCCCGGGGGATCAATAAAGTACCTATCTATCTATCTATCTATCTATCTAACAGCTAAATATATTCTGCATTTAATTCTGTAATTCCACATAATTTAACAGTATCCATCTATGGTTTTAAACAACAGAATATTGATACTTTGCAACGGAGACAGAAATGCTGACCTGATAGCAATATGAGTGTTATTCTATTGAATGTGAATTGGTATTGCTTCCCAAGGGTATGTTTACATATCAAAGAACGAAAATATAACCTGTCACTTTAAGATGGTTAAATCTGCCTGTCATATCCTACACTCCCGCCTACATGATATAAAGCAGCCTATCAGCTCACAGCACACGTGACGAGCGTTCTATGCGATGACCTCATCCCTGGAGTGGGATGACGTCAAATTCAAGATGGATGGAATCACGACTACCACACACTGAACAGAATTCTGATATAAAGTCTTTAGTGTGCTCCTTGGAAACAGAACGAATACATAGGGGTAAGTTTAGAAAGACACACAACTAATTTGATTTGGATTATCTGGCGCTAGTGCTTTACATTGGACTTTTGTTTGGAGAAAAGCTTTTTTTTCCTGACGTAACTCGGAGGTGGTTTCTTCGTATTTTCTCAACCCCACGAGTAACTGTTCTGTGTCTGCTCATGTATAGATGCTGCGTCTGCGCTTTAAATAACCAGGGAGAAAATACAGTTGTGGGTGTGTGCGCACACAGTGACCACACACTCGTTTCTCGATCCTGTGTTTTGATTCTGTTTCTTTGACATTTCTCTTTCGGAAACATTAACACAAGTGATTAGGTGCTTTTACCGCCAGCAACGGTAACAAACAGACCATGCACCGCGTCATTGTTTCAAATGTAATTAACCTATTTAGTCCATAACGGGGAGGATACTTGCCAGAGTTCTAAACCCAGTTTCTGCTGAATTTGTGTGTCATCGGGAATTTTAGCCACGTCTCGCGGATTATCTAATGCTTGCTCTCCTGACTTCTCAGCGTTCTGAACTTTTCTGATATGGAATGTACCAGACATCTTTGTGTATTCATGGGGCATTGATAGCCGTGTCCCTGCTAAATATACCCCACACCATGTCTTCTGATTAAAGACATGATGTAATCGAAATAGAACCTATAAATGCGCATGCGTCATGTTATTTGCGCTCATAGCACAGATACAGTAGCCTCCTACCAGTTTCTGATATAAAAAAGGTTGAAAATGAAGGATTTAATAACTAGGCAAATGTTCACTAATAAATTGTTGCCACAGACTGCATAGCAAAATACCCCTTACCAGTGGTGGAAAAAGTACCCAATTGTCATACTTGAGTAGAAGTGAATATACCTTAATAGAAAATGACTCGTAAAAATGAGCCATCCAGTAAAATACTACTTGGTTTTAAATATACTTAAGTATCAAAAGTATAAATCATTTCAAATTCCTTATATTAAGCAAACCAGACAGCATTTAATTTTTTTTTTTTTTTGGTACTTGTGAACTTCTGGCAAACAATTCTGGGAAACTTGTGGTGAACATTCTGTTTGCGGCAGATTTGCAAATTAGATCAGGTTTGTGGTTACTGTGTGTTAACTTACTTATTTCTCAGAGAGAAAAACAAAAACATTAAATGTAGTAAATATACAAAATTTTTATTAAATGTCTTCACAGATCAAAATAAATCCAATACAACTTGAAATCATCAGCATGGTAAAAAAAGAGAAAAAGAGCAAAGACTAGATATTTCCCCAAAAATGTGTTTATGTATTTTTATGTAGCTACAACATTTACATGAGAGAAATCTGAACACTATGGGTGGGGATGTTGACCTTAGGAGGTTTAAAGGGGCAACAACAGAATTATTTACATGAGCCAAGTGATAACTGAGCAATGGATTTCAACCAATGGAAGTCTAAAAGATCATTAACAAAATGTAAATAATTAAACAAAACTAAACCAAACCCAGTTCAGAACTATTGCCTTTTTGAATGAACTTTGGCGATGGCGGCCCTGTGGAAGTCCTTCGTCCAAAGCTTGTTGAATGCATGCACTGAAACAGAAAACTGAAAACAAACAATAATTAATCTTTAAAGTAGTTTGTGATGAATGAGCAATCTGATTCAATTAACGTACATTTAGCTATATTCCGCGACAACACTCCAGTAAGTTAGCATCGCTAGCTAACAGTCATTAGCTAACAGTCAAGTTAACATTAGCTAGCTACCTAATTATGATAAGACAACCTATTTAACCTGAATAACCATCATATTCATAATTTGTAAACACCCTTAGTTTGTCTAAATAACATTAGCCGTTTTCCACTCAGTCAGTCACTAAGTCGCACTAGAAGACTTGTATGTTGCCACGTCTTGACACTACTTAACGTTATGGTGGATTTATCCCACTGGCTGGGTCAAATATCCATAATGTATTGTTTAGTGTTGTGTTGTGTAGTGGCTCTGCTGGCATGCATCTAAAAACATTGATTGAGTTTGCCCCACCAAGATTTACATGCTAAAATCAGCACTGCCATAACCCAACCTTAATAACCCTGCACCAACAACCCAACCTTGCTGTTTTTACAGAAAACAACCCAACTATTGACCCAATGCCTGCAACCCAGCATTTTATCAAGTGTAACTTACATCTCAAAGCCATGCATGCAAGAAGCCTTGGCCTGTCTGGTGCACACACATTTCTCTGTCCTCAGTTTGATTGAAGGTCTCAATCTGTATTTCTGCCCTGTAACTGATTTCTTCTAGAACGAGAGAACGAACAACATGATCAAGATGAGTTAGCTACTACTAGTTTAAAGCAATGTCTAATTATTACAAAGAATGAATGTATGGGCTACATTTGAGAATACATGTATTTGCTTACCGTATTAATGTTGAAGACAATGCACTCATTTATCACTCAAAATAAGTGTTATGAGTGATTGCACCACAAACATATTTCCAGGGTGTTGATGCATCCTCCTCCCTGCCTCTTCCAACACCACGGGTAGTGGAAGGGTATCCATCTGCAAAATATAATAATCAACTCATATTGTTGCTACCTTAGCTGTTGTGCTAACTAACATGCTACTGAACTGTGACACTAGCATATTGACATGCATATTGGTATTAAGACAGCAACGTAGGCACCAACAAATATACATGTTTTGGCAAATCATTAGTTAGCTAGCTTAGCTACCTATCACATTAATTGTGCAAAAATATAATAGCTAACGTTAGCTAGCTTAAACTAGTTTCAATCTATCCCATAAAACATGACATTGCTAACTAGGCATCATTTAGCTAATAACATTTTAAAGTTTATTAGCTAGGAAGTTTAATTAATATGTTAAGACACTCACCGGACAACTTTGGTAGCTAGCTAGATAGCTTGGTTTCCGTTTTCCAACAGATGTTTCTACTCCTCCTGATTGGTCATCAACGGTTACTGGTCTTGGAACTTTTTGCCACATATTCTTATTGAATCTTGAGAGAATTGTCTGCCAGAATATTTGTTATATTTATATTTATGCCACAAAATGTTGCCAGAAGTTTGCAAATGTTTGCAACTAATGGTGAATCTGCGGCAAACCTTTGGCAGCAATAATATTTATATTTTGTGGCATAAATATAAATATTATTGCTGCCAAAGGTTTGCCAGTGATTCACCATTAGTGGCAAACATTTGCAAACAAGTTTCTGAAACATTGTCACACCTGTATGTCATATATTAATTTGGCATAATGTTATTAGATTCTTATACTTTTTGCTACTTTTCTGCTGTTATTTATTTCTTTAGAATTAGAGAAATATAAAAATATATTAAATTTTATGTATTTCCTAAATGTTTAGGTAACTACTGAAAAATGTCAAAATAAGGGTCTTGAAATTAAAATCCTATCCTTTTTGTTCTTGCCTTTCAGTCAGAATGGAGAGTCTAGTGCACTATAATAATCCCTCCCATGGCCTCTCAGTGCTGGGGGTGCTCAACGAGCAGCGCCTGAGGGGTCAGCTCTGTGACACAGTCTTGGTTGTTGGGGACCAGAGGTACCAGGCCCACAGGAGTGTGCTTGCTGCCAGCAGTGAGTATTTCCAATCCCTGTTCACACAGAGGGCATCTGAGATCCACAAAGTGATACAGTTGGACTTCTGTGAGCCTGATGCCTTTGAGGTAGTGCTGAATTACATATACTCATCCTCCCTCTTCGTAGACAGAGGCAGCCTGGCAGCCATCCAGGAGATGGGCTACAGTCTAGGAATCCCCTTTCTAACCAATATCATGTCAACAAGGCCGCATGTGTCCTACTGCGTCTCCAGAAAAAGGTTGTCCTTCTCAGAGGAAGATGGCAACGACAGCCAGCCGAAGAGTGTCATTATGCGCCAGAACCGAAGTGGTGATGCTCCCGGCCCCAGTCGCTACAGTTCAAATGATCAAGGAGAGCCCTCAGGACACAGGAAACCAGATGAATCAGCCAGGAACATTGCATCCAATCCCAGAAAATTAGCTGAAGCAACTGGTGAGGGTTCTGATAGCAAGCCCATCAGTTCATATGCCTCCATCTTAAAGGGGAAGACATCATCAAGCACAGGGTCAACAGTAAGGCCACAGCTGACCTCCTCCGTCTCCTTCAGTGAATCTCCAACAGTCGTGTTACAGACTGAGTCTGATCTAAGCACTAAAGAAGAGGAGGAGGAGCAGAGGCTCTACAGACCCAAACCAACATTTCAGGGCCAGGCAGGGGAGCCTAGCCAGACCATTGACAGGAGTGGCCCACTCATAAAAAGCCTGCTGCGCAGGTCATTATCCATGGACAGTCCCGTCCCAGTCTTCTCCCCCACACTGGAGCTCAATAAGCTGCAAGGCCGGGAACAGTCTGTTGTTAAGATGGTGGCAAAGACAGAGGAAGGGACTCAGACAGAGCACAAACACAGTGTGAAAGTGGTTCCGCCACTTCTCCTCAGGTCAAGGCACTACAGTAGGTATGATGATGAAGAAGAAACTCATGGAGAGGAGTTCCATGTGAAGACAGAGCCTAGCAGCCCACTGTCTGACCCCTCCGAGATCATTAGAATCACAGTGGGGGATTCTCTACCAGTCAACCTAAAAGACATTGAAATGAATTTTGACCAAGGCCCTACTAAGCCATTTTATAATCTCCCTGGAAAGAGAAAGGTGAGAAGAGACAACAGAAGGTACCCATTCAAAAAGTCCAAAGGAGTGAACAAACAAGATTTACCACGTGAAGATGATGATGACGACGTCATGTCAGAATCTGTACCTCACAACTCCAACATGGACGACAATGATGGAGACTGGACTGATGAGCCCAGGCAGAGCAAGATGTTTAAATGCTGGAACTGTTTGAAAGTGTTCAGATCCAAAGCTGGACTGCACCGCCATGTTAACATGTATCACAACCCAGATAAGCCATATGCTTGTGACATCTGCCACAAACGCTTCCACACCAACTTCAAAGTCTGGACCCACTGCCAAACCCAGCACGGAGTGGTAAAAAACCCTGCTTCTTCCTCCAGCTCGTTCCAGCTGGATGAAAAGTTTCAGAGGAAACTGATTGATATTGTGCGAGAGAGAGAAATTAAGAAAGCCTTGCTCATGAAGCTGAGGAAGAATAAGCAGGGTTCGCAGTCTCAGGTGTTTGCCAAAAAAGGTGGCCTGAGGTCAAGGTCAAATTTAATATGCCCTTACTGTGGGAAAACGTTTTTGTTTCTGTCTCAGTTCAAGCAGCATTTGAAGACACACCCTGCGGAGAGAGCCAACCAAGAGACTGAGAGAGAGAGCAGTCTCTGCCAAAAGGATCAGGGCCAGCTCGGTCAGAGAGAGAACACAGACAAAGAGGTTTACTCCTGCAGGCTCTGCAATGAGAAGCTGTCCTCTCACTTTGAGCAGGGAGACCATGAGAGGGGCTGTCAACACGCAACCGTGTGCCCGTACTGTGGCCTCCGATTCTCCAACCCAGCGGTTAAAAAAGAGCACGAAGCACACTGCAAGTACAAGAAACTGACCTGCCTGGAGTGCATGCGGACCTTCAAGTCCTCCTTTAGCATATGGAGACACCAGGTGGAGGTTCACAACCACAACATTATGACTGTTAAAGAGCAGCTCAGCCATCAGGAGGAGATCAATGGAGAAGTATCTGACCACCTCGGAAGGCCACTCCATACCCAGGAGTCTGTGGGAGCGCTGAGCTCCAGAGAGGACATCATCTACAGTGACTCCTCAGGTCCGCCTATGTTCGACTCAGAGGATTCTTCATCATTCGTGCCCGAGGACTTGAGCGTTAGCCAGCGTAAGAACGACCATCACGGCGAGCTGACAGTGAAGGAGGAGCCCATTGAGGAGGCTGTGAGCGAGAGGGAGGACATGACGTCTGGGGCCTCCATCGAGCCCGAGGAGCCAGGTGTTTGGCCATGCGAGAAATGTGGCAAACTCTTCGGTGGCCACAAAGACCTGGAGCGCCACCAGGAGCTGCTGTGCCACATCAAACCCTTCATCTGTCACATCTGCAATAAGGCCTTCAGGACCAACTTCCGCCTTTGGAGCCACTTCCAGTCCCACATGTCCACCTCTGACGAACCTGGAGTGAGAGAGGTCGATGACAGGCGCCCTTCGTCTCCCTCCCCCTCACCACCCCCGGCGGTCACACAAGCAACTGGACGTCCTACCCCACAAGTTTCTCCACCTAAAAAAATTGAGACAGAGCCAGTGGTAGCTAAATCTGTGGTAGCTAAGGAGGAGGAGAAGCCTGGAAGCTCGTCGTCAATGCCCAGGACCAAGAGGCCTGAGATGGACCGATCATACAGTAGCCCCCTACCCAAGACGGATAGCGTGGATAATCCTCTCAGCCCTCAGGAATCAGAAACCTTTTTTTACCATGCCCCCACTCTCTCTGCCCTCACGTTTAAGAGGCAGTACATGTGTAAGCTCTGCCATAGGACATTCAAGACTGCCTTTAGTCTTTGGAGCCATGAACAGAGCCATAGTCACATTTAAATGTGTCTCACTCGAACACCTGTGCTCTGTTTTGAGCCTCTGAGATGATACTTTATGTTCACAGCATCGTAAAATATCGAATACAAACTCTGTCTACATAAGAAAGATTTTTCAGTGGCCATGTGCGTTGGTGTAGAGGTGTGAAAGTGAATGTGTGCAATGAATGGCTAATTGCCTCGTCATCAGCTCCTTACAATGGTTACTTTGCCTTTGACATTGTTAGTACTGCGTAAATCTATTTCAGATAACCCCCTTTAACTGGTCCTTTCGTATAAAACTCTTTTGATTCAAGAAAGTGCTTTATTTAGGAATTGCTGTACTGTATTGTACAATTCAATATCAGTTGTGCTTTTGCTTAAATTGTGAATTGTTGATTCATGCGTGACGATTATGAATATGATATATGTATATGATATTAGTATCCTCAGGCATCATGTTTATTGATATGCACTTTGCAATTCTGTTCACTATTAACATTGCGTATGTTGGTCAAATTTGCTGTTATATGAATCTGTATTTTGGATCCTCAGCGTCCCATTAACATTTCAGATGTAATCGGTTTTGTAACATAAAATTATGGTTTTCATATTGACTATTCATATTAATTTGTCTTTATTCAGATTTCGTCATTGCCTTAGTGATATTTCATCTAGATTATACAAGTAAACAAAACCAAAGAGGAGCAAGGGATAAGAACTGGAAACATGTGCAGTATTTTAACTGACACTTTTTGTAGATTCTGAGAAAATAAATCCTCTTTCTTTATTTCTTGTTTAATTTTAGATATCACACATTCAATTACAGATCATCATGAGTGGATTATTGTGTAAAGAATAAGGAAAATATGTACTTTATTGGGAAAGGAGTTTTGTTTACCTTATGCCCACTGGGTGTGGTGTGTGGTAGATTTTGTTGTAGTTTTTTTATGATTAATTTGGTAAAAAAATACAAAAGCACACAAGCACTTGTATAATAATACAGAAACAGGAATGAATTTCAGTGGCCATAGACATAGGTATTGTATCACTGATCTGTGTTTACTCAATACAAGTATGATGAAGTCTGAAATAGTTTGTTTGATAATTACACGTATGAATTGATAGCATGGTCTTAGCATATGCATCTTGAGACAATATAACAATTGTTCTGTTTAAAATGAAGCACAATAAACCATTGCAGATTAACTACTTTTTTTACTTGGATATTTTGAATGATTTACAACCAAGAGCCAATAAAGGTTAAGAAAATGTTCAGAGCATGTGAAAGCAAGACTGTTGCCCTAGGGGGAAAAGTGGGATTTGGAAAATATTTCCTATATAACAGTCAGATGTTTTGGGGTTGCTGGGGTTGTCATGGCTTGTTAATTACATCTGGAAAAGAGGATTTAAAATAAGATTACATTTTTTAAATGTTTTGTTTGTTTCATGTAACCTCAGATTACATTTGTACATTTATTGAGGTGACCACAGTAACCACAGATATTGATATTCAGATTTGAAAGATGTATCTTTTTTATGTTTAAATTCTGTGGTTAGGTTCAAACAAAATATGTATTTATTTTTGTGTGGAAGATCTTTAAAAAATGTATTGAGTTCAAAGAAATTGAATATAATTTTGTGTAATATGGCAGCGTTTTATATAGCCTTTAGTTTTGTACCTATAATTAGTTTGTTTATGAAAATACATATCTTTAGAATTACTCTGCTATTTCTGCAATAATGGGTATTTGAATGGGTTGCATTAATGTTGCATTACATGAACGGCAGCCGGTTTGTGTTTTTCCAACAGTTTTTGTGCTTGAATTATTTCTGTAATAAAGAGGGATATTGCAGTAGCTGCCTTGGTATTGAGTGTGTATACTGTTTAGATTGCATTAATAAGAAACTAACACCCTTGAATCATGTGATGGTTTTCAGGAGAGGTTGGTATGTGTTTAACTGAGTAGTGCCTCTGTACTATGGAACTGTTATAACTGCAATATGGTTGAAAACATTTTTTCAACATGTTTGCGCTAGTTGCAACATTGTTAAGGCATTTCCAGAGCTGTTACAGATAAAATAGCTGTTACCGATGGAAAACCGCTAACTAATGTGACCAAGAGAAAAGGTGGCAATGTTATTCCTTGGACAGATGGTCACTGCCATAGGTCACAGAGATGTTTTTCAAGCTATTTAGCCACTTGGACAGTGGTGACAAAGTTTTTGGCTGTGAATCAGGAAGTGGATTTGTGGTCTGCGGTGATGTGGACCTTGAGGATATAGAGACATTATAGTACAAGATCATCCTCTGAATGAAAAATATATGATTGGAGAGGAAACCTTTGCAACAGATTACGACAAACATCCAAACAGCTGAATGGCAAAGAATGCTTTTGAATAAAGCATCTGTCCACTCAACCTAAAACATGCCCTGACTGTTTAGTTACTAATTCTTTATTTGAAGATTTCCCCCACATATTTACAAGTTGACCTGTCTGATGCATGCTTTGTATGCAGTATACTACACAAATCTGAACCTGTAAAGGACAAGACAGGCCAACAAGAACGTTGGCCGTCTGCAGTAAATCACCTGCTGGGCGTCAACAAAGTGTGGTGATTCAACGTGTAGTCAGGAAAATAACAAAATTATTAACAACGCTCTGTGGTCAGAGGCAATAGGACGGCAATCCACTGGACACGATTGGGAATGTGAAATTAATTCAGGTGATACATTTTATTTTCAAAAGTGAAACCTCTTTCTGCACATCATTTTCTTAGAAGCAAATGTCAAACAAAAATAAGAAAATTACTTTACAATTACTTGAAAAGATAATTAAAACTTCCATAAAGCAGTTATTAAATTAAAACCGGTTTCAGACAGACACTTGCAGCACTTTCTTCATACAAAAAACATAAAAGCAAAAAGTGTACTTGACAATGATATACTCTGTACTATCGGATGTGAAAGGTAATGTTTCAGTGTTGACAAAGGCATTTAGAGAAGGAATAGGGATAGATAACTAGGATCCTAAAATGACTTCTTACAATGTGAATAAAAACTAATTTTACTTTCTGATTAGACATTGGGTGGCTGTACTTATAGCATACTATTAGTACTTCTAACTAATAGTTAAGACACCCACGGGCCTGCAAATGCCCATGTCAATGAAGCAATTACTTCCAATAATCAATCAAGCCCACAATTTAGCCTGGTCCCAGATCTGTTTGTGGTGTCTTGCCAACTTCTATGGTCATCCTATGGTCACAATAAGAATTGACAAGACAATACAAAACTATTTGGAACCAGACTACCCACAGCCATGTTTTAAGATTCCCTCACAGTGCTAAGGTGTCTTTTATTAGCCTTCTCATGGTGGTGCTCACTGAGGTGCCCAGCGTATCAGTGATCTGAAAAGTGATTTTGTAGAGGTAAGGCTGGACGTCTTTGAGGCTGGTGTCGAACACATTGTCCACTTCCGACTGGGTGGGCATCTTGGGTAGGTACTCGTGCCGGTTGATCACCTCCACGATGTTGATCACCTTCTCACCCAGCTTTTCGCCCACTTTTTCCCGGCAGATCTGTCTCTCCTGCTCATTAGCAAGGTTGACGACATTGACCTTAATGCTCCAGACCTCCCAGGGAATACACTCATCAGAGAAAGGCCAGCGGGACTTTTTTTTCTGGTAGAACTCTAGTGAGATTTGTCCCATTCCATCCGTCCCATTGCCCATGGCATCCTGTAAACCACAATATAGATCAATGGATGCCAATAAATAACAATTATGGTTATACATAACATAACTCATGTTATATAACTATATGTTTTGTGTATAATATCTATCAATTTCAACAAACAATCAGATAAGTCACCAAATCACCAGATATGCCTACCTTGAATTCTCCTACTGCTTTCCTGATGACCCTGTCAAGCTCATCTGAAGAAACACGAACAAAACTGAAATCAATGAAGTCGCAGTCAATGTCCTGTGTGCCAACAGTACCAATGGAGTAGGTGCCCTCTTTCTTGTAGTGAAATTTTCCAGTGCTGCGATGCAGTAAGATAGTGTGCAACAGAGCCAACATGGCCTCGTCGACCTGCCTTCCCTCCACCGACACTTCCAGAGCCTCCGAACGGCAGTTCATGGTGATCTGTTTCCCCACAGAGGCAGATGGAGTGTATGGGGGAACTCGCTATTCCAGCACACTCTTCAACTGTTGTTTAAGTTCCATAAAACTGGGCTAAACATCAAAACAAGCTAGCTAGCTAACGCGTTAGTTTCTAACGTTACGGCTAGCTATTGTAAGTAGCTAAACTAATTAACTATTCGCGCAGCAAACGATAGTTTCCTCTGTGGCAAGCTCGTGACTTTCAGACTGATTGTTGAATATCGCAACATATGTAGAAAAATGTTGTTGCTAGCTATGTTCTTTACATGTATTTATTAATAATAACTTGCTGACACAAACTGTAATTTCGTTGTCCTACTAAAGAGGGGAGGAGCTACTTCTGTAAACACAATGTTGGAAAATCTACGGAGTGTCCTGTGGTCCAATCCCAGCCGTTCTTATACCGCAGTTCTTGTATCTCTGCAATTTAACAACACGTGTATAAGATATAAGTCGGAAACTATCGATAAAAGCTATGTAATTGTAGTTATTTCTACATCAACAAGTTGAATGTCTTATATATGATTGTATTTTATGATATAATTGATAGTTTAGGTAGTCTAGAGATGAAAACAAGGCGCACATGGGCACTTTAAGATATCGCTATGCACTCTGGGAATAACAGTTCCTGCCACGTCACATGACATTTGCAATATTTCGATTTCGTTCATCGACGGTATCGGATATGGGCTTTATAGATAAGGACTAAATTATCTATTTCTTTCGTCGTTTGAAGCCACGACTAACTTTCACTTTGCTTTACGCCACATGGACGCCGGAAATGATTAATTGACATTACATGTTCAACTACGTGTTATTAGCTAGCTAGATAACTTGCTAAATTAGCTAACGGTGATTTGAAATTTGAATGAGAGAAAGGTCTGATTATAGCTAGCTAACGTTAACTGAATTTTATGAAAAGCTCGTCGCTGTGTGTAACGTTAGCTAGCTAACTAACTAGCTGTTGTTTGGCTAGCAATGCTAGGGACTAGGTAGCAAAATACAAACATTTTATACAATGGTTTTCAGCTAACATTAGAGCTGAGTGGAGCTTGCTTGAACTTGATTGGTCGAACTTACTCAAAATGCTCAGTTATTTAGTAGGTAGCTAAGTTACCTAACTTTATCCTCCAGTTTTCAATCCAGATATCTCACATTAGCAAGGATTAGCTAACGTTACTTAATTGAGAAGTCTGTAGTCAGTTACTCATCTTGGGATATTTTAGTTGGAAAGTTGAGCCTCCATCATGAACCAGGATAGTATTGACAAGACAAGAAGCTAACATTGCGTAAAGTTACTGGTTGAGTGGTTGAACTTGTTGGCAAGACTAGCTCCCATTGCTTATACAGCTGGATCCATAACTCCGTTAGATGGCTAACGTTAGCTACCTGTCTTGAATGACAGGGACTTCCTTGAAAAGCGCATCAAACCATGTTTTTGTACTGGTCTTACTTTCAAGAGACTATTGTCATTAGTTAAATAAATAGCTAGCCAGCTATTTAAGTCAGTTGCTGAGGATGACTAACTCAGAAAGTCCCCTTTCAAATTATGTTTTGGGAGACTTACAGTGGCTTTGCATGGTAACACTTTTCATTGCATCCAGCATTACATTGATACTGTATCTAATACACTATTTTTACGACGATCTACGGATACAGAAGCCTGAGCAAAACAATGCGGTTTCGGAGGAAGCGGACGCTCTGTTGGGATGGGCGCTGTCACTGAAAAGCTGGAAAATTCAATGGAGAGGTGCTTGGTGCAGAGCGTTGAATGACGAATCGAGGAAGTCTGGGGTAAGTCCCATGACCATTGCATTAGTTTATTTCGCTTTCCAAGTACTATGGATTTATACAATAGTTGCCTGTATCTAATGAATCATATTTTTGTTTTGTTAGATTATTTCTAAAGTCCGTCACTGACTATGCTAATGTAGCAAAGCAAACAACATATGAATACTTCTGTATTCGTATGTTGTTTGTTTTGCTACATTAGACTCTTTCTAACTGAAACAAGACGTGAGAACAGAGGTGAGCCTCTTGGCAGAAGAGCTCATTGTCACAGAATCCAGTGTCAACAATCTTGATTCCTGTTTCTTGCTACTGTGGCTTGTTGTAACCTTCTCATCTCATACCAAATTGTAACTGTTGAAAATGAAGTGTAATGTTGAGATAATGTCCGTTGTTGAGGCATAGCCTATTGCTGATCACCACCTGACCATGTACTCCTAACTCACACAGAGCCCAGTGCAACTAACATTTGAAGAGGATGGCCTTCAGTCATCAGAGCTGGTGGTTGGCCAAGTGTCCAACTTCAAAAAGTCTGCTGGTCAGAAGGTAAGATAAAATCCCTGTGTCTCAGACTGGCTCTTATCGAATGGCTCGCAACGAATTGCACACCGAATAAAAAGCTCAGTACATGATTCAGTATAGGCCAGATATGGTTCCTCATTGTTTTTGAATGATTATTTTCCTGATAAAATCAAGTTTGAGGTAAGAGGAGGAATCTGGATCAATTGGATCATTGTTGAACCCAGTGCAGCATCCTCTTCCTCATACAGCCACTGAAATGGTTTTGTAGTTGTTTTTAGTTTGACAGTGGAGGCCTCTTAAACTTAAACTACATGTAGAAAAGAAAGCATTTATGCTGTTGCCGTTTCCTAATCAATGTGCCCTAATGTCATAAAACGCCTCTGTACTCAATCCACTCTTCCACTGTAATTCAATGTAAAGGGGAGTGCTCTACTGGTGCTGCAGCCTTTTAACTTCATTTCAGGTCCGCAGTGGCCAATATTCTGATTCACACAATGTCCATTAGCTTCACTGGCACTTCCAGACATTTCCCCCCTCGCCTTAACTTGTCTGGCCAAAGCCAATAGCAGCATTTTTGCAGATTTCATTTAGTAAGCACATTTTTACGACCTCCTCTCCAGCTCCAAGTGTATGGGATCCTCATATAACCAGCCCCTCTTCTAAAAGGAAGGTGAACAGAGTTCTCAGACTGTTTTTATACATTCTCAGAACTTATCAATAATGTTTTTTCACCAATAGCATTAGCAGATTTTGTATGGAAAAGGAAAGCAAAGCAGGGTTTTTCTGATTTTTTTCATCCTACAATATGTCACTTTTTGGACGACCTGACCAAATTCACATAGAAATAAGAGTTATAGATCTGTCATTCTCATTGAGAGCAAGTATATGAAGCAGTATATCTGTTCAATGTGCGCTATTTCTATGATTCCCGTACCAGTTTCAAACAACTGAAAATACAATATATTTGGTTATTGAAAATATATTTCACAGCAGTTTAGATGGTACAATTATTCTCTGTGCTTGCTTGTTTTGTCACAAACTGAAATTAGAGAACTATTAGAATTGTAGCAACCAGGAAATGGCGAAGCGATTTCTGCATATTGCACCTTTAAATACCTGCTCAGCTTTTTTTGTTTAGGATTTTCTGTAAAATGCAAGATCCAGATGCTTCTTCATTGTTTTAGACTTTGGTGAACAAAGGCTTATCCTTGCCCTGCATGAGTGAGTGTGCAGTAAGAAGCTTAGTAGCTGTCTCCTTATAGCCAGCCCAGTAAGGATCAACACTAAGGAGACGAGGGAAGTGATGATGAGGAGGTTCCTGTTGGGAGAAATGGGCAGTATAATGAGATGCTTCATGTTTGGAGCTTTCTAGTTGATTGTCACACTGAACTGGTTAAAAAGTAAACAACACACACGGTAAGGAAGAAAACCATGTAAACCAGTCTGAATGGGAACCATGTATGCACTTTGCAGGAATACCACAATTATGGTTGGGCATGTTTAGCACCAAGCACCTTTTTACATCAAATGCATTTTTTGTTGTAGCCTTGATTGTTGTACGGTACTATTGTAGCTGTATGCTGTCTTGTCTTCCCCTAGGCTGCACAATGCAAGGTGGTTGGGGACAAGCTTCAGTTCTCCCTCAATGCATCACCATCAGCCATGTCTCCAGGAGAGCCCTGTAGGTACAGCGTGAAGATATCTCCACTTGAACTGCAGGTAAATGAACACAACAGTTATGTCCACTACATCTGCAGCTAACGTCTATCCCATCCCATCTATATTGGAGCAATGCTTTAGACAAACAAAGGGAGAGGTTAGGAAAAGAGGGGCAGGGCTCCTGGTTGTCTCATTGTGTTATTTTAATGGAGGAAACTGTGATTTATTGAACATGACTCACTTCCGCGTAGCTTTGCTGCTGCTATGAGAATCGGATTAAATGGCAAGGGCCCAGAGGCTGGCAAATGATCTTATTTAAATCACTGTCAGTCTAATGTAAAATACTGGATCAGTTAAAGGTGCCCCTTCTTGGTAAAGGTGCTGTAGCCAAGTACTACTTGTGGTTTCATATTGAACATCATGAAAGTGAGAAAGACAGCAGGCGTGTGTGTTGTGGGTATATCACATAAAGCTCTATAAGCTTCCATCCTGCCTCAGGTATTGAGCCAGTTGTTAAGCGGTTGCAAATGCAGGGCTAGTAAGTGGCTGTTGAAGTTAACCCAATTTAATTAAAGCTATTTTTAGATAAATAAGGTGCTTGACTCGTTCTGGGCCTGATCCAGCGAGAGGTAAAAAATCTAAAGCCAGGATTAGGTTTGGTTTGGTCAGGACACCTTTGTTAGGGTTTTGGATTGGTGGTTGTTTTTGGGAGGGGTAGCGGGATGCTATTGTTGAGTGTTTTTTCACTCTCCCTTCTTCAGTTTGGTCTGGAAAAGTCCTGGGGGCAGGCCTTTTGAAATATTTTCATACTTTTTCACGTTGTGACTGACCGACACTAGAATGGTCCCTGTTCTTGTTATGAGTGATTTGTGAAGGGATATATTTGTACAGTATATTTGGACCGTGTGTTTCTCTTTCTGCCTCACTCAGGCTCTGTGGTTTTGCAGCTTAGTGCCCTTTGGCCATGTGTAACCACACAGTTGTAACACAACTGTGGTATCATTGCAGTGGGGCATTTTATCTGACTCACGTGATGGGCTACTTTAAATGGAATCCTTTTGTTCTCAGGTATTTTTTCCTCAACCATAAGAGACTAGGCTATATTCATTCCCCTTTACTATAATGACAGTCAGTTTGTTATCAACATTTTCCCACACATTGATGATACATCTCCCATGGAAATAGTTGTGCTAAATATGGTTGCTGTACTTTACTCACCATTACTTGAGTCCACTTGTACTGTGCTTTATGTTACACTTAGGCCTACACTTTTTCCAGTATGACCAAAACCTATTTTTACTGCTCAAACTACTCTAGTTTTTGCTAAATCCAGGGTATTTCAGTGGGATCAGAAAAAATGTTTTTGGTAACACAAACTTGGCCTTACAGTCAGAGCAGAATCTAGGCATGTTGGGACAGGATGGCTCAGTCACTAGTACACAGTCCTCTCTCCCTCTCTAACCCTCTCTCTCACTTACTTTCTCTTTCTCTCTATGCTGGACTGCTCAATTACAGCTCATTGTGTTGGCTTGCACTCTGCAGGGCTGAAGCATGTGTTTTGTTTTAAGTATGTGGTGTGTGTGTGATAATACAACAACTGTGTTGTTGTTCATGGTGGTTCTGTTGCCCTCTGTTCCCCAGTTGGACTTGCAGATGAGGGAGGCTGAAGGAGAGGTCTGGGTGGGCTGGGGGGTGTCCCATCTGGAGACATGGGACCTGCAGCTCAGCCCCAGCTTCACACAGGTATAGCCCACAGTCTCAGTGGAATTACACATTTGAAAAACTAAGATCTTCAATACTTGGTTAAACTGCAAACCATTACATTTTTTTGAGTTATCCCAAACTCAGCAGTCCAGACAAGTCAAACTATAATGGAGATGATTGCTAGTGATGTGGTGGAGTGTTGATATGTTTGTTTGCCTGTCTGTTAGGACAATGCCACAGGCCCCAGTGTGGCTGCAGTAAAGGACATGCTGAGGCAGCTGCTACGTTCTGTGCGTCCCTCCGTGATGCTGAGTTGCAGGCCTGCTCAGGCCACAGAGGTCAAGGTGAGAGGAAGACATTACAATTTGACACGGGAACAGGACTCCCGTGGGTCAGGACAGGACACGATCAACAGTCCACAGGAACAGGCAGTACATGAATAGTTATAAACAGAGTTTTTTTTTTTTTGGTGGGGGTGGGGGGGGTAGAAATATGTCATGTGTGGGCCTAATAGGCCTAATATAAATGTTGAATAAAATGCTAAAATTGTCTCATATAAAACATATCTAGCTACAACCAGGCCTGCCCTGAGAACAGTCTTTCCACTAAAGCGATTCTGCACACAGAGCGGGGGACAAACAAGCAGCTAACGGAGGAAGTTTTTTCTGCACGTAAAAATTAGTATGGGACGGGAGTGATTGTTATCGGGACAGGAATGTTCCGGGGTTATAGAACTGTTGTGGGATCAGGACAGTACGGGAACATTTTGACAAGATGGTACAGGAATACATTTTCACTCCTGTGTCAACCTCTAGAAGAACTACCACAACAAATGCACCCTGTCACCACATCGTACTCCTGTCACCCGTTGGCCATTTCCATACCTCTCTATTGATAGATTGCCTGATATGCAGAAGCGCTGAATATCAACCTAGTTAGGTTGCTTAGTCTCTACACCATGCGTTCTTGAGTCAGGTGTGTTAATGCTGGGCTGGAACAAAAACATGCACACCCTGTAGCTCTACACTACTCTCCACTACATAATACATGGAAGTGCCTAATATCGGCATGTTCTGTCCCCTTCTCTAGGAGAACCGTAACAAGGTGACATCACCGCCCAAGCCACCCCGCGCTCATGACTGGAAGCTGCTGGTGAAGAATATCCGGGTGACATGTAAGGAGCTGGAGGCTGGTGCTGCAGGTGAGGGACACCACTGGATCACAACCTAGTTCAACCATGGACACATGGGCAACACAATGAATCGTTGTTACAGCTCCACATGTGCCTCATCTTGAGGTGGCCGCCAGCAGAGATAACAATAGCATGGACCACAAGGAGCCGCTGAGAACCCCAGTTGAACCCGACTCACTGTGGTTCCGAAACTCTCCTACAGTAGCAGGGCTGTCAGAGCTGCAGCTCATCACCCACAGCAGGGAGAGAGAAGAGCGTCTCTCCCTGAATACATTACTGTTGATAATTAGATGTGTGGTGTTCAGCATTTCTCTCCCCAGTTGCTTCTTTTTCATTAAATCGAAGAGGACAACTATGCTGATATGGATTATTGATTAAATGTGCAATGTGGCCAAAAGCCAAGGAGGCAGCAGCTATTCAATAGCCAGGGCAACTTGTGTCTCTACCAGTTGATACATTATTCATTCAGTTACAAGCCTGATAGCCAGACCTACTTTATCTCAGCCATTAACATGTACACTGATATTACTAATATTGAGTTGCACCCCCCCTTTTCTCTCAGAACAGCTTCAATTTGTTGGGGCACGGACTCTACAAGGTGTCGAAGCGTTCCGCAGGGATGCTGGCCCATGTTGCAGCCCCGCTGAAAAAACAATTTACATAACAAAAAAACCCATCAAAATCCATCTATTTTTGAATGAGCTGTGTCTTAATCTACTGCATCTGCCAATATCGCCCTTCCACATCTGCGGTGAAAGGTGGCAGAGATATATCTGTGTTGGTCAGACCATGAGACATCCCGAAAATCGGTCTTCTCACGAAAACATCTGTAGTGTCCGAACGGTTTGGCCTACAAACGAATAGGACCCCTCTGTGGAAAGGAGCACAACTAGGAACAAGACTCATCTGGTCTCAGGTGCCAGTTAAAAAAATGAATGGAAGTATATATGAAGATAGATAGATAGGTACTTTATTGATCCCCCGGGGGGGAAATTTCATAAAAGATAGTTTAAATACATGTCCCAAAATATATATATATATATATATATATATATATATATATATATATATATATATATATATATATATATATATATATATATATATACACAGTCATGTGAAAAAGTTAGTACACCCCCTGGAAAGTAGTATTTTTTTTGTAAATATTTGGACAGATGGATATGTAATCTTCACTTGAACACTATTGACAGATAAAGGTAACCTAATTTAACAAATAAAACTGAAAAAAAATATATTGCAATAATTTATTTATAAAAAATCAACAGAAATGCAATTCCATAGTGCGGAAAAAATAACTACATCCCTAGCTTCAATAGCTGGTGTTGCCTCCTTTGGCTGAAATAACTTAATGTTGCCATGTCTTGTAACTGTCTATCAGTCTTTATTATATCGACTGGGAGGAATCTTTTCCCACTCTTCTTTACAGTACTGCTTCAACTGTGTCATGTTCTAGGGCTTTCTTACATGCACAGCCCGCTTCAAGTCCCCCCACAGCATTTCGACACGATTGAGATCTTGGCTTCGACTCGGCCATTCTATAACTCTCCATTTTTTAGCCATTCTGTTGAAGCTTTGCTTGTGTGTTTTGGATCATTGTCCTGTTGCAAGATCCATGTTCGTTTCAGCTTTAGCTTTTTTACAGATGGCCTCACAATCTCCTCAAGAATTCTCTGGTACAGTATGGAATTCATGTTTGACTAAATGATGGCTAGTTGGCCAGGCCCTCAGGCAACAAAGCATCCATAAACCATAATGCCACCGCCTCCATGCTTTACGGTTGGTATGTGGTTCTTCTGTTAAAAGGCAGTGTTTCGTTTTTGTCAAAGATGGCTTCTGGCATTGCGGCCAAACAACTCCACCTTTGACTCATCTGTTCAGAGCACATTGTTCCAGTCATTTTGGTCTTTACCCTAGGTGTTGTTTGGCAAATGTCAGTCTTATTCTTTTTTGAGAGCAGAGGCTTCTTCCTTCCTGACCTCCCATGTAGGCCAAGTTTGTGCAGTGTCTTTCTGACAGTTGACTCATGCACTTTGACATTGATTCTGGCAAGAGAGGCCTGTAGATCCCTTGATGTTACCCTGTGGTGGAAAAAGTACTCCATTATAATACTTGAGTAAAAGTAAAGATACCATAGAAAATGACTCAAGTAAAAATGAAAGTTACCCAGTAAAATACTACTTGAGTAAAAGTCTAAAAGTATCTGGTTTTAAATGTACTTAAGTACAGTGGTAGAAAAAGTACTACATTGTCATACTTGAGTAAAAGTACAAAGTAAAAGTAAATGCTATACATCAAATTCCTTATATTAAGCAAACCAGACTGCACGTTTTTCGTATTATTTTTAATTACGGACAGACAGGTGCACACTTAAACTCAGACATAATTTACCAACACAGTATTTGTGTTTCATGAGCCCGCCAGATCAGAGGCAGTAGGGATTAATTATATTGATAGGTGCCATAATTCTGTCCTGCATGAGCATTCTAAATGTAACGAGTACTTTTAGGTGTCAGGGAAAATGTATGGAGTAAAAAGTACATCATTTTCTTTAGAAATGTAGTGGAGTAAAAGTTGTAAAAAATATAAATAGTAAAGTACAGATACCCCCAAAAAACTACTTAAGTAAAAATACTTGAAAGTACTACTTAAGTACTTTACACCACTGATGTTACCCTGGGGTTCTTAGAGACTTCTATGTGCATCTTTCAGTCAGCTCTTGGGCTGAATTGGTTGGGATGACCTGGCCTTGGTAGATTGCCAGTGGTCTAGAATTTTCTCCATTTGTAGATGATCCATCAGACAGTGGAATGGTGTACTTTGAATTGCTTGGAAATTTATTGGTAACTCCTCACGGGCATCAATAATCTTTCTTCTGAGGGCCTCAGAGAGGTACAGTCGTGACCAATAATATTGGCACCATTGCACTTTTTTGAAATAATACACAATTTCTTGCAGAAAAACGTTGAAATTGAAGAATTTTTTGATATGCGTTTTGTTTGGTTTGCAGTTGAACAAAGCAAAAAAACTGAATAAATTACGAAATCTTAGCTTATTCCACAAAGATACTAAAATGGCCCAGACAATATTATTGGCATCTTCTAGAAGTAGTTCAAAATAATAAAGATTTCAAGCAGGTGATTATCCTTTACTTTGGGATTGAACTCACCTGTGGTGAGTTGCAGGTGCCTGCAATATAAAATCACATTCATGCAGTTATTTTGACCAAAGGCTGTGCTATGAAATATTACGTCTAATTTTGTCAATGCCATTTTTGTTTATTTTCTGTTTTTAATGGATAAGGCTCAGTAATATTAACAGTGAAATGAAGAATTGTGGAGACCAAATACTTTGTGAGTTACTTAAAAAAAGTGCAAGGGTGCCAATTCTTTTGGCCACAACTGTATTTTGATCTTGGTATGATGTTATATGGTTAAGACCAGACCAAGTTTCTAACCTGTTTTGGTGCACCTGATCCTAATTTTTTCCATTTTATGTGAAGGTAAAGGTAGGGGTGTACACATTTTTTCTGCATAAGGAAATTGCATTTTTGTTTATTTTAATTGCATAACATTTTCAAATAAAACATTTGTGTGATTTGTTAAATTGGGTTACATTTATCAATGAATGTGGTTGAAATGTAGCTCAAATATCCATGTGTAAAACATAAATAATTAAAGGGTGTGTGTGTGTGTGTGTGTGTATATATATATATGTGTATATATATATATATATATATATATATATATATATATATATATATATATATATATATATATATATATATATATACACACAGCGGGTGAAATAAGTATTGAACACGTCACCATTTTTCTCAGTAAATATATTTCCAAAGGTGCTATTGACATGACAAATTTATGGTGAAATGATTGTCTTTCCACTTCCGTATTATGGCCCCAAAAGTGCTCCCTGGAACATTCAGAAGCTTAGAAATGCGCCTATAACCAATGCCATCATTATGTTTTGCAACAATTAGGTTGCGAAGGTCTTGAGACAGCTCTTTGCTTTTACCCATCATGAGATGTGTCTTGTGTGACACCTTGGCAATGAGACCTTTTTGTAGGCCATCAGTTGGGACTGAACCAGCTGATATTAATTTGCACTGACAGGGGGCTGGATTGCTTTTTTAATTACTGATAGTTTTCAGCTGTTGTCTTGGTTTCCATGCCTTTTTGAACCACCCTTTCTTCATGTGTTCAATACTTTTTCCCTGTGTCATTTCACATTATTACACATAACTTAATGTCTGAACGTATTTGTTGGGTTGTTAATGTATTACTTGGGTTGTTACCAACATCTGGTGAAACTTTCATGTCAATAGCACCTTTGGAAATATATTTACTGAGAAAAATGGTGACGTGTTCAATACTTATTTCACCCGCTATATATATATATTCTGTTGTGTTTGCACTTCGCAGGCAGTATGACTCCTCTGTGTGTGCTGCAGCTAGACGATCCTCCACAGAAATTCTCCACTTCAGTCCTACAGAACACAACCAGCCCAGCCTGGGACCAGCCCTTCATCTTGTGAGTCCAGACTTGAGATCCACTACTACTGCTGCTGACAGAGTCTTTAGAGCCCTTTTTTATATGGAAATCAAAAATGAAGCTAGTAGCTATTATAGTGGCATGTGAGCTTAGTAAACACTTGCCACCCAGTCACATAATATCCAACCCACAGTCCTCCTCTCTCCCTCATTGTCTTTCTGTCATTTTCAGTTTTGTAAATGTTCTTTTTTTCTTTTTTTTTCTCTTTCTCACCCAGTGAGCTGAATGGACGATCAAAAGAGCTCAATATTCAGCTGCTGGATGATGGGAAACCTCAGGAATGTATGCATAAATTAATTTTCCATCTCTACATTTAGGCACAGGGAGAGAGGTAGACGACACCAATAATATATCTAATACACACCCACAATAGTTGAATTTAAGAACATTTAAAGATTTTTATCACCCTTAAAATATGTTTGATGACAGCCTTAAAATGTCCTCTGTATCATTTGTCTTATTGTTGTTTGTGAGCTAAATTTATATGTATGAATGGGATGTGTTGTCTTCCTGACAGACTCCGTACTGGGTCATGTGTCCGTGCCTTTTGATCTGGTGAAGAAGCAACCCAAAGGACAGCAAATATTTGAACTCATGACCAAAGACCAAGTGACTGGGTCACTTACTGCTGAGGCAAGATAACCACCTTTTTTTTTAAGGCCAAGTGTGTTTTAGATATATTTACACACTATGAGGTTGGAATAATACTGTAAAAATTATGATAATGCCCTTTTACTGTAAGAGCTGTTAGAAAAGACCACCTGAAATTTAAGCCTGTTTTGGTGGGGTTTTGACCTGCCTGGTGACATCACCAGGTGGTAAATTAGTTAACAGACCAATAAGAAAGAGTTCCAAACCTCTCTGCCAATAACCGCTATTTTTCGGTTTTCCACTCCGACAGTCTTAGCAAAATTCTTGCTTGAGAAATTGCTCTTTGCAAAGAAGCTATTTTTGTTTCTTTTTGACGATTTTATTGAAAGCATTCACAGTAAGTTACTTAATTGTTACTCATAAATTTGATATTAAAATAAAAATGGCTGCATTGGACCTTTTTAACACATATCAAATTCATATCTAACACCTTACCGTTTTACAAAATTAATTTGAAGTTTTATTGAAATTCATTCCATCATTTCTCTCGTCCCCCAGTTTACCTACTTGGAACCCAGCGAGGTGCGGTCGTGGCAGCCCCCTACTCCAGCCCCCACTAAGAGAGTGGAGATGGATCGCACGGTCATGCCCTGCGGTACTGTGGTCACCACAATCACTGCAGTGAAGAGTAAACCAGCTCGACCACTACTGCCTGGACTCAGCACAAATTCAACCCAGCGTACGTATTGAATCTTTAACAATACAGTTAACGTTTAAGATAGAACCCCAAAAGTATGGTGGCAGGTAGCCTAGCGATTTAAAAGCTTTGGGCCAGTAACCAAAAGGTCGCTGGTTCGAATCCCGAGCCAACTATATGGAAAATCTGTTGATGTGCCCTTGAGCAGGGCACTTATCCAGAGCGACTTACAGGAGCAATTCAGGTTAAGAGCGTCTGCTAAATGACTAAAATGTAAATGTATGGCAATAATTTGGAGGTAATATAGTCCTCCTTGCCCACATACTACAGACAACTATTCTCTGGGGCTTTGATGTTCAGGCTTTTGGACTTTTTTTTCAACAGATTACTGCCTCTTGTCTAGGCATTACTATGAGATGTTACTTACAGGAGATGGGCTCAGATTATTTTAAATCAATTGTATCGAATGCAATTACCAGTATTATTGTCAATAAGTTGATAAGGAACTTATCCAAGTAATCTTGTATGTTTTCAGAGACCCCCTTGAAGCCTCCCAGCGGCACCAAGTCCAAGCTGTCGTCTCGGAGGGTGTCAGAGCAGCCATCCATGCAGGGGACCATGGGGAGCAAGGCCCTGTCCTCCTCCGACACAGAGCTGCTCATGCTCAACGGGTCTGATCCCGTGGCAGAGGCCGCCATCCGCCAGCTCCACGAGTCAGCCAAACAGAAGCTCAAGTCCCCGGTCAAGAAGAGCACCATCATCATCTCAGGAGTGGCCAAGGTACCATAATAATACTTAAGATTTGTTTTAGGGATTTTCTGAAACCCAAAGACACTTGAACTCAAAGACATATACCATACAAAGCAGCTAGGCAGTACACTCCAAAGGTCAAATAGGGGATGCTTATATTTGTCCTGTTTTACTGCATTTACAAGTGTGAAATGCAAATGTGTTTTTTACATATCCAAACCCCCACCGAGACACCCTAGAAGATTGGGGTCACAATCAGTGATCAGCCATTATTGATCCCTGGAGCAATTAGTTAAGTGCCTTGCTCAAGGGCAGAACAACATTTGTTTTCACCTAGTTGACTTGAGGATTCAAACTAGCAATCTTTCGGTTTCTGGCCCAAAGCTCTAACCGCTAGGCTACTCTCTACCTCTTAGAGGCTCTTCAGCTCTTCTTTTTGAAATGTTAACAGTGGGTTTTCTATTGTATACTCCATTTCCTAGACCCCTCTGTCTCAGGATGATGAGATGGCCTTGATGGCGGGCTACGCTGCTGCAATGGATGCCTCCATGTCGGAGCGGGGTTCTCAGGGGATTGCTGTGACTACTGCGTCTGTAGTAGGAGCCAGTAGCAACCCCCCGGAGGTGTCTTGGGACCCCCAGGAGGGCCCGAGTGGAGTGGCCCAGGTTCAAACCCAACAGGCCCCGGAGGACTGGGAGAGCCAAGCAGAAGAGGACCCAGACAGGGATGCAGATAAAACCTCCATGTCCCTCTGCATCTCAGAGTCAGGCTCTAAAAAGAGCAGGGGTGAGAGTTTATGGAATGGGCCCTATGCCAGCACTGTGGCAGATCGTCAAGATTTTATTGCTGTGTTTATTTTTAGCCTTATTCTCTCCTAAAATATTCTACCGGGCATATCACTTTGGTAACTCTAATGATCCTGGTCACTACTCCAGTCTGTTATTTTCAGTGTCTGTCTCTCTCTTTCTCGTTGATCTGATTTCAATGTTTTTTTTTTTTCCTTCCTCCAATCTCCACCCTTCCCTTGTCACTTTATTCTTTGTCATCTTAAAGAGGTAACCATTGCTAACCAGAAATGTTTTCTTGAAGAGTAAGTTACCTCACAAGCAGCTCTTAGTAGCTTGGTACAGTAGTAACTAGACTAGAATGCTATCCATCGTATGAAATGTGACATTCACGTTTTCTTTCAGATGGTATAACATCCTTTACATTTTAGGCTGCGACTGCTCCAAGCTGAGTTGTAGGAGCCGTTTTAGGTGCATTTCTGTCGGTGCAATTTTTCAAGACTAGAGTTAGGGCTGGGCAATATGGCCTAAAAATCATATCTCAACTATTCACAATATATCTTGATTTTTTTTTTTAAATTCTCTCTAAATAAGCTTTGTTGTATAATTTTAAAGGTCAAATACACTGCATTTCAATAATCTAATGAATTTCTGGTTTGTGAAATATGCTTTTTTGCAATAATCACTGATCTGGCTTTCATGTCTATGAAAATGCCCTTTTTGTTACAGATTTAACCATAACCATGCATAATGCACATTTACTAATAATGACTGACTAACTTGTAGCAGGCATTACAGTTTGAGACCAATGTTCTGTCTCAAGCACAAGCCCACGTGCTAGTGAGTAGCCAGCTAATCTTTGTATTTAAAGTTTAGCCAACTTGGAACTACAGTGCATTTGGAAAGTGTTTTTCCACGTTTTGTTACGTTATAGACTTATTTTAAAATATATTAAATCGTTTTTTTCCCCCTCACCAATCTACACACAATACCCCATAATGACAAAGCAAAAACGGTTTTATTTTAAATTTTTGCACATTTATAAAATAAATGAAATATCACATTTACATAAGTATTCAGACCCTTTACTCAGTACTTTGTTGAAGCACTTTTGGCAGAAATTACAGACTCAAGGGTTCTTGGGTATGACGCTACAAGCTTGGCACACCTGTATTTGGGGGATTTCTCCCATTGTTCTCTGTAGGTCCTCTCAAGCTCTGTCAGGTTGGATGGGGAGTGTCGCTGCACAGCTATTTTCAGGTCTCTCCAGAGATGTTCGATCGGCTCTGGCTGGGCCACTCAAGGACATTCGGAGGTCCTGACTGCCTCGACACAATCATGTCTCGGAGCTCTACGGACAATTCCTTCGACCTCATGGCTTGGTTTTTGCTCTGACATGCACTGTCACCTGTGGGACATTATATAGACAGGTGTGTGCCTTTCCAAATCATGTCCAATCAATTGAATTTGCCACATCTCAAGGATGATCAATGGAAGCAGGAGGCACCTGAGCTCAATTTCAAGTCTCATAGCAAAGGGTCTGAATACTTACATGTAAATAAGGTATTTCTGTTGTATTTTTTAATAAATTAGCAAACATTTCTAAAAACCTGTTTTCACTTTGTCATTATGAGGTATTCTGTGTAGGTTGATGACATTTTTTTTTATTTAATCAATTTTAGAATAATGCTGTAAAGTAACAAAATGTTGAAAAAGGGAAGGGGTCTGAATACTTTCCGAATGCACTGTATTTGCTATCTAACAAGGTTTAACAGTTTAATTGTTAGTCTTTGGCTAAAATGTTATGCTAGTGGTATGTGGTACCGCAATGCTGCACTCGACAAAACTGAGCATTCATTTTCCAGTCTCAATGTTCATTGATACTACGGTTTGAGTAGTGTCTGCGCTACGCACAGTTTGAGTTGAGACATAAAAGGGGTATCGTTAGGAAGTTTGACTTCTC